>CM046886.1:11627940-11826312 GCA_025688845.1 Cucumis hystrix
AAAATTTCAGTAGAAGTTTCAAAATGAGATTGCTACCCTTCCTAAACAGTTTAGGATGATCCTATGTATGTTTATTGAGTCATAATGTTTTATCTCGCACCTAACTTGCATGTATCTCACACTTACCAAAATTTCAGTAGGAGTTTCAAAATGAGATTGCTACCCTTCCTAAACTGTTTAGAATGGTCCTATGCATGGTACTATGCATGTTTAGGTAGTTTATTGGGTTTTAATGTTTTATCTCGCACATATCTGGCACCTATCTTGCACTTATCCAAATTTGTTTCTTTTTTGTTCAGGCTTCAGTATGACTTCGACATCAACTGACGGACCCATGTACAAGATTGATCTTTCTCATCATTTTCAGGCTTTAGTAAGCAATTTATCTCATTTAGAAAATACTACGCATAATATTAAGGCTAAATTGAAACCAGATCAATTATCCTTATTTAGAAATACAAAGTTTGGCCACTTTTTGGATCTTAATATTGTCTTTAATGGGCCACTCATCCACTACTTATTGTTAAGGGAGGTGGAAGATGAAGGGAAGGATCATATCAGTTTCATGATAGGGGGTTGTGTGTACTTTTGGTAGGAGAGAGTTTAACATCATAACGGGTCTATGGAGTTCTCCAACAGAGTCTATTCAATTGGTTGGGAATAGTAGGTTGTTGGACAAGTTCTTCAAAGAAAAAAAGTCTATTTATGTAAGTGACTTAGAGGACACATTTATGGAATATGAGGGGGATGGCGATGACATAGTTAAATTAGCTTTAGTGTACTTTATAGAGTTGTCATTGTTAGGAAACGATAGGCGAACCAAAGTGGACCGAACTTTATTTAGGATTGCAGATGATTAGACCACATTTAAAAATTATGATTGGTGAGGGTTGGTTTTTGGACGTACAATTTCTGCCTTAAAACGAGCCTTGGATATGCAACATGCTAAGGGAAAGAATAAGTCAACTAAGACAAAATATACTATCATGGGATTTCCGCATGCGTTACAAGTATGTTACTTCCTACTTCAAACTTATGCACATATTTATATATATATATCTCGGGACACTTGCTAAACTTGTTTTGTCGAATATGGAATAGGTTTGGGCATATGAGTCTATACCAACCATCACTGAATGTGGTGTACATAAAGTAAACAATGATGTCATACCACAAATGCTAAGGTGGGTGTGTGAACTATCTCCAAAGTCTCATGTCCTACAGAGCTAGGTGTTTGACTCGCCAATGGTAAGTAGCAACCAATAGTAACTAACTTACCGAATGCATGAATTTGTTCCTTTTTGTTTGGCCTAACTACATTTTCCTTTCTACTTTGTAGTTCATAATTAATGCGGTAATTGAGATGACGCCTGAAGAGGAGCATTTAAGAATATCTTCAGGCGAACTTTTTGACAAACCCCATCCATCTAACATCGTTCCTGAGAAGAACGATGGTTTAAAACGAGCAAGAGAAGTTAGTAATGATGACGATGCTTGCAAAAAGTGTAAAAAGAGTAAGAAAAAGAAGTGGAAGTCTAAGATGAAAGAAGTTGTTCAGAAACTCAAAGATCGAGTAGCGGTTCTTGAGAATGAACGTGGAAGCCTAAAATCAAATGTTGAAGAATTGAATGTCATGATGTCGACTATATTGAAACACATTGAACTTCAAAGAAAGGTTAGGAAGTAAAATTGTTGTTTAACATTTCCAAAGTTATCCTTACTAATACATCTTGACATTTCCAAAGGGTGAAGAAGCATGGGGTTTGAAGGTCATGATGCCCAGACCCAAGATGTTGACACACCCGGTACCCCTTCTTAGTTGAGGATGCCAAAGGAGGATGACACAAGTAATGGGGTGAAACATGTTGAACTTCAAAAAAAGGTTAGGAATCAAAGTTGTGTAATGGGATGAAAATTATCCACTAATACATTTTGACATAGCTAATCTTGATGCTTAGTTTATATCATTATCCTTACTAATGCATTTTGACCTTCCATAGGGTGTCGAAGGAGACCGCAAGAAGGATGACACAATCGACGTGTTGGAGAAGAAGGTTCATATTGGTTTGAAGGAGCCAATAGACGTCGTTGACGATGAGGTTGAAATTGAGGAAACTGGAGAAAAAAGTCTTACCCATTTTGATTCAGACATACGGAAATAGAACTCTTTTCCACTCAACGACCACATGTTCGGCCCGCACGTAGCAAGCGTGCAAGTGTTTACTTGTCAACCCCCTTCACAACTTTAATTAAACGGTCGACGAAATCAACCACCACCACCTCTCAGTCTCAACCATCCGTTTATGATCCTATGCACAAAATACCTAACGCCGATTTAGATCTACTCAGAGCTTGGATTACAGACAAGCGTAAGAGATGAGGTGCGTGAAACTTTTCACGGGAAAAAATCGAAGGAATTTTTCAGAGACTTGTTCATGTGTCGTCGGTGGTTGGCGGATGAGGTAAGTGTCTAATCTTGTATGCTCGACTTTATAAAGTTGGTTTGATCCCAGAACCGAAAAAGTATTCAATGTTTTCTTTTGTTTCTATTAGCATTTGGATGCACTCTTTCTTCTCATTCGCTTCAAGATTAGGACAGCCATGATACCTTCTGCTGAAGACTTCACAACTGTAGACACAATCTTTATGGTTTGCATTCGCAACCATACTTTATGTTATGAATTTGCTTTTGATATTTGTCTTATTGTCTTATTGTATTTCGGTCTGACAAAAATACATATACATGTGTATTTTTTTTCTTTGCACCAACTATTAGTTGGGAAGTGGCCTGAATACCAATAATGTATTAAAGAGAATCGACCGTTTGACTGGAAGGACGAGTATCGGTTGGTTGACTATGTTGTCGGATCAAAAGAAGACTTTCAAGATCCTTGGGCAAATGTTGATTACATTTACTCTCCATTCAATATCCATGCCAATCATTGGGTTCTATTATGCTTGGACTTGGTAAGTTGTCAAGTCAAGGTATGGGACTCGCTTCCGTCGCTAAGGAGTGCCGAAGAGATGAGAAGCATATTAATGCCGATTCGAGAGATGGTGCCAAATTTGCTAGATACTACTGGATTCTTTGCTAGGAGAGGTGGATCATCAACTTACAAGGAACCTTGGCCACTTGTCATTGTTGACTCCATTCCAATGCAACGCAACAATAGTGATTGTGGTGTATTTACCATTAAGTATTTCGAGTACGAAGCTTCTGGTTTAGATGTAGCTACATTATGTCAAGAAAACATGTCCTACTTTAGAAAACAATTGGCATTTCAATTATGGACCAACACTCCTATGTATTGACTTTTAGTTGCAAAATTTCAAGGAATTGTATATCATATATGTTGCGAACTATGTACATAAATCAATTGATGTAATGGAATGAGTACCATTGTTATTTTATGGTCTGAAATTTTTATTTTATTCTGTTGGAAAAATTTTCAAGTGTGCAGTATGTACAATCCTATAAACATCATTTGAGATGTGGTTATCTTGCATTTTGATAATATGAAGACTACACAGGTGATTTGTTTTTTCTAGGAGCTACTGCTATGGATTCTGGAAGCAAAGATTTAGAGATTCTGGTTTGGTTAGAGAAAGAAATGGAACCAGCCATAATTAATTTAGCTTTAGAGCTTTTTTTATTCTTTTTTGGCGTTGTTTGATAATTAATTTAGCTTTTGATATTGCATTGCAGGAGATTGAAGTTAATTTAGCTGAGTTTTGGTTGAATATGAACTGAGTTGGAATCTTATTGCAGATTTCCAAGCAATGGACGTTGGAATTGTCTTTCAACTTCAGGCTAAATGGATAACATAACATTTAATTATATGAAAATATAATTGGAATTCCATCCATTTGATATGAATGTTTCTTTTGACAAGCTAGGTTATTACTAGTTCGCTTTTCTTTGTCCTCTGGTGATATTTGCAGTGATGAAGCATAATTATTAAGGTTCATTTTGTAGCTGTCTGAATTCTTTTGTTTTTGCTGTGTTGTTAGACCTCCCTGTGATCAAGAACGTAGTTGAGGCTGCTGATTGATTGAGCAACAAATGTCATCATATTGTTTTGGTTGAATCAATATGTAAATGACCAATTATTATTATGTACTTTCTAATGTTACAAGAGTGATAGTCATTTTCAATTTTGTCTACATGTACATAGTTGATGAAAATATGTAAAAGCCTCCAACCAAATAGTAATCTCTTTTGTCTTTCTTTTGTCTTCCACTTGAAGTAATCTCTTTTCATTTCTTCAATGAAAAGTACCTTCCCTGTGTGTGTGAGAAAGGGAGATAGAGAGAGGAACAAAAATCACATGATTGAATGCCTAATTAGGCAAGAATCACAAAAAGCTCTAGAACAAAACAAATTCAGAATGTCTTTCACAAATTCAGAATGTCTTTCACAAATTCAGAATGTCTTTCACAAATTCAGAATGTCTTTCCCTGTGTGTTTCAAGACTTCTTCAGCTTCAAACTGGCAAGTGCATGTTTCAATCTGTTGCTAACTTCTATTTTCTAACAAGAAACTTAAGGCATATAAATTTTGAAAATGAGAAAAAGAAAATATGAAGCTATGAAAACCAAACTCTTAAATCGAAAGCTGGTACAACCTTTAAAAGAAACCATGAACTTATGCACACCAATGAACACATTTTTTAAGAGGAAAAACATCCATTTTTTTCCTAATGAATAATCACGATTTCATTGAGAAAAAATGAAAGAACTTATGGACATACAAAAAAGGAGGAAGCTACCTAAAAGAAAGTCCTTCAATCAAGCAAAATAAAGCTAAAAATATTAAAAATATTATTGACAGAATCCCACAAAGAAGCAGAGAACTTGGCAAGGGCATGAGTACCTCAAACAAACAAACAAACTACTTATAGAAACCATGAAGAATGAACTCTTTTTTATAAAAACCATGAAGAACGAACTTTTGACGCCCTTCCATTAGGGTGCTCCCTTTTGCAGTGTAGTTAATAATCTTAGCTTACCAAAATGGAAGCTCTGTTGAATCATTTTCTTCCACATTGAATTTCGTAACTATCTTCTCCATTTGTTGATGCATTTCATAAACTATGATTAAAGCTTTTGTTTTTAAGGGGGAAAAAAGGAAAGAAAAAACACAAAACACAATCGACCCTAGAAACTGAAACAAAAACAAAACTAAACCCAGTTTCTATAACAATCAAAACATTGTTTTAATATAACAAAACAAATGAAAACTAAAGAAGAAGATGAAGGAGAAAATGTCAATTAGATAACAAAGAGAAAGGGAAACTTACAGAATCAGAGTAAGTTGAAAGGACATGCAATTCCACTGAGATAAAACCAAATACCATATAAAATGGTTGTTACACGCAAAGTAATACAAACATCGTGAAAAAAAATTCATAAGTAAATATTCTATAAAATGTTCACATTGATTTTGATAACCAAAACCAAAAGGTGGTAATCAAACCAAACTATATCCAGAGAATAAAAAAATACAAAGTAGGATAAATAAAAAGAGAAGGAAAGTCTTCAAGATGTAGAAGGAAAGTCTTCAAATTAGATTTGTCAAAGAGATGACTTTAGTGATCTTGCAAACAACTCAGGAAACATTTTTATGATCATCTTCCACCTGCATTAAAACAAGAAACTTTTTTTACATCGTGATCTTGCAAACAACTCAAGCACAAACCAAGCTAAGACCTGCACTAGTTTAAAAAACACACTTGGGGAATGATTTACACTACACATTGGGTTCTCTTTACGTTACACACCAAGCTATAGCTTCAAACCAAGAAAATCTTAAGACAGAAACAATCAGTGTTGCATTTAGAGAACCAAACAATGACACATTGAAGTTATTCAAAATATGTTACCAAAACCTAAACCATCATTCATATTAAGACAAAAACAATCAATGTTGCATACGAAGACAAATAAACAGAAACCATATAAGGACAAATATAAGGACATTACCAATGCAAGTATAAAACTAATACTACATACCAACACAGGGACTAATCTTGTATGCTCGGCTTCTCGATGTATGAAATTGGATTGGTACCCGTTAATCTATTGTGGCCTATTTCTTTATATAGACCACACTTATGCAATTTCGGTGCTTCACCAACACTTGGGATCCTCTTTTTCTTCGGACTACCAACTCTTTTGACTACTTTCGGAGGTAAGACAGTCATATGTACATATTCTTCACTTGTCTTCCATTCCGACTGATTCCCAACTGGGTAGACGGCCGAATATGCTACCAACAAGCATTCATTAGTGTAATAGTTAGCACATAAACTATAAACATTTACATTGAGATCCCGTGCAACAGCAATGGCATGTGCGCATGGTAGTTGCTCAGCTTGAAACTCCTTACAAGTGCAATCTTGAGTATGAAGATTTACGACCTCCTCTTTATCTAAATCTTTAACATGGAATTGGTAACAATCAATTGGGTTGACCTTCATTGTCAAGGCTCGTTCTTGTTTCTTTTGTAGAACTAACTCTGCCCATTTAGTCAATGTAGACGTCACTTTAATGCCTTCTTCTCGACGCTCCCAAAACCAACGTTGTAGCAAAGCTCGAACATGTTCAAGGAATGAAGCAATAGGCAAATCTCTAGGTTCTTTCAGTATAGAATTCATGGACTCTGCTATGTTTGTTGTCATCATGTTATATCGTCTTCCTGGACAGTGAAAACGAGATCATCATGTTATTCGAACGTCATTTAAATATTTTCCTGAACCATTAGGAAATGCAAGAATACTTCTCCACGCTTCTAAGAACGTTGATTCACGATATGTTCTAGATGCATTGTAAAACAAAGTAGCTACAGTGTCATTCTTATATTTATCATTCAAATTTTGAGTCAAATGTTGGACACAAAGTCCATGGAATGCGGAGGGAAAAACCGATGAAATACCCTTAGAAAAACATGTTTTTCGATTTGTCACAAAGCCTAGATTAGGCACCTCCCCTATTGCACCTTTCAATTTCTCTAAGAACCATTGTATTGAAGCATTTGTTTCTCTATCCACCACTCCAAATGCAAGAGGATAAATTTGATTGTTACCAGCTAAGCAAACGACAACTATCAACTGACCCCGATATTTGTTCTTAAGGAATGTTCCATCCATGACTATAACCGGTCTAATGCAGTTTAAGAATCCTCGAACACATGGACCAACAGTCATAAAAAGATATTTGAAGAAACGATCATCTTCAAGTTCCATGTGAAATATTGTACCTAGATTTGCAAGTTTGAGAGCTTCACCATATCTAAGCAATAGATTATAGGACTCTTCAGGACACCCTCGCACTCGTTCATAAGCATTTTCTCTAGCACGCCATGCTTTTTCATAACTCATATTTATGCCATAGTCTTGCCTCATGTCTTCTATGATATCACGTGGTTTGTATAGACGATCGACTCCCTTGAATTTTGACTTTATTAATTCTCCAACAACCCAAGATTTTGCTTGCCTATGATCACGATTCAAAAA
Organism: Cucumis hystrix; assembly: GCA_025688845.1. NCBI lineage: Eukaryota > Viridiplantae > Streptophyta > Magnoliopsida > Cucurbitales > Cucurbitaceae > Cucumis > Cucumis hystrix. The sequence continues at coordinate 11,635,455 of CM046886.1, forward strand.
CTCAAGAGAACACAAATGAACTTTGACATACTTTTTAATCTTGAATATATTTGAATCCTTCAATCTCAACGCTCGCAGTCTCCAACCACACTTGTTGTCAATGCATCTAACAAAAAGAACCTCTTTTGTAGACTCTTTTACTACAAACTGAAATTTTTTTTTCATCGCCAAGACACTTAATCTCATTGACAAATCTCTTTTGCAAAAAAATATTTGTCCTACATCCAACTCCTCACTTGTAGAGCTTTCTTCGGACCAATCACTCTTTTCTGTCTTCAACTTTTGGCTAGAAGAGCTGAAATGAACTTTAGATTTTCCTTTGCAATCTTTTGTAGGAGCTTCTCTATGTTGTGGGATGTCAAATGATTCACTATTCATCTCAACTGGCTCCCATGTAAAAGTATCATCTTCCGAATCATATGACTCATATGATTCCCATATAACCGAAGTGGTCCCTATCATCTTATCACAGAAGCCAACTTCAACTTAACGAATATGAACTTCATTATCATTTAATGTATCCATTGCAATTGGAGGATGAGGGTTTAAGTTATGAGGTTGGTTGCTCTCGGATACTGAATTATAATCTTTGCTTAACACTTTCTTGCTTTGATTGTTTTTAGGCTCAAATGAGACGTATAAAGGGACCTCTAATGAATTTTCACTACGAAGATAAAACTTCAAATCACGGTCATTGCTTAACTCAAATGGAGGAGCTTCGTGTTCCACTTTTATCTCATATATGCATCTTATCATTATGTCAAACTTTCTAGGGTCAACTTCTGCAAGGTCATATAATTCTGCCTGTAAATCTTTATGTGTTATTTCTTTACTGACAACAATGCCTTTTAACATGCCTCCTTCGTCTTTTCTGCGTCCCTCATCCCATGTACCACCGCAACGCACTAACATCCGAACATGTGACATCCTTAAACCACCTTAAACTTTTTAATTCCTGCAAAAAATTATTTGAAGTTAGAATTTGACATATCACATAAAAAAATTTTATTGACTTATTTTGCGAAATTAAAAAACAATACTAAACACTAAATAAAACGTGCATAGTCGCACCCTAAATAAGTATATGACTAATTCAGTCTTGGACATTTAAAGTTTGACAGCTGCGAGATGTTTACGAGATTACGAGATACAAAAAACAATAGTTAAAAGTAACCCTAAATCAATTCATTTGAGATTAAACATTTGAATTTAAGAACCTGCGAGATGCCTGCGAGATGTTTGCGAGATAAAAAAAAAAAAATTGCTAACATTCTTTGAAACAACTCTAAAACAACCCTAAATCAACCCTAAATCAACTTGAAATAATTAAAAATTATATTTGATTTATACATTTAAGATTCAAATATATATACATATAACATAACATAATTCGGATTAAAAAAAACAAAAAAAAAATTAAAACAAACCACAGTGAGATGTTCACCAGAGTAGAGGATGAACGACACCGGAGTAAAAGTGGAAAGTTGACAAACTTTTGAGAGAGGAGAAGAACTGCAAATGGTTTTTTTTTTTCCCCTTTACGTATGACGTTGAAGAGAGGTTGAAAGAGAAGAGACAAGTGTGAAGAAGTAAAATTAAATAAGGGCATTTTGGTCATTTCACTCCAAATTTGTCCTAAATCTCAACTTTTTCAAAATCCATCCTAAAACTCCTTTTCTACTCCATTTTTGGCCTATTTTTGGCAATTTCCCAATTGGGTTGTGAGACTTCTTAGATGAAAGAATCAGGAAAGAGAAACAGATGGAAATAAAGTGGAATTGGATTTGGAAGTTGAGAAATTTGGAAAGGAAAATTTTATGAACAAAATGAAAATTCCAGCCCGAAACAAAAAAATTCAATTTTTTTTTAGATAACTGTAGAAATAGCAAAATTGTAGATAGCAACTTGAAAAATAACAAAAGACGATACAAAAAAGAAATTCATACCCCTGATTATAAGATAATTCATAGATTCAAAGTACAATGTATTTTAATGGCTCCAACATAAGGCAGAATATTTCAGATTTCACGAAGACAATATTTTACAAACAACCTTCAACTTTAGTAAATCAACTAAATCTGGATTTTGTTGCTGGAGAAGATTGCAGCAACCTCGCCTATAATAATGACAAATGTATCTACAAGATTCTCGACTTATTATATTTTAAACCATTTATTAACAATATTGGTAATTATAATTAAATAATACATAATATATATTTTTAATAACAATTTGAAATTATATTTTAGATTAGATTCCTTAAATTTAGTGCAACTTACGTTTATTAATATTTTTTATTTCTTTTTATTCTAAAAAATTCTATTTTAGTGGCAGTTATATATATATTTTTTAAAACATAAAAAATATATATTAAAATCTATATGCATAATATGTTCATTATTTTAAAATTTTAAAATTTAAAATGTATGTTATTTATATCTATTTTTGAAAAATATTTAAAAAATGTGAATTTTTTTATATTATTTTGAAATATCAGTATTCGTGTTATTTGCTTTTAAGATTCTAAATTCTGAAAATATGTATTTTTAAAATTTGTAAAATTTATATTATTTGTTTAACATTTCTTGGTCATTAATTACAATTCTTACCGTACATCCTTTAACCTTAGTTTTCAAAAACAATAGTGTTTAAAATGTTTTGTTGATTAATTGCAATCTTTATAATACATCCGTAGAATTATAACAAACAAGTTTTTGTTACGGCTTTACGAGTAAAGACTGTTTTGGATGGTAGATGGATTGAATCTTCCTAGTATCTCGATTATCGTGTTATTGAGGTGTATGTTCCATTTTCATCTTCGTTTCAAGAATTTGTAGAATGTATTCAAGGTAGTTTTTTCTCGTCTTTAAATCTTTCCATGTCTCGTTTGAATTCCATTAGGGGTACTCTAGGGGCCTCATATGTCATGTTGTCAGCATTCTCGGATGCACTGATCCGAAATAACCCAAGTATGTATACTTAATCACAAATACACTATAATTCTTGTTTTGAAAAATTACAACTGGTGGGTACATAAAAATACACTGTAATTTACGTGTACTTAATTCAAATTTTAATAGTATCTTATCTTTTATTTCACTGTTTGCAGGGAATTTTCATTTGCATATGTACACTGATAAGTTCTAATATATTTCAAATTTAATAAACTAGTACAAGAAGGAAACACTTCCTATTGGTAGTGTAGACCAAATTAGGAATATGTACCAAGGTGGCAATGATTGACTCCTTACACCCCAGGTTAAACGTCCAACTGGGAGGCCTAAGAAAAGGTTTATTTTATTTTTTGAGAAAAATCTACTGTTCGTTGCAGCATGTGTGATCAAAGAGGTCACAATTGTAGGTCTTAGCATTTTAAGTACTAGATGTTGTTATGAAATTGTTAATTCTTCAGAGGGATCTCTGTTACTATTGGATTTACTTGGTTGTATGGAAAGAACTTGTACTTATGTTCATTGAAATACAATGTATTTCATATATTTTACAACCACCTAAGGATATTGACTTTGCAATTATACTCTATTGTAGGTTATTCGTATTAAATTCAAGTATCATTCTTTTCAAACTAGATACATTTAGGTTGTCATAATCGAAAATTCATGTCATATATTATCATTTAAGGTCAAGACACATTATGTATAGTTTGTAACTGTAACATCCCAAAACTATTAGGTTATTTTTATTATCATTTTATTTTGCTTAGTTTTGGGTGTTATTTGTGAAATTGTTTAAATTGTGGAGATTAAGTATTTTGGAAGGATAAGTGGTTAATTTATGGAAATTGGAGTTCTATTGTTAAAATTGGTTTTGGATTTATTGGTTGGTGGATTTAAATTGTAAAGTTGGAGGTATTATGAGTAAATATGGTTATGTGTATATATAAAATCATGGAGGAATAAGAATAATTATAATGTGGGTTAATATAATTATTAAGAGAGGAGTACTTTGGCATTTTTGGAAAAAGAGCAAATTTATGGTGATGGAATGGGTGGTTAACGAAGAAAGAGAAATTAAATAGGAATAGGGAAGGGAAATAATAATAATATATTTATTATTAAATAGGACTCCTTGGATTGTGTGCACTTCATCTTCAACCTTCCTCCATGTTAAAACCCTAGTCGCCGCCCCTCTTCACTGTGCGTCTCCTACCGCCGCGAATCCTACAACCGACGCAACTCCTCCACGCGTCCAGCCGCACACGTCCGCAAGTCGTTCGTCCAGCTGCACGCGTCTGTCTCCACCAAGCCGCGTCCGAGCCGAAGCCTCTTCTAGTCGAGCCATCTTCAAGTTTAGCCTCTTGCAACCTTTTGAGCCATTTGGGGTGAGTTTGTATGGGTTTGGTACACCCAATTAATTTTTTTTTAATCTTAAATGAGATGGTATTTGGAATAAGTTGATCTATGGTTGCTTGAAGATTTAAGTGAAATTGGTGGAAATAGGACTGTGAATTTTCCAGTTAAGGTGGTGTTGGATTCAACCCTAATCTTGGGGTATGCTTGGATAAGTTTGGTTGCTTAATTAAACAGTAGGGTGATGGTTGACAAGATTATTAATGTTAATTTTGTTTATGTTTAGGACTGAGAATTGTGAGGAATTGACTGCCAACCTGTGAATTATTTAGCAGATCTCCTGGTAAGAGATTTTTCCCCCTTTTGATTGAGATGCAGTACCATTGGTGCATGATGTGATTATATGTATTTCTGAGATTATGTGTGTTGAGCTGAGATGTTGATTTTATGATGAGCATGTATAGCCTATAGTGTTCTGTTGGTCTGCTGGTTAGAGTCGTACCACGAGGGGTCCATCAAGGTCCTCCCCTATATATGTTTGAGTAGTTATTGAGACGTGATTCGACGGGATCACTTACAGTCCGACTCTCCTTTAGGGTGATTCCTTCGGGTTCACCGAGAGCCCAGTTCAGTCCCGGTGGGACTACTGGATAGTGTGCTTTCTGGAGCACCATAGAGCGTGGTACTTTATTTCAGGACTCTAACAAAGAGACTAACAACACATAGGGAGACTAAGTATGGGTCTCTTACTGAGTATAATTTTATACTCATTCTTTTAAATGTTTAATTTTCAGGTAAGGGTAAAGGCAAGGGCAAGCTGGCGAATGATAAGAAGTGACCGTGGTTCGCCATAGGGAATAGTTCAGCTTTTCCGCATTTATGTTTCAGTAATTATATGACATGAATTTGTGATTTGTGATCTTGGGAATTATGTCCTAAAACTCGTAGATTGTGAATACAATTCATTGACTGTTATTAATAAAGTGTTATTAATATAATTTCAATAAATGTTATTAAGTATATTATTAGTTTTGTCTTAATAACCCAAATCCAATAAATTAACATCCTAAGTTGTTTGATGAGTCATGAACAGTATCTGGAGACATACATGGATCAATGTTCGATATCAGCTTAAAGGGTCTATAATATAGGGATAAGGTTGGGTATCTTATCCTGGTAACACTATGGATACGACTCACTTTGTATTTGATACAAACGCAATGATCCAACCCGTTCGTTTAGGTGACATGCGAGTGAGGGTGTCCTATGCAATGATTTTGCATAAGACCGAACCACGAAATAGTAACCACTAGATGTAACTCCATTAACTAGTTAAGTTTCTATTTCATTAAGATGACCTAGGTAACTTAGTCTTAATCTTGAGTGTATTATAAACTCCTCTTTGTGAGGGATTGTCCTTTGATTTGTACGAGTGAGAGTGGCCAGATTGTCGACTCAATATGCTTATCATTTTTTAGAGCTGGGAACATAATTACACAAGACAGAATTCAGTCCTTCCCTACTTTAGGGTAAATAGATGAATGTTCCCTTAAATGATGTCTATGGGACTTGAACAAAGGGCTCTACATACCCTCTTTATGGCACGAGAGGGGTTTCTGTTATTGGTTGGACCATAAACAAATTGTTCATTAGAGGAGCACTGGTATTTAAGGACTTAGAGGTAAAACGATAATTTGACCCAATTGGTGTTATGAACACTCTTGAAACAATAACTTATTGTTATTGGTCTATATCCATGGACGCAAAAATATATCTATAGTGAGAAGAGTTCAACTGTGAGTCTTTAGTGGAGTGTACACACAGTTAATGAATATTGATTGATGTGGTTAATGAGTTTAGCCAATTAATGTCATATCGTTGTAGCTTTTGATTTGTAGGTCCATTAGGTCCCCTTTCTAGCTCGTAAAGAGTTGTGAGATTTATTTATATTGGTTGAAATTTGAAATGTTAAAATTTACTTTGGGAATTAGTATAATATATGATGATACATTATAATATATAAAGTTTATATTTTAATCAAACTTTATTATATAAATTTAATTTTGGATATGATTTAAAATTAATTTATGAGAGATAAAATATTTGAATGAGTTTAAATATTAACTTAATGTGAATTGGATTCATATTAAAATTATTGGTTATGAGAGAAATTTATATTTGAATATGATTCAAATTTAATTTAAGTTAAATATAAGATATTTAATTTAGCTATTAATTAATTGGAGAATTAATTACTAGTTTAGTTTAATTTTATTTAATTAAATTAATTCAAAACTATAAGATATTGGAGAAATATTCATTAAATATGATTTAAATGAAATATTAATTAAATATGATTTAATTAATTATTAACTGATTAATTAATTAATAGATTTGAAATTTCTATTAATTTAATATTTTTTAAAATTTAAGAGAATCTCATGATTCTCTCCTACTCCCTCAAGAAAAGGAAAGGGAGTTATAAATATGAAAAAGAAAAACTTTTTTTGTGAATCAATCAAATCTATGCTCTTGCTCTTTGCAAAAATAGTTTTTCTCTAAACATTTTTTTAATCCCAACTGGTTCGTACAAACCAATCTCATCACAGAGGATAAGAAGGTATTCGACGGGTGGTGTCGTAATTTGGAGTTTTTTTTTTTTGTAGATTCAGAGGCGTCAAGCTACGTATGTTTTTCTTTCTCTAATCTATAATTAGAAGGCATGCTTAGCCTTTAAGTTATAATAAGAAAGTAAGTTTCTGTATTATTTTCCCAATGTATTGGTATTTTGGGATTTCCATATTAAATTGAGGAATGATTATGTAAAATCTTCTACTGCCTAGGCTTTTTATCATTTCATGTGGAATAACTGTATTTGAGATGCTAGTTTTTTAACTAGATTAGGGGCATTTGAGACATTGTGCAACATTTTTTTTCATATTTTTTTCGATTTCATTATTTTATCAATTTAAATTAGAATTTTCTATTTGTTCAAAGTAAACATTCGATTTTGTTATTCTTCAGGCACTACAACAAATTAGTCTTTCAATAACATTTTTCAATAAAATGTTATTAAAGAAAAAAAAAAGGCGCGCGCGGGAATTTAAAAAAAAAAAAAGAAGAAAAGTGGGCGGAACTCAAAACGTTATTAATTAAACGAAAAGAAAAGAGGGAACTCGTGAGACCTAATTTTTGGGATTCTTCTTCTCCGTTGGCTCTCTTCTCACATTCGCGTGGTGGCTTTCTCCCTTCCACAATTCAAATCTCCGACCTCATCTTTCTCTGTTCTCTTCAGTCTTCAACCATTACCTTCGTTCTTATCTCCATCGATCTTAAATGTGCTATTGAAAAGGAAGAAAAAAAAGTGTGAAATAGAAATTACATCCCACCAAATTAAATATTCCCCCTTCTTTTAGCCCTTAATTTTCATCCCCTCTCAAATCTTTGCTCCGCACGCGATACCCACGCCAAAACCCCACCCTCAAACGACGACTGTGAACCCTCCCTCTCACGACTGCCTTTCAACTGACGACGACGCATGTTCATCTTCGTCCGTCGTCGTTCTCTCTATCAATCGTCACTTTCATCACACATCGTCTCTCTGTTCTCTGTTCATCGTCTCTCTGCCGTTCAAACTTCTATTTCCCTGCTTCCATCTCTCAGACGCAAATCTCTCAGCTTCATCTAGGTCTCTCTGGGTGATGATATTGTTCTTTCTTCCCAGGTAATGGGGTTATTTCGATTTTGGTATATGGGTTTGTTGATTTTTTACCCTTTTTGAGGTTTTGGCTTCGTGGGTTGTTGTTGGTTTTGTTTCTTTGTGAATAACGATGAATGTTTGGGGGATTTTTTTTAATGAGCGATATGTATGGGGGTTGTGTTTTGCAAGTGATGTCTTTCTTATTTCAAGAACAAAAAGAGCAGCAACTTAGCTAGCTTTGTAACAATCTCCACATCAGTGACAACTTTGCCCATATATATGCAAATCAAGATCTGTCCTCATGGGAAATGTCAACTTTTTCTTCACAAGTGGATAAATTTTATATATATCTACTTTTCATTTTCATTAAGTTTCTATATAATGTACAATCTTTGTAGCTGCTTAGTCTTCACATTACTCATTGTTGAATTATATTGTTCTTTGTTCTTAGTTCTTTAGTGAGAGGTTTCCATGGCCATTGAGCAGCACAAAAACTTTGAAAATGGTGAAAATAATGGCTTACAAGCTTTGGAAGAGTCTCTTTTTGTTATGTACTTGGGTTTGTTTCTTTGTTTAGTGTGTATAATGTCTGGAGAAAAATGGTAGATTATTTAGGGAGGTTGAGATCATGAGAAAAAGGTTTGAGGTTCGGGTAGGTTGCTAGTTTTAATGCGTCCATGGGTGTTTGTAACCTAACATATTTGTAATTATGAGCTTGGTTTGATCTTTTGAAATTTGTTTTTGGGTGGGCTCCGTTTTTTTTTTTTTTTTTTTTTTTATGTTCTAATATACTTTTATCTCTCAATAAAAGTGCAATTTCTTACCAAAGATAAAACAAAACAAAACTTGGGTTGTTGGTTGTGTGAATTGTACAAGGGAACCTTTACAAACTTTGGTTGTGAAGAAACTAACTTCGCACTTGATTATCACTTTTTCTATACTAGCCTTGTTTTGAATTTTGGGTTCTTACTTGCTTTGATTTAAATTCATAGTTAGGATATGTTGACTCTATTGCACTTGATTATCACTTTTTCTTTTCTTTCTTAGCTTTCTTCATACTTGTTCTTTCTACTGTCTTCTTGCTTATTTTCTTCTATTTTTTTATTACAATGGGCCTATTTGTGAACATTATCTTTGAATATCAATATATTTTCATAGAGTGCTACCTCTGTTTCTATCCTTGTTGGGTTTTACTAAGTTTCAGGTGGAAAATCTTAACATAAGCCTTAGGTGAAGGATATTGTAGTAAAAGATTTAATCCCAAAGCATGTGGTGTTTTTAAGCCACTTGTTGTGACATGGTTTATTTGTTAGAAAGAGTTTTTCACACACACACACAAAAGAGACAATGAAAGCTTAGGCACGTTCTGCTCTCCTTGATGAGAGCACTATTTATGTGACTATTTCATGTTCAAGTCAATTTAATTAGTTCCAAAGAGATATTGATAATTTGAAGAGTTTTATAAATTTAAACCGAACTACATAGTGATATTTAGCACCTCTTTCAGAACAAAGCAAGAAGAAATTGATTGAAGCTAGAGTACTCGTTGTGATAGTCAAGCTCTCCTGTAGCTTATTTAGAAGGTTTATCTCTCATCCTAAGAAGTAGAGACGATGCTTGATAAATGAGTGCTTATTGCGGCAACAAATTTTCTAATCCCCAAGTTACATAACTTCTTGAGCTCACTTTTTATCTTACATACTAACTTTTATTAGTGATAAATCTACAAACCAAACTTTTACCATTCATTTCTTGACAATCTAAATGTAGATTATTCAAACTGGTTTATGAATATTCTATGCTTTTATGTGTGTGTGTGATTGTAATTGGATGGATTTTCATTTTCTTAAGTCATTTGTGCATTATCTTATACACTTTTTGGCAACGACATTTATGGTATGGTTTATACAAAACTCAGAAATTGTTTCGTTATATGCCTATTGAATAATTGAACCAAGTTTTTCAGAGTTTATGTTTGTAAGTTTTGATTCTTTGCTTTCTCAAATTAGCTTAATAAATTGTGAAATTTGAAGACTTATCACGATGGTTATCTCTACTCTCTTATCAAGCTAATTTTTAAAACTTTGTTAAAGGTAAGAACATCTTCCCATAACATTACTGTTATTTCATTTTGTCTTTTTTTTTTTTCTATTAAATTCAATTGCCGATTTTTCATTTTCCTATTCTATGTATTCATTTCCCATACCATAAAGAGTTTGCTTTTCTTAACTTAATCAAGGTCATTTAGAGGACTTAGAGGTGAAGTTAAGTAGAATTTAGACTATAAATATATCTTACTTTCTTGTTGTTAATAATCCTTGTCCAAATAACATCATTAATAGTTTGTAATTAGGATTTAAGCATTTTATATTATTATGTGCTTAAATGTTGATGATCTTAATGTGGAGATCAAGTTTAGGTCCCTGTAGGAGCAATAGAGTATGCGAGGATTGTAGGTCCTAAAAGCGTGTGGGCTATTCATTAATCCAAACTTATATTGAGTTCGTATTTTTCAGTAGAATTTCTTCATTAATCCAAACCTATCAAATGCTGGAGCTTTGCCACCACCCCCACCCCCACCTCCTCCAATTCAGAGGACAACTCCTCCACATTTAACTCAGGGGCAACATGCTTTCACAACAACAACCTGTGTTGTCTCATCTTTCCTGCCATCTTCAATTTGTGAAGCACCATCACCTCTTCAACCCACAACTAGTTCTCTTCCAATGGTTCCTTGTTCATCCCAACCACGAGGAGGTGTGAGCCACACTTGGGAGCTAAAGGAGTAAGTTCTTTAATTAACATGAAAACAACAACTACAATGAGGGGACGTGGGTTCTTGCGATCAATGGGCACAGGGATGGCTACTGTAGGGCCTCAGTGGTCATCATTGAAACCTTTACACTTGAGCAAGGTAACTCGAGTACTACAAGGGAGCTTATGGGAAGAATTGCAAAGATGTGGAGAGTCTGAAAGGTATTAGAAATTCTCCTATGAATCTAGGTTGCTTGTTCATTCGAGTGTGAAATAATCACATTCAAAAAATGTAGTTTGGCCCAGATGCAATGTGTTCCTTTACACTTAAACATTCATTATGCTTTCTAATAACCAATTTCCTACATTCTTTTCAATGTACCCGAATTTGATGTATCTGAGCTGGAGACACTTTTCTCTGTGATTGTCCTAACTATATGTATGAGATCACGATCTTAACTATTGATGCAACTAATTAGTGGATAAAATATTTAATTGCAGATTGATCTTAGAAGGGCAAACAACATTGAAATCATGCTAACAAAAGTTAGGATGCCACTATCTGACATGATGGTAAGCCAAGAAAAGTTACAGATACATTAGATATTTCTGCTTTGGTACAGACTGATTTTTTCTATCATCAACATGTTAGCACTTATACTATGTTAGTACTCTTTGCCAATATGGAGTAGATTGTATTTTTCTTACAGTAATTGTCAATTCATCATGTGCTATATAATACAGGCAACAGTACTCTCCATGGTTGAGTCAGTATTACATGTAGATCAAGTGGAAAATCTTATCAAATTTTGCCCCACCAAAGAAGAGATGGAGTTTCTCAAGGTGAATATCTTGTGCTCTAATGTTGAATTAGCCTTTATTCATTTTGTCATTCTTAGACTCTTCATCTTATTCAAGGGATATCCTGCTCTTTTTACATGTTATGTCAAACCATGCTCTTTACTTATGATCAATTAACTGAAGGTTTGTTTGTGCATAACTTTGTAAGAGATACTCTAGCGTCAAGGATAAACTTGAAAAGTGTGAATAGATAATTTTCAGTTGTTCTGGTGAATAGGTCATAACTTGTGTTTCTTCGACTAAATAATTTTTTTAAGTTCTTGCATGTGACAGGCATGCCTTCTTTGAACATTTAGTTGTTATTTTTGTTATATTTTTAATTTTATTTATAATTTAATTATTATGATTATTAGAGTCATCTGCAGTTTTTGGAGATGGTGCAATTACGTGTTTTCTTTTTTTCCTTACATTTATTTGTCTATTGTCTACGTATCAGTACTACAAGTTATATTGAGTTAATCCAAACTTATACGGAGCACACAATAGTTTTTTTTTATTAATTTCTTTTTTTAACTAAATTCTACTTTCTAGCTCAATTCCACTTGGACTCTAAACAAGAGATAATTTCTGCTTACGGCTTGACCCTTTTTATTACGACTCCCAAGGAATGGGAGATAACCTGAATTTTCATTTTGGAATCATATTCTTCTTAAGATGGTTGCCTATGTGGTCTTGAAGATTTTTATCACATAAGACCACAATCTCTATTACAAACCAAACCAACTATAAAGGCCTTCAACAAAAGTTAGAAATCAAGGTAGCAAACTGCCATCTCTAAAGGATGCAATGTGATCTAATTTCTCAAATGCTCCCCTGCTATGAAAGCATGGGTGCAACCTGAACACAAAGGAAGATTGTCCCTGTATATAATCATTTTTTTTATAAGAAGCATCTTTGATATAATCTATAATGTTAACTCCCTAATGCAAGTTCTTGCCTTCTAATTATGCCACTCTAGAAACTTGACATTCTTGGAAGTTTCTTCCTTTACGGTGAGGTGGAGTTGAAAGTAATGATGTTGATGGTGTTGACTGTGCAGAATCTAACCTAAACAGTATCAAACGATTCCACCTCAAGGTCATGAATCATGAATGTTGGAATTGAATCACTTAGTTACTTTTTGAATTAGGTATTTATTTAGTTCTTTAACTAATTTATTGTTAGAGTTAGATAATGATATTTCTTTTTATTTTTAGTTAGGTGATTGATGTGTGGAGAAAACATTGGAGCAACACATATATGTGGGATAATTTTGGTATTTTTGCAATTTAAACATTTTTTTATCCTATCAAAATTTGGGATTATATATATGAAGTCATTTTATTTAAATTAAGAATTTACTTCTTCTAGTAGTTAAGGACTTTGTTGGAACTTAGTGTTGATGATTATTTCAAACCTTTGAATGTATATAATGTTTTTTTTTTATGTTATAAATTTGAATATTTTGGTTGTAATTATGATTGTGGATTTGAATGAATGTGAACTATACCTTCTTAGTATGACAAATTATGACTTGATCTATAAATATCTATATGATTATAATTTGATTTTACAATAATAATATTGGATAGGTGCTATTAGATCAATTATAGTTATGTTTGTATTATTACAAAAAAAAAGTTATAGAGGGTCAATCAACAATAAAGTTTGTGGGTAAAAATGGGGTATTTATAAGTTTTTTCCATTACAATAAATAATGCTAATAAAAATAAGAGACCTTCAATAACATATCTAATCTTTTATAATGTCTTTTTATTGTTATAACATTTTTTATGACTTTTTCAATATCATGAAACGTTTCCAAAAAGTGAATTAAAGCTATAATATATCAATTTTTTATATTGTTATTAATAGCTCTACAAAAACCACTATTAAAAGTCAAAGACTTTTTTCTACGACAATATTCATAAAATGCTAAAAAAAAATAGTTTATAGAATATTTTCAATGTTATTAAAATAGCTATTGAATGGTTTCGATAACGTTTTTCCAAACTAAATAGTAAAACGATATTGAAACATTTTGATAACGCTTTTTCAATGTTATTAAAATAGCTATTGAAATGTTTTGATAACGTTTTCGAACACAATAAAGAACATTATAAAATCTTTTATAGCATTTTTTTTCAATGTTATTGAAACGGTATTGAATCATTTTGATAACGATTTTTCAAATGTAATAAAAAACGCTATACAATTTTTAATAGCGTTTTTGTTTTCACGTTATAAAAAGCATTTATAGCATTATATATGTGTTATCAATAGAGACATATTGCACAGCGTTGTAAAAACGCTATGGAAAGTCATGGACTTTCAATAACATCGGCTACGACAACATTTCGAAAACGCTATTGAATATAAACAATAGCATTTTTTTTTATGCTATCGTAACTGATATTTCTTGTAGTGTGGCCAGCCCAACTTTTTTTCATCAAAAGAAATGACTATTCTATGGATATCATAGCCCAACAACTCAAAGTCCACTTTCTCTAGTGGGCTTTTTGTCTTAATCAAATGGAACACCTAGCTCACTACAGTTAGTGAGATTATCCAACAAATATTAAATTTTCCCACTAACTTTGGTCAAAGAGCAAAATGGTCATTTGGTTAAAATCAAATTTGACTTTTCAAACCAAAAGTCAATATTTTAAGTTTTTACCATTTTATTCGTCTCAACTAACTTTGACCTCCCGAGCATGAATCTGCATTCATTTTCACAAAATTCAAATCACATTTGAATATATTGTCAGTTAAAGTTTGACTTTTTACAAAGTCAAAAGTCAACATTTTGACTTTTTACAAGTTTGACTATTTTCATCATTTTCGAGTTTCCGAGTATGAATCCGTATTCATATTTTTAATATTTAAATGCTATTTAAACATAAAGCTCTATCTCTAATATGCTAATCAACAGCTATATCACATACACTTGTTGGTTTCTCTTTCCTTACCTAATTCGAACAATTCAACTCATTCTTGAAAGGATGAAAACCCTTCACAGCGGAAGATTTTACAAAGATCTTAGATCAATTTAATTGGAAACTTAAAAATATCGTATATTGGCAATAGTTACACAAACAATTTTCTAACTAGGGCTAAGCATACTTTAAAATTATAGATGAGAGAAAGAAAAGCTCACGTAGTTTGACGCCGCTGAATCTACTAAAACTCCAAATTATGGACACTACCCGTCGGAGACCTTCATTTCGTTTGGATAGGATTATAATATGATGATACATTATAATATAAAGTTTATATTTTAATTAAACTTTATTATATAAATTTAATTTTGGATAAGATTCAAAATTAATTTATGAGAGATGAAATATTTGAATGAGTTCAAATATTAATTTAATGTGAATTAGATTCATATTAAAACTATTGGTTAACGTTTAATGTGTATGATACACATTAAAACTGTAGGTTATGAGAGAAATTTATATTTGAATATGATTCAAATTTGAATTAAATTAAATAAAAGATATTTAATTTAGCAATTAATTAATTGAAGAATTAATTAATAGGTTATTTGATTTGATTTAATTAAATTAAAACTATAAAATACGTGAGAGATATTCATTAAATATGATTTGAATGAAATATTAATTACATATGATAATTAATTAGTTAATTTAATATTTTTGTTAATCTAATATTTTTTTTAAATTAATAGAATCTTATGATTGTCTCCAACTTCCTGAGAAGAGGGAGTTATAAATACGCAGAAGAAAATTGGTTTTTCAACCTAAGCTTTTGCCTCTCTGTGAATTCTCTTAGAGATTTTCTCAAAAGATTTTTCCATTCCAATTGGTTTCCATCAACTTTATATTATAATGTATCATCATACATTATACTAATTTCCAAAGTAAATTAGAACATTTCAAATTACAACCAATATAAATAAATCTCCTTACCCTTTACGAGCTAGAAAAGGGACATAATGGACCTACAGATCAGAAGCTACAACGATATGGGATTAATTGGCTAAACTCATTACTCACATTAATCAATATTAGTTAACTATATGTACACTCCACTAAAGACTCACAGCTGAACTCTTCTCAATGTAAATATATTTTTGTGTCCATGGATATAGACCAATAACAGTAAGTTAGTCATTCATGAGTGTTCGTAACACCAGCTGGATCAAATTATCGTTTTACCCCTGGGTTACTTCTGGTCCTTAAATACCAGTGTTTCTCTAATGAACAATTTGTTTATGGTCCTACCAATAAACAGAAATCTCTCTCGTGCCATAGAGATGGGTAGGGTACTTTGTTCAAGTTTCAGAGACGCCATTTAAAGGTACACTCATGTATTTACCCTAAAGTCGGGAATGAGTGAATTCCATCTTGTGTGATTATGTTTTCAGCTCTCCACTCGATTTTGTCCCCAAAATGATAAGCATATTGAGTCGATAATCTAGCCACTCTCACTCGTACAAATCAAAGGGCAATCCCTCGCGAACAGGAGTTCATAATACACTCAGAATTACGACTAAGTTACCTAGGTCATCCTAATGAAATAGAAATCCAACTAGTTAACGGAGTTACATTTAGTGGTTACTATTTCGTGGTCCGGTCTTATGCAAACTCATTACATAGGATACCCTTACTCGTATGTCACCTACACGGACTCATTCGATCATTGCATTTGTATCAAATACAAAGTGAGTCGTATCCATAGTGTTAGGTACCTAGCCTTATCCATTTTCTATAGACCCTTTAAGCTGTTCTCGAACATTGATCCCTATATGTCTCTACATACTATTCAAAACTCAACAAACAGCTTAGGATGTTAATTTATTGAATTTAGGTTATTAAGACAAAACTAATAATATAATTAATATCGCTTATTGAAATAATAATACTAACATTTTATTAATAAATAACGGTCAGGGAATTATATTTACTATCTACGAGTTTTAGGACATTGATCCCTGTATGTCTCTACATACTGTTCTAAGTTTATTCCATTTGAGCTAGTAGAGGAACCTAATGGACCTATAAATCATGGGCTAAAATGATCCAAGATTAACTGACTAAACTCTTTTGGACCAAGCTAATCAACATTCGTTATCTCCTCTCATTATAGATATATTTGTGTCATTTGATATAACCTTGATCAGTAAAGTTAATTCTTTATAGGTTGTTCGTACCTCAATTGGGTCAAAATACCGTTTTACCCCCTAGACTACATCTTGCTGTTTAAGTCCTACTGATCCACTATTGAACAATTGGTTTAAGGTCCAACCTATAAACGAAATCCCTCTCGAGCCAATGTGAGGGTGGGGCCCCTTATTCAAGACTTGGATTCAATCCTTAAGGAAACAACCTATCTACTAACCCTAAAGCGAGTAAGAGTGAATTATGTCTTGCATCCTATGTCTCTAGCTATTCATTCAGTCTTACCTCTGAAGTGGGAGACTTATTGGGCCAGTTCTAATGAGATACTCTCACCTATGCAGATCTAAGGATAATTTTGTGTGAACAGAGTTCACAATTAACTTAGGATTAAGATCAAGTTACCTAGGTCATCAATAATCGAAATAGCCAATTTGAAACAGTAAACTGTGTTGTAACGAAAAAGTGACTACTTCATGGTCCAGTCTTATGTAAATCTTTACATAGGATGTCCTCACTTTCATGTCTCTGCATGAAAGAATCAGGATCACATAGTTTGTACTACCTACAAAGCGGGCCACATCCATAGTGTCCTCAGAATAAGATGTCCAACCTTATTCATATACTATAAACTATTTAGACTATATATTCAAACTTGATCCACATTTATGACTTTACATAAAGTTTAAGTTTACTCAAAATAGTCTCGGGACCTTAGTTTATTGGATTTAAGATTATAGTATTCAATTTCACTAATAATTTCTCAATAACGATTTTCTTGAATAAAATATGATTACAAATTACGAGTTTTAGGACATAACTTCGAACATGATAAACATTGATAGAAGTCTATTAGTTCTTATCATTGATAAAATTTGAAACTCTACTATATTTTGTAAATATTTTGACAATTTTGTCATTTACTATAATTTCTCTTGGGTTTATTGCATAAGTGACCCATTTTAAAATCTAAAATCCAAAATGAAATCCAACTCTAGTTTTAGAAGTACTAGTTTAATACTTTTGGAATTTTTTATGCAAAGCTAATTTGTATTTTGTAGTTTTTTAAATATAGTTGCCCATTTCTAACAAATTATTTTTGACACAGTACAATGCAAAATAATCGGTAAATAGAACAAATTTTAGGTCCGACTTTTAGAGTTCATAGTGACAGACTATCGTACTGATAGGAATATATCAATAATATTTTATCACTAATTAGACTCTTATAACGATAGAGTTTATCATAAATAAATTTTGTTATGTTTGTAATTATTTTAAAATGTTGTTGTACACTCAATTATTATCTTTAAAATTGATACTTGATGTAATTATTTTTCAGTTTTTATTTTTGAGTCCAAACTAGTCTTCTAACGATTTTTTTATTTGTTTCTGTCCTGTACCTCTCTAGTTGAATGATTTTGGATGATAAGTGTAAGATCATATCTCTTGCAAGGTCTATGACACATAAAAGTAAGGTACTGGTCGCAATTGGTGCTCCTTTGTGGTTTTATGTGCCATAGACATTGCACCACCCTTATCAACTCATAATCATTGAACTAAAGAAGTTCAAGACCAAAATAACTTTAAAAAAATCCTTAGAAAACTAGTTTCGATCCCGAAATAATAACTAAGTCTGGTAACTCACTTGTAATTTTTGTTGGTAAAACTCTTCAACATTTCTCAAAATGAACCAATGCAAATTTATATTAAAAGTGAACAAAATATAAATTTTGAGAATTAAAATGGTAAATAACCTAGTTTTTTTTGTCAACAAAAATATTTTAAACACATTATTTTAAGAGTTATTTTCAAATATAGCAAAATAAACAAAAATATTTACAAATATAACAAAATAACAACGAAACCACAACATATTTGTTAAATAGGGAAATAAATATGTGGTTCATCAAATGCATAAACATGCTTGGGGGGTTAGAAAATGCAAAAGACATCGCCAACCATTTAAAAAGACCTTCATTGATTTCAAATGTTGTCTTCCATTCATCACTTCTTGGGAGGCGTAGTTGGTGGTATCCACAAGCAAGATCAATTTCGGAAAAAATTTGACATTCAACTGGTTGAGACAAGGGAACCCGTTATCTTCATTGATCTTTCTTATGGTGATGGAGATTTTGTTGCGTATGTTAATTGTCCTCCTCAGTACTTTCAGTTCCATCATCGTTATGATAAGGTTCGTTTGACTCACAACTTTTGCTGATGATCTTATAATGTTTTATGTTGCTGACCAGGGTTCCTAAGATTTGTATAAGTTAAGTTTAAAAAATGACCAACTCATATCAGTTTAATGAAACAAAATCATTATTATTTTTTTTAAAAAAATGTACGCACTTAGTTAAAAGAATATACTGTTATTTTAATTTGAAGATTTGATTGTCTTCTTACTTTTAAAGTTTAATTTTAACCAAAATATTTTAAACTATAATCCTCTTTATTTATATATACACACACACATTCTGTACAAATATATATATAGATGTATACATATATACATATATCTCAATTGGGATAATTTGTAGTCAATGCATAGGTGCATCGACCCATTCTTTTTTTTTGACAAACCACACTGGTGCACCTCAAGGCGACACATTCAGTAAAATTAGAGCCTTTGTCAAGTGATTCCTGGAACTGAACCTTAACTTCTTTGCACTTGACTGGTCTATTATGTACGAAGCTCTCGATATGAGAACCGTGCGTGGCTCTAACTCACTTGCAAAATCAATCTCCCTGTAAGGTGAAAAATCTGGAAGTTTCTCTGGAAAAACGTTTGGATAATCCCTTACCACTAGATCTGATAACAAAGAAACCTTAGCTTCCCTAGTGTCTATTACACTAGCCAAGATACTCCAAGTACCCTAGTCGAGTAGCTTGCTGGCCTTCATGGCTGAAATCACTTTGGATAGGACCACCGTTCTGGCCCCTTTGTACTTGAAACTAACTATAGAAGGATTCAAAGCTACCTTATTGCGGTAACAATCTATACTAGCATGATTAGCAGATAACCAATCCATGCCTAATATTACATAAAGCCACACATGCCTAGAACTAACTGAAGGAATGTAATTTCTATCGCGGAAGCGTATGAATGTCATACAAAATGGAATTCAATTTGAAAAAAAATGAATTCAAAGAAAACAAAGAAAAGTCTAAACATGCTTCTAATGAGGAAAAAGAAAAAAAAAACTAACCTTTGTAGAATCTCCTTGAAACTTCTTGAATCTCCCAAAGAACGCCACGAAGTCTTCCTCGCTATTCTCAAGATGAAAATCAACAGAGAGTTGTGGACTTCTGTGATTTGGTTTGATGAAAGGAAGAACATTTGATAAATTATTTTTTTTCAAAGCAGAGAGATCATGAGATAAAAAACACATAGCAGAAAGGTTAATCAATTTTGTATAATCTTAACCATTTTTAAAAGAGATGGAGGGGGAAGTTATCAAATAACTCCCCCCCCCCCCCCTCGCTCACGTATAATAACTCCCTTAGGAGTTATTCTATTAGTTAAAATAAAATAAAATAAATATATATTTAAAACGTATTATATCTCATATAATATAAACTATATATTATACCATATATAATATAACCAATGGTTTAGATCTCTCAGATGACTTTTAGTTCTAATACGAATCGAATCCATATTAATTTTAAGCTATAATTTAATTATGAATCTTATTCATATTATTATTTGAATCATATTCAAATATTTACTTGTCTCATATAAACTTTATATTATAATGTATCATATACAATTTATTCCTTTTAATCAATTTGAACAATTCAAATTTAAACCAAAATAAATTTGAGTCTCATTTATCCTTATTGAGCTAACAAGAGGACCTTATGGACCTGCAAATTGAAGCTCCAATAATATGAGATTAATTAATTAAACTCTTTAATTAAATTAATCTTCATTCATTAACTATTAGTCGTTCCACTAAAGACTAATAGTTGCACTCCTATTGTAGATATATTTTTGTGTCCATTAGATATAACCAATCAACAGTGCAATGACCCTTCACAAATTGCTCATAAGTACAACTAGTCAAGAAATTACCGTTTTGCCTCTGTAGTTAAATCTAACTCCTTAAGTACTACTAATTCTTTTAATGAACAATAACTTAAAGTCCCACTATAACTGAACTCCTACTGGACCAAGAGAGGGTGTGACGCCACATTGTTCAAACCCTGAAATCAGCCTTTAAGGGAGCAATTTCTCTACTTACTATATCTATAGATGACTGAATTCTTCTTGTGTAGCTGTGTTCCCAACTCTACAATTAGATAAATCCCCAAAATGGAAGGTATATTGAGTCGGCGACATAGGCCACTTTCACCCATGCAAATCAAAGGACTGCCTTCATAAGCAGACGTTCATAACTCACTTAGGATTCATGTCAAGTCACCTATGGTCTCCTGGTGAAATGTAGTCTCAACTAGTAACGGTATTAATAAGAGAGACTATTCATTTCATGGTCCAATCTTATACAAACTCTTTGTATAGAAAACCTCTGTTCTAATGTTTCAACATGAATGATTAAGATCAAATCATTCGTAGCACTTTAGGACAATTGTAACAACTACAAAGCAGGCCATATTCTTAGTGTCACTAGGATGAGGTATCTAACCTTATCCATCCACTACAGACCATTTAGGTTATCATTTAAACATGGTCCACTTGTACGTTTTCACATACATGTTTAGGTTATAGTAGGTAACCTTGGATGCTAGTTTATTAGTTTTGTGGGTTAATGCAACTAAATGTCAAATAAAATAAAATACTTTATTTTATTAGATAAATAAAATGTTTGTATAATATATACAATTACAAACTACAAGACCACGAGATTTAGAGCATAAACCCCAACACTAACAAGGCATCTATGACATGATTCGCTACCTCTATTTGACATGTTTTTATCTTTTCATTTGACAACATAATTTCTCCAAACGGAGTAGACACTCATAAAACATAACTTAAGGCTCTACTTCTAAACATGCATGCTTTACAAACACTAAAGATATAAATAAATGTGAAAACCTATAGTTGAACAAAATCAATGCATCGTGCCTCAAGATTGGGATAGTATATAACTACTATGCCTGCTTTCTCAGCCTCTCGCCGGTTATTGGAAAAAAACTCTCCTCAACTAGAATGTACTTCCCTTGTTTAGTGAAGCTTTGGTAGGTTCGAGAGGGCATTTATTAGTTGTGTGCCCCTCTCGCTTGTACTTGAAGCAAACCTTGGGCGACCTGAATGATACTTCCCATAGATATTGCAATAAGGTCTCTCTCTCAGAGTTCCACCTACCTTAGCAAACTTCTGTTGGTAATGCCAAAGTGCTCTACCTAACCTCAAGTTTCTCTATGCAGACTTATGCTTAGCCTTTCTCTTATATCCTATGGATGGTCCCTTCTCAAACATCTTCAGCAGGTCATCATCCTCTTGGGCGCTCATATCCATTGTCAGACATAGTGCTTCAGCTTGAGTGGTTGGATTGAAGGCTCAATTAAAGCCTCAGAGATCCTTTCTTAGACCTCTAACAAATCTCTCAACTTTGGTAGCCTCGATCCCAACCAACTCAAAGACAAAGTGAGACATCATGTCAAACTCTTGATTGTACTCCTCAACCGTCATTTGGCCTTACTTCAGGTCTTGGAACTTCTGAAGGTTGACATCCTTGAGACTATCAAAGAAGAACATGGTGTAAAAATTCTTCTTGAATTAGTCTCACGTAATCTGGTTAACATCACCGATGACACCTCTCTCTTTGAGAAGGTAAATGGCACATTGAACCTTCTGATTGTTAGGGTTTCTCATGTAACTGAAAATGGTCTCCACAGAAGATAACCACAACTCTACCTGGTAGGATCCTTCAATAATCCATCAAAGGTCTGCTTTCATACTTCTTGAAATCCTTTAGATGCTTAGCCTCAACTAACAACTGGTCCGACAAGTTCTGTGGTACAGCGAGACCCTGAGTAGGGGCTGCTTGGGATAGCTGATGTTGTGTTAGCACTTCAATCGTAATGTCTCTAAACCTCTTCTCTAACTGAGTTGGCATGGTAGTAAGATCTGAATGGGTGACAGATGCAACGGGATTAGAAACTTGTTCAGTAGCCTGTCCATCGGGTTGGTTACACTCTGCTCCTCTGCCTCTCCAACCACTCCTTCAAGCACGTCTACATGGGCAGCATTTTCCTAAATTCCACCACCGAAACGCTTTACATTTACATCACATTCCATATAATTATAGTTTAACATAGGCAAGGTCATGTGTATCATCATAAACATTTATCATGAAAATATACCTGGCGAGTGCGAAGAACCGTATTAGTCATAGGAACAAAATGATGGACTCACACCATAAATCCGTCGACATAACCTAAAACTTAGGCTCTTATACCAACTGTAACGACTTAAATTTTCAAACTAAGCTAAGGTCATTATTTTGAGATAAATAACAATTTTCAAAGGAAAAATTTACTTCTTTATTAAATAAATGTAAAACAAACGTTTGAAAATAAAAGTTTAACAAACCAACAAAAATACTAAGAAAAATATAAACCTTGGTCAAGCCCTATCTAATTTTTTTAAAAATAAACATAAAATAATCGCCAAGTTCAAAAGAAAACACCTAACAGTCAAATCATGGAAAAACATGTAAATAACACAAGCAAAACTATAGAGTCCGTATATGGCATGTCACAGACCCTTCTTATCAATCGCCAACTTCCCATTCTCTTTACATTTGCTTGAAAACATAGAAAAATGTTTATTTTTAAAATACCTAGTAAGGGACCCACTACTAGTTTCACTAGATAAACTGTTAATTACCTTTAGGAGGTACCCTCAATCATATTGGCCTTATGATCTCGAAAGAACACATATTAGTCATATCATATCAGTCTGCTGATTCCATAGGAACACATGTCAGTCATATAAGTCTGGTGATCTCATAGAAACACACATCAGTCATAGCAGTCTAAAGGTGGTGATCCTGAGGAACACCATACATGTAGGGCACAAAGCTTAATATCCAAAGCTAACAAGCACCATCGACCCAAAAAACATATAACAGTCAACTCAGTCCAACAGTAGGTATATCATGTGACATCAATCAATAATCCATAATCACATAATCATTCGTACATATAATCACACAATTTTAACCAACATCTCCTATAACCCATCTATGCATTTTAGCTACAATCAATGCATAATAAGTTAATTCATGTAGCGCGCTTAAATCTTAATTTCAAAGATCCAATAGTAGAAATCTCTTACTGGTGTGGATTTGTGTGGTGGTTTGTCATTGTAAGCTATGTGATAGGTCACGGGTCATGATCACTGTTTATAAATTACTCACTATGTACCTCTTCATCACATAACCACTAAATCCTCATTGAGTACAAGTTTTCTTACTGTTTGCCCAAGTGCAAGAGAAGCAGTAGGTTTACCTGGATGATCTAGGGTCAAACATAGAAAATTGATTCAAGACATTAGTTCTAGACAATACTTAGAATCTGGGTGGTATAAAAGAATTAATTAAATAAAGTATGAAAGAATCAGAACCATGAATAAAAACTCATCAAGAGAATCTGTAAAGGGAAATAAATGAATGTAAGATGGAATAAACGAACTAACGAACTAACTTGTATGCGAGAAAAAGGTGCAGGAAGGTATATACATTATTAGACGATTAAGCAATGCGATAGCCTCGATGCAATATAACTTGCATAATCAGCCATGATTAAGGTGACCTTCTCTCAAAGTGCTTAGATGTCACACTTGCTGACTTTTTGAGATGCAAATGACTGTGCTTGATTAGGCGAGATATATCTAGGAAACTTTACTTATAAAACTTATAGAACTTCTCATTTAAGGATAACAACCTCTCAGCGTCTAATGTCCGCACTTGTTTGCTTTTCAAGATACAAATGTTGGAAGTTTTCTCGCCAAGGTGGAGTTTGTCGCCAAACTCCTCCTTGCACGCATTAGCCCTATTCTTGCTACTTGCCTTCTCGGGTAGTTGGCGATTGACATTGGCCAAGTGATGAATATAGCTCAACTAATGCAACAAGATTTATAAGCTAGACTCCTTATCAAGAAGTTATCACAACTTTAACTACTAATAATACATTGACAAGTGAGAAGTCAAGAAATGATGGATTGAAAAGGTATAACCATGCAATATATATATATAAAGAATGTAGGTCTAAGGCCATTGTACAATATGAACAACATATGTTACAAAAAAATACAAAAATAGAGAGAAAGAAGATTGGAAAAATATTACAAGTTAGGGGAAGCAACAGAAGTATAGATTCTTTCCTACTCAAATGTTGAGCTTCCGCTTTTACAATTGACTGAAGAAGAAGACAAAAACTTTATAGACGGCGGAAAAACTATTCCTTTCTGCCACTCTCTCTCTCTCTCTAGGGATTGACCTTTTCAGGTCTTTATTCTTTACAGGCATCCTCTGGCCCTATGCAAGCCTCTTTTGGATCCATTCAGACCTCCTCCTATTGGTGGGGATGAAGTCTTCTTATAGACAGGTTTTGGCGGAAAACTACTGTTCTTTTGAGATTGTCAGTGTGTTGTAAAGTCACATCACAACCCCATCTACCATTCTTGTCTTCTAATGAACCCTCCTCGCGTGATGACGTGGATCCTTGCCTGAAAATGTTATTTGCCAGGTGAGTTCCCATCGCGTGGCATTTGCGCAAGATGTCTCCTGCGATTCACTAGCTTTTTTCTTCCTACTTATCGTGCGTTTAAACATTCTAATTGCGTAAAACAAGCATGATGCTTATGTAAGATTTATTTCTAAATACTTATGAATTTACAATATAAGTTACACATTTTGACCATCTTCTTGTGCATTTTGACTTCATTATTCTAATAAAAGGAATTATAATAATGGACATTTATTTACGTTATTACTTATCTGAGATTAGCTAAAAAATTCCTTGGTTGACTATTAATTCCCAAATGAACCAATCCTATATATAAAGGGAAAAATTTAGTAACCTTCGTAATAAAATTATCAATGGTCAACATCCTAAATTTTCCAATTTATCTTGCCCAAATTTGAGGTTGAAACCAACTCAATCTTTGATGAGATTGTCCATAATTGCTCAAAAAATCTCCAATTAGCTTCAACAATAAAAATCCTAAATTAATTCCAAGACACTTTATCCTTAAATCCTTTAATTTAACTTTAATGGATTTATAAAAAAAACCACAACAAAAATCAATCATCTTTCGATAATCGGTGGCGGCTGGGGCAGACAGGTCAACGGCTCGCAGATTGGAGTCAAATAGAGGTGGACGACGATCAGCTTCCTATGCAGTTTGCTTCCCAATAATCTATTGTTATTATTTCCAATATCTCTCTTTTCTTCAATTAAATCAAATTTCTCTTCTCATTAATTATCTTTTCACAAATATCCTTATTAAATATATATATATAAGCCACTTTTCTCTCTCTTCATTTAATTCTCTTCTATCGCATCAACCTTTTCTCTCCCTTAACTAATTCCCCTCTTAAAATTTTCTTTTTATTTTTCTTTTCTCCAATAAATTTAACCACAACCAATATTAATCCATAAAACCATATCCTTAATTAAACCTGCAAATCACATAAACAGAATTAATTTTAAACAAAAAAATACACTCAGCAATTAACTTAAATTTCACATAACAAAAATAACACCCAATAATAACTTAATTTCAAATAAAAATTCAAGATAATTAAATTAAAAATTACCTTAACCTTTGGGGTGTTAAAATTGTATTCAGCATTAATTGTTTGTTTCCAGAGAGGAGTCGCAAGTGCATCATTTACCCTGGTTGGTTTTGTCAATGTCTAGTCAATAGGGGAGGAGGTAAGTTAGGCCTTCGGTTTGAAAATGTTACATTTGATACAAGTTGTCATCGGATTGGTAAAGACAATCGAAGCTGTAGGAGGGGAAACTGGTGCCAGAGGGTTTGGCAGTGGAGAAAGAAACGAGGCTGGCAACGTGCTGGAGAGGGTGTAATGATAAAGGAAGAGAGATGGATCTTGTGTGAGAGGGAGGAGGAAGGGATAGAAAGATATATAGGTAGGTTAGGAGAATTGGGATTGAATAGGGTGGCAAGTGTAAAGACGAGGCTAAGTTTGTGGGCTTGAGGGATGGGCCAATGGTGAGAGTTGGACTGAGGAATGATAGGAGGGTCAAAGGGAGATATTGGGCAAGGAGAAGGAATTTGTAGGAGGGTTGGTGCAGCAACTGGGTTGGACCTGATGAAAGATCTCAACAAAGAGAAACCCAGTCTCATTAAAGCGAACGAAGAAATGAAGATTCTGCCTGATGTTGACAGATATTTAAAAGAAATAACTCTGATATTGACAAAAAATTGAATAAAAAACTGAAAAATGGCAAATTTAAAAATATTAAGATTTACAGCAAAACTGGGGTTGTAGACTTCTTTTTTACTTTTTTTAACCGATTATACTCCTTTGTGTACGAAAGTTCTTTTCCGTCAAATATATTGTATTTGTATAGGTAAAAAATGATACAGGATATCACAGATTCACACATACAGTGTATTTACAAAAACCATCAATTTTGAAAAATATTAAATAATTTTTTATTTTCGGACTATATAAGATTACACCAACATCCTCTAGATTTATGACTGCAATTTATACCGAATTTTCGAATTTTTAGGTTTCAAATCAATTAATTAACAATTTGATTCTATAATTTATAATATATATATAATAATGACTATTTGAATTCAAATTTTTTTGTCACATCTAAAATAATGTTTAATATAATTTCATCACTTTCCGTTTCATAAAGATCCTTTTAATATTTATTAATATTTTATTATATAATACATAATACATATTTTTCATATTTCTAATAACAATTTGAAGTTAGATTTTATAACATCCAATAAAATCGTCAATTTGAATTCTTTTAAACGATCATATCCCTAAAATAATGGCAAAAATAAATTCAACGTTTTTTAATTATTTATATTTCAAAATATTTATAAAAAAATTTTGAATTTAAATACCTCCAAAATACATATGCTTAATAACAATTTGAATTTAAAATTTTATCACTCCCTAAAATTGTGCTAATTACTATTTTCCACTTATTTTATTGAAGCAAATTCACTTCTAAAGTCGTGCTATTTAGTTTAGTTGATATCCCTAAAATAATGACAAACATAAATTCAATATCTTTGGATTATTTATGTTCCAAAATATTTATAAAAATTTGAATTTAAATACCTCAAAATACAAGAATTTCACTTTTTTATATTTTCAGTCGATTTTACCTATATAGAGGAAAATTCTTATCCAATAGGTACATTGTATTTGTGTAGGTTAAAATGATGGAATATAACCCAAAATCACAGGTACAGTGTATTTGCAATAATTCAGTTGTGTAAAAATATTAAATAAATATTTATTTTAGGGATGGATCTGATTTAATCAACATCCCCTAGATTTATGCCTGCAATTTATACCAGATTTTCATGTTTGTAGGTTTCAAATCAAGTAATTAACAATTTATTTAGTTGTGGTTGTTAAAATTAAAATTGTATCTTACCCCTATAATTATGATGCATTTAATAGGATTATTCTAAGAAAATTTTGATCTCCCCTGTAATCGTGCTACTTGATTGATTTCCGTAAAACGATGTCAAACATAATTTCAAAATTTTAGGATTATCTTGTTAATATCCCTTATCTATTTTCCATAATTGTTTTTTAAAAATAGATTTTAAATTTTGATTTGAAATCATCAAAATATTTAAATTGTTTTAAAAATTTATAAAAATAGGTATTGTTAATAATAATTTAAATTTAAAATTTTTATCATCCCCTAAAATCGTGTTATTTGTTTCATATCTCCAAAATAATGGCAAACATAAATTTAACATTTTCGAATTATTTATATTCTAAAATTTATAAAAAAAAATTGAATATTTTATTTTTGGAAGGAATTAATTGAGAAGAAAATATTTGTTTTATTTAAATTGGAAAAGAAAAAAGGAAAAGGAAGATATTAAAGGGAAAAGAATAATATAATAATATTTATTATTATTGTTAGTATTATTATTACTATTCATCATCTTCTTCACTCTCACCAAACCCGAGCCGCCGACGACACCTCCACCTCCGCTGCACGCCGCTAGTCGCATTTTTACTTCATTTGAAGCCGAGCGCCTTTGCGCTACTTGTTCCTTCAGGCATCGCACGCCCAGTCGCGTCGGTCTCCTTCATCACCATTCGTTCACCGGTTTTTCCAAAACTTCCAGACACCATCAGTCGCTGGATTTTAGTGACTTTGTGATTGTTGGGGTTTTGTTGTACTCTTTCTTAATTACCCCTTGAAGTTAAAATAATATTAATTTTTAGATCTTTTGGAAGAGACCAAAGAGGATAGAAGACGAAAAGGGAGAATACAGGGTATGTGGTTGATGTTTGATATCGAATACAATGTATTTGGATGTAATTACACTGTATCTGTCCTAAAAATCAAGTGGATATATTGTTACTGTAATTTAAAAGAAAATTAAATAATAAAAAAATATATTTTATATTCACAACTGTATCTATATATAAACTATAATTAAAAACTAAAAAGATATTACACTTTACATTTTTTCTTTCTGACCTTGAAAAAATTTCAGAGATCGCTTGAATGTGCGTGCAACAATTAAGAAGTATAATCGTGTTGAGAATAAAATTTCCTGAGAAGCAGAGCTTAGACGAGTGAAGAAGAAAATCCCTTGAAGAAGCTCACCTTTGCTGCAAACGAAAAAGAATCTATAATCGGTTTGATGAAGATTTGGTGGAATCTAGGAAAGTTGAAGATAGTGAAGTTGGATTCTTTTTGGCTTTGAATACCTAAACGTTCATATTTCAACAAGGATGTGTTATTTAATTACGGGTAGTTGGGTTTTAGGTGAACAATTGTATTTAGGACTGTTTTTGAATTGGCTAGGGACATTTGAGACATTGTTTCATTTATTTACTTTTCAGATTTTTCAGTTTTGCTATTCTTACAATTTAAAAATAAATTTGCTATTTTCCCAAAGTAAGATTCATAATTTACTATTCTTCTTGACAGCCCTATTTAAAACCTTTGTGTAATGGGCTTGAGCCAAGATAAACCCATTTTTAGAGTGGTATTGGAATTTACTAAACTGACACGGACATAAGCATAGGAAACACGAGCAACCAAAGACCTTCAAGTTAGAAAAATTTATTTATTATTGAGCAAATATTAATTCAATATGAGATTTATCTTTTAGCATAGTTGTGGACATGTCATTGATGAGTATAATAGTTGTTAAAAAGGCATCCCAT
The DNA here is from genome assembly GCA_025688845.1 of Cucumis hystrix. Taxonomy (NCBI): domain Eukaryota; kingdom Viridiplantae; phylum Streptophyta; class Magnoliopsida; order Cucurbitales; family Cucurbitaceae; genus Cucumis; species Cucumis hystrix. The sequence continues at coordinate 11,665,597 of CM046886.1, forward strand.
CAATAATTAAGGTCATTTTTTCTTGGGCATGAAGAATGAGCCCAGTTTCTACCACGTGGTGATGCTTTCTCTCAACTTAACCATTTTGGACTATGGTGTATAAGCACGAGCGACAACTAACAATCCCCACGTTATTGCATAGTTAATGCATCTTTGTGAATTCACCACCATTGTTAGATTGAAAAGTCCTTATATGTTTATTAAACTAAGTTTTATATAGGTTAAGAAGTGTTGAAAGGATTCAAACGCAACACTCTTCTATTTTAGAGGATATATTATTCAAGTATATCTATTGTAATCATCCACAAACAATATGTAATATTGAAAACCATATGTTGAACAAACCAGAGTCTGATCCTATAAATCCGATTGGATAAGACCAAAATATGTAGCAGCATGAGATTGAGGGTGAGAGAGGGGAAGATTGTGAGCTCTACCTAATTGACATGAATCACAAAAATCCATCTTATCATTACCATTAATAGGTAGATTACAATCTTTTACTATAGAGTTCAAAAATTTCAAAGAGGGACGTCCTAAATGTTTTTCCCAAATAGCCTTAGACACAACAACATTAATATTGACAAGATTATGTACTCCTGATAAACTAATGTTATTGATTCCTTTTTGTTCACGGATTGTTGCGTTGTACTACTACTGCTACTACTACTAAATTCACCAACTGTTGTGATTTCAACATTCTCTAGAAAATAGAGCCCATCCTTAAGTGTTTCTCTGAACAGAGTTTGACCCATAGCCTTGTCCTTAACAAGACAATAACCACCATGAAATGCAAGATATATATGATTATCTTAAGCTAATTTTGAAACACTCACTAATTTTTTTATGATATCAGGAACAAATAGAATGTTTTTAAGTATTAGACCAGTTTGCCCATCAGCCAAGGACAAATTTCCACAAAAGTAATATGTAAGCGATTACCATAACCAACTATAACTTTTCATTACCTAAGTATTCAGTAGGGTTGGACAGGTTTGAGTAGTCAGCTGTTACATGGTTCGTTGGTTCATTATCAATATACCAATTCTGATCAATTACAGTTTTAGGTGTAACAAATGCAAATGGACTTGAACTCCTAACATTGTTTGAATTCTGGCTGCTTGTTTTGGAGTTGGAGTGCTAGAGAACTCCTTGTTAAATCTATTATATTAGACAAGGGTAGAATGATCATACTTACCACATACTTGACATGTTGGTTTATTATCTCATCCACAACCACGTCCTTTACCATTGTCCTGTCCTCCATTGTAACCTCCACGATGCTCATTGAAGTGGTTTTGACTATTGTCGAAAGATTGTTGGGTATTTTGAGATCTAGACTCATTTAAACTCCTATTTTGAGCCATGTAAATAGCAACATTTTGAATAACAACCAACATGAGCTCAACTCAACTGACACCTATATGTACCTGTGGACAAGAGGTTCTGAGTTCAAATTTCTCCACCCCTGTTTATTACAATACCTTCAAAAAAACATTTTGAATAACATTGCTAGTGTTTCTTTAAGAGTTATGATGCTCCAGACGTTTTTCAAATATGAGGAGCTCAGATTTGCATATCTAACTAATATTTCAGGTTTTCTTTAGAAATGACAGGGTTGTAGGCTTCATGTAAACCCAATAGTACCTACGAAACTAGTGCACGTTGAGGTATAAGGTTACCGACTAAACCTAGATTGTCAGCGTTAGTTTTCATAACACATAAATAATCCTCCATCTTAGAGTTACCTTTTCAAATGATTTGGAATATTTGACAAAGAAAATCTTCTTCCGCTCTTGATTGAACACTAAACAGATCTTGCATTGCTTCCCACGGATCTTTGGCATTGGTGAAACCCATCAGTTGAATAGCCACCTCCAGTGCCATTGAGTTATAGAGCTAGTTGAGTATGAATAAATCGGTCGTGACCCATTGTTCAAATAAAGGGTTCACTATTCTTGTCACATACGAGCTTGAAGATGCTCCTTGTGTTGTTCCTTCTACCCCTTCAATGACAAAGGTGCTCGATTGCTCAATAGATAGTGAGACAAATCTAGGTGAGCAATGTTTCTCACCTGTGAGATGACCTTTAGGTTAGGGTTGATGCCCTAAATCTCGTGGTCTTGTAGTTTGTAATTGTATTATACAAGTATTTTATTTATCTAATAAAATAAAGTGTTTTATTTGAGTTGACATTTAGTTTCATTAACCCAAAAAATAAATAAACTAACATCTGATGTTATCTTCTGTAACCTAAACATGTATGTAAAGACATACAAGTGGATCATGTTTAAGTCACAACCTACATAGTGTGTAGTAGATGGGTAAAGTTTGATACTTATCCTAGTGACACTATGAACACTTGCTTTGTAGTTGTTATAATTGTTCTAAAGTGCTATAAATGATTTGATATTAATCATTTATGTTGAGACATTAGAACAGGGGTATTCTATACAAAGAGTTTGTATAAGACCGGACCATGAAATGAATAGTCTCTCTTATAAACATCATTACTAGTTGAGACCACATTTCACCAAGATGACCATAGGTGACTTTACCTGAATTTGAGTGAGTTGTGAACTCCTACCTATAAAGGCAGTCTTTTGATTTCCATGGATGAGACTGGCCTATGTCACCAATTCAATATGGCACTAGAAGAAATCTGACCTTTAATGTCAGTTGGCAATCAACATCTTTGCTAGTGTTGTTAAAGGCCTTTAGTCGATTTTCAATGACATCTTTGATAGTGTTATTGAAGCCCTTTAATGTCGGTTTAAAACTGACATTAAAGAGGTCCACAATGTCAGTTAATAACCAAGACATTAAAGCTTTATTTTTAGATCCATTTTTACAAATTTATTTTTATTTAATTGTTGCATTATTGTCCTTTTTTATAAACCGACATTGAGTCCATGTAGATAAATATTTTTTTCTCACGCCAAGAAATCAATAAAATTAATATTATTTTTGAAACTATAATATGTGTTTTACATTTGTATGCATACAATGAAATCTTAATATTGTGTTTATATATACATTCTACAACAGTAGATGAAACAAGATCCTAATATAAGACTTAAATAAGAAATCTTAAACGTCTTCTCAGTCTTCAACATTCAAAGATCGTCTACCTATCTACACAATCCCTTAGCTGTCAACCTGATATGACTTCAACCATTCTACAAACGATATCAAAATAAACCATTTAATCATTAGAATTCTAATAATGCAGTTTTGAAAAAAAAATGTGGCATCCTAACAACTTCTATGCATTGACCTTCAACGATCACTTAGCTTTTTGTGTTTGGCCTGAAAATTTTAAAATTGAGAAATTGAGAAACATGGTAAGATAATTTTTTTTTGTGTAATACCTTCAATTCCAAGAAGTTGACTGAAGGTTGAACTTGAACCATCAATTTCCTACACATTTTTTGGTGCTTGTGATTTGCTTTATTTAACATTCATTCAGCCAAATGTACAACCAAATCAATACTATAAAAGAGAACACAATATTAAAACTGAAACTACTTCAAGTTCAGAAAATTTAGTTGTGATGGTTGAAGTACCAATGTCACTCTCTTGCACATAATAGAATATAAAGTACCAATACAACTTTGCAGACTCATGTGTATTAGTCAATGTACTTGTTTTAACATATAAAATTAAATTTGTTGGCATTTTACTGTCTTATCAACGACGATATAGATATGGCAAAAAGTTATCTCTAATGTCATTTAAAAGAAAAACTAAAATACCGTTGGTTATTAAAATATACAAAAAGCAAGTACATACACTAAGTTAAAAATAATTTATCCCTTTATTAAACTAACAAACTAATTTTCCAATGAGCCCTAAATGTCGAGTGTTTGAATCACCATCCCTAAATTGTTGAGCTAAAAAAACATGTGACATGTAGACAAGTTAAAAACTCCCACATCTGGAGGCTTTACCCTATTCCATAAGACAAAGTAGGCTACTCCCTCATCATACACATAAAGGGATAAATACAATATCAATATAGTTTGACATCAAATAACATTTACCCTTTATTTAAATGGCCACCACCATCACCTACAAGAAGAAAGTTTCATTTCATGAAGCACTACATAAATAAAAATAACAAAATGCCAAGAATATGTGGGAGAAAATACAAGACATGTACTCAACCTTGAAATACTTGACAAGTTCTTTAATGCTAATATATGTAAAATAACTATACAAAGGGAAGCACGTTAAAAAAAGTTCACAAGCTCTACCACAATCACATCCATAAAGAAAAATGTGGTTATTAAAGATAGCAATTTCACTATGCTGTATACCACAAGTTTTTACAAACTCCATAATCTCATCCAACACAATCTCCTAAATCACACACAACATAGAAAAAACAAATTGACAAACCTTAAATAAACTCGATACCAAACTTACCTAAGAGCCAACTAATCTTCTAATTATTAAAAAGGGCAATTTAGCCACAAAGTAATCTTTAAAAAAACTTGTATTCTTCATTATTCAACACCAGCTCTTGCTTCCTCTTACTTCATCTCTTTTATCACCACGACCCACCTATTAATGATTTTTAATAACAACTCAAATAAAGTAGTTGAGAGGTAATCTTCTTCAAGTTTATGACAATGTAAGTCAAAATGGCAATTCCTACATACCACAATGATCACACTTTTATTGAACACCATTTTCTTATAAATACGTGTCTTAACCGATCCAAGCACGATACATTATGATAAACAACCCAAACAACAGCAAATGCTATACAGAATGGAGAAACAACAACTGTGATGTAAGAAACATCTCTAAAGAATGGCACTTTCATGTATGATTCTCCAACTTGCTTAAAGCATCTGTATGACCATAGGCTTGTATCAGCATTCAAAGTCAAATTAATGTTTGCATTTACACTTTTAAATGTGCTCATCATACAATATAAAGTAATTTAAATTATCTAAATATCTTTTGAAGTAATTGTAACATTTTCAAAATAACTCTTAATCATGCTCTAAATATGGAATGAATTATCTATCCAACTACAAATACAGAAGTTTTTCTAAATCACCCTCATTTATGTTTGTATTCGAAAAACAAGAAATGTAGAAGTAACTGTAAAAAGCCAAAAAAAAAAAACCTCAAACTAATAGTTTGATGATTATAATCTCACAATGCTTAACAATTAACATAGCCATCACTGATTTAGTATAAACTTCCAAAAATTCCTTGATGCCCGCCTCTTCTTTTGCCAAGGAGAGACCCTACCTTTTGTGCTTTGTTATTTTTATTCAAGAAATACAGGCTGATCATGTAATATTTATAAAGATATTCTATGAAAACCTACTATTTGATATCAGTAATTAAATTGATTTGTTTCCACATGGTAAGAGATGGCCATTAATGTAAGAGAGCAAAAAATAAATTTAAGTTTCTACCCTACTCTCCACTTAATCATATCTCAGATTAACAAATAATTTACTTGAATAAGGATAATCAAACTAGTCAAAAACTCAGCTAACTATTAAGGAGATTTTCAAACAACAACACGAAAGAAATAATAGTGGAAACTAGAGAAATCATAAAGGTCCATTTCTATTCTTTTTATCTATCTTTAACTTTTTTTTTTCTTTTGGAGCCAGTGAGCAATTTTACAGCCAAAACAGAAGGTAGCAAGAATAAAACTTGTTCCAGATCTCAAATCACCACTTCATTATTCTACTTGCTTAGTGCCCCTCCATCTTCAAAAGCTGCTCCCCTCTACCTTTTATACACTTTTGGGTTTAGAAAATAAAAAGTATATATTATCCATAACTAAAGAAACTATAATCTCTCATGAAAATCAAGGTTATTAACCATACAAAATTTGAGGGGAAAAAAGCGTAAAGTTACCTGGTAAGCAGCTGTGGCAGATCCAAAAACAAAAGTGGGTGGAAAGTCATTTCTTGTATAACCAAAAACTAAAAAATAATTGAAAAAAATCAAACCACTCTCTGTGTCTAATATAAATTATAAGATTTATTTTTTAAATAAAAAAAAAAAAGAAAAAGAAAAAGAAATGGCTCAGAAAACACGATCTACAAAATTAAAGAAATCCAAAGTCTTCCTGAACAAGGGTCCGCAAGTCCCAACTACTTCATTAACATCTAATAAATGAATTCTTCAATGCCTTCTGAATCTAAGTTTACAGCAAAATTACCTACACAGTCATGGAAGTTGAAGAACAAAGCCGCAACATAACACAATAAGATAAGGAAAATTGTCAAAAATGAGATTATTTGGATGGGTATACATAATTTTGAGATGAGTTTTTCAAAAAAGAAGATTTTTAGGACAAATAAGTTGTGAAAAGTCTATATTACCCTTTAATTAAAAAACTCCTAAAAATTAACTTTGTGTGATTTTCTCCTTTTCCTTCTCCCTCACGTTCTCTTCTTGTGTGGCTTTCTCCTTCTCCCTCACTTTTTCCTTCTCCCTCGCTTATTCTTCTACTAAGACAAAATGCAGCCCGACTTCAACTCTTCTCCTTTCTCAGTCGCCGCCGCGTCTCCTTCACTGTCGTCGACCGTTCAGGCCTCCTTGGTGGTCAGTTCGTATGCGGCGTGCAAGATTCTCCGTCGGAGATGCGCGAAGAAATGCGTATTGACGCCCTATTTTTCTCCCTCTGAGCCTCTCAAGTTCATCATTGCTCACTATATCTTCGGCGCTAGCAACATCATGAAATTGCTTTTGGTACGTCCTTAATCCCTAATTTTCTGTTTCTCTCTTTCAAATTTTGAATGTTATCTTCTTGTTTCTAGGTTTAGAAATTATGAATTCCGTTTTGGAAATTGAAAATTGACCTTAAAAACTTGAGGAAAAATCATCTAATTAGTTTGGAAATTCTGTGAGTAATTGAAGTCATCTTTGGCTAGAATGAAGTTAGTACTGAAATTGATTAAAGGAAATCCTTATAATCTATGAAGAATTCACAATCCTATTCTGTTTGATTAATTTTGCTGGATGAAAATTTGGAGCTATTATATTATATTCAAGCATTATGAAAATTGTTATTAGAGTTGGAATGTAGCACTTTTTAAGAGGTTGGGAATGAAATGGCTACTTAAGAACCTTTTAGGTGGTTGAGATTTAAAAAGTGTCATTTAAGAAATTTTTGGATGCTTTTGGTAGACATAGTGACATGAACTTCTTGTTCCAAAATGTGGTAAGGTAGCTAGTTAGTTCAAAATTTTTAAAGCATGCATTGAGTTGGATCCAAGTTTTTTTGTTTTATCTACACATTTTTGTTTTGCAGTATGCTCAAATAATGTACTAAGCTTCTCGCTTCTCAGTCTCCATCGAAGGTTCGTCAGTGAGCAGTAACTTAACATGATCCCAAGAAAATGGAGTGATTGGTGGCTACAAAAGAGTCGTGGTGGGTCATTACAATTATCACAATACCAATATACCAATAGACAATCTGTTAGATTTGATATACACTGTTAGGATGTTTTGTTTATATGATGAAATTGTATTAACTTCATTTTGTGTATATGATCATTTGTGTACCAAGTTTTAGTTTGTTGAATATTTATATGTTAGTTGAATAAAATAAGTTGGAAACTATTAATTATATCTAGCTGTGATAATGCAAATTTCAATTTAACAGTTTTTTTTGGAGTTAATTATAGGTTGCGTATGAGGGGTCCCAATGACCTAGATTTTGATGTTTTTATTTTAGCATACAATTTTTTTGGCATATTTTAGGATTTTATGTACTACTTTTTTTTTTATCTTCTAGCACAAGAACATGTGCGAGATAGGTGTGAGATAGATGCGAGATAAAACATGAGGGCTTCATAAACTTACTACACATGCACAAAATTACCCTAAATGACTTAGAATGGGTAGCAATTTGATTGTGAAACTCATAGTGAAAGTTTGAAACATGCAAGATAGGTGCGAGGTAGGTGCTAGATGCTGCGAGATAAAACATTAGGACCTAATAAACTTACTAAACATACATAGGATAACAATTTCATTTTGAAACTCTTAGTGAAATTTTGAAATGTGCGAGATAGGTGCGAGATTCAATGACTGAATGTTTGAAAAATGTGCCAGATATGTGTGAGATAGGTTCGAACACATTACAATCTTTCACTCTAAGTTTCTAAACCACTTTTTCTAGATGGTCAGTGTCTATTTCGCTTTTGCTAGATAGTTCCAGTCCAAAATTGATAACAAATATTTTTTTTTCTGTAGAACAAAACTCTATAAATTAGGGGTGGCATTGCATCATAAAAGAATTTCATGAAGAATTAGTCAATAATAATGACGATGATGAAATTATGGTATAATGTAAAATCCGTACCAAGAACATCAATACATTATAACACCAATAACAAGGTTCGTTCTACACAACATTGGCCAATTGAGATCCTTCAATATCCACCTATCTATCTATTCAACACTTGGCAATAGAAACCATAATGGAACCTCTAAATTCGTAAACCATTATGGTGACAAAAAAAAAAAAAGCAAAAAGATAGAAAACCAAAAACTTGGGGAAAATGTAGGACTAGTAAATATATTAATTCATACAGAAAAATGATCACAACTTTTTGGTAGAACTTGAACCATTTAATTTAGGAGATGGTGTTGAAGTCTCCTTGAATGCAGATGAGCATAGGTCACTAACACTACAATTTCCACATTTAGATATAAGGGGAATGCAAATATTCTGTCCAAATCCAACCTGTTCATATGCCAACAATGATTAAAAAAACAATTGAAGAAAAAAATCAATAAATGGAGATGTAATAAGAAATTACAAGGGAGAATCCACACAACCTAGAATCTACACAACTCAACAAACTTCAGATCATAGGAAGCAAAAGAGCACAAGTCATCAACTCATTAATTTCTTAAAAAAAAAGGTAGAGCTGAAGCCCAAAAATGAAGAACGTTAACAAAAAAAAAATAAAACAATTGAACTTAGAGCTGAAGCCCATAAAAAAAGAACATTAACAAAAAAAAAAAAAAAACAATTGAACTTTGTCAATTTGAAGTATACTTGAACTTTGTTAATGTAAACCCTATTGCACTCCTAGTGCTATGATCGATGAGTTCCTCCTCAATTTGACTTGTGGGGAGAAGGGTCACTTTTTATGGTTTGATGAGATGTTTGTGTGATCTTGTGGACTTCTGGGGGTAAGTGGAAAAGTAGGTCTTTTAGAGGGGTAGTTAAACACCTTAGTAAGGATTTGATCCCTCGTTTGCTTTGATGTTCTTTTGTGGGCTTTGGTTTCAAAGGACTTTTGTAACTATTCTATAGTAGTTATTTTGCATGGTCAAAGTCCTTTTGTGTAGAGGAATGTGACTTTTTTTATGAACTTGATTTCTTCTATGCCTACACATTCTTTTATTCTTTCCAACAAAAGTTGTTTAAAATTAAAAAGGCATGGGAAATTAGAGAGCATATTTCTCCCAGGCCACTAGTTTAGATGGCAGATGATTAGAGCAAGTACAAACCTTTTTTTTTACCAAAGTTAGTATAACTCATAAAATTAATAATATATCTGCAATTTTTTCTTGGAAATCATTTTCTTAAGGGTACTTTGGACTAAAAGCAACATAAATCATTGTAAATAGCAATGAGAAGTTACCTAGATACTTAATTTGTAGATGCAGTAGGTTGTTTTTCCAAGGGGTAAACATCCTACACCATGTGTGAATGTATAGATATAGAAATGCACAATTATAAGTAAGAATATTACTGCGTATGGGTAAAATATATGGTACAATATGTTTACAAGGAAATAGTATCACATCCCGATCTAGGTTTTCCTCCCTAACCTTAATCGTGGCATGATAAACCTCTTTTGAAAATGACATTTTTCAACTTAAATTTTATAGAAATTACATTAAGAAATTCTACAGAAATTTTGGCAGCATCTCCCCTAAAATTTGGGGTAGCCAAACATGAAAAGGGAGAGATTTCCACTTCTAAAAGTATATAAACAGACTTCAACTCCACAACACAAAATGTGTGTCTTACCACACACACATCCAGAATATCCCAAAGTTTCAAGCAGAGTTAAAATTCAAACTAGACATTACATACACGATAATCATAGTCTAACGAGGAACCTCTCAAAACACAATTCCTTAACGTCACTTTTGCTACATCTCACTATCTCATGAAGTAATGATAAACTTAGTATATACATTCAAAAGGAATTAATTCACAATCAGTATATGACGGGGAGTTCAACCATAGCTTGGTCCGACCGATACCTGGGGGGGGGGAGAAAACATTTAAAAATGTGAGTTAAAAACTCAGTGGGTGGCAAGTTTTTAAAAGTAAAAGCTCGTAAAGCAATAGTTTCAAACTCTTTAAAAGTGTCATCCATAACGAAATGATAGTTAAAACGTTACAATCATATCACCATAATTCATAAGTAATACCAACAAACCTATAGCCAATCTGACCATGACAAGATACCTAAATATACGGCCAAGAATAGCTCGCGCATATTTAGTACCTGTCATGATAGTAACCTCCATCCAATCTGACCATGATAGCATACTAAATACAGGACTCGAAATAGCTCACACGTGATCCATATCTGTAACACCCCGAATTCGAGGTATTTTCGCTGTTTAATTGTCGAATCGTTTAATTAATTTTAAGGATTTGGGTGTTATGTTATAAATTGATGGGAAAGAAAAGAAATAAGAATTTGATAAATAGAGGTATTAATAATAATAGTTATTGTTTATTTTAGTTATTATTATTATTATTCTATTTTTTTTTAAAAAGAAAAAGAAAAAAAAAACGCTTCTCCTTCTTCACGCTTGCGACACGCCCCCTTCTTCTTCTTCTTTTTCTCATCACAACTTAACCCTACGTTTCCCTAGCCTCACCGCCACCGCCTGTCTCCTGTAACTAAGCCTAATTCGTTGTCTATCGTCAAGCCACGCCGTCGCAACACCGATAGTCGCACATTGCCGACGTTCTGTCTTAACTCGTCGTCAAAGCTGAAACTTTCCTCCAATTTTCTGCAGTCATGCATCATTGAAAGCGTTTTCACTCAGGTCGGCGGTAGTTCGCGAAGCATCTCCGTCGTGTCGTGTTCCCCTGCCGTCGTTGGCTTCTTTGTCAAGAATTTCCGTTCAATCGAGTTGCCCTCAGACCCGTGCCGTTCGGCCTTGGTGCAAGCCATTTGTGAGTTGCGCGCGCCGAGCTTCTTCTCCAATCTCTTCTAACCGCGGATCCGACATCCATGTTGCGAGTTCATTGGTAAGAAGAATTGTCGGTTTAATAGGATTGTTCTTAGCTAGTGTAAGCTTCAAGGTTGGCTAATTGTTTGAGTATTGTTTGATCTTAAGGTGATTTTTGGAGAGGTGGTGTTTGAATATCTAAGTTTTGAAGCGAGCTTCATTGGAAGTTTTGCTTCATTCGAGTTGGGTAAATGTGAATAATCACTTTGGATTGGCTTTAAGTGGATGGTGTTGTTGAGGAAAATATTTAGTATTTATCTTGCTATTTAGGTTGTTCGCTGATCTCAGTTCGATCAAGAAGATTAGGTAACCTCAAGGTAAGGGTTCCTACTACTGGACTCAATGATGCAATTTAGATGTGTTGTCTATATGGATCCCGCTAATCTGGAAGGGACTGATTGATATGTAAATTATAATTGATGATTGTTTAGCTGTATGAACTTTGTTGAACTGAGATGAACTGACTGATAGGTATATTTGATTATGATGACTGAACTGAGAACCTTGAGTTGATTAAGTTGTGGTTTGTTGGCTGTTATGTTAGGGCATAGGGAGATTTATGAATTAAATTCAACTGACTGAATTGAGTAGAGTGATGCTTATGTGTAAGTTTATTGTTGAGGAACCGTTCTGAAAATGTTTGACTAGGGTTGGATTGCATAAATTGACTATAGATGTGTTGAACTCAGAGAGTGAAATAGTGGTACCTTGAATTGCAAATCTGTTTGACTAATTAAAATGCTAGATTGGGACTGGGGGGAAATTGTTAACTTTATCTATAGGGTAGTGTACCTTGTAGGTGTCCTACGGGATCACCACTTGTTGTGCATCCTTTGGGAGCACTAGACTGATATGTGTTTTCTGTATAGCACTAGACTGATATGTGCATCCTTCGAGGGCGTTAGACTGATTATGTGAATCCTACGGGATCACAAGACTGTTAAAGTGCAGGGTACCCCCAATAGGAAGTTAACAGTTTTATTTTTCCCTTAACGGGACCAGTAGTGGGTCTGTTACTGGGTATGTTAATACTCACCCTTTTATGTTTAACTTTTCAGGCAAAGGTAACACGAGGGACATGCCGACGAGGGATAAGAAGAAGTTGTGATTTGCCATAGGGGAAAAGTCTTTCAAACTGCTTCCGCTTTAATGTTTTGCTTTCCTTAGTATTTGAGACTGAACTGAGTTTCCTTCTTTTTACCTTGACAACTGTTATTTATTTCATTTCATTTTTTTTATATAAACGATAGTTTTAAATTTTTAAATTCATTTGAAATAGGGCCCGAATAAATACTCTTCGATGTTGTTGATTTGTTTTATTAAAATTTATAAACTCAGCTACTTTAAATGTGAGGCACGTATAAAAGTAATGACTTCAGCTTATTTGAAAAGTTGGGTTGTTACAATATCCATAAGGAAACACGCGGCCAAACAGAGCTCACTCATACTTAGCACCTACCACAATAACAACCTCCATCTAATCCAACCATGATAGCTTACCAAATACACAGCCCGGGATAGCTCACACGTGATCCATATCCCTATGAAAACACGTGGCCAAACAGAGCTACGCATACTTACCACCTACCACAGTAACATCCATCCGCTCCTATGTGCACATAGAGCCACCCACCATGGGTTAAACTAGGCCCGAAGCCATCTCACGGTCCTTCATCCATATCCTCACCTAGGCTCAGGTTCTCGGATCTTTGATCATGGCCTCTTTCAACCTCGAAATCCTCTGACAACCGTAGGTAGCGCTACAGAAACACATTCGCGTAGCTTATGGGTAAATCACCATCATTAATAAAATCACATATTTCACAATTAAAAGCCAAACATGGTCTTTAGTCATCAACACATACTTTTTGAATAACATTTTTATAAAAATTCTAAACATACACATTCTTAAAATCATCGTGAGTAAATATGTCGTTTAAGCATAAATGGAAATGTAGTAATAACAAGTTTAAATCGCGGTAGTTTCCAAGCTATATCATAAATAACATGTACAAGTAAAAACAAAGCTTGAAAAATGAGCCACTCACAGTCAATGACTCGAACCCCCAGGATTGTATGCTCTTCCCACTTCAATTTGGCCCAAGTTGTGCGAAAAAATCCAATTCCGAGCTTCCTAAAGGTTGGACAATAGCTAAAATCTCCAAAGACTCCAAATTTGAAACTCCAAAATCCAACTATCAACAGCAAGATCGAGTGAGAGGAAACTCTGTAAATGAGATTTATTTAAAACCCACGCAATAGTGATGTAAGTTGTTACTAAGCAACCAACCAAAAAGAAGAGGGAGAGATGACAACAAGAGGAGGGAGTCGGCGTAGGGAAATTTCCAGAAGGTGGGTTGCTCACTTGTCACGAAGAAGAAGACTCCAAATCCTCCCTTTTTTTCCCTTTTTTTAAACTAATAATAATATTACAAATGACCAAACTGCCCTTCAATTCAAATTTAACTTACATTTTGCCCTTATCTTCATTCTTTTCAAATTCTTAATATACTTTTCAAATCTTATTCCAAACTAATTTTTTTTTTCCAATTTCCTTATTACAACAATTCAACCTTAAAGAATCGATAATTGTATTTAAACTTGTTTTTCAACCTTAAAATATTAATAATTAAAAGGAGAATGGAATGAGGGCTTACAAATAGTGGCATCAAATTCATCGAATCATGGTACCCATAGCAGCAACTATTTGTAAAGAACATTACATACTAGAAGAGGATTAATTGGAACTCATTCGTCCTTTGGCAGCCACAGTTCTAATCCTACACGAGTTTCTTCAGGAGTTGATGTTTTCTAGGAAAGGAAAAAAGAAAGAAAACTATAGCAATGACATGTTTTGGAAGCAATCACAATATGACGAGGATAATTACCACAATGAGTTGAATCTATTAGGATTTCGTTTGATCAATTTTAGTACTAATTTCATTCCAGCTAGAGATGACATCAATTGCTCAAACAGAATTTTCAAACTAATTTGAAGTTTTTGGTCAATTTTCAATTTCTAGAACGAAATTCATAATTTCAAAACCTAGAAACAAGAAGATAACACCTGAAATTTGAAGGAGAGAAGTAGAAAATTAGGGATTAAGGAAGTACCAGAAGCAATTTGATGACGTTACTAGTGTCAAAGATGACATTAATTGCTCAAACTTTGAAATTTGAAGGAGAGAAGTAGAAAATAGGGAGAAGGAGAAAAATAGTAAAAAGTTTATTTTTAGGGTTTTTTTTTAACTTAAAGGCAATATAGACTTTTCCTAGTTAATTTGTCCTAAAAGTCATCTTTTTGAAAATCCATCCCAAAAATCTTTATACCTTAAAAAGTATCCCATTTTTGGTAATTTCCAAGAAGATAATATCAAAACTAACTGATCGAGTATTAAACACTCAATTAAAGCAGAACAACACAAGTTTGAGAGGAAAACACAGGTTGCATCCTACAGATCTAGGTTACGACAACCCTTATGACGAAAAATAACTTGCTAATCAACCAAACCCCAGAAATCAGAACACTCAAACCAACAGCGCAGACAGTAAGTTGAAAGTAGAATCGAAAAGGGGAAGAAGCAACAACTGAGAGGGAAATCAAGGGAAGGGAAAATGAAAGAGAAGGCAAGAAAATAAGAGAAATACAAAGGAAAGAGAATAAAGAAAACCTTTCTTGGCCAGTAGTGTCCCAAATCTGAGCTTTGATAACTTTCCCATTGACGTTCAAGGTTCTGGTAGCGAACTCGACACCAATGGTAGATTTGGACACGAGATTGAACTCGTTCTTAGGAAATTTGGAAAGCAAATTAGACTTATCGACGCCAGAGTCCCCAATCAAAACCACCTTGAATAGATAGTCGTAATCATCATCAGCACTGTAACCATTGAAAGGAAACACCTGAGTCGCGATAAAAGGAAACGAACGAGCAGTTGGTGTTCAATTTGAGGGGACTCTTCCATTTCTTCTCTCTCTTTAGTATGTATGAAACCCTAAAAAAATAAGTAAGGAGAAAGACAAAATTTTAAATTATTATCTACTGTGCCTTTACCATTTTAAGGATTCGTCTAATTAGGGAGCTAGGAACATAGCTACACAAGAAAGAATTCAATCCTTCTGTATAGATTTAATAAGTAGAGAAAATACTCTCTTAAGGGATGATTTTAGAGTTTGAACAGTGTGACGCTACACCCTCTATAGTCCCGAGAGGAGTTTCGTTATAGTGGGACTATAACTTATTGTTCATTAGAGGAATCA
Source organism: Cucumis hystrix (assembly GCA_025688845.1). Lineage (NCBI taxonomy): Eukaryota > Viridiplantae > Streptophyta > Magnoliopsida > Cucurbitales > Cucurbitaceae > Cucumis > Cucumis hystrix. The sequence continues at coordinate 11,681,117 of CM046886.1, forward strand.
GTGGTACTTTAAGGAGTTAGATGTAACTATAGAGGCAAAACGGTATTTTTTGGCCTAGCTGTACTTACAAGCAATTTGTGAAGTGTCATTGAACTGTTGATTGATTATATCTAATGGATACAAAAATATATCTACACTAAGAAGAGTGCAACAGTTAGCCTTTAGTGGAATGACTAATAGTTAATGAATGGAGATTCATTTAATTAAAATAATTAATTATTCTCATATCCTTCAATCTGAGGTCCATAAGGTCCCCTAGTTAGCTTAATAAGGATACATGAGAATCAAATTTATTTTGGTTTAAATTTGAATTGTTCAAATTGATTAAAAGGAATAAATTGTATATGATACAATTAATCTAATGTATTTAATACATTATAATATAAAGTTTATATGAGAGAAGTTAATATTTGAATATGATTCAATTAATAATAATAATGTGAATAAGATTCGTAAATAAATTATAGGTTAAAATTAATATGGATTCGATTCATATTAGAACTATAGATCATATAAGAGACCTAAACCATTGGTTATATGGTATATGATATAATATAAAGTTTATATTATATGAGATATAGTATGGTTTAAATTTATATTAATTTTATTTTGTTTTAAATAATATATTTTTAATTAATAGAATAACTCCACGCGAGAGGGAGTGAAGGAGTTACTTTATAACTTCCCACCGATCTCTCTTTATTATTATGGTTAAGATACAATCTTTCTCCTCTCTGTGTTTTTTACAATCTCTCTATTCTAAAAAAGAATCTTATCTAAAGAAATTTTCCCTTTCACCAAACCAAAACACAGAAGTCCACAACACTCTGTTTATTTTTACCTTGAAAATAACGAGAAAGACTCCATGGTGTTCTTGTGAGATTCTACAAATGTTTAGTTTTTTTTTTTTTTTTCCTTTTCCTCTTTAGAAGCATGTTTAGGCTTGACTTTTGTTTTCTCTAATTTTTTTTTATTTTTCAAATTGAATTCCATTTACACGGGGTTCATATGCTTCAACTATAGGAATTTCATTCCTTCAATTGGTATTAGAGTCAAATCGTGCAATTGTCTTTTAAAATTTTGAAACAAAATTCGTAGAAAATAGGGGTATTTTTTTTTCTCTACATTGTGAATGTAGGTTTGCAAAATAGATTTTTTTGATTTTTGGCACCTTGGATTAAAGTTTTTCATTAATTTGATTGATGTAAGGGCATGGTGTTTTGGACATTTTAATTTTTTATTGTCGATCGATGACAAGTGTTATTGTGAAGATGGAGATTCTTGTGATGATAGGCAATTAAGAGGATTTTTTTTCAAGTTTTGTATAGATACAAATTTATTGTTTATCCGTACATTTGAAGTACCGTGATTAGGCTTCTGGTGGAGTGGCTATTTCTTCTCTATTGATGTAGATTAAATTAATTATATGCATAAAGTAAAGTAAAATTCCACCTTATATAAGTGTTATATTTTAGTTGCATGTCCATGCATCATATTTAATATAATTGTTATATTATATGATAGCATGTATCATTAATATTTCCATGTATCATACTATATTTTAAAATGTTGTATTGTATAGTTTGATTGATGGATGTGTTTATTTTTATTGTATTAATATAATTGTTATATTGTGTGATGAAAATGGGAATGCATTGAGTATGTCATTACTTGGTGAATATAATTGTTATGTTTATTAAATGGAAATGCATGTTTATAGGTTTTAATTATTTCTTTTTCTTATAAGTGTTGTAAGTTTATGAATTTAAAATTATAATTTATAATAAAGAGTTGCATGCTAGGTCACAATTAGTTTTAAATGGTTTAAAATTAATTCACCTAGACCTTAATGAATAATATTTCTAATTAGATTGTAAATAAGATTAATCTTTTCTTTTAATACGATTAAAATGATATCAATAAAAGATTAAATTTATAAAATATTTGCCTATAAGGGACCTTTGTCTAAGGAAGGTTCTGTCTAGGCTGGGGTACTGGAACACTTAAGTTGTCGGTAGTTGAACACATTTACCTGGGAGCCAACCTGGAAGGTGAACTAGTCAAATATTTTATAAGCAGTGAATACATGATTATATTTATCAAAATGTTTGATGAACAATAATCATATATTGTTAAACTAACCAATACAAGAGTTATATTGGGCCAATTTAACAATGGACTTAGATAAATAATTAGTCGTATTTTCTAAGTTACTTAATTTTCTAACAATGAACTTCTAGGAACGACAGACTTAGATAAATAATTAGCCGTATTTTCTAACAATTGGACTTAGGAAGGACACTTGACCGTTTTCTCTGATACCAAGATAGGGTATTAAAAGGAATTGCTAAATGGGAGAAATCTTCTCTAATTTTCTAATATATCACGATAATAATGGCAACATGTGCAATTTATACATACAAAATCACTTAATTTTGGGATGGAAATAATAAAGAATAGTAGTAAATATTTACACCCAATTTATATGCCAAGACAAATGTACAAATAAGGTAGAGGAAAATATTCCTTGAAACCAATTGTTAAACGTCTAAGGTTTCTAGAAGGTGATGAGGTGGCTTATATGATTTGGTGAGAGACATCTCGCTTGTCAGACATAGTTGAGTCATTTGCACAGTCAGCTTAGTGATTCTCCCTAACATTTACAATTTCTCCTCATTCTTATGTAAGTTTTATTTTCATGATTACACAATAAAACTCTAACATCGTATAAACAATAACTACCAAGATTTTTGAACTATATGATTTTCACAAATTAACAAAAGAATTAAGAGACTTTGTAGTGATAGGGGAATTAAATATGATTCAATTGCCTTTAATGAGTTTTACAACTCAAAAGGAATAATACACGAAACAGTTGCACCTTATTCTCCTTAAATGAATGGAAAAACCAAAAGGAAGAATAGAACACTAACTGAGTTAGTAGTTGCTATTTTGCTTGATTTAGGAGCAGCACCATCTTGGTGGGGTGAAATAATAAAGACTGTTAATTATGTCCTTAACCGGATTCCTAAATCAAATTGTAAAACTTCACCATACGAAATTCTTAAAAATAAAACATCGAACTTGTCTTACCTTAGAACTTGGAGTTATCTAGCCTATGTTAGAATACATGATCCCAAACGAAGAAAATTAGTTAGTAGAGCCTATGAATGTGTCTTAATAGCATACGTTGAAAAGAGTAAAGGCTATAGGTTCTATGACTTAGAAAATAAGATAATCATAGAATCAAAAGATGTAGATTTTTTCGAGGATAGATTTCCTATTAAATCTAGAAATAGTGGAGGCTAAAATTGTCAAACTAGTAGGGGCTCAAATTCAAATAGTCTACCCTCAACTTAGAAGAAGCAAGAGAGTTAGAACCATAAAAGACTTTAGAGAAGATTTTGAAATGTACAATGTAGAAGATCCTAAAGATCTAATCGAAGCATTATCCTCAGTAGATGCCAACGTATTGCAAGAAGCAATCAATGATGAAATGGACTCTCTTGAATCAAATAGAACTTGGTACCAAGTTGACCTACCCCTTGGATGCAAAGCAATAGGTTGTAAATGAATTTTGAGGAAGAAACTCAAACCTGATGGATCAGTAAATAAGTATAAGGCTAGCTAGACTAGTAGCAAAAGGTTTTAGACAGAGGGAAAACATAGATTTCTTCAACACCTTCTCCACAGTTACTAGAATCACCTCAATTAGAGTGTTGATATCCATAGTTGCCCTGAACAATCTTTCAATACATCAGATGGATGTTAAGATTGCCTTCCTAAACCCTAAACCTTTTGCTAGATATATATGAAACAACATGAAGGTTTCATAGTTCATGGTCAAGAATCTAAAGTTCGTAAACTAGATAAATCTATGGCCTAAAATAAGCTCCTAAGCAATCACTACAAGAAAAAATACCTACTATGACAGTTGTATACATCCCAAATTGAAAGGAGGAAAGAAAAAGCTGCCATAAAAGCAAAAAATTCGCGTTTTGTCGGGAAAAGACGGAATTTTTCGGATTTCACTTTCCGTGACAGTTATTTGGTGTCATAAAAGATACAAAAAATAATTTATTTAATTTATTAAAATAAATTTCATTTTAAATCAAAAGTTTATTAAAATCAGATTTTTTCCTAATTCTAAAAACATTAAATAATTTTTTATTAAAATAAAACTTATAAAGTATTTGCAAAACCCTTTCTCTACCTCCTCCTCCTCTTCTTCTTCTTCTTCTCTTCTTCTTCTTCTTCTCTTCTTCTTTGTGGAAGATCCACTCGTCGCCCGTCCTTCTCGATTTTTCCTCCCTTCCACTAACCATCTCTCTTCCTCTCTCACCGTCGGGAACCACGAGATTTTTCATCAACGACACGCCCGAAATCCCCCTCTTTCTCTCCTTCAGTCTACGCCACCACCCAACACCCTTTGCACCGCTGAACTCGCCGGTGAATCTCAACAACCACGTGCAGTAGCTCGCTGGAGATCAAGCTCATCGTGGTCTATCTCCATTCTTCGTTCAGATTCAACTTCTAGAGTTTTCATTTTCACTCCCATTTTCTTTTCATTTCTCTTCAAATGCTTACATTTTCCCCACAATATGAAGGTATTCAATCAAAGTTTCATTATTTCTATTGTTTGTATTTGTACAGTATATTAACTTCAAATGCTTTCATTTTACCCACAATGTGATATATTGATGGTTCTTTTTATGAAAGACATCCCTCATAGTTTTGATTTTATAGGAGATACGTGTTTGTTTTGTCCACCATCCTATTCCATATTGTTGTTTACGATCATTTTTCTAATGTGAATCTACATTTTTTCTTGATGGTTGGTTATGTGATGAAACATTTTGGTAGCTTACAATGTGTTTGATGAAATACCTCAATGAAGCATTTGGTTGATTTTTAATTGATTTTTGTTTGTTCGAATTAGGAAATCAAGGCCAAGGGAGATTTCATGGTTATGGGCTAAAGCTTTGAAAAAAATAGAATGAAAAATTAAATGTGAGATTTTAAACTTTGATGATGTGTAGGGTCTTTTTGTTTGTCTATGCATTTTCCAAGTGAATTTGAGTACTTTTGATTTTTCTATTGATCTTTTGTTTATGGCTGCTATTGAGTTGTATCGTAATTGCATGATAGTTATAGCATAAACAAACTATAAATATAAACTTGAACACAAGTACTTGTTATCTAATGCATTACTAAATTGTTGTAATTTGGTTACTCTTGATTTACTAATGATTGAAGATTAAAGAAAGTTATGAACGTTTTCACTATGAGCAAGAAATTAACTCTTTATGTTGCTAATGAACTTATCTTGATTTATAGGAAGCTCTGATAAACCATCAATTTAAGCAATTGTTTTGGTCTTGTTATAGTTGTGAATTCTATTTCTTTTTGTTTGTGTTGGAAGTCAGTATGCAATAATGGTCTTACTCCCCTTAGGCAAAGAGAAGTATGATATTTGTGAGGTAAGACATTTGCTATTAAACCTAAATGTATCATTGAAATCCATTTTTCATTGTTATTATCTTTGAAAAAGAAGCCTAACCTTCACTCTCTTTTTCTTTTTGTCTCTATTATGATCTTGCAATCTTGGAAGCATTACGGTTTCTTTTGTAACATAAAATTCTTTTATTTGATTTGGATTGAAATTATGTCTTGCTTTGATTGAAGGATAGAGGGAGGTGATTATTGATAATTATAGGTATGTTCTCTCTCCCTTTCTTACAATAAGGATAGTAGCAACAAAAATTACTACATGTTCTTTTATTTTGAAAGGAAAGACAAACAAATGGTGGTGAATTAAAATGGCTCGCAAAAATCATATCATTAAAGTGGGAGCCTGAGACATACAGTGAAGGTATGGTTATGATTTATGCATTCCTAAAGTATAGTCATTTTGCTACAATGGAGGCTATATTTTTTATGTTTTTACTTTCTGGTATATGCTTCATGTTGTGTATAATATTAAGTCATCATTTATAATGCACTTAGTATAACATCCTTTATAAAGCTACGTGAACTTTTCATATGACATACCCTTTTTAACAACCTCTCCAAACCTTGTTTGTAATATTTGCATTTTTGGATAGATGTGTTGTAGGTTCATTGTTGATATGAGTATTCTTGAACAAAGATTTATTTTGTCTGCTAGAATTTTATTTGCCACTTACCACGCTAGATCTTTCCAATATCATGTTTTTAAAATTAGGCCAAATTAATGTTTTTGAAACTGTCATTATTATGTGTGCTATAATTATTAAAGAATTTACTAGTACAGAAAGAGAAGCATTCCATGCTAGAAAACAATGGCTCTATTGGAAAGACTCCAGTGAAGCCCATTATATAGTTCCAGACTTGGAGAGTTGGTAAGTTATTTTGTGGTGTTAAATTCCTTGTAGGCATTTATGTGATATACATTTTTAGGAAGAATACTATATTTGGTACCTAAGGCCTTAGTTATAACTTAACTTATAGGTTTTTATTTATAGGTATTACATTTTTCATTATTGGAAATTGCCTTAACCTTATTTCCTTCGTATATGCTGCCCAGGTTGGTAGAAATTACTTTAGCACATTTCACAATTTGAGTATTACAATTTGGTTTGGTTCTCTATTGATCGTGGACTTTCCCTGTTTGATGTAATCCTTATTGTTCCCATGTTTCAGATAGCATGGACTTTTCCTGAGATCCTGTAAGTTTTTCTTCAAATCATCACTTGTCCTGCTAGATGATGAGCCGTAGTGGGTTAGCAAGATTACCATAATGCTGCATTTGCTATTTTGGGGATTTAGTTTCACATGTGAAGCCTTATATTTTTAGGCTAAGTTATGAATTAGTGGGATGGTCATATAAATTCCACCATGAAATTGTTACTTTTTATAGATGATTTGAACACTTGAATCGCTATACATAGGTGTATTTTTCTCATGGGATTTAAGTTGAAATCATACCCGCAATCAAGTGTTCTTGATGTTTTTGTTGTCTAGGTGTATTCGATGTCTTAACATATACTAGTATATAAATTGTTTCTTTTAAATCATACTAGTAAATAAACTCAAGTTCATGGACATTGGGTTTTATTTTGTTAAGAAAAGTAGTGTTTCCAAATCCATCTTTTGAGTTTTGCAGTAGCCTCATCTCAACAATCCATGCTTGTTTGGTTGTCACATTGGTTTCCATCTTTATTCAATAATAATTTGTATGTGTATAAAACTTTGAAATCAAGATAATGTTTTGGAGATGGTTTTGTTGGTATAGGATTGATTCTGTTGGGGGGTGTTTGATAATTCTTTTGCTATATTCATGTTGTACTCTCTTTAAGCGAGTTGTACTCTCTTGTCCTGTGATGTATGCTTATATTCATGTTGTCTTTGTAGGTTCTAATGGAACCGGCAAAGTTCATGAAATTTCCGTCAAAGAAGCTAATAAGAGTCCTCAAAATACACTGGCTGTTTTTAGAAATGAAGGATTTGACCATGGTCCAAGCAACAAAGAATATTTTCAGAGGTGAAGGATTATAGGTTGGTTGTTTATGTACAGAAAATCATGTTATATGTATTATGATGGTATTTACACTGGTTTTGATTAAGGGCTGTAATTCCATACTTGTAAATTGTTCAAACTTGATTGGAAATGTACGAATATTACAAAGTGTATTATAGCGTATATATATTAAAGTGTCGACCATTTGTTTCTATATGGGTGTTATGTATTATAACATTATTGTCATTCAAATGGTTCGTGTAATGGCAGAGCGACAAGGAGAATCGGGAAAAACGGTAGTAATTGAGGAATTTGCAACAAGAAATAAATGTCATAATATATGAATTCGTTACACTCCATAATTGTTGTCAATATTAAAACAATGACATTTTTGTTATAAAAAAACTGTCACGATTGCACTATATTTGATAGAAAAAAAATGTCGTCAATAGCAAAACAATGACATTTATTTTTAAACAAACTGTCACGATTGACATATTCTTGACATTTAAAAAATGTCATAACAAACGAATTTGCGACATTTTTTTAACTGTCGTTAATACGCAAATGATGACAGCTATTTGTTGTCATAATATAAAATATGACAGTTATTTATTGTCATAAAATAGTAATTAACGACATTTATTTTCTGTCATGAAAAAACTTATTGCGACAGTTTTCGAAAACTGTCATGGAAGGACTTTCCATGAATCCCAACACTATGACTGTAAATAACTATCACAAATTTTATTCGTGACAAAAAATAACTGTCGTCGTAGACTATTTTTGTTGTAGTGAATGACATGAAAAGTTTGATAATTTAATCATGTCCAAAGGATTCAAAGTAAATGAAAGTGACAAATGTATCTACTATAAGACTGAAGATAGGCTATGCACTATTATATGCTTATATGCAGATGACATGTTAATCTTTGGATCTAACTTGTATGACATAAATGATGTAAAATATGACATGAAAGACTTAGGAGAAGCGAATGTAATCCTAGGAATTAAAGTAACTAGAACTGAAAAACGAAATCTTCTTAGATCTATCTCACTACATAGAAAAGATCCTAAAGAAGTACAACTATTTGGAAAGCAAACCAACTTGTACACCCTATAACTCTAGTATTAAAATTGTGCAAAAACACTGGTGACAATGTTAACCAATCTGAGTACGGTAGTATCATAGGTAGTTTGAAGTACGTTGCTGATTGCACTAGATGAGACATAGCTTATGCTATAGGCTTACTATGTAGGTTCACTAGCAACCTAGCCTACAACACTGGAATGTTGTAGAAAGAATAATAAGATATCTAAAGAAAACACAAAACCTAGGATTATAATATCAAAAGTTTTCTGTTGTACTAGAAGGTTATAGTGATGCTGATTGGAACTCCCTCTCAGATGACTCAAAGGCTACAAGTGGCTACTTTTTTAATATAGTAGGAGGAGTTGTTGCTTGGAAATCCAAGAAACAAACCATCTTAGCCTAGTCAATGATGGAGTCAGAAATGATAGCACTAGCCACTACTGGTGAAGAAGCAAGCTGACTTTGAAGCAAGCTGACTTTGAAGCAAGCTGACTTTGAAGCTGGCTATCAGAGATTCTCACATGGAAAAAACTAGTACCAGCCATACTAATTCATTTTGATAGTACTGTAGCTATCGCAAAAGTTCAAAACCGTTATTACAACGATAAAAGATGACAAATACTTCGTAAACTTAGTACAATTAGAGACTTTCTCATTCTTGGTGCAGTGATAGTAGACTTTGTACGGTCTAATGACAACTTGGTTGATCCTTTGACAAAAGGATTAACAAGAGAGAAGGGTTTTAAACCCTCAGAAAGAATCGAACTTAAGCCTATTGAAAACTGAATCACTTGTGAGGTAAATCCAACTTGAAAGACTGGAGATCCCAAGAAACAAGTTCAATGGATAATAACTCATCACAAGTGATATAGTGATGAGAATCATGCTAAATATGTAGAAGTTCTATCCTTATGATTGATAAATTAGCATGACATCCTGAAGCGTATGAAAAGGTTGAACATAGTTCTTAATTAATTCTATACTTCATATCAAGTAGGGTACCTACTTACATGAGTACTCTTCATAGATTTTACCTTTGTAGATGTGGAAGTGAGGGTCGCTTTCTGTGGAATCCTAGGCAAATTCTTAGAGCATTTATAAAATTGGGATATACGTGCAAGGCTATAAAGCACGGGCAATTTTTAGAATTTCACTCGAATAATGCTATGTGTGAAATTTTATTAGAAGTAAAGTTCAAAACTACGAGTTACTTTACAATAATTTAAACTATTGTTACTACATAAAGGTTCTACTTAATAGCACCTTTACTTATAAAGGAATAAAAGCCCCTGGCAACAAAAGATTTTAAAAACCATTCCTCAATTTAATTCAGGAATCCCAAAATACAATTACATTAGTAAAATAATACATAAAATTATTTTCTTATTATAACTTAAAGGCTAAGCATGCTTTCTAATTATAGATTGGGACACCATCCGTCGAAACCTTCCTATCCTCTGAGATGAGATTGGTTGGTGGGAACCAATTGGGATGAGGAAAAAGGTTTAGAGAAAAACGATTTTCTAAATAGCAAAAGCATAGATTTTATTAAGAAAAATTGTTTTTCTTCTACATATTTATAACTCATTTTCCTTCAGGGAATAAGAGAGAATCATGAAATTCTATTAATTTAAAAAAATATTAAATTAATAGAAATTTAGATTCTACTAATTAATTAATTAATCAATTAAAAATTAATTAATATTTTATTTAAATCATATTTCATGAATATCTCTCCAATATCTTACAGTTTTAAATTAATTTAACTAAATAAAATGAAATTAAACTATTAATTAATTCTCCAATTAATTAATAGCTAAATTAATTAAATATCTTATATTTAACTTAAATTAAATTTAAATCATATTCAAATACAAATTTCTATCATAACCAATATTTTATCTCTCATAAATTAATTTTGAATCATATTCAAAATTAAATTTATATAATAAAATTTGATAAACTTTATATTATAATGTATCAATATACACTACACTAATTCCCAAAGTAAATTTAAACATTTCAAATTACAATCAATATAAATAAATCTCATTACCCTTTACGAGCTAGGAATGACACCTCATGGACCTACAGAACAAACACTACAACATTCTGAGATTAATTGGCTTAACTCATTAACCACATTAATCAATATTCTTTAACTATGTGTACACCCCTAAAGACTCACAGCTGAACTCTTCTCACTGTAGATATATTTTTGTGTCCATGGATATAGGACAATAACAACAAGTTAGTCCTTCACGAGTGTTCGTAACACCAGCTGTAACGACCCGGACTTTAACGACCTTGTCTAAGTCGTTACTTTAACACAAAACCGTTTGTTGACAAAAGACATAGCAAAATTCAGTTGAAACCGTAAGAAAAAGAAGAAAATTTTAATCGGGCCCTATTTCAAAATATAAAATTTCAAAATGTTGTTTACAAAAAAATAACCTTCTGTAAACCTAGTTCAATCAAAAAATATTTTGAAACTGTCAGCGGAAGCAGATTAAAAGACGGTCCTCTATGGCAAATCACTATTCCTTCTTATCCCTCGTCGGTCTGCCCCTCGTATTACCTCTGCCTGAAAAGTTAAACATAAAAAGGGTGAGTATTAATATATCCAGTAAGAGACCCACTACTGGTCCCGTTAGGGGAAAAATAAATTATTAGCTTCCTATGGCGTACCCTGCACAGTCACAGTCTTGTGATCCCGTAGGATGCACATAATCAGTCTAACGTCCAAGGGACGCATAAATCAGTCTAGTGTTCTGCAGAAACACATATCAGTCTAGTGCTCCCGAAGGATGCACATATCAGTCCACACCCAAGCACACATCATAACCGTCATCCCTACTCAGTCCAGATATAACATATTAGTCCATATAGTCAATACACCTTAATTCTTGTTATTGAGTCCAGTAGGGAGTCCCTTACCTCACTTTTATGCAAGTTCTTCAATCGAGCAATTTCCAATGAATAAATTCCTAAACATAATCAAACGTAAAATTAACATCCTTCTAAATAGTTTCATCCATTCAATTCACCCATACGTAAACTCCACAACTTACCCAAGAAGTGGAGAGACGACTCCAACGAAGCTTATGGCAAAACTCAAAGTCCCAATTCTTCAAATCTCCAATATCGCCTTCAAGAACAAACATCCAAACACCCAATTAAACAACATCAACTAATCGAGATTTCAATGTAGACTCTTAAATCCATCAATTTCATCCTTACCCAACGAATTTACAACGACATAGCGGCAACGGCACACAAGACTAGGGCAAGCGACATTGTGCAATCGATTTGGGCATGGGTCATGTGACGACCCAAACTTTTCGGACTGACCGTCTAAGTCGTCAATTTGACACAAAACCGTTTGTTGACAAAAGACATAGCAAGATTCAGTTGAAACCGTAAGAAAACGAAGGGAAATTTTAATCGGGCCCTATTTCAAAAATACACAATTTCAAATGCTGTTTACAAAAAATTTAACTATTTGTAGACTTAGTTAAATCAAAATATTTTCAAACCGTCAGCGGAAGCAGTTTAAAGACAGTCCCCTATGGCAATTCACGAGTTCTTCTTGTCCCTCGTCGGTCTGCCCCTCGTGTTACCTTTGCCTGAAAAGTTAAACATAAAAAGGGTGAGTATTAATATACTCAGTAAGAGACCCACTACTGGTCCCGTTAGGCGAAAATAAATTATTAGCATCCTATGATGTACCCTGCACAATCACAGTCTTGTGATCCAGTAGGATGCACATATCAGTCTAGTGCTCCCGAAGGATGCACATATCAATCTAGTGCTCCCGAAAGATGCACATATCAGTCTAGTGCTCCCGAAGGATGCACATATCAGTCTAGTGTTCTCGAAGGATGCACATATCAGTCTAGTGCTCCCGAAGGATGCACATATCAGTCTAGTGCTCCCGAATGATGCACATAAAGGGGATGATCCCGAAGGACACCCGCAGGGTAACTATCCACTAGGAAACTAATAATTTATCCCCTCAGTCCATTCTAAACCTCTTTAAAATCATCCTCAATACAGTCAAATTTCCTTATCACATAAGCTCCCCCTTTAACCTCAAACAACTATATTACCCAAATTTCACCCAAGGACAGTTGAAACATATCACTACATCAGTCAGCCACATAAATAGTCTAGCAGTCACAACATACGTTAGACAACAAGTCCCCGTCAATCCATACATACATATATAATTTCATTCAGTCAAGCACAATATACATTAAACTTTCAGTCCACACCCAAACACACAGTATAACCGTCATCACTACTCAGTCCAGACATAACATTTCAGTGCATATAGTCAATACATCTTAATTCTTGTTATTGAGTCCAGTAGAAAGCCCCTTACCTCGCTTTTATACAAGTTCTTCAATCGAGCAATTTCCACAATTACAACCTAGACATAAACAAACAGAAATCAACATATTTTCCAAGTAGCTCCAAGCATCTAAATCACCCATGTGAATTTAGCACTTACCCAGTTAGTGGAGGAACGAACCCACTCCAACTATAGAGAATTTCAAAGGATTTCGCTCGTCGACTTCAATCGATACCTTCAATAATCAAACATTCCTACAATTGATTAAACCCAATAGTAGTGTTTCATCATTATCCATGAAAACAACAAAATCCAAAATTTATTCTTACCACACACCAACCCAATACTTCACAGTAAGGCAGAAGCGTCTTCAAATAGGTGAAATCGATGTGGGCATGGGTCGGCTTCCAATCCGCGGCTGGAAAATGGAGAACCCCGCGGCGGGGTTTCAACGACGGAGCTGGGCTTCACGGATGGAGATGCTGCGGCTGGCCTCTTGCAGAATGGAGGCAGATCGGCTCGGATCCGCGTCCGGCTTCGCGAGATGTACGCCGGCGACTTTGCGGAAGGTACCAGGCGGCGGCGGACAGAGGCGCAAGGGACAGATCTGAGGAGGGGGGGTTTTCTGCTGGTTTCGGCTGGCGTCGTGGAGATCCTTGCAGACGGTGCGGCGAGGCTTTGCGAACAAAGGTCGGCTCGTCGGCTGTTGATTGACGCGCGCGACACCAACGGTGTGAGCGGGGAGGCAGTGCGACGTGCCTACGCCGGCGGGGCTGTGCGACTTGGGCTGGGCGGCGGTGCGGCTTGGGCTGGGTGGCGGTGAGGTTGAACGGAAAGAAAGAGGAGGGAGGTCGGCCGCGGCTAGGGCTGGGTGGACGGAAGAAGAAGAAGAAAAAGATGTGGGGGAGGGGGGGTTTCCCTTCTCTTTTTTTTTTTGTTTTAATAATAATAATAATAATAATAATAATAATAATAATAATAATAATAATAATAATAATAATAATAATATTTAAAAATAAATAATAAAATCTTATTATTTTATTATTACTTTTTTTTTTTTTTTAGGGCGTTACATTCATCACTCCTTAATAAACTTTCGTTCTTTTAAATTCTAATCCCGAAATAACTCTGGGTAACGAGCCCTCATATCATCTTCTTTCTCCCAGGTTGCCTCTCCAACTCGGTGATTGCGCCACAACACCTTCACTAAAGAAATTCCTCTATTACGAAGCATCTTCACATCTCTAGCCAGAATCTCAACTGGTTGCTCCACATAGCTCAAATTCTCGTCAATCTCTAGTGGTTCATAGTCCACCACATGAGATGGATCTGCCACGTACTTCCTCAACATCGAAACATGAAAAACATTATGAACTGCAGAGAGAGATGGTGGAAATGCCAAACGATACGCACAACACCAATTCTATCTAAAATCTCAAACGGTCCCACAAAACGAGGACTTAACTTCCCCTTCTTTTCAAAACGCATAACACCCTTCATAGGTGCTACCTTCAAGAACACCTTATCTCCCACCTCAAACTCAAGATCTGTTCGTCTCACATCAGCATAGCTTTTCTGTCTACTCTGCGCTGTTTGCATACATGCTCTAATCTTCTGAATAGCCTCATTAGTAGACTGAACCAACTCAGGACCCATCAATCGTTGTTCACCAACCTCATTCCAACAAACAGGGGTTCTACAGCATTTACCAAACAAAGTTTCAAACGGTGCCATGCCGATGGTAGCCTGAAAACTGTTATTATAAGCAAACTCCATCAAATGCAAGTGAGAGTCCCAACTACCTGGAAACTCTAGAACACAAGCTCGTAGCATATCCTCTAAAACTTGGTTCAAACGTTCAGTTTGACCATCAGTCTGTGGATGAAAAGCAGTACTGAAATCTAACCTCGTGCCCATGGCAGTCTGAAGTCCCTTCCAAAACTTGGAAGTAAAACGTGCATCTCTGTCAGAAACAATAGACACAGGCACCCCATGCAGTCTTACAATCTCAGTTAAATATAACTGTGCTCACTTACTAGCAGTAGTATAAGTGGACTTTCCTGGAACAAAATGTGCTGACTTCGTAAGTCTGTCTACAACAACCCAAATCACTGTGTAACCCTTCAGGGTTCTAGGCAGTCCTGTAATAAAGTCTATCGACACGTTCTCCCACTTCCACTCTGGCACACTCAAGGGCTGCAACAAACTTGCTGGTTTCTGTCTAGATGCCTTAACCTGTTGGCACACCAAGCACCTACTAACAAACTCGGCCACTTCCCTCTTCATATTACACCACCAATACACTCGTTTCAAATCCTGATACATTTTCGTACTACCAGGATGCATGGAAAATGGAGAACTATGGGCCTCATTCAGTAAATCGGTCTTGACTGCAGTGTCTGCTGGCACACACAGACGTCTCTCAAACAACAGTCCACCATCAGAGGATATAGAGAACTCATCAGTTTGTCCTGTTCCTACGAGGCGACGTCTCTCATCCAAATAAGGATCACTACTCTGAGCATCAATAATCTTCTGCCTCAGAGTTGGTTGCACTGTTAACTGAGCTAACTGTGAGGCAACTGCCCCCACAGATACTGCAATCTCAGCTCTCTCACGGTCTCGATGTATCAGTACCTGACTGGTAATAAGCGCTGCTGAATGTGATACTTTCCTACTAAGAGCATCAGCTACCACATTCGCTTTACCCGGATGATATAATAGCTCACAGTCATAATCTTTTACTAACTCGAGCCACCTTCGCTGTCTCATATTTAACTCCTTCTGGGTGAAGAAGTATTTCAGGCTCTTATGGTCAGTAAAGATTTGTATCTTTTCACCGTACAAATAATGTCTCCAGATTTTCAGTGCAAACACTACTGCTGCCAACTCAAAATCATGTGTAGGGTAGTTCTGCTAATGGCTTTTCAACTAACGAGAGGCATATGCAACCACCTTACCTTGCTGCATCAAAACACATCCCAATCCTTTCTTAGAAGCATCACTGTAAATCACAAAATTCCCAGATCCATCCGGTACTGTAAGGACCTGTGCAGTAACTAACCTCTGCTTAAGGTTCTGAAAACTATCCTCACAAGCTGGGCTCCAAACAAAAGGAGTCCCCTTCCTGGTCAACTTAGTCAAGGGAGTAGCTATACGAGAAAAATCTGCCACGAACCTCCAGTAATAACCTGCTAAGCCCAGAAAACTACGAATCTCCCTGACAGTAGAGGGTCGAGACCAACTGGTAATAGCCTCAATCTTTGCAGGATCCACAGAAACTCCCTCACTAGAAACCACGTGACCAAGGAAAGCCACCTGCTTCAACCAGAATTCACACTTTGAGAACTTAGCATAAAGTTTATTCGCTCGGACAGTCTCTAAAACTCTATGCAAATGTTCCTCATGTTCAGCCTCGGTCTTGGAATAAACTAAAATGTCATCAATGAAGACTATTACAAAAGTGTCTAAGAAATCTTTAAACACTCTGTTCATCAGATCCATAAATACCGCAGGTGCATTTGTCAATCCAAAAGACATTACAATGAATTCATAATGTCCATACCTCGAACGAAAAGCAGTCTTAGGAATATCACCGTCTTTAATCCTCAACTGATGGTAACCCGAGCTTAAATCAATCTTAGAGAATACAGTAGCTCCTTGCAACTGATCAAACAAATCATCAATTATGGGCAGTGGATACCTATTCTTGACTGTCACCTTATTAAGTTCTCTGTAATCTATACAGAGACGCATCGATCCATCCTTCTTCTTCACAAACAGTACGGGTGCACCCCAAGGCGATACGCTAGGTCGAATAAAACCGTTGTCAAGCAATTCTTGTAACTGTACCTTCAATTCTTTCAATTCAGCAGGAGCCATCCTGTAAGGGGCTCTAGAGATGGGAGCGGTACCCGGCTCCAACTCAATAGCAAAATCAATCTCCCTTTGAGGCGAAAGTCCTGGAAGCTCTTCTGGAAACACATCAGGATATTCTCTTACTACCGGTTCTGAGGTCAAAGAAATCTCAACTTCCCTAGTATCAACCACACTGGCCAAGATACTCCATGTACCCTGGTTAAGTAACTTACTGGCCTTCATAGCCGAAATTACTTTAGGTAGAACCACAGTCCCTACCCCTTTAAACTTAAAACTAGGCTCGGTAGGA
Organism: Cucumis hystrix; assembly: GCA_025688845.1. Taxonomy (NCBI): domain Eukaryota; kingdom Viridiplantae; phylum Streptophyta; class Magnoliopsida; order Cucurbitales; family Cucurbitaceae; genus Cucumis; species Cucumis hystrix. The sequence goes on from CM046886.1 coordinate 11,698,230, forward strand.
GGACTAAACACTACCTCCTTACGAGAACAATCAATACTGGCATGATTGGCAGCCAACCAATCCATGCCTAGAATGACATCAAAATCACACATATCCAATACTAGCAAGGTTACATCCAACGCACGACCAGCTAACTCAATTTGGCATGCTTTAATCCTTTCCTTCGACAACATAATTTCCCCAGATGGTGTAGACACGGATAAAACATAATCTAGGGGCTCCACTTCTAAGCATGCATGGGTTACAAATATTGACGATATAAAAGAGTGAGAGGAATCAGAGTCAAACAAAGTTAAGGCAAAGTGCCCCAACACTGGTAGCGTACCTGTAAAAACTGTGCCAGCCCTTTCAGCCTCAGATCTGTTAATAGCAAAAACTCTGCCCTGCTGTGGCGCTCTCGCTCCCTGACTGCTCTGCCCCAACTCAGTAGGCTTCAAAGGACAACGATTAGCCGTATGCCCCTCTTGCCTACACTTGAAGCAAATCCTTGTCCCAAAGAGTGAGAGGAGGCAGGCCGGCGGCGGCTAGGGCTGGGCGGACGGAAGAAGAAGAAGAAAAAGATGTGGGGGGGGGGGGGGGGCACAGGGGGGGCAGGAAGGGGGGGGGGGTTTCGGTTTTTTTTTTTTTTTTTTTTTTTTTATTAATAATAATAATAATAATAATAATAGAAATAATAATATTTAAAAATAAATAATAAAATCTTATTATTTTTATTATTACTTTTTTTTTTTAGGGCGTTACAGGTCGGCTTCCAATTAGCGGCTGGAAAATGGGGAGCCGCGCAGCGGGGTTTCAAAGACGGAGCTTGGCAGTGGAGATTTGGGCGGACGACGGCGTCAGGCGAAGAGGGCAACAACGTCGATGGGACGGGGAGATTTGGGCGGTAATGGTGGTCGGCAGTAGAGTAGAAAGGAGGAGAGATGTGTGGCGACGTGGCTCGGGCTAGCGAAACCGAACGAAGGCTGGTCGGACGGAGAAGTGCGGCGGCGGACGGAGACGCAAGAAGACAGATCTGAAGAGGGGGGGTTTCGGCTGGCGAAGAGACGAACAGTGACCTGTGGCTTGAGGCGCGGTCTTTGAAGACGAACTAAGAAAGAAGAAAAGAAATTTTGTTGTGGTTGGCGGTGGCGGCTAGGGCAAACGGAAGGAGAAAAGGAAGAAGAGAGGGGGAGAGAGAAATTTTTTTTTTGTTTTATTAATAATAATAATAATAATAATATATAAATATAATTAAAATAATGAAAATACTTTAATATTTTCACTATAACCTATTTATCCATACTTTTCTATCCCCTTTAAATTTCTTTATTCCCTCCAACAACAAATTCTCTTCATAAACTCCCAACATTATTCTAGATAAGAAAACCAACAATTAAATTGTGAGAAAAATACCTCAAAATTCGGGGATGTTACACCAGCTGAGTCAAATTACTGTTTTACCCTTAGGTTACATCTAGTCCTTAAATACCAGTGCTCCTCTAATGAACAACTTGTTCCTCGTCCAACCAATAAACAGAAATCTCTCTTGTGCCATAGAGAGAGTAGGTTCCCCTTTGTTAGAGTCCCAAAGACAACATTTAAGGGAACACTCATCTACTTACCCTAAAGTAGGGAAGGAGTGAATTCCATCTTGTGTAATTATGTTTCTAGCTCTCATCTCATTTTGTCCCTAAAATGATAAGCATATTAAGTCGACAATCTGGCCACTCTCACCAGTACAAATGAAAGGACAATCCCTCACGAACAGGAGTTCATAATACACTCAGAATTAAGACTAAGTTACCTAAGTCATCCTAATTAAATAGAAACTAACTAGTTAATGAAGTTACATCTAGTAGTTACTATTTCATGGTCCGATCTTATGCTTCATTGCATAGGATACCCTCACTTGTATGTCACCTACACGAACGTGTTGGATCATTGCATTTGTATCAAATACAAAATGAGTCGTATCCAGCTTTATCTCTATAATATAGACCCTTTAAGTTGATCTTAAACATTAATCTAGTATGTCTCTACATACTGTTCAAGACTCATTACACAACTTAGGATGTTAGTTTATTGGATTTGGGTTATTAAGACAAAACTAATAATATAATCAATAACATTTGTTGAAATTATAATAATAACACTTTATTAATAACGGTCAATGGATTAGATTTACTATTTACAAGTTTTAGGACATAAATCCCAACAAACTCCCACTCGGACAAAAACTCTAGTCTCTATGGGATGTACACAATAAAGTAATCCTCAAACATTGGAAATAGTAAAATGTACAAGTATATTACATAAAACTGAAGGGATAAAAGCCCCTTGGTAGTAGAAGATTTTACAAAATCATTCCTCAATTTAATTTGAGAATTCCAAAATACCAGTGCATTGACAATATTTAGAATAAAATTTCTAAATAAAAAACTAAGCATGCTTTTAAATTAAAAGATACAGAGAACTTACTCTTGTTGACGTATCTAAATCTACAATCCAACGAATTGGGGACACCGACCGTCGGCACCTTCCTATCCTCTGGAATGAGATTGATTTGTGGGAACCAATTGGAATTGGAAAAGGTTTAGAGAGCCTATTTTGCATAAAAGCAAAAGCATTAGTTTGAGAAAAATTTGTTTTCTTCTTCGTATTTATAACTCTCTTTCCTTCATGGAGTAGGAAAGGAAAGGGAGTAGGAGATTCTATTAATTTGAAAAAAAAAACTAAATTAATAGAAATTTTAAATCAACTAATTAATTAACAAGTAATCAATTAATCAATAATTAATTAAATCATATTTCATTTGAATCTTATTTAATAAATTTATCTCCAATATGTTATTAATTTAATTAAATCATATTTAATTAAATAAAACTAAACTATTAATTAAATCTCCAATTAATTTATAGTTAAATTAAATATCTTATAGAGGCATTTTTTAAAAATAGCAAAATAAATTAAAATATTTAGCAGCTATAGCAAAATATTGGATTCTAACACTGATAGTCTTCTATCACTATAGCATATCAATGACTATCAGTGATAGAATTTGCTATAGGTTGTAAATATTTTGTAAAATCTACTATTTTAAAATTTTCTCTATCTTATATTTAACTTAAATTAAATTTGAATCATATCTAAATATAAATTTCTCTCATAACCAATAATTTTAATATGAATCCAATTCACATTAAATTAATATTTGAACTCATTCAAATATTTTATCTCTCATAAATTAATTTTGAATTATATCCAAAATTAAATTTATATAATAAAGTTTGATTGAACTTTATATTATAATGTATCAACATACATTATACTGATTCCCAAAGTAAATTTGACATTTCAAATTACAACCAATATAAATAAATCTCATTACCCTTTATGAGCTAGGAAGGGGACCTAATGGACCTATAGATTAGATGCTACAACGATATAAGATTAATTGACTAAACTCATTAACCACATTAATCAATATTCGTTAATAGTGCGTGCACTTCACTAAAGACTTACAGTTGAACTCTTCTCACTGTAGATATATTTCTGTGTTTACGGATGTAGAACAAGAACAGTAAGTTAGTCCTTCATGAGTGTTCGTAACATTAATTGGAACAAATTATCATTTTACCCCTAGGTTACCTCTAGTCCTTAAATACCATTGTTCTTCTAATGAACAACTTATTTATGGTCCAACCAATAAACGAAAACCGCTCTCGTGCCATATAGAGGGTAGGGCCTTTTATTCAAGTCTCAAAGATAACATTTCATAGAACATTCATCTACTTACCCTAAAGTAGGAAGGAGTGAGTTCCATCTTGTGTAATTATGTTTCCAGCTCCCCACTCCGTCTTGTCCCCAAAATGATAAGTATATTGAGTCGGCGATCTGCCACTCTCACCTAAACAAATCAAAGGACAATTCCTTGCTAACAGGAGTTCATAATACACTCAAGATTAAAACTAAGTTACCTAGGTCATCCTAATAAAATAGAAACTTAACTAGTTAACGGAGTTACATCTAGTGGTTACTATTTGGTGGTCTGGTCTTATGCAAACTCATTGCATAGAATACCCTCACTCACATGTTACCTACACAAACACGTTGGATCATTGTGTTTGTATCAAATCAAAGTGAGCTGTATTCATAGTGTTACCAGGATAAGGTACCCAGCTTTATCCCTATATTATAGACCCTTTAAGCTGATCTCGAACATTTATCACTGTGTGTCGCTACATGCAGTTCAAGACTCATCAAATAATTTAAGATGTTAGTTTATTGGATTTGGGTTATTAAGACAAAACTAATAATATAATTAATAACATTTATTATAATAATAACACTTTATTAATAACAGTCAATTCACTATATTTACAATCTACAAGTTTTAGAACATAAATCCTAAAAAAAACGCATATATACAAATACAATAAATTAGGACATCCTCATACCATTACACATCTCCCACTTGCCCTAGATTACCTAATGTACATATCTCACAGACCTAGACTTTCTAGATGACCCTCGAACACTTTAGCAGTGAGAGTCCTCGTAAATGGATTAACAATATGCCCCACTATATCACAATATAAAGGATGGGCATGTTTATTTTTGGCACAACTTCCAAATCATGCAAAAACTTTCTGAGCCAAACTGCTTTTGCTACTTCACAAGCAGCGACGTATTCAGCCTCCATAGTAGAGTCTGCAATGCATCCTTGCTTGATGCTACTCCATTCCACTGCTCCCCGTTTAGGGTGAACACTGATCCCATCGTGAATTTCCTAGAATCCTTATCAGTTTGGAAATTAGAGTCAATGTATCCTGTAAGGATCAAATCCTTAGCTCCATACACAAGCATGTAGTCTTTCGTTCTCCAAAGATACTTGAGAATAATTTTAACCACCTTCCAATGGTATAACCATGGGTTAGACTGATATCTATTGACTATTTTCGCTGCATAACAAATGTTTGGCCTAGTGTAGAGCATAACATACATTAAGCTGAACACAACTGAGGAATAGGGAATACGTCTCATATCCTCAGCTTCTTGAGTTGTCTTAGGACACTGTTCCTTAGACAAGTGAACCTCGTGCCTAAAAGGTAATACACCCTTCTTAGAGTTCTGCATCGAATATCGAACCAATATTTTGTCGATATAGGTTGCGTGAGACAGTGCTAGCGTTTTGTCCTTACAATCCCTTATGATTTGGATCCCAAGAACTATTGTGACTCTCCCAAACCTTTCATTTGGAATTGGGTTGCTAGCAAAGTTTTAACGTCAGTTGGGTATCCTACATCATTTGTAATGAGAAGTATATCGTCCACATAAAGTACTAAGAAAGCTACTTTATCTTTGTTGATTTTCTTGTATACACAAAGTTCATCAACATTTTGGTCAAAACTATAAGATTTGATTGCAGTACCAAATCTAATGTTCCAAGATCTAGATGCTTGTTTCAACCTATAAATGGATCGATTTAGCTTGCAAACTTTTTGCTCCTGACCTTAGGTTATGAACCCCTCGGGCTGAGACATAAAGATACTCTCTTCAAGATTGTCATTCAGAAAAGCAGTCTTGACATCCATTTGTCATATTTCATAATCATAAAAAGAGGCTATGGACAAGAGAATCCTTATAGACTTTAACATAGCAACAGGGTAAAAAGTATCCTCATAGTCAACCTCTTCCCTTTGAGTATATCCTTTTGCTATACCTTCCTAGCTGAATCTCTCTTTCTCTTATAGATCCATTTGCACCCTATAGGTTTCACCCCTTTAGGTAGATCTAAAAGCTCCCACACTGAATTGAAGTACATAGACTCCCTTTTAAAATCCATGGCTTTGACTGATTGGTTCTTGTCTACATCATTCATTGCCTATTTATAGGACAATGAATCATCAACACCATCATCTGTTATGACAACCTGAGTTTCAGTTAAATCCAAATATAGGTTGTGATACAATCCTCCCACTGAGTCGAGGCATTCTCAACGATGAGAAGGATGGGACTAACTTGATGTGTTGGTTTCATCAATGCTTGATGAGGGACCAACTTCATCAACAACCCTTGTTGATTCATTAGTAGCTTCATTTAATACTAATTTGCTTCATGGCTTATGATCTCTCATGTGGTCTTCGTCTAATAAAATAGCATTTATCGATACAAACACTATGTTTTCTTATAGATTGAAGAATAGACCACCTCTCGTTTCTTTAGGGTAATCAACAAATCAGATCTGAACTGCAATCTCTACTGCATAACCTCAAAAAAAGCTTGGCAATTGAGCATAGCTCATCATTGAACAAACCATGTTTAACAAGGTTCTATTTCTTCTTTCTGATATACCATTTTGTTGAGGTGTGCCAAGTTCTAAGAGTTGAGATTGGATTCCATGTTCTACCATATAGTCCTAGAATCTCAAATCCATGTACTCTTCACCTCGATCATATCGAAGTATTTTAATCTTGTTACCTGATAGATTTTCAACTTTAGCCTTATACTCCTTGAACTTTTCAAGAGCTTCAGACTTATGCCCCATTAAGTATAAATAACCATACCTTAAATAATCATCTATAAAGAAGATGAAGTATTCAAAATCTCCAAACTATTTTAAAATTTTCTCTATCTTATATTTAACTTAAATTAAATTTGAATCATATTCAAATATAAATTTGTCTCATAACCAATAATTTTAATATGAATCTAATTCACATTAAATTAATTTTTGAACTCATTCAAATATTTTATCCCTCATAAATAATTTTGAATCATGTCAAAAATCAAATTTATATAATAAAGTTTATTAAAAAATAAAGTTTTTATTATAATGTATCACCATACATTATACTAATTCTACAAGTAAATTTGAACATTTAAAATTACAAACGATATCAATAAATCTCATTATCCTTTACGAGCTAGGAAGGTGACCTAATGGACTTACAGATCAGAAGTTACAACGATATAAGATTAATTGGCTTAACTCATTAACCACATTAATCAATATTCGTTAACTGTGTATACGCTCCACTAAAGATTCACAGCTGAACTCTTCTTCCTGAAGATATATTTATGTGTCCATGGATAAAGACCAATAATAGTAAGTTAGTCTTTCACGAGTGTTTGTAACACCAGCTGGATCAAAATACCATTTTACCCCTAGGTTACATCCAGGTCTTAAAAACCATTGCTCCTCTAATGAACAATATGTTTATGGTCCAACAAATAAACAGAAACCCCTCTCGTGACATAAAGAGGGTAGGCCCCCCTTTGTTCAAGTTTCGGAGACACCTTAAGGGAACACTCATCTACTTACCCTAAAATAGAGAATGAGTGAATTTCATCTTGTGTAATTATGTTCCCAGCTCCTCACTCGGTATGTCCCCAAAATGATAAGTATATTGAGTCGGCAATCTGGCCACCCTCATCCGTACAAATCAAAGGACAATCCCTCATGAACAGGAGTTCATAATACACTCATGATTAAGACTAAGTTACATATGTCATCCTAATTAAATAGAAACCTAAATTGTCACACCCCAAACCGTACTACGACGATAACGCCAAAGTAGTAGAATAGGATGCGAGTTTGTTACAACCTTGTAATCTTCTTAGCGCAAAATCTTATTCTCAACTCCTTTTAAATTATTAACACTCAAAATGCAATAATGGACAAAGAAACGCCAAGCAAAGTAAATACAAACAAAAATGTAAACTTTATTAACAACATGCCTTTCATACATTATTACAATACTTTAACCAAATAACCAAGGTTTAACCATTTCCAAAACCCCTTGAATCACCTCGCGGCAAATGCTTAAACCTTCTTCTCTACTTGGCCTAAACGTCTGCGTAAGACCTGTTTTTTTTTTTATTTGAGTTAAGAAGTAAAATTTGGCTAAGTATTAAAGAAATTGGCATTTGAATAATCCGCAGAAAGGATTAAGCTATAAAATCTTTAATGGTAAGTATAAGTTTTGCGATTAAGAAGTTAATTCGCAAGGAAATTTTAAAAAAAGAAGGATTTGCAGTAAAATCTATAAGTCTAAACGCTCTCGAAAGAAATAAGTTGTGAAGTTTTGACTAAAACGACTAGGCGTTTGGGTAGTCTTCGTGATAAGAACCAAGGGTTTCGTGATAAGAACCAAGGGCTTAGTGATGAAGAAGTGTGCGAGGAAACCTTGAAGTTTAAGTCGCGATAAGTGTTCTAAGCGAGTAAAAGTTGGTTAGTTCGCAAGGAAGGTTTCTTGTAATAAAAATATAACTACACGAGAGGTTATTCGTGAGAAGTATTAAGTGGTTCAAATTATTTGGAGTATGGAGTTAGGCGAGAAGTAAGGTCTGACAAAGAAAATGTCAAATCTTATTTGACATGAGTTAACGTATAAGATTAAGAAGTTAAAGCATGGATGAGTTGAGTATTAAATTTACACGTGTAAAGTTTTAAGCAAGAGCTGGCAAAATAAGAAGAATTTAAGCATGACTAAGATAGTTTAAGCATGACTAAGCATAAACTCTTCTCAGTTTGCCAGCTCCTGCTTCTTCACACGTGTAAATTTAATATTCAAACTAGCCATGCTTAAATCCTTAATCTTACACGTTAACTCCTGTCAAATCAGATTTGACATTTTCATCACTAGACATTGCTTCTCGCCTAACCCAAACTGCGAATAACTTCAACCACCTAACATTTCTCGCGAATAACTTTATCGCATTGTTATATTTTTACTATAAAAAATCTTCCACGTGAACTAACCAACTTTTACTTGCATAGAACTCTTATCGCGAACTTAAACTCCAAGGCTTCCTCACAGACTTCTTCTTGGCGAAACACTTGGTTCTTCTCGCAAAGACCATCCAAAACTCCTATTCTAACACTCAAAACTTTCATTTCTTAACTTACGCCAAGACTTTTTCTCTTCTTATATCACAACTTCTTTAGCGAACTATCCACGTATCGCAAAAACGTATACTTAACTATAAAAGATTTTATCGCTTAATCCTTTTCGTGGATTTATTCAAACTTCAACTTCTTCATACTTAGCCGAATTTTACTTCCTTACCCAAATTAGAAATGGGTCTGACAACTAGTTAACGAAGTTACATCTAGTGGTTACTATTTCATGGTTTTCTTTTATGCAAACTCATTGCAAATGATACTCTCACTCGCATGTCACCTATACAAATATGTTCGATCATTGCATTTGTATCAAATACAAAGTGAGTCGTATCCATAGTGTTACCAAGATAAGGTATTTAGCCTTATCCCTATACCATAGACCCTTTAAGCTAATCTCGAACATTGATCCCTACGTATGTCTCTACATACTATTCAAGACTCATCAAACATCTTAGGATGTTAGTTTATTGGATGTGGGTTATTAAGAAAAAACTAATAATATAATCAATAATATTTATTGAAATAATAATAATAACACTTTATTAATAACGGTCAATGAAATATATTTACTATCTACGAGTTTTAGGACATATATCCCAACAACTTCAGCATAGTATTATAAAATAAACACTGCTCAATGAAAATGTTTAAAAATTTTCAAGTAGGGGACTGATAGTAAAAATTTTTCAAGGGGGGATTGATAAATGAAAAATTCTTTACACATGATAACACTATGCGATGCGATAAGAGTTATGCCAAACACAATAAGACTTATCTATGCAAATAATAGTCTTGAGAATCCTACGCGATATAGTTTTCAATTATGTGATATTGATCATAACTATGCGAAATGCTAGAATATCTCATCTCACATGCTAACATCATAGGCGAGATGGTCAAGCGAGATGAGATGTATTAAATGACATGATCCTTATCACATAATTAAAGAATAAAACATTTTATTACCATTTTGTATTTAATGTTCAACGTAATCTTTCCATAACTACAAACGTTTCCAAAATTAATTTTTCAAATTAATTTACAACATCTCTATTTGTTTCCTCACATTATATAAACATTTTTACCTCTTTATCTTGGGTGTGAGAATTACAAGCAAGAAACTCTCTTTCAAACCTTCTTTCTGTAATTTTTTCGAGCAAACAAAGTGTTCATTTTAGTCTTAAGATTCTGATAGTTTCAGTGTAAAACTAATTGAAGAACAAGGTTGTTTTGTCCTGGGAACGATGAGGCAATAATAATCTGTTTGCACAATGGAGCAGAGCTGTGAAACATTTTAATGAGAGCGAGACCTGTGACTCAGCCCATCTAACTTGTTTCTATTTTGTAGTAGGCGTTTAGACTAGGTGACAGGCGAATTGATCATTAGGTGTTTCGACTAGTAGGCGTTTTAACCAATTCGCAAGTTAACTAAAGAAGACGTTCTGACAAGGCAAGATACATATACACTACGAGAGACACAAGACGTGAAAACAAGCATACAGTCCAGGCGTTAAGGCTTCTAAACGCACTACTTTTTCTTGGCGAATTGCAACAACAAGAATTATTTCTCTCTCCAAGATCTCATTGATAAAAATCTTCCTTTATTTTTCTTAGGCATCTTAGTTGAGATTAAAAAATGCCCATTTCAATAAAATTTATTGAATACAATAGAACACAAAACAAAATCTAAACTAAGTTTTTTTTACTTAATTTTTATTAATTTAATTTATTTGAATCATCAAATTTATTTTAGGGGTTTTTCTAAAATATAACAAACCAATAAAATAATTACACTATATGGAACAATTATTTCAAAAACGGAAAAAGTTCACAAGCCCACAATGGAAAATACAAAAAATACCCTAATCAACACTTGATTAATCGACCACACGTGAGCTTGAGTAATCTTTTTCTAAATGATCGTGTGCTACAATCTAAACAAATGCTCTACGATCGTTTAGGTCATGATACACGATCATGTAGTTCTTTTTAACAATTAGGAAAAAGGCTTCAAATTTAAACGATCGTGTTGACCATGATAAACGATCGTGTTATTATGATAAGCGATTGTGTAGTAAATAATTATTAAAAACTTCAAATCTAACGAATCGAGTTGACCATGCTAAAAAAATCATGTTGACTATTGTGAGAGATCATTTAGATTATGTCAACATGATCGTGTAGTTCATTTGTTAGCACTGTCTTAGGCAAGCTATATCAAAAAAATATTGGTTCGATATTTGATGCATAACTCTAAGAAGGATTTATTATTTTTTAGGCACGAGGTTCACTTGTCTAAGGAACAGTGTCCTAAGATACCTCAAGAAGTTGAGGATATGAGATGTATTCCCTATGCCTCAGTTGTGAGTATCTTAATGTATGCTATGCTCTGCACTAGGCTAGACATTTGTTATTTAGTGGGAATAGTCAGTAAATATCAGCCCAACTCAGGGTTAGACCACCGGACGACGGTTAAAATTATTCTCAGTATCTTAGAAGAACGAGAGACTACATGCTTGTGTATGGATCTAAAGACTTGATCCTTATAGGATACATTGACTCTGATTTCCAAACCGATAAAGATTCTAGGAAATCCAGATCGGGATCAGTGTTCACCCTAAACAGGAAGTCGTGGTATGGTGTAGCATCAAGCAAGGATGCATTGTAGACTTTATTATGGAGGTTGAATACGTCTCTGCTTGTGAAGCAGCAAGAGAAGTAGTTTGGCTCAGGAAGTTCTACATAATTTGGAAGTTGTTCCAAACATGAATTACAAAGACTCTCACTACTAAAGTGTTCGAGGGTCATCTAAAAAGTCTAAGTCTGTGAGATATGTACATTAGGTAATCTAGAGCAAGTGGGAGATGTGTAATGGGTACAAGGTGCCCTACATTATTGTATTTGTATATATACGTTTTATGTAATATACTTGTACATTTTATGATTTTCAACGTTTGAGGATTACTTTCTTACATACATCCAATCCTATAGAGACTAAAGTTTTAGTCCAAGTGGGAGTTTTCTGGGATTTAAAAACTCGTAGATTGTACATATAATCCATTGACAGTTATTAATAGTGTTATTATTATAGTAATTGTTATTGATTAAATTATTAGTTTTATCTTAATAACCCAGATCCAATAAACTAACATCCTAAGCTATTTGATGAGTCTTGAACAGTATGTAGAGACATACAAGGATCAATGTTCAAGATCAACTTAAAGAGTCTATAGTATAGGGATAAGCTGGGTACCTTATCCTGGTAACACTATAGATACGACTCCCTTTGTATTTGATACAAACACAATGATCCAACAAGTTCATGTAGTTGACATGCGAGTGAGGGTATCATATGCAATGAGTTTGCATAAGACCGAGCAATGAAATAGTAACCATTAGATGTAACTCCGTTAACTAGTTAGGTTTCTATTTCATTAGGATGACCTAGGTAATTTAGTTTTAATCCTGAGTGTATTATGAACTCTTGTTCACGAGGGATTTTCCTTTAATTTGTACAGGTGAGAGTGACCAGATCAACAATGCAATATGTTTATCATTTTGGGGACAAGACCGAGTGGGAAGCTAGAAACATAATACACAAGATAGAATTCACTCATTCCCTACTTTAGGGTAAGTAGATGAGTGTTCCCTTAAATTGTTTCTCCAGGACTTGAACAAAGGGCTCACCATCTCTATGGCACAAGATGAGTTTCTGTTTATTGGTTGGACCATAAACAGATTGTTCATTAGAGGAGCACGGGTGTTTAAGGACTAGAGATAACCTAGGGGTAAAACAGTAACACTACAAGAATTTTTACTTTTATCGAAGAAAAAAACGTCGGTCAAAATCCAAAAAATGTTGTCGTAAGTTATGCCAACACATTTTTTGCGTTAGCAAGAACGTCGTCATATCCTTGTTAGGAGAAGTTCTTGTTGATGAAATTTAGTTTCGTCGACATAAGTACCTTTTTTCCGATGCATATTGTTGCGTCGGCATACAATTTTTACCGACAAATCTCAATTTCATCGGCGATTTTTGTTGACGAAACTTAATTTTGTAGGCATGCAAGTTCTCCTTACAAAATTGTATTTCATTGACGTAGAAGTTTTGCCGACAAAATGCAATTTCGTCAGCATACTACATTTTTACTGACGAAAAATATTGCATTGGCATATAATTTGTCTTGACGAAAATACATGTTTTGTCGGAATAACCGTTTTCTAAAATGCGATCTAAAACAAATGTTGTCGACGTCATTTTCGTCGGTGTAAATGGTTTACAGTTTTATATATGAATTTTAATTGTGAAATAAGCAATTGTTTTCAATAATACATAATTATGCAAGAACAATAATTAATTGACAATTAAAGAAAAGAAACAAAAATAACAAAAATAAGCTTTTATATTAAAAGTAAAACTAATATTCGGTTCAACAATGTAACATTAGTAGTATAATATTTGAGATTTGCTAATTAAGTTTTTACAAATCTCAAATACATCATTCCCTAAAAGAGAAAAAAATTCTGTACCAAAACAAATTTCTATACCTAACCAAAATATATCCTAACCAAAATATATCCTAACCTAAAATAAGTGAGATGTGTTAGTAGTTATGATCATCTCTAAATTTTCTCCCTATCTCAAAAAATTGATGTTTGAGATCATACGTATAACCAAAAATAGAAAACAAAATATAAGTGACAATGTGACAAAGTAGAAACATAAAGTGACAAAATAACAAAGTAGCAACAAGTGACCAAGTAAGAAAATATAACATACCTAGTTGTTTGAAAGTCCACCTTCTTGCCTTTGTTGCACAGCAAGCTGTCTCGTGATGTTACTTAATTGATCTTGGAAGCTCAAAATTGTTGATTTCAACATGACATTTTCCTCCTTTAAGTTGATCACCTCCGTCTGAAGCTTTTCATACTTAGCCCTAATATCTTTCTCAAACTCACGGGTCGATGTGCATGTTGCTACATTGGGGGTTGCTTTTCATCCAAGACCTTTAGTATGACCTGAACGTTTTCCCAAACCCCGTTCACAAATAATTGCCTATGGTGTTCGTTCAAATCCATCTTCTGATGATTTTCTTATCTCCTCTTGCATTATGAGCTATATTTATGAAGATTTAGATGTTAAATATTATATACAAGGGTTAGTATAGAATTACAAACGTATCATATATTATATACAAGGGTTAGTATAGAATTACAAACGTATCATACGATATAACTTACGTATGATTCTTTGGCCGACTCGTTTACCCACCAATTCTTCTCTGAAAAGTGAGTTTTGTAAAACAACTCCACCTGGCCTACTTCTTCACCCTTATTGATCTTCTATAATTGTAATAAAAAAATTCTTTAGATGCAACAAAAATGAATAGAATAGTAATGAATTTGTTTTCTATCATACCAATTCATTCTGCATTTGAAGAAAAGATTTTAATCCATAATAATGGTTGAAATTTAGACATTCTCTACTTTTCTTGTTCTTTTGCGTTTTTTCCTACACAAAAATTATGAGCACAATATATGTACAAGCAAACACATAAAAATTACCTACCATTCAGGGGTCAACCAATGATCACAAAGAACCTCCCAATCTTCTTTGTTCATAACCTGTCTGGTGGGCTTTCACGAGCAGTAATAGGATTCTCAAACGAACAATAGTGCTTGTGTAGCTCTGATCTATATTCTCTAAATGAGGTTTGTATTTGTCGATGTATGTACTTATTGATGACCATTGATGACATATCCACAACAAAATGGGTCTACACATTCAAGAAAAGTTTAGACAAGTATGAGTATGAAATTAGCACAATAAACATTTATATGTAAGTATGAGTTTACCTATGGCATGAACTTACTTGTAGATGAGCCTTTATAGTGGCAATGGCATCATGATAACGTGCAGAAATGACCATTATTATAGCCCTTTTTATTAGAATAATGAGGACAAAATGCATAAGAAGATGTTTAGAATGCATGACTCATGTTGTAAATTAATAAATATTTAGAAATACAACTTACATAAGTGTCATACCTTTTTACTTGATTATCATTTTCTAAATGCAAGATAAGTGGAAAAAGAAGAAAGGAGCAAATCATAGAGAACATCTCGCGCAGAGGCCACGTGATGAAAACTCGCTTGGCGGTTAACAACCCAGGCGAGGAAACATGTCATCACGCAAGAAAAGCTCACTAGAAGACAAGGATGCTAGTTGGAGTGATGTGACTTCACAGGGCCAGATGTCAGAGTTGACACACTTAGAGGAATAGAAGTTTCTTGCTGAAAAGCAGCCTATACAAGCACTTCGTCCTCACTAAAAGAGGGAGATCTTAATGGACCATTTGAAGCAGATAATTCAGGCATGAGAAGAATCATTCCCCCGTTTCCCCCACAGCTTGTAGTATTTTTCCACTCTTCTTTCTCTCCATCTTTAAATATTTTTTATAATATATGTGATGTTCATATTGTACATTGGCCAAAGGCTTATATTCTTTATACGTATATATACGTATATTGCATATTTACACCTTGCCAATCCATCATTTCTTGACTTCTCACCTGTCAATGTATTATCAGTAGTTAGAGTTGTGGTAGGTTCTTGATAAGAAGTCTAGCTTATAAACCTTGTCGCTTTAGTTGAGCTACATTCATCATGTGGCCAATGTCAATTACCAACTACCCGAGAGACTAAGTAGCAAGGATAGGGCTAAGGCACTTAAGAAGTTTGGCAACAAACTTCACCTTAGCGAGGTAACTTCCAATATTTGTATCTTGAAAGGTGAACAAGTGCAGACATTAGGTGTCGAGAGGTTTTCGTCCTTAAATGAGATGTCTAAGTATTATAAGTCAAGTCATCTAGATATAGTTCTCTTAGTCAAGCATAGTTAGTTGCATCCTAAAAGGTGAGCAAGTGTAGAGTCTAAACATTTCGAGAGAAGGTCGCCTTAATCATGTGCTGATTATGCAGTTATATCGCATCAAGACTCTCGCATTACTTAAACACCTAATAATGCGTAGACCTTCCTTCACATTTTTCTCGCATACAAGTTAGTTTGTAATCTTCCAGCTAACCGCATATTATTCTCTGTGCATGAGTCTCTAGCTGTAAGCAAGTAATTTTAGTTCTCTTTGCATTCTTTCAACTTAATTGTCATAACGCTTAAATGATAAGTGAACCCTAGAACTAACGTCTGTAAACAATTTCCTGTGTTCGACCCTGGATAACCCGGGTAAATCTGTTGTTTCGCTTGCACTTGGGAAAGCAGTAGGAAAACTTGTACTCAACGAGGACTTATGCATCATGCGATGAGGAGACACATAGTGAGCATCTTACATGCTATGATCATGACCCATGACTCATCGCTTAGAATTAACGCATGCTATACAGAGACTTATGGTGAGCGTATTACACACAATGATCTAACTTAGTGACGTATTGCAATTGCGCTAGACACACACAAAATTATAAAGTCCAAACTTGCACAGACCACATCACTAGGGACATCCTTCTACTTAGAACAATGCATTAAAATGGTGTCCCGAGTCGTCATCCCAATGGCGTTGCTAAACTTGGCAGCAAAAACTCTAACATGTTTTCCATCCTTCTCATCAATTGTAATTGGGATCTTTCCATGTCGTTGTACATACATGTCAAGACTAATGTTTCTACTATGCCCACGCCCACGCTTTTGTTTTGTCTTGAACTACTATCACCTTCTGTAGAGGGACCCATAACCAATGTGTTAGCTTCCCAAACTAGTTCATCAACCAAATGATCATGGCATAGTCCTACCATAATCCTACAATCACACATATTATGAACATATATAAAGAACAAAATTATAAAATTAGAATTAAACTAGTTTTCATACAATTATTCACTATCTTAATCATCAGACTCTAAATATTGATTTGAACTAGAACTCTTTTCTGTAGATGCTTCTACATATTCGAGCTCATTATTTATAAAATTGTTGTCCTTTGAATATGGTATACAATCAGGATTGTTGTGGATGAACTAAATGTTCTACAATACTAGGATGAACGTAGTCTCGACATAATATTGTATCCTGGATAGATATATCTACCTCAATTCTTCCATCTATTTCCAACAACTCTAATCCATCATCTACCACTCCATTTGCTTTTGGAACATCCCAAAGGTGTTTATTTTGGACAATTTGCACCACTTTCCAATTATTTCCAAGCTTATTGTCATCAATGTAAAAAACTCGTTTAACTTGAGTTGCAAAGATGAAAGGATCATCAGTATACCAATAATGGGATGTATTTATGAACATGAAACCTAAATCTCATACTTTATTTTTCTTAGGGTCTGTGTCAAACCACTTACATTTGAAAAGAACCACACGTCTTTCATGACTATATTCTAAGTCTAAAACATTAACTAGTATACCAAAATAATTAGACTCTACTCCATCTATTTCTCCAGGCACCATGATACCACTGTTTTGAGTACATCTTTTATTGTCATGATCAATATTATGAAAAGAACTCCATTGAAAAAAATGCAACCATTATAAGGACGAACTTGATTGGAAGGACCAAGTGATATTGAGTAAAGATCGTAGATGCTTCTCCTCTTTGACGCAATCAATAAACCTATTAATTATAAAGTATTACAACTCAAATTATGTAGTTCATTAATGCTTAATAATTTTCAAATTGAAGAACTATACTTACATGGTCTTTGAACAAAGTAGGAAATTGTGATCAATGTCTTTTATGTAATTCTAATTTTTTATCTGAACAAGTATGAATCTTCTCAAATGTTCCCTATTTATGAGTAATAACGCATAATGAAACAAAAATAAACTTATAGGATATGAGAAACATACCTAAGATAAGATGTTATCTTCGAACTATTGTTTAGTACATACCAATGCGCCATTTGTTTTTCACTTTCTGTTAGCATCTTCGAAATTGACCCTCCTAATGGCCTTATATTTTACCTAAATATTGATATGATTATTATGACTATGTTTTATTTTCGAAAAGATATTCTAATAGTCAAAGTTGTCTAGTGTGTGGTGAGTCTAGATACAAAATAAAGGACGGAAAGGACAAAAGATCCCAATCAAGATTTTACGTCATTTTCCATTGATACCAAAGTTGAAATGATTGTTTTCGCCAAAACACATTACTTCTGAAATGCGATGACATAAGGACAAACAAGTTGAAACTAATGGTGCATTGCGACATCTAGTTGAGCTGAAGGGTGAAAATATTTTGATAGAAAGTTTCTCAATTTGTTTCAAACCCAAGGAACGTTCGATTAGTCTTAGCTTCAGATGGATTTAATCCATTTGGGAATATGAGTAATGCATACAGCATGTGGCCAGTTATGCATATTCCTTATAATTTGCCACCATGGAAATGCTTGAAAGAATCCAATTTTTCATGTCTTTACTTATACCAGGACCGAAGTCCCATGGAAAAGAAATTGACGTGTATTTACAATCATTTATTGAAGAGTTGAAGGAGTTGTGGAATGATGGTGTGCGAACTTACAATTGCATGTGTAGGGAATTCTTTCAATTATGTGTATGTTTGTTATGAACCATGAATGATTTTCTTGCTTATGGGGACTTGTCAGGATGGAGTACTAAAGGTTATCAAGTATGTCCCACTTGTAAAGAAGATAGATCTTTGTTTAAGATAAGAGGAAAATTTTCCTTCATGGGTCATAGACGTTACCTTCCATCTAACCAAAATTGGCGTAAGAGTAAGCAACATGATGGAAAATTGGAGCATAGACCTCCACTCATTGTGATAAATGGAGATGAGATCCTAGAACAAGTCAATTCATTAAACTTTTCTGTACTAAGTAAGCATCCATCCAAACGAGACAAGAAAAGAAAAGGGACCATTAACTACACCAAAAAAAGTACATTTTTGAGTTGCCTTACTGGTCTAAACTAATGTTACGACATAAGCTAGATGTCATCCATATTGTAAAAAATATATGTGATAACTTGCTTGGGACTTCGATGAATATTGATGGAAAAGCAAAAGCCACAATAAATGCTCGTTTGGACCTTGAAGATTTGAATATACGGAAGAACTTACACTTACGAAAAGAAGGAACTAAATTTGTAAAACCACATGCTGCATATATTGTCACTACAAGTGAGAAGATAGCTTTTTGTAAGTTCTTGAAATCAGTCAAATTTTCTGATGGGTTCGTCTCAAACATATCATAACGTGTTAGTGTGAATGATGGAAAATATGAGGATTGAAGATGCAAGACTCACATATTCTACTCCAACGACTTATTTCTAATGGTGTTCAGGCTCATATGAGAAAGGATGTTTATACACCTATTGTGGAGTTATGTAAGTTTTTCGTGATTTATGACAAAAGTAATACGTGTTATGGACATGGATCGATTGTAATCTTTTTTCACTTGCTATTTTCGATATAATGGTTCATCTTGCTATTCACTTGCCATACAAAGCAAAGATTGTTGGTCTGGTTACATATAGTTGGATGTACCCTATAGAAAGAAGCTTTTGAACCTTGAAACAATACGTAAGAAACAAAGCTCGTCTTGAGGGTTTAATAGCAAAAGGTTTTATCATGAATGAATCCTTGACTTTTTGTTCCATGTATCTATGTGGAATAGAAAGAAGATTCGATAGGGATGCACGGAACGATGACTCAATCCTAGAGAGCCTAAGTTTTGGAGATTTTGATGTATCCTAGTCCTAAGTCACATAGTTTTCTCTTAGCTTCATAGAAAGAACTAGGTATACATGTATCAATTAGAAATGCATCTTTCAACAAATTTAGTAACATATCAAAGGATTTGTTACTCCAATTATTGAGAACCTTAACATGCATCAATTTCACCAAGAAGTTCAATGAAGAAAATTTGGTACAACCAGGGTATAACGGATTACGCGCTTCGTCCATCAACTCCTAAAAAATGTTTGTAGTATACCTTTGTTCAATGTTCTCATGCATCCCAATCTCCAAAGTCTTCTACATCCTCATCATATGCCCCTTCTCTCATTGGTCCTTGCGAATCATTTAAAAGATTAAACAACTCGGTGTCATCATTCTTAATAGTAGGTTGTTCCCTTAATCTGTCATTTACTAATCCATCATCAACTAAAGGGGCTAAAGGAGTCAGGACTCTTTCAAATTGAGCTAAATTTGCTGGTTCTCCACGATAAATCCATTGACTATATGAAGGAGATATTCCATTAGCAAATAATTGTCGTTGTACTTCATGTCTTCATCTAATGTTTGACTTTGAATTTTGACAATTTTTACATGGGCATCTTCTTTGTCCTTCTCTATTTACATGACACTTTGTCAATTCCATGAATTGTGCAACTCCATCAATATACTCTTTTGTGAATATATCTCTAAGCTTAGTTCAATCCTTATTCATCGCTGATGCAAAATGAATAAATTTTAATCCTGCAGTAGTTGGAGCAAAAAGTTAGAGAAACTTTTTTCTACGAACCCAAGGATATCTTTATAAGGTCCTATATAATAATGGTGCCATATTCAACAAAGATCACCATACTCATATTTAATACAAATCTATGACTACCATAACTGCAGGCTAGTCATAGTAATTCACATATACAATACTTGTTAGATTTCATATAATAACAAAGATCACCATACTTCATATACCAAAATCGATTTCATATAATAATATGAATGAAATCTAATAAGTATTTATACTAATTCCAAATCAAAAAAGAAATAATCAACCAAGATCACCCAACTCATATTGTATAACAAACAACACCAAGATCATGCTTCAAATTCAAATATAATAAAGATCACCACACTCATATATTCAATACAAATCTATGACTACCATAACTGCCAGATAGAAATAGCAATTCACATATACAATATTTTTAATTACCATGGTTGTAAAGTTAACAAAGTAAATAAATGAACATGATAAGCGCACTAATCAAAATTCAAGTCCTTGCATACAGAGGATGTGAAAATAAATATTCAAGATCACTAAACTTTGGTTTCAAATTACTTTATAAGAAATTAGACAACAAGAATATGTTAAATTTTTGTTTTAAATTCAATAGAATGGGAGTTTAAGATTTACCAAACTTGTTGAAAATAAAAGATTTACCATACTTTAAGGGTCTTTTGGGAAAATGGGGTATTTTATTAATTAAATTGGATAAAAGGGGTGATTTTAAAATAAATTGGGTAAAAGGGGTGATTTTTTTGGCATGTAGTGAAATTATTATTATTATTATTATTATTATTTTGTATGTTTAATGTTTAATGTAGAAATACCAAGATTGCAGTGTTTTTGTATCTCACTTCAATGTAATTTCTATTGTTATTTGAATGACCACATATGCACAAAATTAATTTCATTCTTAATCATTGACTTCCATTATTTGCTGTATTATTAAATAAATGGAGGAGAAAAATATACTGATAAAATAAAATTAGAAGAAATTGTCAAACATATTACAAAAATACGGAGGTGCATACTAACAAAAATTATGAATAATAAATTATTACAAAAAATATTAAGTAAAAAATAATTAAGTATATAATTATTAATATATAATTAACTTAATATGATTTTGCAAAAAAATTAAAAAAAAAAACATTAAATATATAATGATTAACAAATCACGTTTTTGTCCTTTTCTATTCATCTCTTCATATTTCATGAGTATTAAACATATAAAATAATAATAATAATAATAATAATTTCATTGCATGTTCCTTTTAAAATCATCTATTTTATTCAGTTTAATTTATAAAATACCTCACTTATCCAAAAGACCCCGACTTTAGTGAGAGTGGAAAGGGATAACGTTGACGACGATTGCAGCCAGAAGATGAGGTCGAGCAACTGTGAGCTGTGGGAGAAGGGGGAGGGAACGACGGCTAGAGAAGGGAGAAGGGAGGAGGTCGGCGGCAGTGGAAAACGTGGGAGAAGGGGCGGCGATGTCGTCTGTGGCTGTGGGAGAAGAGGATAGCGATTGTGGGAGAGGTGGGGGGCTGACGACTGTTGGAGAAGCGAGAAGGGAGGAGTACGTTCACGGCCGACGATTGTGGGAGAAAGAGGGGAATCGCGTGTGGGTGAGGAGAGGGGCACTGTGCGCGGCTGTGTTATTGGAGAAGGGGGAAAATCGTGAGGTAGGGGTGGGGAAAATTAGGAAAATTAAAAAAACTTTTATGCTAAATTGATATTAATTTTGTAAATATATAAAAAAAGGTATGTTTTTTTTTGTTTTAAAAACTTATGCCAACGTTTTTTACGTCATCACATGCATAAATATATTATCAGTATAAATATGTTAAAAAAGTATAGGTTTTTTATTTTTAAAACTGATGCCGACGTTTTTTTGCGTCACTAAATATGTATAAATTTTGCATTGGCATAAATACGTAAAAAAATGTATGTGTTTTTTTTATAAAAAAAACTTTATGACGACATGTTTTGTGTCGTCATTTATATTAATCTTGCGTCGGCATAAATATATAAAATAATGTATGATTTTTTTTTTTTAAACTTATGTCAATGTTGTTTGCGTCGACATATGTATAAATTTTTATTGGTATAAATATTTAAAAAATTGTATGGGTTTCTTGGTTTTGAAACTTATGCCAATGTTTTTATTAGCCGCCATATGTATAAATTTGCGTTGGCATACATATGTAAAAAAAATTGTATGATTTTTTATTTTTAAAACCTATGCCGACGTTTTTTGCGCCGTCATATGAATAATTCTTTCGTCAGCATAAATATGAGAAAATGTATGGGTTTTTCTTTTTCAAAAGTTAGGCCAACATTATTTGTGTCGCCAAATGTACATTTCTTGCGTCGGCAAAAATATGTATAAAAATGTATCGATATTTCTTTTCAAAATTTAGGCCAACGTTGTTTGCGTCGCCATATGTACACATCTTGCGTCGGCATAAATATGTATAAAAAGTGTATTGATTTCTAAAACTTGTAGTGTAATTTGACCCAACTAGTGTTATGAACACTCGTGAAGGACTAACTTACTGTGTTATTAATCTATATCCGTGGACACATGAATATATCTAGTGTGAGAAAAGTTCAGCTGTGAGTCTTTAGTGGAGTGTACAGACAGTTAACGAATATTGATTAATGTGGTTAGTGAGTTTAGCCAATTAATTTAATCTCATATCGTTGTAGCTTCTGATCTGTAGGTCCATTAGGTCACTTCCTAGCTTGTAAAGGGTAATGAGATTGATTTATATTGGTTGTAATTTGAAACGTTGAAATTTACTTTGGGACTTAGTATAATGTATGGTGATACATTATAATCTAAAGTTTATATATTTTAATTAAATTTTATTATCTAAATTTAATTTTGGATATGATTCAAAATTAATTTATGAGAGATAAAATATTTGAATGAGTTCAAATATTAATTTAATGTGAATTGGATTCATATTAAAATTATTGGTTACGAGAGAAATTTATATTTGAATATGATTCAAATTTAATTTAAGTTAAATAGAAGATATTTAATTTATATATTAATTAATGAGGCATTTTTAAAAAATAGTAAAATAAATAAAAATATTTACAAGCTATAACAAAATTTGGATTTTATCACACTAATAGTCTTCTATCACTATAGCATATCAATGACTATCAGTGATAGAATTTGCTATAGGTTGTAAATATTTTGTAAAATCTAATATTTTTAAAAATTTCCCATATTTATATTATCCCAATAATTTAAATATTCTTATGTTCCATAACTTAATTCATTATATATATATTTATACATAATTAACTAAAATTCTTAAATCTCACCAAATTAAATTAGCAATATCATTTAACCTTCAATTAAATCTTTCACAATACCAAAATTCAAAATTCAACAATTAATTAAATATTCTTCTGCTAAATATTTAATTAATCCTAACTTCCACAAAATCAAATAATTTCCATTGAATAAAACCAAATGTCACCCAACAAATTAAACCTAATTAAACAAAACTAAGATAATTATCTAAAAAAATTATCTTAATTTTTGGGGCATTACATTAACTTAGTGCTTAACTTTGAAAAATGTCATTTCATAGCTTCTCATGGTATAGTACTAGGTCACTTACTATCATCTAAGGGAATAGATGTTGACAAAGCTAAAATGGATGTCACTCAAAACTTGTCCCACCCCACTTGTTTAAAAGATGTTAGATCATTTTTGGGTAGTGCTGGATTTTATAAAAGGTTCATTAAAGATTTTTCTAAGATAGTGTTGCCCTTGACAAATTTGTTTAAAAAAGATATCCCTTTTGTCATTGATGATAAACGTATGCATCCTTTTGATACTTTGAAAGATAAGTTGACTTCTTCTTCTATCTTGCAAACACCTAATTGGAACTTGCCATTTGAAATCATGTGTGATGCAAGTGATTTTGCATGAGGTGCAGTGGTAGGAAAAAGAGTAGCTAACAAATTGCATGCTATATATTTTGCATCTTGAACTCTAAATTCTACTCAAGCTAATTACTCCACAACTGAAAAAGAGTTTTTGTCTATAATCTTTGCTCTTGATAAATTTCTTAGCTACATAATTGGATCTAAAATAACTGTGTTTACTAATCATGCAACTATAAAACTTGCAAACAAAAAGGAGAGCAAGGCAAGGATAAATAATTCTCTTAATTCGTAATCTCTCTTACCTCTCTTTGAGCATTTGGTGAATCTTTACATATTGTTGATTTTGAGTTAAAAACTTAATCAAATTTGTTTTTCCAATTTTCTCAAACACAGTTTCTTTAATATTTTTGTATTATCTTTTAATTTTTCTTGAATAATTCTAACAATTCTCTCAAGTGCTAAGTCCTCGTTGTATACAAATTTTCCTACTGCTCGTCCAAGTATAAGCGAAATAGTAGGTTTAACTTAGTTCTAGAGTCTACTTATCAATTAGACTGTATAAAAGAATAAACAAATATAGAAGACTGCTAAAGTAAATTATAACTACTTATTTACACCTAAAGAACCTGTAAAGATGGCATAAAATGAAGAGATGGTAATGCAAACTAACTTGCATAAAAGAAAGGGTTGAAGGAAAGCCTACGCATTATGAGGCGATTAAGCAATGTGAGAGATTTGATGCAACATATCACACTCAACTAAATTATGATTAAGACGCATTCCTCTCAAAGTCATTAAATGACATGCATGGTCACTTGTCGGGATCCATGCGACTAATCTTGATTACGTGAGATATATCGAAAAGTGTTCACTTATAAATCTTATAGAACTTCACGTTTAAGGACAACAACCTCTCAGCGCCTATTGTCCACACTTGTTCACCTTTCAGGATATAAGTGATGGAAGTTATCTCATCAAGGTGGAGTTTGTCTCCAAACTCCTCCTTGCGCACATTAGCATTATCCTTGCCACTTGTCCTCTCGGATAGTTAACGATTGACACTGACTAGGTGATGAAAATAACTCAACTAATTTGATAAAAGTTATAAGCTCAACAGCTTATCAAGAACTTATCATAGACCTAAACTACAAATAACAAATTAACAGAAGTGATGGATTGGAAAGGGTATAAACATGTAATTTATATATATATATATATATCTCAAAGTATGCAGGCTTTCAACAACTGTACAATATGAACAATATATAATACATAAAAATGCAAAAATGGAAGGAAAAAAAAAGACTGGAAAAGATTATAAGTTAGGTGGAGATGGGGTTACATGGATTCTTTTCTACTCAAACTCTCAAGCTCTCACTCTACAATCTGACTAGAGAACAAGAAGAAAGAACTTTACAGATGGTGGAAAGGATATCCTTTCCACCTCTCTCTAGCATTTGACCCATTCAGGCTCTCTTTGTATTGATGGAGTCTTTTTATTGGTCTTTCAGCGAAAAACTTCTATTCTTCCAAGCATGTCAACGCCTATTACAACCTTGTCAAGTCACTACAACTCCAACTACCATTCTTGTCTCCTAGTGAATCTTCCTCACGTGATGACATAGATCATCGCCTAGAAGTTGTACTTGCCAGATGAGTTCTTTTCGCCTAGTCTTCTTGCGAGTTCCCTTGCAATTCTCTAGCTTCTTCTTTTGTTCATCATCTTACGTTAAAACATTGTAAAATGCGGTAAAATAGACATGAAAACTTATGTAAAGTGCATTTCCGAATAGTTATGGATTTTCAACATAACTTATGTGTTTTGACACTTCTACTCTGCATTTTGGTCACATTATTCTACCTATAAGGCCACAATAACTTGTATTTCTACAAGTTATCACATATTTACTTCCCTTCTCCATCCCACTCTCATTACAGCCAACTTTCTTCTCCCAAGTTGCAAACCCCTAAAGGCTCTCCTTCGCAACGATCATTTGTGTCACCTAGCCATGCACTCATCAACCCTTCCATCATCCACTTGGATCCAGAGCATAATGATTTAAACATACCCATTTGTGAACCTGTCTAAAAGGGATGTTTCCACAGAGAAGGCAGCAAAGGAGGTAGAGATAGTCACTATGAGCTTCCTTTGATCGTTTATGACCCACTCTTCTAAGACATACATGTTGAGGAAGATGCATGCGAGATGAGTTTGGAGGAAGAAGCACCTCTAGAAAAAGAAGCCCCTATGGAGAAAGAAGTTCTTCGCGATGTACTTCACAATGTCATTGTGGAGTCTATGAACGCAACTCTAAAAAAAGTGCTATTGGAGAATGTGGCGATGAAGGATCAAATCGCCAGCCTTAACACTCAGGTGCAAGGCTTAGAAGCCATAGTCTCCACTCTCAACTCCAAGGTTAACTCTCTTATGCCCTGCCCAACTTAACAAGTTTGATGATGGCCCACTCCAACCAGTCACATGAAGTCGTAGAGCAACAAGATAGGCAATTTGCGGTGCAAATAGAATATACGCACTCGATGTGTGTACAGTGTGTTCCCCAACCTATCATCACACTAGAGTTGATCTCGTCAATTCCTCCCATTCAGATTCCATATCCTACTCTTGAACCTGATCCTCGACCAGAGAATTAAATTTAGGGGTGTAGTATTGGAGGTTTTTTGTATTTTGCCTTCTTTATTTTATGTTATTTTGTATGGAACTTTCCGCAAGTATCAATCAAATCTCTATTAAGTCTCTTTTTATTTATTCTTCATGCGATGCACTTTTCTTGACGCATGCTTCATTAATATATTCTTTGTTTGCTTTCTTTTGTTCCGCGAAAGGATAATCGTTATGATAAAAATTATGCTAAGTGAAATTTAGCTTGTACCTACCTGCGAGGCTTTCCTTAGTGAAATGAACTTATTAAATATTTCTTGTAGTCTTTAGGCGCGCAAGCTTTACCTCAAACGTCTTTTGTAAATTTTTTAACGTTCATCTTATCATTCACTTTTTTACAATGACGACCTTACGAGACTCTAAATTTGGGGGTGTGTGAGGTTCGAATCAAAGCTTTTGAAAAATTAAGGAACCCATTCCGTTTCAAAAAGAAAGAAAGAAAGCAAGAAAACAAAACAAAACTAACCCATTTGTTTATTCTAAATTCAATTGAAATAAAAACTCCTATGTTGCTGCCTCTCACCAGAGTAAATAAGAAGCAAAGTTTCATTAAAATCTGAGAGTAAAAAAACAAGTTGCGATAAGAGTTATAGTTGAGGAATGGAACGAACTTATAGAGTATCTATGATTTTCCACTCAACGCCCAATGTACATAAATAACTTGGTAAATAAAAGTGTTTGCAAGAAAAAGAAAAGAACTAGAAGTTTTTAATAACAATGACCATTTTGCAAAAAGAGGATATAAGATTTTCTGAAAACTAACAAGGGTATTTTGAGACTGAAGCTTGCCACATTAGATTCTAGAAATATTTTCAAGTTTAGAGTAGGTGAAGAAAATAAGAAATGCTAGACTGCAAGATAAATTAGAAAAGCATTCTGAAAGGATTAACAATGTGTACAAAAGAAATCATGTTTAGACTCCTGAGTGATGCTTGAGGACAAGCATTATTTTAAACTTGGAAGTGTGATAACTTGTAGAAATAAAAGTTCTTATAGTCTTTTAAGTAAACAGTGAAGTCTTATCGCATGAAAATAGAGGAAAAAGTAGGCGATTTAATTGTTCTGAAATCATGATACAAAAGAATCTTATCCTTGTTTTATTATGTTTTAGTGCTCTTATCATAGGATTTTAGGCAAAAAGGAGTGAAGCTCGACGATATCATATTTACGTAAGAAGACCCATTCAACCTTTGCGGCAAAAAGAAGTACAAGCTACGTGTTTAAGGCACTAGCAAACAAAAGTGGTTGGCGGGAAATTCAGAGAAAGGACAAAAGGACATCTAGACAGCACCGTTGCAGCTTTTTAGAGGTCTTAATGATGCATGGCGTCCTGTCAAAATCAACTCTTGCCTTTAAATAGAGCATCTCACTCTAGAATAGATTGTGCACATTTAGCTGGAGAGCAAGTTCTTATATTGTTCATCTTCTCCCTTCCCTTAAGTTTTAGGTGAGAGCTGAGAACAAAAGAGAGAGAGAGAGAATCATCCCCTCCATCTTCCCCCTCATCAATAGGCAAAAGTCAGAGCCAAGAGTGTGAGAAATCAGACTCTGCGACATAACATCTTTGTTATATTTCAGTTTGTAGTTTTTATTGTGTTGTCTTGTAAGATGAACACCATGACCGAGAGGCCTAAAGTTGTTTTTACTTAAGCAATGCATTTCTTCTTCCATTCTCCCATATTTTTTTATCTTTTCCACATTCAATCTGTTTGGTTAGCTAACTAGTAATAAATTGTGTTTTGGATACTTAGAGAATCAGAATGGATGTACTATGAGTTTCGCTAAGTTAAATGCAAATATCTTAACATTGTGCATTCGAGAGAAGAGCAATGATATAGATTGTTATCGGTTGACAAGTGAGAACCGCATTTAGCTAAGCGAGTGGCGAGAAGATTGTAGCAATGTAATCTTATCGCCAAACTCATCCTTCTCATACATTACCGAAAGGATACTGTGTGGCAATAACACCAAGAGGTTGCCCTTCTTAATTAAAGATAAGATACTAATAAAATATTTAAGATGATTAGATACAAATCATAACTTAACTTTGTATATTTGCATCCCAAAAGGTGAAAAAGTATGGCAAAAGCGCTGAGAGGTTGCTTGCCCTAATTCTTAGTTAATACATGCTTTGTATCGCCTTGAAGTATTAAAGCACAAATTATTACGTTTAGACAATTAAACTTTTCCTTCTGCGCCATGCTTATAATGAGTTCATATTCCATTGTTCCATCTTGCCATGCTCACCCTTGCACCGTCAAGCACAATAGTGTATATTATATAGTTAGGGTAATTAGTATACTATTCATAATTATACTGCATAGCTAATACCACATGATTCAGTGCGCGATGGGATAAATTAGGAACTTAAATCCCTGTGTTTGACCCTAGACTCATCAGGAAACCTCTATTTGCTTATACTTGGGCAATAGAGAGGAAAACTTGCACGATAACGTTTATTTTTATCATTTTAGCAACACATGAATAAGAGTGCATCTTTTCTAGCACCACCCTATTTAGTTGCCTAATAGTTGCTCATTTAGGGCCACTCATGTTAAATCTATGAGCATAATACTTGTTAAAATGTAATGCATAAACAAAAAACAAGCAATATATGTAGAAGATTTCACTCACAAGACTTATAGGGCTTCACGTTTAAGGGCGACAACC
Source organism: Cucumis hystrix (assembly GCA_025688845.1). Taxonomy (NCBI): domain Eukaryota; kingdom Viridiplantae; phylum Streptophyta; class Magnoliopsida; order Cucurbitales; family Cucurbitaceae; genus Cucumis; species Cucumis hystrix. The sequence continues at coordinate 11,727,883 of CM046886.1, forward strand.
TCTCGATGCCTAATCCCACACTTGTTCTCTTTTTGGGACATAAATGATGGTAGTTATCTCATCAAGGTGGAGTTTGTTTCCAAACTTCTTGCGCGTGTTAGCCATATCCTTGCTACTTTCCCTCTCAGGTAGTTGGTGATATACATTGGCCAAGTGATGAAAATAGCTTAGCTAACACGATAAGAATTATAAGCTAGTCTTCTTATTAAGAATCTATCATAGATCCTAAACTTCAAATAACATAAGGACAAATGAATAGTAAAGATATGATGGATTGAAAAAGTATAAATATACATTGTATTAAAGAATAAAGGTCTTCAACCACTGTACAATATGACAAATACAATGTAAAGAAATACAAAAATGAAAAGAATATAGAGGACATTACAAGTTAAGAGAGATGAGAAATGAGATCTTCTTCACCTAGACTTCAAGCTTTCACTGGTGAATTGACCAAAAAAGAGAGAGAAGTGCTTTATAAACGGTGGAAAGACTATTCCTTTCCACTAACTTTCTAAGGTTTGGATAATGTTTAGGCCTCTTTTTCTTAATGGTGATGGAGTCCTTTTTATAGGCAGATTTAGGCGGGAAATCTAATCTTCTAAGCATGCCAGCGTCGAAAGGTGCTTCTATCGTCAAGTCACATCAACTCCATCTACCATTTTTGTCTTCTAGCGAACCTCATCTCGCCTATTAATAAGGTCTTCTAGCGTGGTCTCCAACGAGTTCCTATGTGGTTTGCTAACTTCTTCTTTTATTCATAACTTGCGTTAAGACACTCAAAACGGGGTTAAATAGGCATGAATGCTTATGTAAAGTGTATTTTTAAACATTTATAAATTTACAACATAAGCTATGCATTTTGACACACTTCTTATGCATTTTGGTCTCACTATTCTACGTCAAAGAATATAGAAACTTGTATTTCTACAAGCTATCAACACCACAAAACTTAATGCCACTTCCTTAGAATCTTTAAACGCGTCATTGCTCGGCCAGAGTAGAATTTTTGAAAAAATTATAGTTTGAATCTTCAAGGCTAGTTGGGTTGATTTGGTTGGTTGAGTCTGCGACAAGGACTTGAGGAACTTCTTCTTGCCATGGGGTGGAGATTGTTATTGGGTTGTATGAAATCACAGTAAGACATTTATTGGCGTCTTGCTTTGGTGAGGATGGGATGGTTATTAGGTCATCGGGTGGCTTCGATGTTCGGGATTCAAAAGGTTTGGATTTTTGGGACTACGGGGAGGATTTTGGTTCTTTGCTTTGGAGGGAGGTAGTGGAGGTGTGCCAGATGGTGAATTGATTATTGTGCCCTTGGTCTTTGAGTTTGGTTTGGATTTAGAGGGTGAGATGGTTTGGGTGTTTGCGGGGAGAGTGGTGGACGCGAGAGGGAATGGGCCCTTAGTGTCCCTGGCCTTAGAGGTTTTCATTCTCTTCGACCCCGCCATGCCTCTTATGTTTTAGAGGAGTGTTTATTTCTTTTGCCACCTCTACTTCTTCTTCTTGTTCTTTTTCTTTAGCCTCCACCCTGCGAGCAACCTTTGTTTTTCCTTCTTCCCTTGTTTTTAGTTTTGTGGCTATCACTTTGTTCTTATGGATGGCTATTATGGGACTTAAGGTTGGTGCATTGCACATGCCGTCTTGTACGCATGCAAGTTAAGGAGATTTCGCTAACTCTGGGCATGCTTTCAAGCAGTGCCTCTCAATCAGATGCGGAAAGGGTTTGATTCCTCGCGGATGTTGTACCCATGCTTCAATGTGCTTGCAGATTATTTCATCCACGTTCCCAAATATCTCTTTGGTTGTGGAGAAATCTACTCAACTGCACCAAAGACTTGGTTTGGTTAGTTAACTTCGGACTTAGGAAATAGAGTTGTTCTGTATGTTGGTTTTTAATTCTACATGATGAGTCATTGATCAAGATCATTGTATGCAAAATTCTCAATAAGTATCTTTTATCATGTAATTACTAAGTCCTCGTTCAGTACAAGTTTTCCTATTGCTTGCCCAAGTGTAAATAAAACAATGGGTTTTTCTTGGTGATCCATGGTCAAACACAGGGAATTGATATCCAAATCTCAGTTCTAGGGTTTAATCTTCAATTAGACTGTATAAAAGAATTAACTATCCAGTATAAATAAATGTAACTTTATACTATATATCTACTTATCTACACTAGAGAATCTATAAAAGGGGTATTAAGATGGAGGCAAAATGGAGGTGTGAACTAACTTGTGTAAAAGAAGGGATGAAGGAACGTCTATGCATTACTAGATGATTAAGCAATATGAAAACCTTGATGCTGTATAACTTAGTTAACTACCTTATGGTTAAGGCGAGCACCTCTCGGTGTCTTGAAACACCACACCTGCTTGCCTCTCGGGATGCAAATGACTAAGCTTGGTCAAACAAGGTATATCTAGAAGGGTTCACTTACAAGACTTATAGAGCTTCTCTTTTAAGGGTGACAACTTCTTGACGCCAAATACTCACATTTGTTTCCTTTTGGGACACAAATGATGAAAGTTACCTCTCGAAGGTGGAGTTCGTCTCCAAACTCTTCCTTGAGTGTGTTAGCTATATCCTTGCTACTTGTCCTCTTGGTTAGTTGTCGATAAACACTATCCAGACAATGAGTATACCTTAGCTAATGCGATAAAAACTATAAGCTCAACTTCTTATCAAGAATCTATCATAGATCCTAGACTACAAATAACACATTGACAAGTGAACAGTAAAGACATGAAGGATTGAAAAGGTATAAATATGCAATGTATTAAAGAATAAAGGCATTAGGCCATTGTACAATATAAACAAATATATTACAATGAAATATAAAAATGGAAAGAATAGAAATGAATGATACAAGTTAGGGAGACATGGGAGATGTGTTTTTCTTCACTCCAAGCTCAAGCTTTCACTACATGACTGACTGAAGAAGAGGAAGAAAGACCTTACAGAAGGTGGAAAGGCTACTCCTTTCCATCTCTCTCTAGGGTTTTGTCCGCTCAGGTGTATGACCGGTCCATTCAGACATCTGGCTTCTCTCAAAGCCGACCTTCCACCATTATGTGGCTCATTCAAGTGTACTTTTGTTGGTCGTGATGAAGTCCTTTTAAAGGAAAAATTCAGGCAGGAAACTTCTAATCTCTTGAACATGTCAGCACCGAAAGCTGCCTATGTCAAGTCACATCAACTCTGTCTACCACTTCTGTCTTCTAGTGAACCTCTTCTTGTATCGTGATAAAATCTTCTCATGTAGTCTTCAGATGAGTTCCTCTGCGATTCGCTAGCTTTCTTGTTTTGTTTAAATCCTACTTTAAGATACTAAAAACAGAGTGAAACAAACATGGATGCTTATGTAAAGTGTATTTCTGAATATTTATGAATTTAAAACATGAGCTACACATTTTGACACATTTATCATTCATTTTGATCTCATTATTCTCTCCAAAATGCTATAATAACTTGCATTTTTACAAGTTATTAGACCCCAAAATTTAGAATAATACTTGTCCTCAAGCATTACTCCTATAATGGTGTCCGTAAGCATAAATCCTTCTTAGAGACTTACCTTCCTCTTTGCATTTCTAAACTTCTCAAAATGTGACCTAGTTTAATTTGTTATTTAGAATCTATTCTCATCACGTACTTCCCACTATGAAAACAATTTTAAGTTCAAAATACGGCAAGCTTAATACTTAAAATATTGTTGTTCATTCCTCACAAGAATCTTATTTTCAAGTTTTAGAGATGGCTAAAGTTCCCAAAGAATTTTGAATCCTTTTACATGGCAAAAGAATTATTTTTATTCCCTTTTTACTTGGAGATTTGGTGTTGAGTAAAAAATCATAGGTACTCTATGAGTTGATAACGGGAAAAAATGATCGTTATTATAGCCCTTTTTAGTAGAATAATGAAATTAAAACATGTAAGGGATGCTCAGAATGCATAACTTATGTTGTGAATGCATAAATACTTAGAAATAAGGCTTACATAAATGTAGTTTCTGTTTTACGCGTTTACCATGTTTAAATGCAAGACAAATGGGAAAAAGTAAAAAGGAGCAATTCAGACGAGACATCCCGCGCAAAGACAAGGCGATGGATCGTGCCAAGAAACTAACAACCTCAAGCGATGAACATAAACATCACGCAAGGAAAGTTCCTAAAAAGACAAAAATGGTAGTTGGAATGATGTGAATTCACAAGGGGCGGATTACGGTGCTGACACATTTAGAGGAACAAAGTTTTCCCATCGAAAAAGTAGCCTATAATAAGCATTGAATCTACACCAAGAAGAGAGGGGGGTGGAGAGAGAGAAAGAGGATAGACTCGAATGGCTGGTGAAGATGTTGTACAAAGAGAAAAAAAACTTGAGCAAGCTACCTAGAGATTAATCATCTAGACTAAAAGAAAAGAATCTTTGTGTTTAATCTTCGAACTTGTAATTACATTTTCCATTCTTCTGTCTATACCATTTTTGTTATTCTATTGTACATTTATTGTTTATATTGTACAGTGGCAGAAGGCCTATATTCTTTTTTATACATCACTGCATGTTTACCATTGTTCAATCCATCGTTTCTTAGCTTTTCATCTATCTGTGTGTTACTAAAGAAGGAGGGTTGTGATCAGCTCTTAATAATAGGATTAACTTATAATTCTTATAACATTACATGAACTATTTTCACCACTTGGTCAGTGTCAATCGCCAACTACCCGAGAGGGCAAGTAGCAAGGATAAAGCTAATGTGCACAAAGAGGAGTTTGGTAACAAACTCTTCCTTAGTAAGGCAGCTTTCAACATTTGTATCCCAAAAGGTGAACAAGTGCAGACAATAGGTGCTAAGAGGTAACCGTCCTTAAACGAGAAGTCCTATATGTATTATGAGCCAAGTTTCCTAGTTATAATTTGCTTAAGTAAGCATAGTCATTTGTATCCCAAAAGGTGAACAAGTGTGACATTGAACACTTTAAGATAAGGTCACCTTAATAATGTGCCTCTTATGCAAACATAGCGCGTTAAAGTAATCACAACTCCTGATCAGTTAATAAGAAAAAGAATTTCCTTCTATATTCATCTGCATGCTAAGCTTGATTTATTCTCCCCCATATTAGTTCACACTAATAGCACTGACTATGGTTGTAAATAGTCGATGCTATTAGTGTCATATTCTTACAACTTAATTGTCATAAAGCTTTAACATTAAAGTAAAATTTCAAACTAACATCTAAAACAATTCCCTATGTTCGACCCTGGATCATCCAAGTAAACCTACTGTTCGCTTGCATTTGGGCGAGTAGTAGGAAAACTTGTATTCAGCAAGGACTTAGAAACTATGTGATGAAGAAGTACATTGGAGCAATTCAATTGCAATGATCATTACTCATGACTTATTGCACGAGAGCAAATGCAAACAATATCGAAAGTCATGACGAGTGCATTATGCGTAGTGACCTGACTTAGTGAAGTATTGCTATAATGGTCTCTCATCATGAAGCTATTAAGTCCTTTCAAACAAATAAGAATTATAAGTTAACCCCCTTATTAAGAGCTGATCATGATTCTGTTCCTCTCGTCAACTATAACGCTTATCTCCTCTTATTGCTTAACTCTCAACTTTTTACTTTTAAAGCTTTTCTTCTTATTTTTGGCGAGAGGAGGAAACATTGTAGTTTTTATTTCAATTGAATAAAATAATATAAAGATTTTGAAATTTTTACACTTTTTGGCTTAGGTTTAACATTTGTTAAAATGCCTTATCATGATTTTCAAAAAGTTTCAAAAGCTTTAGCTCAGACCTCGCACATCCTCAAATTTAGAACGTAGCATTGTGCTCATTGTTAAAAATGAATGATAAGATTATTCGTACAAACATCTTACAAAAGAGGTTTGAGGTAAGCCTTGATTGCCTAATAAACTATAAAACTGTTTCCTAAGTAAGTTTCCTTAACAAATTAAACGCCTAGATAACAAATGAAACTTCATTTCATATGGTTTATTTCACTGAAGTTATCATTGAACTGCGAAGAAAAATTAAAGTGCTAAAATGCGGGGAGTCAGGCTTGTGACCAGAAAGACTAAACTCATAAGATTTGCATCAAAATATGTACTTGTATTACAAATGGCAAAAATAAAAAGAATACACTTTACCTAAGTAAGTTAAATTTACAAAAGAAGAAGAAGTAAAATACAATATTCAGAACATTCCCCTTCCAAGGTTGTGGCGGCTGTAGTGGTGGTTGTTGTTGTGGTGGCGGCAAGGTTGTTGATTCCTCTGTGCTCTGACTGTAGGGTCAAATCGTGTCAAGGGTCTTGCTATGTTCTGAGGAACTTGAGGAACTGAAATTGTGCTACATACTAACAAATGTTGATATATTAGTAAGGCAGTGAATTATGTGTCGCACCTCGCGTTCAATTCCTCAACTAAACCAGATGGAGTTTCATTTTGCTCCCTCATCTTCTCGTTCTGCTCATGGACTGTAAGAATTTGTAATTGGAGCTCTTGATTTCATGTTTTGAGCTCTATCATTTCCCCCTTAAGTTGATTCATTTGTGCCTCAGTGCTGACACTTGCGTTGTCTACTTTAAGTTTCAAGTCACCAAGTTGTTTCTAACTTCACAAGGGCATTTCTTGTAAATTACTCTGGCACTGGATTATGTCTTCAAATCCCTTCTCCATTGGTTTGCATACATAACAATCCAAGAATTTGAAGAGATAATCCTTGTCAACTTCTTCTTCGTCTTCTATGATCGCCTCTTTTGATGGTATTTCTGCAATTTTCTTTATCGGTGAATGGAGGTGTGTCTAACCATCTACCTTAGGGTTTGTTTCCATTTTCCTTTGGAGTGGGTCATTAAAAACCTCCTCTTGAACTTTATTCCTTGGTGGGATAATTTTGGGCTTAACGCTCTATCTTCTTGCTCTTTGAATGCGCCATCCATAAACATGGCAGGATTAGAAAAGGAATCTTGGAAAACATCCCAATTTGATCCTTCGAGGCTTGAAGGTTTATTTTGGTTGGTTGGCTCGACAACAAGGGATTGAGGATTTTCCTCTTGTCGTGTTGTGGTGATTTTCTATGGAGGTATGTACAATAAGGGCATGATTTTTATTTACATCTTACCTTGGAGAGGAAGGAGTAGTTTGGATTTCTTGGGATAGGACTGGCGATTTGGATGTTGAGGGCTCTTTTTGGGTTTACGGGGAGGAGCTTGGCATTTTGGACTTTGGAGTTTAAGAGTCGGTGGCTTAGAATGATTTGAATTTTATGGGTGAGGGGAGGTTAGTAGGCTTTTTCTTGGGACTACTTGATAATGCAGGCGTCAAGGTTTCTTTAAAGTCCTTGGCCTTAGAGGATTTTACTCTCTTCTATCTTGAGGCCTCCTCCTCTCCTTGCAGTTTGAGTTTTAACGGGACATCATCTTCCTCTTTCTCTTTTTCATCATCATTGCCATCCACTTCTTTAAACTCTGATTTACCATCTTGTTTGGTTTTATGGCGTTTTAGCTTAGCCTTGTTCTTATGGATGGCAATGATGTGGTGAAGGGTTGAAGAGGACCAAACCCTATCCTTCACCTCTACTTAAGGAATCTTCTCCAACGTCGGACATGCCTTTAAGCACAATTTCCCTATTAACTACGGGAAGGGTCTTATGCCATGAGGATGCTTGACCCATGCAATGATGTGCTCACTTATTATCTTGCCTGTGTTCAATGGAGATGGTGCTATCATGACGAGTAGGCATGATCTTCTTCTTCACAAAAACCAACCAAATGCTAGTGTCTATGTTGAGGTTACGTGGGAAGAGCTCGTACATCCCTATTCGTGTTGTGTTCCACTTTGTCCTGAGCCAGGATACTCTCTTTAACATGTCTTTCAAATCTTGGTCTGCTGGGTGTTTGAAAATGGCGTTTCCAATTTTGTTGCTTTCTAACCCAAATAACGGGTTTATTTCTTCTGGCCCAAAGTCTACTGTCTACCCTTTTTCCATCGCGAAGTGTTCTTCTTTGTTGATGTATCCTTTGTAGAGCATTTTCATTACGTTTGGTCTAATTGCAATCACCTCACTACAAGAATGAAGACCTTTCCAGATGCAAAAAAAATCAGAAAAAATACAAAATGCATTGGGGAAGGTATTTTGACGTCATATGCAACGACGACATGAGCGTCAGGGAAACAACGTCGAGGACACCTTCCCCAACCCACACAACACGAACGTTGGTGTAATGTTCACCGATGCAGAAGTTTGACATCAAAAAAGGAAACCCTGACGTGATGTCAACATGTCAGCGAAGTCTTTTTCGACTTGATGTTGAGAAACGTCTTTCTCGACTTAAATGCCAAACATTAGGGTTTGGCCCTATCCCTGATGTATATTGCACGTCGGAGAAGGCTTTTATTTTACTATTTTTATTAATTATTTATTAATTTTGTTATTTTTTCTTTTTGCTATCGTAAATTACCAATCACCAAGCTGAATGCCCACTGCAACGTACTCAGAGGAGTTGTGGTTGCAAATGTTCTCAGGACATTGATGATGATTATTTGGAAGATGATAGTGGAACCAAGGATAGCAACAAACACATAGTTATCAAGTATGCCTTTGAACACATCGATTTTGTCCATTTCCCTTGAACTTATTTCGTTGAAAATCTGCAAGAAGGAAATTCGAAATTAATGGAGTAGATGGGTTTCGATAATGTAGTAAATAGATTCAGAAAGTGGTTAGATTTGATTATATCATGAACCATCTCCCCATAATAATATAAATGTGAAAGGTTGGAAGCAGTAAGTTTGTGTACCAGACAGAACATGAATTAATTGAAGATGTTGGCAGAACAAACGGCGGTGACGACACAGACGACAACAGCAAAGACGAACAGTGTGAACGGGGCAGCGAACGACAAGCTCTCTCCTCTCTCTCGGCTGTCTTTCCTTTTCTTTTCTCTCTGTGTTTGTGTTCTCTTCTGTGTTGAAGTATGACAAAATAGAACTGACAATCCCTGATGTCTTCAAAGACATCGGGATAAGTGACCTTTCCCTGATGCCATAAGTGACACGTTGGGAAAAGTTCACAATTCAAATTTATTTATATGCTTTTCCTGGACGTGGTTAACGCAATGTCGATCAAAAGGGGACTAATTCCGACGTGGCTTTGCCACACGACGGGGAATCTTGACGATTTAAATAATTGTGACCAGCATTCCCCGATGTAGATCTGACAAACGTCGGGGAAAGTATAAATATTAATTAATATTTGCACTTTCCCCAACGTGTCTACGCAACACTTCGGAGAATGTTGAAATATTTAATTAATTTCCAATTTTCCCAGATGAATTTGCTAGATACGTCGGGGAAAGTTGGAATAATAAATTAATATTTATACTTACCCCAACGTGTATTTTCCAAACATCTCTGAAGTCAATGTAAACAATCTTGCATCGGCGTTGGATGGTCAACGCTGATGCTTTCTTTTCTGATGTCTGTTACCGCATCAGAATTACTCTTATTTCGTGTAGTGCCCCCTTGGAAAAATATTTTCCATCTAAATTGGAAACCCCGAACCATGGAAGAAAACTTAAGTTATGTGAAGTGGTTGGAAGTTTAAGTGTTAAAGGAAGTTAAGGATAAAAGCGTCATTGTTAATGTGTCATAGTATGTAGAAAGAAGGAAACTTGTGAAGGAATGGTTTAAAAGTTAAAGAGAGGTTAAGTTGAAAAGTGGGAAAATTGGCTAAGTCTACACCTTAGGCGTTTTAGACTTGGTGGGGCAGCCAAGAGAGGAGTAAATAACCTCAAAAGAGGTTATTAAGATAGGTAGTTAAGGCAAGTAGTTAAGGAAATTAGTTAAGACAAGTAGTTAAGGCTCATAGTTAAGTATTGAAAATAACCTCCCTGAGTGTTTGGCAAGATGGCCTTGGCTAGGAAAGAAGACAAACCTTTAGAGGTTTGCTAAGCGTTTTGGCTTGGCGAGAAGACTTCTTTAGAGGCTAGTATGACATGATCATGCGTCTTGGAGCCTTGCGGCCATAGCAAGTGAGGTTAGCATGGCGTTTTGACTTGTTGTTTGGTACTTTGGTGTTTTGAATAGGCGAGATGATGAAGAGGTGAAGTTGATGAAGTGCTTTACAGTGTCATGTGAATGCATAGGTTTAATTTCAGCTAGTAGGAGGTGTCAATAAAGATTCATTCAGAATTCAGTATAAATAGGTCATTTTATATTGATTTCTCCCACATTACTAGTGCATTTTTGCTAAAATTAGTCTCAAACGTTCACAATTGAGTCTATTTTCTAAGTTGGGGCTGCTAGTTTAATTTTATGAGAGGAAGATTGAGTTTGAGTTGAAACAAGGGACAAAGGTCAAATTTGAAGGAATTCTGACTGGTTCATTCCAAGATAACCACATAACCCAATTCGTGGAATGTTTGGTTGAAAGTTTGAGGTAAGAAAGTTAAGACATTTTCTAGAAACTTTGTAGAAGGAAATATTTTCATTGATTTTAAGATATTAAGCTCTAAAGTGAAGTTAAGGTTATGGCCAAAAAATGAGTTTCTGGCAGTGGAGGTTGTTGGCCGAGTATCAAAGGTTGCTAGGCAAGATGAGCGTGCGTTTTTGTTGAAAGAGGTTAGTAAGGGATTTGTGGGTTGTTGGCCATACAACTCAGGCAAGGCAAGCAAAGCACAAGGATGCATGAGGAACCAAACAAGCACATGGCAAGCCATGCGCACGCGAATGACCTACGCAAGATGAATGAGGCATGTGGGCAAGCTCACTTGTAAGGTTTGCACGCAACAAGGCTTGCCCAGTCCCTGCGCGCATGTGCTAGCCTCTGTGGCCCATCCCTTGTGCACCAACGATGCCAAATAGGTGTTTTTGGTGTTTTGGAAATTTTTAAGCTGAGTTTTTATATTTTTGTGATAAAAGGGAATTAAATAGAATTATTTCTGATTATTTAAGGTCAAGAGAAGATCAGACAAGTATATAGACTAAGGGTCTAAGCTACTATCTGTGAGAGACAAAACGATTTCTAAATGACGATTCTAAATATGATTTACAAGCTACCATTTAAATGAGTTGGAATGATTACTGAGCTTTATTGATTATGATATTTGATTTACAAGCATGTTTATGAAAAGTACTTGATTGTGCTCAATTTGAAATGTTTTAATAAAGCGTGTATTTATCGATGAGATTTGCAAGAAATGGTTTATATGCAAGCATAAGTTTGATGAGAATGGTTTTAAAGAAAAAACCATGGTATTCTATATACCGAGTTCTCGATGGTCAATGTGCATAGTCTGGAGTATAGGGCTTTGTTGACCTCTTAGTCAGCTACTACTGATAACTTGTAGAAATAAAATTTATTATGACCTTCTAGGTAGAATAATGGGACCAAAATACATGAAAAATGTGCCAAATCGCATAACTTATGTTGAAAATACATAATTATTTAGAAATGCGCTTTACATGAACTACATGCTTGCTTTTACCCCGTTTTTAGTGTCTAAACACATGATTATTAACAAAAGGACAAGTTAGTAAATCATAGAGGAACTCACAAAGAAATAAGGCAAGAAGACCAAATCATCACGCGAGAAGAGGTCTGCTAAAAGACAAAGGTGATAGTTAAAGTGATGTGACTTGATGAAAGGGATAACTTTCGGCGCTGACCTGGTTAGAATGATATATTTTTCTCCAAAAGCTACTTATATAAGAAGCTTCATCTCCATCATGAAAATGGAGGTTTGTATGGGTCATAAAGGTCTTAATGGACCAAAACCCTAGAGAGTTGGTGGCAAGGATTAGCCTTACCCCAACTATGAAGCACTTCTTCATCTTCTCCGTTCAGTTTGTAAAGTGAGAACTTGTAGTCTGAGTGAAGAAGATCTCATTCCCTTCTCCCCCTAACTTGTATTTCCTTTTCTTCTCTTTCCATTTTTGTATTTTTTACAATGTATTTTAATATATTGTACAGTGGCCGAAGGCCTTTATTCTTCAATTCAATATATATTTATACACTTTTCAATCCATCCATCTTTACAATGTTCATCCGTCTTTATGTTATTTGTTGTTTAGATTTATGATGCATTCTATATACCAAAGGTTCTCTGCTATCTTGACCGATATAGTTAAATCAGACACGGTAGGTTGAGCTAGTTACTATTGTGATCGAGTTTCCTGGGTATAGAATATACATAGATAAAAAGAGTATTTGAAAGACAGAAAAAGTTTATCAGAAGAAGTTTTAAGATTTCATACCTCATGTTATGAAATGTTAATTGAATGATTTATGAAAAAGATTTAAGTGTATTTGTTTTAAAGTATGTTTCACAAAATCGTCACTTACTCGGCTTTTTAGCTCACCATTTTCGAATGCTTTCCCACTTTTCAGGTAGAGATATGATCCAAGAGCCTGATCGTTGTCTCCAAGTTTGTTGTGCAAATCTTGTTTTTATTTTTGTTGCTATGGTCAGTTCTAGATCTATATATGTCATGTACGTAAGTTTTGTTTCGAGTTAGATTCGTTAAGATATTTATTTTGGGTTAATTTGTTGTCTGTAAATAAATGTTGTAGCCTAAACATATTTTGAATTAATGCAAAGAAGTTTGTTTGAAGTATGTTTATCGTAGTATCCGATGCATAAGTTTTTAAATTACTTAAGATGTTTAGCACTGCAAAAGGTTCAGAAGTCAAGGTCAAATGGTGTTGTTTACAGAAGGAAAACGATGTCAGTTGACTTCATGTTCTCTCTTAGGTGGAGAAGGTGATCTGAGAGGGGGCGTGATATAAACGCTCTGATGGTTGACTCAAGGAACTCTCGCGTGGTTCCTTGATATGGATAGAACCCCTTCTATATCATCAATTATTTACTGACTTTTGTGGTGGAGAGGGGTTCTTCTGAATCACTTTCTTCCTCCTCCTCTTCATCAATTTTAAACTTTTTCTGTCACACCCCACACTGAGCACCTGCTCGCTCGACCCAAGACGCAGCGTGAAGTCAACTGATGTCATTATCTCTCTAAATAACATCAACTGACCCTAATAACTATAACTCTTAACAACTAAAATAACTTAGACAAAATAAAATTTATGCAGCGGAAACTACGAGAAACAAACTTGTAACACTTTTGTACTTTTAATCTGTAGTCGAGGCTAAAGGCCATTGAATACAAACTTTACTTATAGACCAAACAAAAATTAAACAACACTTAACCTTATGCAAAACCATGCACATGATAAGATTGAAACTAAAACTGACCCTTAGAACTAAACTAAACTGACCCTTAGAACTAAACTACTTCAACAACTTTGAACAACAGCCTGGAGACAACGGTCAGGACCTCGGATCATGACCTCTACCTAGAAAGTGGAAAAACATTTGGAAACGGTGAGCTAAAAAGCCTAGTGAGTGATGGTTTTATAAAACAAACTTTTAAAACAGATATACTTTAAACATCTCATAAACATAACATATAATCTTTACGAAATCTTTTAAAACTGAACAATTTCTAACATTCAAATACTCATTTAACTTTGTATACTCTATATCCGGAAAAACATAAATAAGATAGCAGAGCACCTTTGGTCATACTATCCCGCTAAACCTCGATCAAATAACAGACCACCTTTGGTCATACTATTCATAATAAACTTGGTCAAGATAGTAGAGCACCCTTGGTCATACTATTCTTGCCTGAACTTGGTGGTAGCGGCTGAGTGGTCAACAAAGCTTTGTACCCCTGACTGTGCACATTGACCATCGAGAACTCGGTATATAGAGTACCATGGTTTTCTCTTTAAAACCATTATATTAAACTCATGCTTTTCATAAATCATTGCTTGTAAATCTTATAAATACATTCTTGCTAAAAACATTTCTTAACTCATGCTTTAAAAAACTTTTTTAAATAACATGCTTTAACACTTTTCATAAACATGCTGACATATAGAAATAAGGTTCACTTAAAAGCATACTTAAATAATAGCTTGTAAAACATATTAGAATCGTTTTTTAAGAATCATTTTACAAATAATCTTAGCAAATTCATTTTTCACTCACAGATTGCAGATAAACCCTTGGTCGATAAGTTTGTTCGATTTTCTCTTCTCTTGAAATAATGAGAAACAACTCCAATTAATTCCCAAATCATAAAAAACAGCCCCAAAATTCCTCGAAAACCTCTCTGAATCCAAAATGCATGCCCAACATGCCATGCTAATTTCTTAGGCTTGGCCACTAACCTCTACTGCCTAAAACCTCATTCTAGGCTAGAACTCTACTTCTTTTTTAGAGCCTTATAAATTAATATTCAGAATTCAAATGAAAATACTTTCTTTTACAAAGTTGTTGCAAATGTCTTAATATTCTTATCTCAAAATTTTAGCTTCAGATTCAACCGAATGCGTCCTGTAACCTCCTTAGAGTAAAGATTGTTTAGTTTTTACTCGAGAATGGGCTTTCTCTCTTCTTTTAATTGAAACTCAGCTTTTCCTTTCTCAAATAAAACAAAAAGGCCCAAATTAGAAAATAGACTCAAAATGGACACTTTTGGGAGTAAGTTCATTCAAAACGCACGAGTGTACTGTGAGAAAAATGAATCTGAAGTAACCTAATTATAAAGTCCATTGCATGAATTTACGTTGACACCTCATCTTTCCTTTTACACTTCAAAATGCATGCTGACAAGGCTTTGACACTTCACTAAATCCTTAAACGCATTGCCTTGATCATGCCACATAGTTGTCCAAAATGCATTGCTATCTTCCAAGACCATCTCACCTAGTTTCTCGTGCAGACTACATAACCCGAATTAGAAAAGTTATAACTTAAAATTCGTAACTCTTTAAATTCTTTCTAAAAAGTTTCTCTAAAATTAGCTAACTTTCTTACCGCAAAATGTTAGAGCAAAACGCCAAACTATGCGTTCTGTAGCATTCAGGGAGTGCATCTTACTCAGATTACCTCGCGAACAGACCTTCTCGCCTTCTCTTATCCAAAATACCAACTTTCTCATATTAAAAACGCCCAAAAGCCTTCCTCAATAAACTAGACTCAATTTTTGAACTTTGAAGACCAATTTGAGTGCAAATTCCCAAGTGAGTTGAAAGAAACTTCTTTTTGAAGTTAACTAAAACGCCCAACCTCTATGTTCCTTCTTTCTCGCCAACCTTAAATTCTCAAAAAGCCTAAGGTGCTATTCTTTGATACTTTAAACAAAAATTTTCCTTCTTTCTAACCTCTTAAACTCTTTGAAAAATCTACACTACCTAAAGTTTGGGTCTTACATTTTCTTTACTTTCTCTGCTCGCCTCTTCTCAACTTGTTCTTTCAAGACCTTTCTCTTTGTTATGACTTTTCTCTTCTTCACAAGTGATAACTTATAGAGATACAAGTTGTTGTAGTCTTTTAAGTAAAATAATGAAGTCTTGTCACATGAAAAGAGAAAAAAATAGAGAGAAAAGAAGTTAATTTGATTACTTCATGAAAAGCCTAATGCAAAAGAACTTCATCCCTATTTTACTATGTTTTAATGCTCTTATCACAGAATTCCAGGCAAAGAAGAGTGAAGCTTGACGAATAGCACGTTAAAGGCATGGAGACCCGATCAACCTCTCCAGGGCAAGGAAGTAGTCACCAAGCGATCAAGACACTAGCAAACGAAAGAAGTTGGCAGAAAAGTCAGAAAAGGACAAATACGTCAGGCTGTGCAGTAGTTGTAACTTTTCAGAGATCTTAATGGCGTGTGTCGGCATGTCAGCATCACTCATTGTCTATAAATAGAGTCTCTCACTCCCAAAGAAAGGTGTGTGCAAATTGGCCGAAAAGCAAGCTCGTCTTATCATCCATTCTTCTCCTGTACTTTGAGTTTTAGGTGAGAGCTTAAAACAAAAGAGAGAGAGACTCACCCATCTATTGTTCCCCTCATCTATAGGCAAGAATCAGAGCCAAAGAGTATGTGAGATCAAACTCTGTGGCGTAACACATATGTTGTATTTTCACTTTCAACTCTTATATTACGTTGTTTTGTAAGTAGAACTTCATGGCCGAAAGGCTTAAAGTATTATTTATGAAAGTAATGAATTTCTTCTTCTATTCTCCCATTTTCCTTATCCCACTCTTATGCATGTAATTGATTGGCTAAGTTGTAATGAATGATGTATTCAACGATAAGAAAGTTGTAACCAATGCCTTAAGAGTTTTGTTCGATTAAACGTGAGTATCTTAATCTTGTTCATTCGAAAGAAGGGCAAAAGTATAGACTGTAATCACTAAACAAGTGATGACCATATTTAACTAATTGGCGAGAAGAATTCAGCAATGCATTCTTGTCGCCAAGCTCATCCTCTACATACATTACTGAAAGGTTAATGTGTGTGACTAATGCACTGAAAGGTGTTTGTCTTAATTGAGGATTAGTTGTTGTTACTACATTCAACATGATTAGATATATGCATCACTTAACTTGTGTATTTGCATCCCGAAAGGCAAGCAAGTATGGCATTGCACTGAGAAGTTGCCTGCCTCAATTCTTAGTTAATAAATGTTTGTACTGCCTTAAGGTAGTGAATCATCACCCATTGTGTTTAGTAGTTCAATTTTTCTTCTTCGTCATGTCTATACTGAGTTCATAATGCATCGCGTCATAACACCATATTCACCTTGCATCGCCAAGCACAGTAGTGTAAATAGTTAGGGTAATTAGTATACTGTTCATATGATTTACTATATAGTGTATACCTCATAAGTTAGTAAGCAATTGGATAAATTAGGAGCTTAAATTCCTTGAGTTTGACCCTGGACTTACGAGGAAACCTCTCATCGCTTACACTTGGGCGATAGAGAGGAAAGCTTGCTCGAGAATTTTTAATTATTATGTTAGCAACACATGAATAAGAGTGTTCCTTTTAGCATATAATTCTATTTTGCCGCCCATTAGTTGTAAAATTCAAAGTCTTCGATGCTAACCTATGAATGTAACACTTGAGAGAATTTATCGCATGAAAGAAATTAACTAACAGGTCTTGACTCCTCTTCCTCCAAAGGACTTAATTCGTTGAGCTCTCTCTCAACTCCTCAACGAACTTCTCAGTTGTTTTTTTTCTTTGCTCTTCTCCGCAGAGAGGGCCACCTCGTCAGCTTTGCTAAAGAGCTCTTCCTACTCCTTTAGCTTTCTTTCTTTCTTTTCTTGCGCTAAGGCCTTAATGCTATACCCCATTTATCCTTAATAGCCCAATTTTTAATTTTTTTTAGTTTTTTCCTGGGCCTTTTTTGCCAACCTATCAAACTCCATTTTAGCTATTGGTGAGGATGTACCTTCTTCTAATACCCTTGTTTCTCTTACCTCCTTGCTTCTCCTTCTCACCTCATCTTCTTCTTTCTTCTTCTTCTTTCTTCTTCTTCTCACCCTCCTTTTTCTTCTTCTCTTCTTCTTTTTCTCATCTTCGTTCTTCTTCTTCTTCTCTTCCTTCTTCTTTTCTTCCTTCTCTTTTTCCTTTTCTAACCTTTCTTTGTCCACCATTTCTTTCTCCAACCTTTCTCGCTCTTCTTGTTCCTTCTGCTCTTCTTCTCTCTTTGAAGTCTCTCCAGAGACTATTGTGAGAAGGCCACACAACTTATCCTCAGGAAGCTGAATCTTTACTCCATTTATGACCACTGTCTCAAGTAGGTTTTCTTCCTTCCTTTGCTCCGACCAAGGAACACCAGATGGAGAATGCTCTACTCCTTCACCAGACGGGCTTGATTTATCAATGGTGGCTTGGTACTTTTTAAGGGCTTCGGCGAGTGTTTGCTTTCCAGACATGAATGATAAGGAATAACGAGAAATGAACAAAATGAAATGTTGAGGGTAGGAAAACTTCACTGATTTTTGCCAAAAGGGATGATTAGAAACTAGAAAGCTAGCTTGAAGTTCGGATGATGAAATTCATTGGGCTAAAAAGTTCCAAATAAGGATTTTATGAGATGTGGTTAGATGTTGGGTTACCGGGTGGTTAGCATTATGCGCTTTAAATGCAACGTGATGGCCTGACACGAACAGTTCGTTTTTCAATGGTGGCATAATCATTACTTTTAAAAAATTTCATTTTTAAAAGAAATGAATCGTTTCAAGTTTCCCAAAACCCTAATCATTTTGAATGAATCCCTAAGCTCAATCACATCTTCCATGAAGACCAAAACGTCGACTGCATTTTGTTTTGAACTCTTCTTGCAAGGGATTGTCCTTTAATTCGTACGAGTGAGAGTAGCCAGATCGTTGACTTAATAGGCTTATCATTTTGGGGACAAGACCGAGTGAAGAGCTGGGAACATAATTACACAAAATAAAATTCACTCATTTCCTACTTTAGGGTAAGTAGATGAGTGTTCACTTAAATGGTGTCTTTGGAACTTGAACAAAGGGCCCTATCCTCTCTATGGCACGAGAAAGGCTTCTTTTTATTGGTTGGACCATAAACAGGTTGTTCATTAAAGGAGCACTGGTATTTAAGGACTAGAGGTAACCCAAGGGTAAAACAGTATTTTGATCCAGCTGGTATTGCGAACACTCGTACAAATCAAGGAAGGTTTCCGACGGGTGGTGTCCCCAATTCGGTAGTTTGTAGATTTAAAGACGTCAACGAAAGTAAGTTCTCTGTATCTTTTAAATAAAAAACATGCTTAGTTTTTATTTAGAATTTTTTATTCCAAGTTTTGCTAATGTACTGGAATTTTGGGATTTCCAAATTAAATTGAGCAATGGTTTTGTAGAATCTTCTGCTGCCATAGGGCTTTTATCCCTTCAATCCCGTCTAGCCACACACCTAGCAAGCTTCAACGCCTAATAATTTCAAAACCACACCTTGTCCTTGGAGGTTCTTCACGCCCACATGCCTTCTTCTCGCCTAGGCCACATTTCCAATGCCAACACTTAGCAAAATAACCTCTAAAGACAAGTTCATTGCCTAGTGACACTCCTTTGAAGGTTATTTCCTTTCTTTGCCGCCCACTTCATGACCACACTCCCATCCTGTAGAGGTTCTCAAGCCTCTCTTTGCCACCAAATGACACCCATTTGGAGGTTCTTTTGCCTTCCTTGTCATCCATGCTAACCTCTAAACACCTAGCAACTTAAATTTGACACCAATTTCCAACTTTCCTCTTTTCTCTTAAACTCAAACTTAAATTCCCAATATTTTTACCTTCTTTTCCCTTAAATTTCATTTTCTCTTGTTGTTGACAAATTTTAGCAAATCCAAAGGTTAAAGAAATTTTGGGTTTCACAAAAGGAAAATACCAAGTGTATGCGGAAGTAGGCCACCCAATAGAAATCTTTAGTCATAAAGGGAAAAGTTATGAAGAAGGAGAGAAAGTGTAGAGGCGAGATCTAATTGAGAAGATTCTTTCAATTGAGAGAAGAAGTGAAATGACCTTATTTCCATATTAACTTGTGGTCCAAAGGACTATTTTAGTTCCTTTTGAACTTTTCATTGACTCGTCTGAAGACAAGTCCTTTTAGTGGAATTAAGAGGTCCAGAGGATCAAAGAATTTGATAAATAATGATCGAGGAGCAAAGATCATTGATAAGGAACGTTCGTAAAGACTATGAATCATATTTTCAATGTCAGAACCTTCCAAACTTACTAGTTAGATTCAAGCCCTTATTAATTGATTGTTCATTGATTTTCTTCTATTCTTTAATGTCTTATAATATTGCTTGGCATAGTAGGACGTAGAAGGCAAATGAGAATGGGAGGCGGAGGGAGCTGTGTCAATTTAGAAAGGGTCCAGATGGTCACATATTAAGTTGCTCTAATCCTATTTTTTAGGTCTAAACCAAAAGAGGGCTAGTCATAGGGATGCTACTAGTCTCACAGCAAAAGAAAAGACCCCTTTCACCTAGGTCTCAGAAGAGGGAAAAGCCCACCCAACAAGTGCTATTCTCTTTTGGTAGGAAACTCCAGAAAGGACAGCCTTAGATTCGATCGATCCCTCGGCTAAGAGGCATCTACCTCATCTTGATCATAAGGAGAGGTTCACCATGATGAGGGTACTTCTTTTTCCCTTTCGAAAAGAATGATCCAAAATGTACGAAATATAGTCAATATCGTAAAGGAAAATGTAGTAGGGGTTGCAAACCGAATGATACACTGCTTGGTTTTGGAAGATATGGCACTCTTATATTTATTATCTGAGAAACTGCCCTTCCACTCGACTCGAGATAAAGAATTTGTTGCTAACTGCTTACTAAAGGGAAAAAGGTCTTTTGGTAAGACGAGAAGACGATTCAGAGCATTTGATAAGAGGATATCGGACCATGAGAAACAACAAGTATTCTTTCTTTGGTGTCAATCTCACCATAAGAGTGGTGGCATCCTTGTCTTTGGAGTTGACTTTCTCAATCTTAAGTTTCCTCTAAACTTAGTTAGTTTGGATGGTAGCTTTCCTTCCGCTCCGTTAGCTCTAACACTCCATGGGATGAGAATGGGATGGAAACAAGTTAAATTCTTCATTCCAAAAAAGGAACCTACTAAAATAAAAGGAATAGAGAAAGAGCTCAAAAGGAGTCAAAAGGAGATGTCTGAAACCTCATCACCTACTCCCGGAGGCAAGGAATTGAAGGCAAGGTTCAATGAAATATGACGAAGCTATTGATTAAGGTAGAGTCTCCTTCACCGATATTTAAGGAGCAGAGCAGAAGGAAAGCCTATCCTGAAGAAAGCCTATCTCCTAACGCGAAGAACAAGTTGTTTTGTCTAGTTAGATTCAGTTTATATGCGTTGCTGAGAGGACTTCTCAAAGTATAGGATATAAGAAGGAAGATCAAATGCATTTCTTGCATTAAAGCCATTTTCAGAAAGTGAACGGACTCAAATTTTTTTCAATATTCCTTGAACCTATCGCCTAGATCCTCTTTTCTACCAACTTTACAAAAGAAAGGCCTTATTCCTTTAAGATCTGTTGTCAACGGGATACCACTTGAATTAATCAATTTCATAGTCTTGTCTCCTTCCACGCGTAGTGGGCATTGACAACTCGAAAGTGGAGTCTGTATCCACTTGTGCCCTCTCTTATTTAAGTATAAGTGGAACGAATCTCCTTAATTCACTCAATTCACTACTTTCTCATAAGTTGGCAGTGACATAAAATTCAAAGTGATTTATGGGATTCCTCCGATTTAAGACCCTTGTTCATTGAGGCACAAGGCTTAGGCCAAGACTTCGTGCTCCTAACTAGTTCATCTAGACCCTTGGTTTTGGAGCGGTCTTAAAACTCCTAACTAATGGAATAAGACTTGGTTGAGTAAGCTCTTTCATTCCTAAGCTAGGGGAAGCCCATTAGAGAAATAAATGGAGGACCGATTTATCGAACTTGAACTTGTTGGATAGGCAAACCTTTTAATGATCATCAGTTTAATTCTAATGGGGATCGTTGGAAAGGGTAGAAAACTCCACAAGAGTCGTAGTTTGGTCCGAATGGAAAAATTCCTCAAGAGGAGCCATAGTTAGGAGTGTTAGAGAAAACACTTAAAGAGGTCCTTTACGGTAGAGTCATCTAGACCCTTGTTTTTCGAGTGATTCGAAAATATGATAAATAGTCAAGAGAACATATGAAAGACTCTACCGTAAACTCTGATTTGATTTGGGTTTTCAATCTCACTGCCTAACCACATGATCGACAATGGGCATAGACCCAAAAAGAAGATGAACTCCTTCAGTAGTAAGTGTGCCCTTTCGGCCAAGAGGCTACTCAAATATTGAGCTCTTCCACTTTCTCTACATTATAAGAGGCTTCGAGCTCATTGATTTTTTTCTTCTCACCTTTGTTTTTGTACAATTTTAAGAAATATCAATCCATCATATCTTCTTATTTCTTTATAGGCTTCACTAGTCTCGTATTAGCAGCCTTCTTCAATTTGATCTGCTGCCCTTGTGTCATCTCTACTTTGAGTTAAGGAAATAGGTGAGACTGAGTTTACGAGGCCTGGTGGCGGAAATAAGACCTTTGATAGATCAAGACCCCTATCTTTATGTGATCTCAACTTCTACAACGTAATCGAGTTCCTTCTTCCCTTCCTTACTTATGAGAACGATGTGATGTGTATGTCTTTCAGAGAAGATGTGTGAAGTTAAGAGAAGATATAATACGAAGAAAGATCCAAAAGAGATAATGAAACTTTGCATCGAGCACAATAGGTACACTAAAAACTTACCCTCGAGTCAGCCAAGAAGGTGAATTGGCCCAATTAGAAAGAGACAAAAGAAAGGACATTCTTCCCCCTCCTTTCGAGCAAAGTGAATTTATAGGAGGACTAATTAATGATCCAAAGGACTATTCATCCTATTTCTTTAGAAGGACCATTCAACCTATTACTTTGAGAAGCGAGGTTGAAAGGTTAGATTTTATGTTTGGTGCACAACAATAGTAATAGCACAAGAAAAACACTTCACGGGTCTCGAGTTGCCTGTCTGCTTCAGTACTAGGATTATGCGTGATTTCTTCGATTCAGTACGAATATCAATAATAGCAATAGAAAATGGAAGGGATTCATTCTACTACAGACTAATCCATAGATCGAGTGGTATATTGTCTTTCTGTCCTTCTTGCTTTAGAATTGTGCCACTTGCTGACAAAGTCTATTTTGTGGTCGAGCTCAGACATAACTCTTTCTCCTTCTTCACAATATGTGCTCGATTGAATTTTGGATGGAAACCTCATCCTCAATCAGGTGCAACAATAGCCCAACGGTCTATAGTATATGAATAAGATTGGACGCCTTATTCTAGGGACATTATAGGTGTGGCTCACTTTGTAGTTAGTACAAATGATGTGAACTTGAATCGTTCATGTAAAGACAAGGAAGTGGGAACATCGTATGTAAAGAGTTTACATAAAACTGGAATCATGAAATAGTCACTTTTAAATTATAACACTGTTGACTTTAATAAAACTAATTATTTCATTTATTGATATCCAATGTAAATTAATCTTAATCCTGAGCTAACTATGAACTCCTGTTCACACGAGATTATCCTTAGATCTGCATAGGTGAGAGCAACTCATTAGCACTGGTCCATTAAGCCTCCCATTTAAGGAGTAAAATCGAGTGGATAGTTAGCGATAAAGGTGCAAGCTAGAATTCACTCCTACCCACTTTAGAGTTTGCGGATAGGTTGTTCCCTTAATGACTGAATCAAAGTCTTGAACAAGGGGCCCCACTCTCTCATTGGCTCGAGAGGGATTCAATTTATAGGTTGGACTTCAAAACCAATTGTTCAATAGTGGATCAGTAGCACTTAATGAACAAGATGTAGTCTCGGGGTTAAAATGGTACTTTGACCCAACCAAGGTTATAGACAATCTGTGAAGGATTAACGTACTTATAATGGTTATATCACATGGAAACAAATATATCTATAGTGAGGGGAGTGCACCTACGAGACTTTAGTTGAATTATCCGTTAGTTCACGAATGTTGATTAACTAGGTGTAAATAGTTTAGCCAGTTAATCTCGAATCGTTGGAGTCCATGACCTATAGGTCCATTAAGTTCTCTTGCTAGCAGGTAAGTAATTCATGTCAAGTGAATTTCTAAATAATTATGTATTTACAACATAATTTATGCGATTTGGCACCTTTATATATTTTCAGTCCCATTATTCCACCTAGAAGACCATAGTAACTTATATTTCTACAAGTTATCAGTGCTAGGCGTCCAAAGCATGGAAATAACCTCCAAGGAACATGTCTAGGCATTTTGGATGGTTTGAGAATGTTGCACTTGCTAGGTGAGAAGAAAGATAAGAGGTTCGTAGACAAAGGAAGCTAGGCGAGAAGACATTAAGAGGATGCTTGGCGAAATGATTAAAGAGGTTAGCAAGGTTTGATTTTGTTAGTCATGTGCTAGGCAAAATAGGCTTGGAGGTTAGAATTGCACTGACACTAAGTGTTTGGGCTTGTCAAGGGATATTGAGCATCTTGGTTAGGCAGCCAAGGCTATGCAAGAAGGACTACAGAGGTTAGCTAGACGTTTTAGACTACGTAACTAATTAAGGGCATTTGGTTTAAAGCTAATCCAGGTGTCCTAATTAAATTACATGAATTTTTGCAGCCAAGGTGGAGGTGGATTAGAAGAAGAAGGTGTACTAAAGAGATTAAGAGGTGGATTAGGCAAGTAGGATGTGTCAATTCATTTTCATGCAAGGCTTTCTATAAATAGGTAACTTCACTTAATGAATTCTCACAATTCACTTGTGCCATTTCTCTCAAATCACTCCCAAAAGTTCAAAAATTGTGTCTAGTTTATTGAGGAGGGCTGCTGAGAAATTTAAAGGAAAGAAGGTTGGTGTTTTGATCAAGAGTAGGCAAGAAGGTCATTCTAAAAGAGAAACTGAGCAAGGTGCATTTTCAGAAGACTTTAGAGCTCGTCTTTTGAAACTTGGTTATAAAAGTTTAAGGTAAGATAATTAAGACATTTTAGAGCAACTTTGTAGAAGAAAGCTTTATCAAAAGAGTTATGAATTTTAAGTTATAAATTTTCAAATTCAGGTCATGTTTTTTGGACGAAAAGGAAGTTCAAGACAATAGGTAAGTGTCAAGCGCGACTAGGCGGGATGGGCATGGCTAAATATTGTATAAAGGTTATTTTGGATCATTTGGTGCACATGGCAAGGCCATGGCACAGCCAAGTGGCATGACATGCACTCAAGCTGCGCGTATGACTTTGCGAGAAGAGGTTAGCGTGCAAGGTTGTGCGTGCAGCACAACACGTGCAATACATGCGATGGGTGCACTGGGTTTGAGGCCAAGACACGCGTAGCATCCCTCACTGTGAGGTTAGCACGTGACGTGGCATCCTCAGGCCATGCGCGTGCGTCAAGCCTCAACCACCATGTCAATGAGCGCCAAAGGCCCATTTTGGGCTGTTTTGATATATTTTGGAATTTTAAGAAAAGTTTTGGATATTTTCATGACCAAAGGATTAATTAGGGATTAAATATGGATTTTTTAAATCAAAGAGGCTGTAAAGGAATTTTCCGACCAAGGATTCGTTCAAGTACTGTGTATAACATATTGATTTGAAAGCTACTTATTAAACATGGTTTCAAGCTACACAGGCTATAGCTTGTGAAATTATTTTATATTAACTGTTTATGAAAACGTGTTTTATAAAACTGTTGCTCACTAAGTCTTTAGACTTACTCTTTCAAAATGTTTTTCTTCTTTTCAGGTACAAAGTGTGATTCTCCGCGTGCTAAACTTACTACTGCCAGGTTAATTTAATTTCCGTCATGAAAGGAAATGAGTTGTTAAAAGTATCATTATGTTTTATGAAAATTTATATTCCATGTCTTATATATTTTACTTGGAATTTATAAAAGTCATTTCCAAATGGGTTTCACTACGACTTAAAATTTATTTCTAAGTTTAAAGACTTCCACTGGCAAATGTTTTACCTTTTCAAGGGTTAACTGAAGGTGTTTCAGTGGTGAATGATTTTAGTTGACATCATGTCGTCCCGTCATGCCATTTCTCGGGTCTAAGCAGGTGATCCAGAAGGGGCTGTGACATTCATATTCAAATGTAATTTGAATTTTGAAAAAATGAATGCAGATTCATGCTCGGAAGGTTGAAATTAGTTAAGACGAACAAAATGGTCAAAAGTAAAAAATGTTGACTTTTAACTAGAAAAAGTTAAAAGTTTGACTATGATTTCAATGTCAAATTACCATATTGCCCTTATATTAAGTTGTTGATATTTGGCAAGCTCATTGCATGTGATTTGCAAGTGGCTTCATGCATATGAGTCACCTAATTGGTGGTATGCCAAGTGTTGAGATTGGAAAGCTCTCTACATGCAATTTTGCATGTAGTTTGCTTATAAAAAAAAGGGTTTATTACAAATATGCAAGTTCTTTTTGGACTTTTGGGTTTTTAGTTTCGCAATTTGGAATTGCAAAATAAAGCAAACTCTGTAATCTAAAAAAGAAAAGGTTCTTTCTCCAAGTTCCATCTCTCTCTCTATTTTCTTAACCGTGCGGTTCCCACAACCCGATTCTAAGTCTGAAGAATAGCTTGTTAACACTAGTAGTAGTATCTACTTCAAGTTCATGAGGAGGTTACGACGAGTTTGTGAGGAGATTACAAGGATAGAAAAGCTTCATATGTGAGTTTTTCTATTAACCCTATTTTTGTTTAAATTAAGGTTGTTATGCATGTTAGTTACTAAAACTTTTAGTTGCAATTAGAGTAAAATCTGATCCTTATTCCGCTGCATATGTCCCCATTTTCCATCATTATGTTTGTTAGGAAACGTAATTAATAAGCCCAATTGGAGATTTGGAAGCTTATTGGGAAATCCTATGCTTATTAGGAAACCTATAAATAAGACCTTGGGCATCTTATTTAAGAAATACAAGCAAAGACATAAACTTGTTCTACACAGAGAGAGAATAGAGAGAGTCAAAATTCTAACTTTGTGAAGTTCTAGCAGACTCGAATTCGAGAAATTGAATTTCCAGTTCGTGCGTGGATACTGTCAGAGAACACTAGTGATTTTGCAGTGTTTGGTGTATGAATTGTATGATCATTCTTATCAGAACAGAGGCAATTTGAATTTGGAGAGCTCTTCACATCAACACAGAGGTATGTTTATACGTTATTTAATTGTTTATGCACGATATGTTTACGTTCTACAGTTATAGCCCTAGTTCATTTTCCACACACTTGTTATTGTACGAATTTTGTCCTTAATCGCAGTTTTAGGGAGGTTCTTCAACGCGTGAATTGCCTTCAAATACAACTGTGAAACCCAAAATTTCTTAAATCTTTGAAAATTATTAAGTTGGCCAAGGATAAGAGGAAATAGAATTTATAGAAAAAGAGAATGAAGTACTTAGAAACTTAAGAATTTGAGGTCTAAGTTTTAGAGAAAGAGAAAAGTTGAAAATTTTGACTAAGTGTAAAAAAGAGATTTTGGCATTTGGAGGTTAGCATGGGCAGCAAAAGACAGAAAATAACCTCCAAAAGAGTGTCAATGGGCGGCAAAGTGAGGCTTGAAAACCTCTAAGCTTAGGCGTTGGTCATGGAGTAGACAGCCAAAATTATGGAACTAACTTCTAAAGGATAGGCTTGGGCATTTGGTGTAAGGGCTA
Source organism: Cucumis hystrix (assembly GCA_025688845.1). NCBI lineage: Eukaryota > Viridiplantae > Streptophyta > Magnoliopsida > Cucurbitales > Cucurbitaceae > Cucumis > Cucumis hystrix. Next base: position 11,755,026 of record CM046886.1, read on the forward strand.
TGCGGCCAAGTAGAGAAGATAACCTCTAAAGACTAGGCGAGATAACCTCCAAAGAGGTTATCTTTGCATTTGGACAAGGGCTTGGCAACATGATGAGAGGTTGTCCACGCGAGGAAGGCTTGTAAGCGAGGAACCAAGGCTACGCTCGGAAGGAAAAGAGGTTAGCATGTTTGTCTTTGGTCAACAAGAGTTCAACAAAGCTATGCGTTAAGAGGTTAACTAGATGGCCAAGGCTCGACGTTGAGAGGTTATGCGGCCAAAACTATGCGACAAGGCTATGGAGATTAGCCATGCATTCAACACAACAACGTGGCATGATTAGGGCATTAGGTTAAAGGTTAACCTATGTGTCCTAATCATATTAATATGGATTTTTGCAGCCAAGGAGGATGTGGAGGAGATGATGAGGTGTAAATAAGAGCTTAAGAGGACTTCTATAAATAGGCAGCTTCAATAATGAGTTTCTCCCAACTTACTTGTGCAAAATCACTCAAATTGGTTTTAAAAGTTCAGAAATTAAGTCTAGTTTGTGAGAGAGGGCTGCTGTTCAATTTGGATCCAAAAAGGTTGGCATTTGGTCATGTTTAGGCGAGAAGGTCCTTTTCTAGAAGAATCTAAGCAAGGTGCACTTTCAGAGAGCTACAGTACTAAATTCTTGAAAATATCCTTAACAAATATGTGATAAGAAAGTTAAGACAATTCAAAGAAACTTTGTAGAAGGAAGTTTTATCAAACGAGCTATGGATTTTAAATTATAATCTTTCAAAGTTTGGTCATGATTTTGGAAATAAAACAGTATTCTGGGTAGTGGCCAAGAGGATTACATGTGTAGGCGAGTGGGCATGCGTTTTGCTTATAGAAGTTATTTTGTTCAGTTTGCATGCACATGACAGGCCCATGGCACATCTGAGTGACAAGGAATGCGCTCAGACTGCGCGCATGACTTTGCATTAGAGGTTATTGCACACGGGGTGTGGGGAGTACAACACCGCAAGACACGCGATGGGCACATTAGGTAGGCAACAAGGATGCACGTGGCACCCCTCATTGCAAGGTTAGCACATGGTAAGGCCCCAGGCATGCGCACGCTGCCAGCCCCATTCACCATGTCATTGGGCATGATGGGCTGTTTTCGAGCCATTTTGGGTTGTTGATATTTTTGGAAATTTTAAGGGAAGTTTTGGATATTTTCATATTCAAGGAATTGATTAAAGATTTAATATGAATTTTTCAGATCAAGGAAGCTTGAGAGGAATCTCACGACTAAGGCTCCATTCAAGTGACTGTGAGTAACACCATGATTTCTAAAAGTATTTATTAAACATGCTTTCAAGTTCTACAAGTAATAGGCTGTAGAATGATTTATGACTATGATTTTCAAGTTTTTATTTCAAGTTATGTTTATATAAATATTTATGAATGATTATTCAAGTTATATCATGACTTCATGATTAAGTTCAAGGAAAACTATCTTTATGTTTTCAAATGTTTTCTCCATGCCCGAATATATCATGAAACCTATTATTGTATACATGTAGTTAATGAAGGGATAAAAACCCTCTGGCAGCTGAAGAATTTAAAGAACCGTCACTCAAACTAATTTGGGAATCTTAAAATACCAGTACATTGGCAAAATTTTAGAATCAAAATTCTAAATAAAAACTAAGCATGCTTTTAAATGAAAAGATATAGAGAACTTACTTTTGATGACGTCTCTGAATCTACAAATCACCGAATTGGGGACATGACCCGTCGGAGACCATCCTATCCTCTAGTATGAGATTGGTTTGTGTGAACCAATTGGGATGAGAAAAAAAGTTTAGAGAAACTTTTTCCTTTTTGCAGAGATAAAAAACCTTGACTTTTTTCTTAATCTATTTGGGTTAAAGAAAACTGTTTTTTTCTAGATATTTATAACTCTCTTTCCTTCTTGGAATAGGAAAAGGAGAAGGAGAGAATCATGAGATTCTATTATCAAATCTACTAATTAATTAACAATTAATCAATTAGTTAATAATTAATTAAATCATATTTAATTAATATTCCATTCAAATCTTATTTGAATAAACATCTCTCCAATATCTTATAGATTTAGATTAATATACTTAATTAAATCATATTTAATTAATATTTCATTCAAATCTTATTTGAATGAATATCTCTGCAATATTATTTTATAAATTTAATTAAATCAAATTTAATTAAATAAAACTAAATTATTAATTAATCCTTCAATTAATTAATAGCTAAGTTAAATATCTTATATTTAACTTAAATTAGATTTGAATCATATTCAAATATAAGTTTCTCTCATAATCAATAATTTTAATATGAATCCAATTCACATTAAATTAATATTTGAACTCATTCAAATATTTTCTCTGTCATAAATTAATTTTGAATTATATCCAAAATTAAATTTATATAATAAAGTTTCACAAACTTTATTTTATAATGTATCACTATACATTAAACTAATTCCCAAAGTAAATTTGAACATTTCAAATTACAACCAATATAAATAAATCTCATTGCCCTTTACGAGCTAGGAAGGGGACCTAATTGACCTACAGATCAGAAGCTACAACGATCTGAGATTAATTGGCTAAACTCATTAACCACATTAATCAATATTCGTTAACTGTGTGTACACTCCATTAAAGACTCACAACTGAACTCTTCTCACTGTAGATATATTTCTGTGTCCACGGATATAGACCAATAACAGTAAGTTAGTCCTTCACAAGTGTTCGTAACACCAGCTGGGTCAATTTACCTGTTTACCCCTGAGTGCTCCTCCAATGAACAACATGTTTACGGTCCTACCAATAAACAGAAACTCCTCTCGTGCCATAGAGAGGGTAGGGCCCTTTGTTCAAGACCTAGAGACACCATTTAAGGGAACACTCATCGACTTACCCTAAAGTAGGGAAGGTGTGAATTCCATCTTATGTAATTATGTTCCCAGCTCCCCACTCGGTCTTGTCCCCAAAATGATAAGCTTATTGAGTCAGCGATCTGGCCACTCTCAACCGTACAAATCAAAGGACAATCCCTCGCGAACAGGAGTTTATAACACACTCAGGATTACGACTAAGTTACCTAGGTCATCCTAGTGAAATAGAAACCTAACTAGTTCATGGAGTTACGTCTAGTGGTTACTATTTTGCGGTCCGGTCTTATGCAAACTCATTGCATACGATACCCTCACTTGCATGTCAACTACACGAACGTGTTGGATCATTGCGTTTGTATCAAATACAAAGTGAGTCATATCAATAGTGTTACCAGGATAAGGTACCCAACTTTATCCCTATACTATAGACCCTTTAAGTTGATCTTGAACATTGATCCCTATATGTCTCTACATACTGTTCAAGACTCATTAAACAACTTAGGATGTTAGTTTATTGGATTTGGGTTATTAAGACAAAATTAATAATTTAATCAATAAGAATTATTACAATAATAACACTTTATTAATAACGGTCAATGGATTATATTTACAATCTACGAGTTTTAGAACATAAATCCAAACAGTTAATTTCATACTGATGGTAGAGTTGACGAGCCTATAGTTTATGGGTCATTAGGAAGGGTATATTTTTATGCCTTAAGGAGGAGAGATAGCTACCCAACAACTGTTCCATCTTCGGACAAAGGGGTAAATACTGTAGTGGTTATGGATGACTGTCTTCGAAAAGCTATGCAAATGTTTCAACTTTCATGTTATGAATGTTTACTGATAAATGTATTTAAGCTTCAGTTTTATACTAAAATATTTATGAAAACTTGGTTTATAAAATCGTTGCTCATTAAGTCTTTCAACTTACTCTTTCAAAACGCTATCCCTCTTTCCATGTACAGATTGTAGATCTCTGTATGATGAACTTACTACTGGCAGGCCAACTTAGTTTACGTTATGTAAGGACATTGTTTTGTTTAAAGTAGTATTGTGATTGTTCAAATATTTATATCTTCATGTTTTGTTTATTGTCCATGTGACGTTTTAAAAGATTTCATATGGGTTGCACTATGGATTTCAAAGTATAATTTAAATGTTTATTTTATCGAAAGACTTCCGCTATTTAAAAGTTTTGCAAGTGTTCATGTCATGTGTCAATTGAAGTTGTTTTGGGCTTCGACTAACATCACTCCACGTCTTGGGCCAAGCAAGCAGGTGTCCCAGGTGGGGTATGAAAACAACTACTCAATCAGATGTGGAAATGGTCTTACACTGCTTAGATGTTTGACCCACGCGTGGATGTGCTCTCGTAGATTATTTCGCCTACATTAACAGAGATCTCCTCCATGATGCAGTAAAGTAACATTGCTTTGTTCATGGAGATCATACTATCGTGGCCAGTTTGTTAGAAATTATGTCCTAAAACTCTTAGTTTGTAATCATATTCTATTTAATAAAGTTGTTATTGATACTATAATCATAAAGCCATTAAACTAAAGTCCTGAGGCTATTTTTAAGTAAACTTGAACTTTATGTAGAGACATAAACGTGCATCAAGTTCAAGTATATAGCCTAAATGGTCTATAGTATACAAATGAGGTTGGGCACCTTATTTCGAAAACACTATGGATACGGTCCCCTTTGTAGTTAGTACAAACAATGTGATCCTGAATCGTTCGTGTAGAGACATAGAAGTAGGAGCATTCTGTGTAAAGAGTTTATATAAAACTAGAACCATGAAATATCACTATTAAGTTATAACACCATTGACTTTAATAAAACTGACTATTTTGTTTAAAGATATCTTGTGAAACCCCAAATTCTTAGATCTTTGAACTTGTTAAGTTTTGACAAGGACGAGAGGAAATGACATTTATAAGAAAAGAAGGTAAAAATCCTTGGAAGCACGTTAATTACGGTTTTACATTAAGACAAGATAGGTAAAATTAGAAAATTTTGGCTAAGTCCATATCTTAGGCGTTTTGAACATGGTAGGCAGCCAAAAGAAAAGTAGTTAAGTCAAGTAATTAAGGAAAGTAGTTAAGGCAAGTAGTTAAGGTAAGAAGTTAAGGAAAGTAGTTAAGGCTCATAGTTAAGCATGGAAAATAACCTCTAAAGAGAAAGCATGGGCGTTTAAGGATGCATGTGCTAGAAAAAATGATAGATTAAAGAGGTTAGTAGGGGAGATGAGATGACTTTGGGTGTTTTGGTTGGACGGCCAAGGCTATGGGAGAAAGATAAAAGAGGTTATCTAGGTGTTTGATAAGGCTAGGTGTTTTGGACAACTACATGGCAAGCTTATGGCAATCAGTTTAAGGCTAATCAAGTGTCCTAATCTTGATACATGAATTTTATGGGCCAAGTAGGAGGTGGAGTAGAAGCAAGAGGTGTAACAAGGAGATTAAGTGGTGGAATTAAGCAAGTAGGAGGTGTCAATTAAGTTTCATGCAAGGATCCCTAGAAATAGGTAACTTCAACTAAGGGTTTCTCACAATTCACTCATGCCATTTACTTCAAATTAGTCTCAAAAAATCAGAATTTGTGTCTAGTTTATTGAAGAGAGCTTCTGTGCAAATTGGATGCGAGAATATTGGCGTTTTGGTTAAGAGAAAGCGAGAAGGTTAGCTTTGTGGTGAATCTGAGCAAGGTGCATTCCTAGAAAGCTAAAGGACTCGTCCTTTGAAATTTTGTTCTAAAATTTTGTGCTAAGAAAGTTAATATGTTTTTCAGTAACTTTATAAAAGAATTTGTTGTCAAAAGAGGTATGGATTTTAAGTTATGATTTTTCAAAGTTGGGTCATGTTTTCTGGATGAAAAATGAGGTTTTGGGCAAAGGTCGAGTGTTATGCATGCTAGGTGAGATGGGCGTAATTTTAAGTTTATAGAGGTTATTTTAAGTTTGTTTGATATATATGACAAGACCATGGCACAGTCGAGCGACAAAGCATGCGCTCAGGCTTTCCGCATGACCTTGCGAAAAGTGGTTAGTTTGTAGGGCAATGCACACAGCACAACATGCAAAAGGCACGCGATGGCAGGTATGCGGCCAGGATGCATGTGGCATCCCTCACTGTGAGGTTAGCATGCAGCACGTGGCCCACCTCAGCGAGGTTAGCATGCGAGGCCCCCAGGCCATGTGCTCGCGGCTAGCCCCAATCACCATGTTAATGGGCAACAAAAGACTATTTTTGGGTTGTTTTTTGTTGCTTTGATATTTTTAGGAATTTTACGAGAAGTTTTAGATATTTTCATGATCAAATGATTAATTAAGGATTTAATGTGAATTTTTGAGATCAAGGAGGCTTAAGATGAACTTCTTACAAAGGATCCATACAAGTATTGTGAGTAACACATTGATTTCGAAAGTATTTATGAAACATGGTTTCAAGCTACACAATCAATAGCTTGTGAAATGATTTATAAACATGAATTTCAACTTATTGTTCAAAGATATGGTTTCGATCAATATTTATTGAACTTATTGTTTCAAGCTACACAATCAATAGCTTGTGAAATGATTTATAAACATGAATTTCAACTTATTGTTCAAAGATATGGTTTACGATCAATATTTATTGAACTGATTGTTTCAAGCTATGCTATGATTTGAATGATTTACTGAAGAAAGCAAAGGAAATATTTCAATGTTTTCAAATGTTTTCTCTTAGCCCAAATATTCCATGAGACCTATTGTATACATGTGGTTAACTCCACACTGATGGTAGGGTTGACGAGCCTATATTGTATGGGTCATTAGGAAGGGTATATTTTATGCCTTACAAGAGGACTACAGTGAAAATTGTTTCCTATTGACTGTTCTATCTTCGAAGGAAGAGGTTTAATACTGCCTGTGGCTATGGAACATCATCTTACAAAAGCTATGCAAATATTTTAAGCATCATGTTAGGAAATGAGTGATTACTAATAAATGTATTTAAGCTTCAGTTTTATATTAAACTGCTTTATGAAAACTTGTTTTATAAAACTTCTACTCACAATGTCTTTCGACTTATTCTTTCAAAATGTTTTCCCTCTTTCAAGGTTCAGATTGTAACTATCTACGTGTTGAACTTATTGCTGCCAAGCCAATTTAGTTTTCAATCATGGAAGAAATTGTTATACTAAATGTATTACTGTATTTACTTAAAGCTTATACCTTCATGTTTTATATTTTTTATTTAGAAGTTATAAAGGCATTTCAGGTTACACTACAAAATTTTAGTTATTTCAAGGTTAAAAGACTTCGGCTATTAAATGTTTCATGTTTTCATGTCAACTGTCAGTTGAAGTTGTTTCAGAGGTGAACGGCTTCAGTTAATCATGCCACATCTTGGAACAAACAAGTAGGTGCTCAGGGTGGGGTGGTATGACATTGTTGACTGATATATGTTATGACACATGATAAGGACGTTATGATTGATATATATGTCATGTTATGATATTTATGATATGTTACATATTTGTAGATTATGGTGTGTCTGTTAACTTTGTCTTTCGAGCTTTTTACCCCACCTATATTGTGATTCTATCTATAGGGTCACTCACATTATAAGGAGTGTTCTTACGGGACCACTCACATGACATAGGAGTGTACCTATGAATCACATGCACGGTTAAAGGACAATTTTATTGTGTATACAGGGTCACTTGCATGATAAGGAATGTTTCGATAGGACCACTCGTACTATAAGAGGTGTACCTACGTATCACAACATGTTTAGGAGGGTATACGTACAATCACTCACACGATTAGGGGTGTTCCTACGATCACTCTGTGTGTATCTATGATCACTCCCACGACTAGGGGTGTTCGTACGATCTCACTCGTCCAGGTGTGCTACATTGGACACACGACATTATTATTATGTTTCTAACGGATAGATAACATATCACCTAGCGGGACCAGTAGTGAGTCTCTTACTAGGTATGTTTTATATACTAACTCTTTTCTATGTTTAATATTTCATGCAAAGGTATAAGATCTGGAAAGCTGGCGAGCGATAGGAAGGATCCATGACATGGCATATAGAGACTCAGTTCTGCTTCCGCGTCTATTTATATGTTTTTCAGTATTTTAAATTTTAGACATTTTATTTAAAGATTTACCTTTTCATTTACTCTGGTTTTCTCTAAATTGTTAGTACCCGCGGGTCACATTTTAAAATTATTTTTATTAATTTTGTCGATTTTATGTCTCCACATATTTATTGATATTAATTTAATAAAAATGTTAGTTTTCCTATTTGCAAGAAAGTGTCTTTGATATTTATCCTTTTGAGTAATGACCTTTAGCTTAGTTTGAAAGTTTGGGTCGTTACAGTACATGCATGTATCTGCAGTGAAACTACTATCTACACTAGAAATCCTGTAAATATGACCAGAGATAGGAGAATGATGAAAAATGAACTAACTTGTATTAAGAACATGTGAAGGAAAGTCTTAGTGTTATAGGCATTTAAAGCATGCATTAGTTCCTGACGCAATAGAGATTAGTTAATCATCTTTAAATTAAGTCGAACACTTCTTAGTGTCTCAAATGCCACACTTTCTCACCTCTCGGGATACAAATGATAAAGATTAATTAAGCGATAGCTATCTAGATTTCATCACTTGGAATGGTCACATTACCTCTCTATTAAGGTTGACAACCTCTCAACGTCAAGTACCATACTTGTTCTCCTTTCGGGACACGAATAATGGAGGTTAGATCATTTGTCTCCAAATACCTTCCTTTGCACGTTTAGCAATGTCTTTGTTGCTTACTCTCTCAAGCAGTTGGTGAAAGGCGTTGGCCAAGCACTGGAGTGAAGCTCAGCTAAACCCAAAGAACCTTAGAAGTCAGATCTCTTATCAAGAACTTATCACAAGTCTTACTACTTATAATACCTTCAGCAAATGAGCAATAAAGAAATGGTAGACTAGAAAGAAGTAAAGTTGCAATGTATTAAAGACTATGAGCCTTTTGCCACTAAGTAATATAATACTCATAAAATATAATGAAATACAAAAATGAAAAGCAAGAAAGGGGAGCCAAGCCGCAGTATGCCTAAGCATTCCTAGGCTCTTTTACAAGTTAGGGGAAAGAAGATAATAGATTCTCTCTTTAATCTTTCTATAAGTTCTTACTTACGTGATTGATCGGAGAAGAGATGAAATATTCTTTACAAAAGTCAGAAACGTTAGTACTTTCCACTGACTCTGATAGAGTTCTCTAGGTTTTGGTCCATTTAGACATCCTTGACATGGTAAGGGAGGAGCGGGAGCCCTTTTTATAGACTACTTTAGGCGAAAAGTTCTATTCTATTATTCATGTCGACGTCGATTGCAGTCATGTCAAGTCACATCAACTCTAACTGTCATTCTTGCTCGTGAATTTTCAACGTGTGATGATGTGGTTCCTCGCTTATGGATATTAGACACAAGACAAGCTTACTGTTGTAGAGCTTGTGTAAGCGCTCCTCTTGTAATTCATGATGTATTCTTGTTTTTATAATCCTGCGACACCACCACTTCAAGAAATTGGTTTTTGAATAGCCCTTGAACATAGGCCATTTAAATTGGGCTATTAAAAAGGAAAAAAGAGTGGGAAATAGAAAAAGTTATCTCGCCCAATATATTTTCCCTCTTTGGAGCCTTTCACGCTTTCATCTTTTTTGCTTAAGCAGACCACCCAACGTCAACTGAAATGAGGAACAATGCTTTCATCTCTTTTATTGTGATACCCACCCACGTCCCATCTCACACGACTGTCATTCAACGGACGACATCCTCTTTTGTTGCAATACCCATCCACATCCCATCTCACACGACTGTCGTTCAACGAACGATGTCATTGTTGTCGTCTCTGTCCAATCACTAACACTAATGCTCTGACACTATTGTCGTCTACAATAGAATGCATCGTCGTCTACAAGGGTTTCGCTTAGGGTTCTTCGTCTACTAGTTCGTTTGATGTCTACTGTTATTAAACCCTCGAAGCTAACGATTCAAGGTTAGTCTTCTTCTACATCATTTTCCAACTCCAGTTATTAATAAGTCTTGTTAATTAATGTTTCGTTTTTATGCACACCTTTTTCCCACTTGGTTGTATGATCCCACTCTGAAGTGGCAATGAAGAGTGAAAGAGACTGTTTCCTTCCTCAATTGCGGGTTTCTGGCTGTTGAGTTGTATGCGTCTATCTTATTAATTCCTTTCCTCCCAAGCGTACTATTGTTCTGTCTCTTATTAAGAAGATAATACTAGTTCCTATTTTCTTTGATTTTAGTTGATCAAAACAGAGAACATAATAAAAGTTGTTGTCAAATTGGTAAGAAGGTTAATGTAGAGATTCTTCAGCAAAATTTTTCTTTCTTTAATAGAATTAGGCGGCTATTCAAAGCATCTCAAGGCACCCAAATTTGTTATATGCAATTTTAGGATGAGACTAAAACGATTGATATAAATTTTTGGTTGTAGAGTGGTTGAATGTTTGGTGTTTCTCTAAACTCTCAATTATGACATTGTTATTTCCATGATACGTTGATGAGTGACAAGTTTGTTGACATTAAATTTGAAAGCAGTTGGTGTCGAAGGTGATAAACATGGTGTTGTCAAGGTCATTATCTATCTTGCCTTTTTTTATTATTCCATATAGTTCTTGACGCCATTCGAAATTTGTTACCAAATAGTCTGATGTTTATCTATTATCTATTGTTTTGTGTGGAGCTCTGTTTTGTAGCTTTGTTGGTCTTCTTTTTGTTTGATTGTTTGGTTTTTGGCTTTCCATTGTTTGTATTGTTCTTATTTGTTCTTTCTTTCAATCTAAATCGTGTTGGGTCTTTTTTTAACAAAATACACATTGTCTTCTGGAATCATGTTGGGTCTTCTGTTCTGTTGTTTGTAACTCCTCCATTTGCCCAAGTTCACCATATTCAATGAGCATCAGTAAGATTTATTTTTATTTTTTGGGTTAAATATGGAACATTTTAGTGCACTTTTTTTTTTTTTTTTGTTGCTGTGCAGTGTGAAATTTCAGTAAATGAATTGAATTTCTATTTTGATTATGTTGTGCATATTGGTATTTCTTGGTTCACCCTGAGCACCTGCTTGCTCAGCCTGAGATGTGGAGTGAAGTCAACCAACATTGCTCCCTTTCTGAACAATATCAATTGACCCTGACTACTGGTCTTTTATAAGGCTAAACAACTTTAGTAACTTAAAACTTATGCAGTGGAAATGAAGTGAAACCACCTTTAATAAACTTCTTATACTTTTTAACAAGTATTCGAGGCTAGATGTTGATTACAAACTATATATACAGTCGAAATAGAAGTTAAACAACTACACTTGACCTTATGCAAAACCATGAACATGATAAGGTTTAAACTAAAACGGACACTCATTAACTAAACTAATCACAACTTTTGTACAGTAGAATTGAAGACAACGGTTAGGCTTGCGGATCACGACTTCTACCTGGAAAGTGGGAAAAACATTTAGAAAGAGTGAGCTAAAATAGCCCAGTGAGTGATAGTTTTACCCAAACATATTTTTCAAAACAATTTAGTTTAAAACTTCGTCTTTAGCATAATAAAGTTAATATACTTGCTATACTATATGAAACACAAGGTGGACCCTCTGACGGCCCTCATCTTGTTATAGCTACAATGAGGTAGGTAACCTCATATCTTTATCTCAAAAAATGTAGCACCCTCTTTTTAGAAATCTTCCCCAGTGATAGCATACATAGGTATCTATTGATAAACTCTATCATATAGGAACCTCTGTGCACAGGTCATATCCCCCAAAAGGTTGCTACATATATATACATCGTACAGTATAGTCTAAAACATTCTAAAATCATTCTTTACTTAAATAATTATCAAACATTTCAAATCTCATGCTTTGGAAATATTTTGCTAAAACAGTAAACTCAAGTAATTCATACATCAAACCTGCTTAAAACATGTATTTACTAGATAATTAGCTTCAGAAATCAACTTTAAATTCCTTTTATCACTCACAAATAGTAGCTTAGACCCTTGGTCTTTAAATTTGTCCAATCTCCTCTAAACCTGAAAATAACTGGAAATGATTCCATTTAATTCCCTTTTATCATAAAAATATCATAATTTTACTTAAAATTTTCCAAAACATCAAAAAACAACCCAAAAACACCCACTTGTGCGCAATGATGGGTTGTAGGGCATTGAACACGCGCGCTGGGCTGCCCGCGCTAACCTCACAAGAGGTTTACAACATTGTTGGGCATGTCAGTACACAGACACGCCGCACACCCCACTTGGTCACGTACCTGGCGTCTCGTGAAGCCCTCTCCTCGTGCCTTCTTGCTGTGCACGCGTCTTGCGCACAAGTGATAATGTGTAGACACACCCATTATTATAACCTATTTTATTAGAATAATAAGATCAAAATGCATAAGAAAAGGATCACAACGTGTAACTCGCATTATAAATTCATAAATATTTAGAAATACAGCTTACATAAGCATCATGTCTGTTTTACGTGATTACTATGTCTAAACACATGATAAGTGGGAAAAGAAGAAAGAAGCAAATCACAGAGAACATCTCACACAGAGGTTACATGATGGAAACTCGCATGACGGTTACCAACTTAGGCGAAGAATATATCATCACGTGAGGAAAGCTCGCTAGAAAACAAGAATGGTAGTTAAAATGACGTGACTTCACAATGCTAGAGTCAGTGTTGACATGCTCAGAGGAATAGAAGTTCCTCATTGAAAAGTAGCCTATACAAGCACTTCATCTTCATCAAGGCCAAGAGCGCTCGAATAGACCATGGGAGCCCTAATAGGCCAATTGACAGCAGAGAGTACAAGCAAGAGACGAGTCCTTCCTCTTTTTCCCCCTAACTTGTAATATGTTTTCATTCTTCTTTCTCTCCATTTTTTGCATTTCATTGTAATATATGTTGTTCATATTGTACAATGGCCAAAGGCCTATATTCTTTATGCATCTATTACATGTTTACACCTTTTCAATCCATCATTTCTTGACTTTTCATCTGTCAATGTGTTATTAGTAGTTATGGTTATGATAGGGTTGTGATAAGGAGTCTAGCTTATAAGCCTTACCGCATTAGTGGAGTTATATTCATCACTAGGACAATGTCAATCACCAACTACCTGATAGGGCAAGTAGCAAGGATAAGGTTAATGCGTGCAGAAGAAGTTTGGTAACAAACTCCATCTTAGCGAGATAACTTCTAATATTTGTATCCCGAAAGGCGAACAAGTGCGAACATTAGGCACCGAGAGTTTGTTGTCCTTAAACAAGAAGTTCTATAAGCATTATATGCAAAGTCTTTTAGATGTAGCGTGCCTAATCAAGCACAGTCATTTGCACTTCGAAAGGTGAGCAAGTGTGGTATCCAAACACTTTGAGAGAAGGTCGCCTTAATCATAGGCTGATTATGTAGCTATCTCGCATCAAGGGTCTCGCATTACTTGATTACTTAATAATGCATAGACTTCCCTTTGCTTTTTTCTTGTATTCAAGTTAGTTAGTTCAATCTTCCACCTTACCACATATTATGCTCTGTGTATAAGTCTCTAGAAGTAGGCAATTTTAGTTTTCTTTAGATTCTTTTTGCTTAATTGTCATAACGCCTAAACAATGAGAAGACCCTAGAACTAATGTCTATAACAATTCTCTGTGTTCGATCCTGGATCACCCAGGTAAACCTACTGTTTCTCTTGCACTTGGGCTTGCAGTAGAAAAACTTATACTCAACGAGGACTTCTATATCATGCGATGAAGAGGTATAGAGTGAGCATCTCACATGTTATGATCATGACCAATGACTCATCACCTAGAATTAAAGCACGTAATACTGAAAGCTATGGTAAGTGCATTACGTGCAATGAACTAACTTAGTGATGTATTGCAGTTGCATCATACAAATATGAAACTATTAAGTCCAAAATCGTCAACCATGTTTTTGGTGCCGTTGTTAGGGAATTGATTTATGAATGTTAGAGTACAGTCTTACTTTGAATTTGGGCAAAGGATTTTGTTTTTGTGAATCACACGATTAGTCGAAAATTGCATGAAGAGGTTCAAGGTACTAGAGTAATTTGTGATTGCTTGAACCAACCTCAAGATCAATGTATCTTCAGATGATGACCTAGATAAATCTCAATGGATGTGGTTAGTCGCAAATGAAAATGAGAATTTCTAAAAAGTCATCAAATAAAGTGTCTTGCGTTAAGGTAATGAACCTCATATTTCATTTACCTATGTGAGAAAGACCAAGAATGATCATTTAAACATTGCAATGAGTGATTGGGAGCATAACTTATTGTGATGAGCAATCATGATGCAGGGAATCATAATGATCTAAGAATTTTAGGTTCGATGCGGTTAGAAAGACTATGCGGAGCAGAAGCAATGATACCACAGTTCCTCCTCACCAAAGAACCTAAGTGCATGAGTGCATCTATAATGTATAATTCTCCCAATTTCCTATTGCATCCGTGTACTTATGTATATAGCTATTTATATTTGTTATAATTGTGTAAATACCCTTATATGTGTACATCAGTTTTGTATTGAGTTTTTGTACATTCTTTAACCTTACAAGGGGATCGCGCAACGTGTCGCGAAGCTATAGACTCATTTGGTAGTAGTCATAAGATGAACTGCAAGACATGAGTCAAACACATTAAGTATTCTGATCACCTTGTACAATTAGATGGTTAGGATTCATTGGGAAATGTTAGGATTCTTAGGAAGTACGAATCGTCTAGTCAAATCTTAGAGTTCTTAAATTCCAAGAAGCAATGAATGCATCGTACCTCGAGCCACAAGTAATCTGTCATGGTTATCACGCCATACTTATTTTGACAAGACCTTAACTGCCTGATAACCACATTTTTAACCCTAGTTAAGAATCTTTATTTAAGCTTTTCAATACTTTGATTCTCAGTATTTAGACAAACACAAGTCACGAATCCACAAATTGTTATATCCCTCAAAATATTACCATTCCACTAAATTCTTCTTCAAAGTTCGTCAAGATATTTCTGTTATCTTTCACCGAGAAATGCTTCCCTTACAAAATCCCTCATAAGAAAACAAAGTATTAAGAACCCTGCAATCCACCTCCTTGCCACAATATAAAATAAGTTTCATGATTTGAAGGAAGGCGAGATAGGATGGAAAAGGCTGAGGGAGAAACTATAGGAATAAAAGAAAATGTAATGGAATTAAGAAGCGGAAGAAAGTGAAAAGATATATAGGAATAAGACAAAATGTTATGAAAAGAAGAGAAGAAGAAGAAAGAAGAGGCAAAAAAGCCAAGCAGGGAAAGGGGATATTGAGCTTCCAATAGAGTGCACTTCCCCACATGCTGCTGATTTTAAAGGGTTAACAACAAGGACCCCTGCAAGATCAGCGAAAGAAATTTGGGTCCTTAGAAAAAGAAGTGAAAAGATAGAGTGAGGGACAAACGTAGAGGAGGAAGCGGTCGAGGAGTTTGAGAAAGAAAGCAACAGAAAAACTTTGTCGGAGGAGAAAGTGCCCAATCGTAAGAAGGAAGGAGGACAAGTATATGCAAAAATGCTCTTGTGGACACAAGTAGAGGAAAGGGAAAAAGGAAAATTGGGACCTCATCACCATCCATACAGCAGTCAATAAAAATGGTGATGAGGGTACAAATAAGAAGAGGAGTAAGCCTTAGGATTGAAGAGAAGACAACCATCTAAGACTAAGGAATCCAATGACATCTTATCGCATACCCACCGCCTTGACCTCTACATCATAAGAAAGGCCCTCCAAGGACATTGTAACATCCCAAAAATTAAGGAAATTTTGATTTTTATTTATCTTATTGGAAGTTTTGTTTGTTTTGTGGAGATTAGCATTAATTAAATATTTATGGAAAGAATATTTGATTAATTATTAAATTTTAGAATTTAATTATATTGTATGGTTTTGATAAAGGTTGAATGATGTTGATAATTAAATTTGGTGAGATTTAAGAATATTGGTGGTTTATATATATGTGTATATATATAAAGTTATGGAATGTGAAAAAAAAATTATATTATGGCGATAATATAATTATTAAAGAGAAATAATTGTAAATGATTAGTATGTTAAGGAAAGATATTCGAAGAGAAAGAAAAATAATTATATTATGGAAAATATAATTATTTTGAAAAGATATTGTATTTTAGAGAAGTTAAAGGAGATATTTGATTGGATAATTAATGAGGAGAGAGAAAATTTTGATTGGTTTTTTTTTTTGGAAAGGTAAAAAGGAGAAGGAATTAAATTAAGGAAAAAGATATACTAATAGTATTATTAGTATATATTAAGTAGAGGGTCTCGTGAAGCGTGAAATACTATTCATCACCTTCTTCCTCATTCTTCTTCACTCACAAACCCTAGTCGTCGCTCCTCACCCTCCTACTGCCAACAACGACCGCCAACGCACCACTGCATCCCTCTGTCGCAGTGAAGCTAGACATTTCGGTCTCCGTCGTGTTACCTCTCTTCGTCCGTTGTACGAAAGGCTAAGCCGAAGCCGAAGCTCTCCTCCTCCGTTCAATTCTTCTTCGTTCGCCAGCTGTCTCTCTTCGTATGGAAGCTCACGATATCGACCGTTCCCGCCTCGGCAGCCACACGTAGACCATGTAGCCAACCGTTTCGATTCAAGCCATCCTTTGTTCCAAGCAACATGTGTGAGCCATGTTTCAGACCCAAGCCACTACCATCTTCATCGAGTCGTTCCACGAGTTATTCCTTCACGATCAAGTCGCACGTCTCCAAGTCGCATGGATGCAAGCAATTCGAGAAGGTCCTCTTCCGCGAGCCGTGCACCCGTGCCAACTGCCCTTGCCAAGCCATCCCCTATTTTGAATCAATTCTTGCTGAGATTTGCTTAATTTTGATTGGGTTTGGTACTCCCAGTATTTATTTCTTTTGTCTCAAACGAGTTAAATTATGGATTTTAAGATGGGATATTTTTGTTTGAATGTTTGGTTAATTTTAATTGGGAATTTGAGCTGTGAATTTCTCCCAACCAAGGTTGAATTTGGTTTCAACCTCCTTTATTGGTAAGTTGGTAAGCCTGAGAAATTAATTGTTTGTTGTGGTTATCAAACTATTAGTTTGAATCTTATTTATGTTTAGGATTTGTTTGTTGGAAAGTTTGACCGGCGCTAGGAATAAATTTTGTGTAGCTAATCTCACGGTAAGAAATTTTCCTATTGGATCCTCATATTAAAGCTGCATGCATATTCTGTATGATGTATTAATGTAGTTAAGAGAGACACGTATGACTGAGATCACCATCTATTTATGCCTATGTGGCCAGTTTTATGTGTGATTCGATGGGATCACTTACAGCCCGACTCTCCTTTAAGGTATTTCCTTCTGGGTCACCGAGAGCCCAGATGTGTCCTTAGGGGATCACTGGATAGCGTATCTTCGAGAGCACAATAGTTAGACGGTACCTTCTTACAGGACTCTAACAGAAATTTAACAGACACTTAGCGAGACTAATTGTGGGTCTCTTACTGAGTATAAATTTATACTCATCCTTTTCTATGTTTAATTTTACAAACAAAGGTAGCAATAAAAGCAAGCTGGTGAATGACAAGAAGAGACCGCGGTTCACCATAAAGGGACAGTATATGTTTTATTCCACATTTATTGTTTTCAGTATTCAATTTTCAAAAAATTATTTTAGAACTCAGTTTACTTTTAGATATTTCTTTTTATGTTAAGGAGGACCCAAACTACTATTTTAAATAATATATTTATTTATTATTTTCTTCACACGTTTTATTCATTATTGATTTTAAATAAATATTCTAAACGTTTTCTTTAAATTAGTATTTTTCTTTTATTTTAAATAAAAAGTTTTTATTTGTTTTACTGGTAATGACTTCAACTCAGTATAAAGAGTTGGGTTGTTACAGACATATCCCCCAAACTCCTCGGAACTCCACATTGTCAACACCTCTCACCTACAACTCTTCCAAGCAAACCTTGTCCACCTACTTCAAACCTTAGCAAATCCATTTAAGTAATTTGACCCGGTAGCAAATGTGAGGATAACTCCACTAGAACCACCCCTTCAGAAACCTCCTTTTGCCACCAAAGTCTTAAATAAGATTTGCCAAGTATCACAGATTGTTGTATATTTCTTTTTATTTATGTCCTTTACACTAGGAGTCATAACTTAGGATACAATTTTTATGCGTTTAATCTTTCTTGTTGCAAGCTTGGCTCCCCACTTTATAGCACTCTAATTTTCCATTGCGATTAAATAACACTTCAATGAAATAAAGTATGCGAAATAAACTTTCATTTGTCATTTGAGTTTTTAACTTGTTAAGGAACCTTACTTAGAAAATATTTCTCGAGTTTACTAGGCAAGCAAGCTTTACCTCAAACCACTTTTGTAAAACTTTTCTGAGAATAATCTTATCATTCACCTTTAGTAATGAAAACTTTGCTAACCTTTAAATTTGGGGGTGTGCGAGATCAGCGCTAAAACGTTGGAAACGTTTTGAAAACCTATTAAGGCATGCAAAAATAAGATGTTTTAACAAAAGTTAAAACTTAGCCAAAAGTTGGCATTATTTAACTCAAGTAACATAAAGACTCTTATGTTGCCCCCTCTCGCAAAAATAAAGAAGCAAAGTTTCAAAAGTACAAATTTAGAGAGTTGAGTAATAAGAGGCGATAAGAGTTACAGTTAAGGAGAGAAACGGACTTAGAGTGCCTATGATTTACCACTCAACGCCAAATCTAATGTAAATATAATAAAAAGTATTCTTTCATTAATAAAAGAATTCAAATTTTTTTGAAAATTTTAGCCATTTCTTAAGTTGGAAATAAGATTTATTGTGGGGAATGAACAAAGGTGTTTTCAGTATTAAGATTGTCGTATTCTGAATCTAGAAATATTTTCATAGCAAGAAGTACGCGATTAGAGTAATTCATGAATAACGAATAAAACATGATTGTGTTTTGAGAAGTGTAAAAACGCAAAGAGGGAACGTGAGTCTTTGAAGAGGAATTGTGCTTGAGGACAAGCATGATATGAAGTGATGCTTGAGGACAAGCATTATTCTAAATTTGGGGGTGTGATAACGCATAGAAACACTTGTAATTATACCCTTTTTTATTAGAATAATGAGATCAAACGCATAAGAAAAGAATCACAACGTGTAACTCGTATTATAAATTTATAAATATTTAGAAATATAGCTTACATAAGCATCATATTTTTTTTACGCGATTACCATGTCTAAGCGTAGGATAAATGGGAAAAGAAGAAAGGAGCAAATCATAGAGAACATCTCGCATAGAGGTTACGTGATGGAAACTCGATTAACAACCTAGGTGATGAACATATCATCACACGAGGAAAGCTCACTAGAAGACAAGAATTGTAGTTGGAATGACGTGACTTCACAATGCCAGAGTCACTGCTGACACGCTTAGAGGAATAGAAGTTTCCAGTTGAAACGTAGCCTATACAAGCACTTCATCTTCACCGAGGCCAAGAGGGACCGAATAGGCCAATTGAGAGTAGAGAGTTCAAGCAAGAGATGAGTCCTTCCCCCGTTTTCCCCCTAACTTGTAATATGTTTCCATTCTTCTCTCTCTATTTTTTGCACTTCATTGTAATAGATGTTCTTCGTATTGTACAATGGCCAAAGGCCTATATTCTTTATGCATCTATTACATGTTTGCACATTTTCAATCCATCATTTCTTGACTTTTCATCTGTCAATGTGTTATTAGTAGTTAGGTTATGATAGGTCATTGATAAGGTGTCTAGCTTATAAGCCTTACTGCATTAGTGGAGCTATATTCATCACTAGGCTAATGTCAATCGTCAACAATCTGAGAGGGCAAGTAGCAAGGATAAGGCTAATGCAAGCAAGGAGAAGTTTGGTAACAAACTCCACCTTAGTGAGATAACTTTTAACATTTGTATCCCAAAAGGCGAACAAGTGCGGACATTAGGCATCGAGAGGTTGTTATCCTTAAACAAGAAGTTCTATAAAAATTATATGCAAAGTCTCCTAGACGTAGTGTGCCTAATTCAACACAATCATTTGCATTCCGAAAGTTGTAGCTATCTTGCATCAATAGTCTCGTATTACACTACATGAAATTGAAACAATTGCGATGCCAAAAGCAGTGTCGGCAAAGGTGCAACGCCATTGATCACCTTTCACCGACGCACACAACGTTACGTCGCGGAAAAAGTTCCTTTCTATGACGTACAGGAACAAGACGTCTCGAAAAGTCTAAATTTAAATTTAATGCGTTCACTTTCTCCAACGTGTTGTTGGGTGTAAGTCAAAGAAAGGTTACATAATAATTATTGTTTAAACTTTCCCCAACGTCAACCTGCCACACGTCGTGGAAAGTGAACGCATTAAATCTAATTTTAGACTTTTCCCAACGTATGGCAGGGGTCACGTAGGGAAAAGTTTAAATATTGATTTTTTATTTATACTTTCCCGACTTTTCCCGAAGTAGGGTGGAGTGACGTTGCGAAAAGTTTAACAATAATTATTGTTTAAACTTTTCCCGACGTAACCTGTCGCATGTTGCAAAAAGTGTTCGTATTAAAGTGACAATGGTCACCTTTTCCCGATGTGTGGTAGGGGGCACGTCAGGGAATGTTTAAATAATAAATTTATTACATAAACTTTCTCCGACATGTGTACACATCCGTCGACCAAAGTTTAATTTCTTTGACTTTTTCGAAGACGTCGGGGAAAGTCCACACTATCTATTCTCCCTTCAACACAGAACATAATGCAAAATGAAAATAAACCCAAAATCAGCCGAGAGAGAGGGAGAGGAGGAGAGTTGAATTGTCGTTGTTGTCCATCTTCGTCACCACCACCGTCGGAAGTGTCATCTTTTCTTCTCCTTTTCTTTTCCATTTAAAATTTTTTGTTTCACTGTACCCTTTCAAATCATAGCAGAGCCAGAATCCAGAGCATTGCAAAATGTGTTTATGAATTCACATTGAAACACAAATTAAGTTTACAAAAAACCCACGAAGAAACTACAAGAATAATAGAAGTATGCAATTGAAACAGAACGTAACAAACTAGAAGAAGAAGAAAAAAAAAAGAAGAAGAAGATGATGATGATGATGATGATGGCAAACAAAGAAAAGAAAACAAAGTTTAGGCTTTCCCTGACGTGACATCGGAGAATGGTTCTACAATGTCACGTAGGGGAAGGGTTCCACGACGTCACATCAGGGAACGGTTCTATGACGTCACATCGAGGAAGAGTTCCACAACTCCAGGTCGGGGAAGGGTTCCGCAACGTGCTGACAATGTGCGCCGGTGAATGTTTCCCCGTCATCGATGAGATCTGTGTCGGAGAAAGTATCTCCGACGTGCTTTCCCTAACGTACATGTTGACGTCGACTGAGACATTGAGGTAACCTTCCCCGACGTGTTTTAGGCTTTTTGCCTATATGGGGCTGCATTGGAGAAGACCCTATTTCTTGTAGTGTTACTTGATTACTTAATAATGCATAGCCCTCCCTTCACTTTTTTCTTGTATTCAAGTTAATTAGTTCAATCCTCCACCTTACCACATATTATTCTTTGTGCATGAGTCTCTAGCTGTAAGAAGGCAGTTTTAGTTTTCTTTAGATTTTTTCTACTTAATTTTCATAACGCCTAAACGATGAGAAGACCCTAGAACTAATGCCTATAAACAATTCCCTGTGGTCGATCTTGGATCACCCAAGTAAACCTATTGTTTCGCTTGCACTTGAGCAAGTAGTAGAAAAACTTGTACTCAACGAAGACTTATATATCACCTGATGAAGAGGTACATAGTGAGCATCTCACATGCAACGATCATGACCCATGACTCATCGCCTAGAATTATGCAATACGGGAAGTTATGGTAAGTGCATTACGCGCAATGAACTAACTTAGTGACGTATTGTAGTTACATCATAGAAATACAAAACTATTAAGTCTAAAATCGTTAACCAACAAGCCGTGCATTCAACGCCAACCTCCTATCCCAATAACCTTTCTAATCTAAAATGTCATGCCCAACTCGCCTAGTCTTACCTTGTCTCTCAACCAACAACCTCCATTCCCAGAAACTTAATTTCGGCTAGAACCTTACTTCCAATTTACAGCATAATAACTATACATCCATAGCTCAAATGAATATAATTTCTTTAAAAAAGTTGTTGTAAAATGTCTTAATATTATTACCTCAAAATTTCAGCTTCAAATTCTAACAAATGAACTCTACAACCCTTTGGAAGTCCACCTTGCTCAGAATCACTTGAATTCTGACCTTCCTCACTTTCTTCAACTCAAACTCAATCCTACCTTAGTCAAATTAAACTGGAATCCCCTACATAGAAAATAGACTCAATTTAGAATCTTTTGAGAGTGATTTCACTTAAAACGCACGAGTGGTTTGAGAGAAATGCATGTTCGAAGTAACCTATTTATACTGGAGATTGCATGAAACTTTAATGACACCTTCTTCAGCCAAAATTTAACTTAAGCATGCAAGGACACCTGGAATCCACCTGACTGACTCTACCTCTTAATCTCCTCACCTAATCAAAATGCCAAAGTGTTAAGGATGAGTCCAAAACGCCTTGCCAAATGCCTAAGTTAACCTTTCATCGCATGGCCGCTAACCTCACTTCGCATAGCTAACCATCATGTCCTTCTCGCAAGCCATGCCCTTCGCCAAGTCAACGCCTAAATAACCTCTATGGACACTCTTCTTTTCCTAGCCAAGGTCATCTCACTAAGTCTAAATGCCTAGCAAAGCTCTAATGGACTTCTTCTTGCCTAGCCCAACCGCCAAGCACATTTTAAAGGTTTTCTTCATCATTCTTGGCCACACATTAACAAGCTTGCCTCCTAGCACACCCTTCTCTTGCCTAAATAACCTCTTAAGAGGTTATTTTTCTTTTGGCCACCCAAAACAAACTCTATCGCCTAAACCAAAGCCAAAAACCCAACTTCCATACTTTAGCCAAATTTTCTCTTCTTTCCTACTTAACTTTTCTTTATCTTTCAAAACCATTACTTCATAATTTTTCTTCTTTCCTCCTATGACACACTTAAAATATCACTTCACAAGCTTACTTTCTTGTCATAACTCCACTTAAAACTAATCCTTCCAAACTCTTGGAAAGATCTAAGATGAATAGGATTCGGGGTTTATAGAGAGTCTAAGTGTTACCTAGTCACTTTTATGATGGTTTCCAAAGTCAGTAGTTTGTTGCACTCTTTGTTCAATTTTTTATTCAATATTGGTTTTGTGGAGAAAATAGAAAATCTAATTTTTTTCAAATCCATCCATCTCAAGCCAACTAATTTGATAAATTTTTTTGCTAGGGTGAAAGGAACTTGGATTCATTAGAAGAATTCTGGCCTTTAATATTAGGTAGAAAAAATGAGAAATTGACACTAATGTCGTTTTTGAAAATGCGGTTGTTTGATGTCGGTTTTAAACTGACATTAATGGGAAAAGCTTAATGTCGATTTAAAACAAACATTAAATGTCCACCATCATTTATGATTATTTTTAATTTATTTTTAATTTGCTTTAAATTTATTTTAATTTTATAAAAAATCAAAAAATCTCTCTTACTTTACTCTCAAAATTAGCCCTTCACGCGTTTTCTTCTTCACTTCTCAATCCACACTACTCTTCCCTCTCTTCTCCAAACAGTTGCCACCGTTGCCGCCGCCACCACTGTTGTGTCCCTCGTGCCCAGCTCGTGCCCGTCGTACCCAACCCTCACCACCACCCTCGTCTCTTTCACGGTCTGCTCTTCACCACTAAGTCGGAACCCTCATCTCTTTCACATTCTACTCTTCACCACCGTCAGAACCCTCATTTCTTTCACGTTGTGCTTGCTACCACCGTTGGAAACCTTTATCCACATTTGTGCCCAGCTCTCACCACCACCATGCACAGCCTGTTCGACACTCTTAAATATATTTATTTAGGTTTTGTTTAAGTGGGAATTATTGAAGCTTTTTCTTTCTTCACTAATCTCATCTTAGTAGAAAGAATGGTTAATTATTAGTTATAACTTTACCATTCCGGCACTCTTCTTTTTGCTGCTCCAGTGACTTTGTTTATGCACAAATTAAGGAAAAAAATTAAATAATGATTCTATATAGGCTGAAATGAAGTGATTTACCGCCAAGATTGTTTATGTATTGAAACATGAGATATTATATGCATCCCAAGGCTGATGAATTATTTTATCTCAAGTGAATTTTATGTATTTTGTTCAATTTTTCCTTTTCCCCATTTTCATTTGAACAGAAATAGAAGTATCACTACTAGAAAAGTGGGTTTTAATAACACTACTAATCAAGACATTATGTTGATGAAAATTAAAAAAAGGGTGAGGTGAGGTAAATTATCTCGTTGAAAATAAAAATACAGATTATTTATTGACACATTTTAATTTGTTTTGACACAATTTTTGCATCTTTAATTAACGATAAATTTTTTGTGTCATTAAAAAAAATTCCAAATGAAAAAATCCCAAATTTCAAAAATTATCAATTTTTCTCCCACACGTAATTAAAACTTAATAAAAACCCCAAATTTTCCCTCAACCAAAAACGTTGTCGTCGAACGAAGCCTTAACGTAAAAAAATTTTCTCTCCATCTCTCTACCAAAAACTTAAAAAAAAATTTGTCGAATGAAGTGGGCTACCGCGTCATTGTGAAGAACCCTTGCCTTCAAATTTTCTCCCACTCACCGCCGTCAATTCCACACTCCAGCCACTGTCGTCGTTACCGCCACAACAAACCTCTTCGTCGTCGAACCCACCAATCTAGCCACTGCCATCGAATAAATTTATTTATAAACATGAGTTTTAATGACACTTGAAATCAAGAAAAAATGGGTTTGGGAGGGAATAAAATGTGTCGTTAAAAATAAAAATGTAAAATTTTTTGTGATACAATTCTCTTGACACATTGAGTTTTATTGACACAAACCGAGTTTTCTTGACACAATTTTCTTGACATAAATTGAGTTTTCTTGGACACAAAATTTGCATCGTTAATTAACAACATAAATTATGTGTGATTAAAAATTACCCTAAACTCTAATAAAAAATCAATATTTTCCTTCTTTTGTACGCTTTCTTATTTAAAAAAATAATTCGACACTTTCATCCCTCTTGCAAACCACGACTGAAAAATACTCTTACTTCATCCCACGTCACCACTGTCTTTCTCTCTCGCAAACACTCTCTAGCGACGTTTTCCCCTCTCTCGCAAACACTCTTCACGACTTTCCCTCCCTCTCAAAAGCTCTTTGGTCGTCGTTTGAAGGAGCTCACCAAATTTGCAGGTAGTTGAAGAATTTGTAGACCATGAGATCGATCAAGTCCATTTATGAGTTAAGTTTGATTTGATTAGATCACACATACATGTATTACAATTAATTTATCTTTTGGATTATTGTAAAACCTTTACCAACAATGTAATTTACATTTTTTATTATCAATAAAAAAATATTTCTAAACATATGTGGGTAAGTTGAATCATGTATTTAATTTATTTATATCCACCATTTATATATAAAAAATATGTTGTGACCTGAAAAGTAACGACGCCAAACAAGTGTCGACATATAAGCTTTTATTAAATAAGAACAATGTCGTAACCATCATGGATTGGCCTAGTGGTGAAAAGATAAAAAACTAACTAAGAGGTCATGGGTTTGATCCATGGTGGCCACCAACCTGGGAATTAAGTTCCTACGAGTTTTCTTGACACCCAAATGTTATAGAGACGGGTTGTCCCATGAGATCAGTTGAGGTGCGTGTAAGCTAGCTCGAACACTTGCGGATATAAAAAACAGAAGCCTCACCATATAGACCCATAAAGATCTTGCATTTTTATGTTTGTTAGTTAGAGTAGTGAATCTAACCAACTACGTTTTAATCTTCACCTTTAAATCCCAATATGTAGTTATGGTGGTAAGGATTTGAGATAGATGTTTACTATCGATTCTTATAGACGAGTTAGCAAGTTAATTTCTATCTATGATTTTTTTTATTGCTACATTTTTACTTTGTATGTTTTACATGTTTTTTTTTTTTTTTTGTATGTAAATCTTATACTATTTCTTGGATAATGTTTCTAAAGGTTAAACATGGAGAAAGGAGAGCTTAAAGTAAAACTCAATTTGCTGCAGACAAGGTGTTTGAAAGAATGTCACAATGATATATCAAATATGTAAAACTAAGTGATTGAGGTGGTTTTGAATTCACATTGTTTATGTTGATACTAATATTAGAATTCATTCGTCTAACAAAGAATTA
The DNA here is from genome assembly GCA_025688845.1 of Cucumis hystrix. Taxonomy (NCBI): domain Eukaryota; kingdom Viridiplantae; phylum Streptophyta; class Magnoliopsida; order Cucurbitales; family Cucurbitaceae; genus Cucumis; species Cucumis hystrix. Next base: position 11,781,363 of record CM046886.1, read on the forward strand.
ACATGTTTGTGTTGATTTCACATAAGCAACTTAACGTCTTTATCCATAGAGATAACAAGTTTTTTTTCTTTTTACTGCCTCTGTTTTGCCATTGTTGAGGTTTACCGAGTTTCAGGTGGAAGGTTTACTGAGTTTGGCAGCAACCCTGAGACTTACTACCCATTGCAATAGTGAGATTTTTTTTATATTAACTATTTTCGTATTCAAGATTTCTTCTAGTCGATACTTTTCCTTTTCCAGCTCAAAGCTGCAGCTCACGGCCGATGGAAAAGTGTTGGACCTCGACGATTCCAATTTTTGTGCCCCATGGTGCGGCCACTACAAGCGTTATTTGCTAACTTTTCAACATTTCGTCTTCCTGAATAGCTAAGCGGCTTTCACGATGGCTGTGGCGGCTATTTATATGAGGATTTTTCTTATTGATTATGTTGCCGAATGTATTCTTATGATCCCTTCCTGTCTGGTGAGAAAGTAGAATTTGTTTCTTCCGATCTAGTTTAGCTCAAAAAAAAACAAATTATTACGACCTTGCCTTCAATGAAGGACCTTTTTGAAGGGATAGAAGCCCTATGGCAGCGGAAGATTTTACAGAACCATTCCTCAATTTAATTTGAAAATCTCAAAATACTAGTACATTGACAAAAATAATTAAGAAACTAGTTTTCTTAATAAGACTTAAAGACTAAGCATGCTTTTAATTTAACAATTGCAGAGAACTTACTTTCAATGACATCTCTGAATCTACAAATTAATTCTCCAAATTGGGACACCACCTGTCGGAGACCTCTCTATCCTCTCGAATGAGATTGGTTTGTGGGAACCAATTGGAATGGGAAAATGTTTAGAGATATTTGAGAGAAACTATTTTCTCTTTTTTGGAGAGCAAAAACATTGGTTTCTTTTTTCTTGATTAATTTGTTTGAAGAAAATTGTTTTCTTCTAGATATTTATAACTATTTTTCTTTCTTGGAATAGGAAAATGAGTAGGAGAGAATCATAGGATTCTATTATCAAATCTATTAATTATTTAACAATTAATCAATTAGTTAATACTTAATTAAATCATATTTAATTAGTATTTCATTCAAATCTTATTTGAATGAATATCTCTTCAATATCTTATAGATTTATATTAATATAATTAATTAAATCATATTTCATTAATATTTCATTCAAATATTATTTAAATGAATATCTCTCTAATATCTTATAGATTTATATTAATATAATTAATTAAATCATATTTAATTAATACTTCATTCAAATTTTATTTGAATGAATATCTCTCCACTATCTTATAGATTTAATTAAATTAAATTTAGAGAAATTTTTAAAAATAGTAGATTTTACAAAATATTTACAAGTTATAGCAAATTCTATCACTGATAGTCATTGATATGCTATAGTGATAGAAGACTATCACTAATATAATCCAAAATTTTGCTATAGCTTGTAAATATTTTGATTTATTTGGCTATTTTTAAAAATGTCTCTTAAATTTAATTAAATAAAACTAAAATATTAATTAATTCTTCAATTAATTAATAGCTAAAATAAATATCTTATATTTAACATAAATTATATTTGAATTTGATTCAAATATAAGTTTCTCTCATAACCAATAATTTTTATATGAATCCAAATTACGTTAAATTAATATTTGAACTCATTCAAATATTTTATCTCTCATAAATTAATTTTGAATCATATCCAAAATTAAATTTATATAATAAAGTTTGATAAATTTTATATTATAATGATCTGAGATTAATTGGATAAACTCATTAACCACATTAATAAATATTCGTTAACTGTTTGTACACTCCACTAAAAACTCACAGCTGAACGCTTCTCAGTGTAGATATATTTATGTGTCTACGAATATAGACCAATAACAGTAAGTTAGTCTTCACGAGTGTTCATAACACCAGCTAGATCAATTTACTGTTTTACCCTTGGTTACCTCTAATCTTTAAATAACAGTGCTCCTCTAATGAACAACCTGTTTATGGTCCTACCATTAAACAGAAACTCCTCTCGTGCCATAGAGAGAGTAGGGCCCTTTGTTCAAGTCTTGGAAACATCATTTAAGGAAACACTCATCTACTTACCCTAATATAGGGAATGAGTGAATTCCATCTTGTGTAATTATGTTCCCAATTCTCCACTCGATCTTGTCCCCAAAATGACAAGCTTATTGAGTTGGCGATATGGCCACTCTCACCTGTACAAATCAAAGGATAATCCCTCGCGAACAAGAGTTCATAATACACTTAGGATTGAGACTAAGTTACCTAGGTCATCATAGTGAAATAGAAACCTAACTAGTTAACAGAGTTACATCTAGTGGTTACTATTTTGTGATCCGATCTTATGCAATTTCATTACATAGGATACCCTTACTCGCATGTCAACTACATGAACGCGTTGGATCATTGTGTTTGTATCAAATATAAAGTGAGTCATATCCATAATGTTACCAGGATAAGGTACCCAACCTTATTCCTATACTACAGACCCTTTAAGCTGATCTTGAGCATCGATCCCTATATGTCTCTACATACTGTTCAAGACTCATTAAACAGCTTAGGATGTTAGTTTATTGGATTTGAGTTATTAAGATAAAACTAATAATATAATCAATAACAATTATTACAATAATAACGGTCAATGGATTATATTTACAATCTACGAGTTTTAGGACATAAATCTCAACACTTTTTGCATTGTTGAAGACTAGGTATGGGTTTATTTTTATTAGACTAACATTTTGGTCATCCGTTCAGTTTCTATTTGGTCCTCAAGTTTAGAAGATGTCATGTTTGATACTGTCTTTTGAATTTGATTTCTAACTATACCTTGATGTTTGAAATTGGTTTCTAGTTAAATTTTAGTATTAGGAAAAAAAAAAGGTCCAACCCATTTGGAAAATACATATCGTTATAGGATTAAATTGGTTTCACATCATCATTTCATGTAGTCATCGAACAGTCAAATTCTACTAAGAAACAAACTAGTTTCAAAGTTTGGAAACTAATTAGAGATCAAATTCAAACCTTGAATCAAACGTGCCATTTTAAGATCTCAAAATTTAAATAGAAACTAAATTTAGATTTCAAGTGTTAGTTTTGGAAAGTGTATATTCTAGAGACCAAAAGTGTGTCTTCCCCATTCTTTTCTATCTTGTCAGTTGTCATTAGTTTTTTATATTTACCTTATTGTCTTGTGATTTTGTGGCATGGTATAGATAATCTTTGAATAAGAGCAGGATCCATTGACGTGTGTATTTATTTAACTAACCATTGATGAATAAGACTATATAGGAGTTCAAGTTTCACTCTTGCTTTTGTGTAATCTCATAGTCATGTAGTTTGGACCAAATTGTTTGTTAGCTCTAGCTCTATGGGGAAGATTTGAGTTTCTTCTTAAATTTTCAATCCTCTTTCTTTTGTTCTTTATTTATAGCCATTGTTGCATTCTTTGACAATCTTGTTGATGTCAGCCTTTATGCTTCTCTACTGGTTTGTCTTTTGGTCCAAGGATCTAATATGAGTCAACTTTTGTCAAATTTTTACTAATAGCTTAAATGTATCTCAATTTTCTCTAGGAAAAATTTTTCTTATAATTTCATTGAACTTTTTTTATTTACTTTTAAATAGAAAGTTTTTGTCGTTGGTGATCACCTTCATTTTACTAAGATTGTAAACTTCTATGCGGCTAAATTATAAATTTTGCATCCAACAAACTTCAAGTGTGTTGGATAGTCGATGTGCTAACCTATACTTAATTTTCCAACTACAGTGCTATTTAAAAGCCAAATTTCACTTTGACAAGGATATGTTTTCTAAATTGATGGTGATCTATGAGGCTACTTCAACTATTTCACAGGCATGACATGATATTTGATTTTAGTTGGTACCGGTACACTGTATTCATTTCTTTATATGTCAATTTTCCTCTGTTATCTGTTTAGAATATGATAAAAAGAATAAATACCCTGATTTATCTACTTGAGCTTAATTTTTTTTACGTAGTGGTGGTAGGGCACTATCTAGCTTTACCATTTGTGTGCTTATTATGAGTTCTTACCATTAAACGAATAACTGCAATTCGTAGCTACTTTTAATGCCCATCTTCATTCCTGCTCTAGGAGAGAATAGGCTGCTCTCAATTGGGCTCTTTTCCATGTAAGCTCTCCCACGTTCTTCGTGCTTCTAGACTTAAAAGCTATGAATTATGTGTGTGTTTTTTTCTTCCCCTCTTATGAAGACTTAAAAGTTGTAAATATTGTTTTAATAATCTAATTTCATGTTTACTCTATTCTTGGATGCTTAAAATTTTTGGTTTTTAATGCAGATTGCTTAGGCTAACTGGGTACTTCTTTGCAACTAAGTTAGCAATGCAGTTTAATTCTTTTTAATAATTTTAGATTATTATTTTATATATTAGTGTATCAATTTGAAGTTCAAACTCTTCTTCATAAATTGGATCAAGCCATGAAATGACTAACTTTGCTCTGCTATTAATCAGGTTACCAATGCCACTGCAATGTTTTCCACTTTGTTCATTTTTTGGCGACCTTGTGTGAGTGTGTCAGACCTCTTGATCATCAAGCGTTATTTTCATCATACTATGGAAGACATAACACATGTATGGTTTTAAATAGAACAACAATGAAGATATTGAAAATATGAATCTATTAAGTCGGTTTCATACATTTGGAGCAACTGAAGTCGATTCATTGTTTAGTGCTATAGGGGATTATTACTTTTGAGAGTTTTTCATTTGTTATTTGTTGATTCTAAATGATGAATTCGTCACATCTATATTTCATTTTTTTTATTTTGGTGGGTAAATTCTAATGTTTTTTAAATGGAAAAAGAAAAAAAATGTACCTACTATATACTTAGTTCAATTATTCCTTTATTTGATCCCCATTTAACGTCGGGATCATAAACTACTATGTTGCTTATTTTGTGGGTTGGTTGATATTCCAAACTTTATTTCCCATGTATAGATTAGAATGTTAATACTTTGGTTGATTTGTTTTTTCTTAGTATCTTTTTATGTAGATGGGTTACTGCCACTACTACAAAACTGGGTTTACTTGATGCTTTTCAATGTGTCAAGTAATCCAGTGTCAAGAATAAAGAAGATTTACTTGACAGTTTTTAAGCGTCAAGTACAATTATACTTGACAGGTAAAAAGCGTTAAGTATATGAGATTACTTGACGTTTTTTACGCATCAAGTAATCTAGTGTTAAGAATAAGAGGATTTTTGTTTGACAGTTTTTACGCGTCAAGTAAAATTATTTTTCATAGTTTATAAATGTCAAGTATATAAGATTTGTCGACATTTTCTACATGTCAAGCATTTGTTTACTCTTGACACGTTTTGCATGTCAAGTTTTTTTAAATAAAAAATTATATATTTTAAAATACCTCCATAATTTATCTTGCACCTGTTTTGAAGTTCAACAATGTTGAACGTATATAAGTAAAGCAAGAGAGAGTACACATACGAACGTACTAAAGTACACAATAATTGAACAATTGAATCAAACTAAACTTTTTCCATCAAAGAACTAATAATATTTGAACATATTGCATATATATATATCAATGAACCATATACATACATATAGTTAGCCTAAACTTCTAACAATAGACTAAACTTTCCATCTATGTGTAGCCTAACTATAGGTGTATCAACAAAACTTATTTACCTAGCTATATCAAGTATATCAACAAAATATCACACCTATATCCAATATATCAACAAAACTTGTCTATCTAACCCAAAATATAATCACCATAATCAAATGTGGCCACCCAAAAAATTAGCAAGCTTCATTCGCACTTCATCCAACTTGAATTGACTATATGGTCTCCTTGTATCAATCTGATATAAAACCCAAAACATAAACCACTACTCCTCCTTAGCAAAATGTACTCATACATTCAATAAAACAAGAGTACCCTTTGGCTCCTTCCACAAAAGAATTGCATTAAATGGAAGTTTAAACTTGTAAAAAATAGCTATTTCTTGAAGGTTAACATTATAACAATTTACCAGTTTATGCAATGCAGTTTAGAGAAGGAAAGCAAAGAGAGCTTGAAAGATTGATTCAGGACTACTTAACTTTTTAGAAGAGAACACATCCTTGCTTCCTCTTAGAAGTCCTTGCATATGATGATGCCTCCCCTGAAAAATGAGGACAAAAATAAATAGACAAGAGACATATATCATGTTGTCTAGATCAAGTTATAGTTTAACGCAATAATTACTACAGAATCAGTCCAAAACTGAAGGTGAAGGTAAAAAAGAATACAGAGATAATAATTAGAAGGAGCAGAGAGATACATATATTGTAAGTGTTTTTAAATGGGGTACACTAAATAAAAAATTAAGAGAAGAAAGTTAGAAGAAAGAGAGAAACATAAAAGATTGTATGATATAAAATCAGCTATGTTGTCTGGATATTTGGCCAACAATATGCAACCTTGGACAAGGATTTGTTGTATACATTTTGGAACCTTTGATATTAAATCAACAGTGCCCGTAAAATTTCCAGCTGAATAATTAACTCAAATTAAGTCATTGACAATTCCCACAAATTTCCAACATGATTTAATCTAAAATATGATTAAAATATAATCAACGTATAAAATTGATAAATATAACTGTTCAAGAAATAAGTGAGCAAGTCATAAGACTTTTTTTTTTTTTTGCAAAGCATAAGACCAAATTAAACATTAATGAAGTAGAACTTATAAGTTATTAGGTAGCCCCCAAAGTGAGAATGTACATTACTAAATGCTCTTAAAATCAAATTGAACCAATCCTAAACCATCGAGAAATTTCAGATACGATTTCTACAGGACATGGATTTCAGATCGGACTTCTTGAAATCTAACAAAGGCAAAACAATGAAAAAGGAAAAGTGAGTTTTTTTCTTTTTCTTCTTAAAATCTTCTTACTCTTTTCCTATTTCTAAATTTCATTTAATCTTCTAAAAGCTTATGCATAATCTAAAAGGAAGAGAATTTATTTTTCCAACTTGGAGCAAAATTTAATTGGAAAAATAAAAAACACTTATTTTCCAAAGTTGTCCTGAAAGACAAAAAAAAAACTAAGAAGTTCAATCTATATAGTTCATTGAGCCAAAACCAAAGTTATAACCATCTCGAAATGTAACCAACACTAAATAATTTTAAATAACTCAAATTAAGAGGCTCATAGGAGAATTTCAAGAAGACAATTCAAAGAAAATGAGCTAATCTAGAAACGGGGTGCGTTACAATCCACATAATATTAAAGTAAGCACAGGGGAAGAAAACATACAATAACAAGGGTGGGTTCCAAAACATAATTTCTCAACAATAAAAAAAAAAAATTCAGTCCACCAAATTAAGACACCAAGAATAGAGTTGTGCAGTTAAATTTTGAAATATATATTATAAAATATGTGCTCTTAAAAGGAGAAAATTAGGCAACAGAGAGGATTATGAAAGTATTGAAAGTAGTGCAAAAAAAAACGTTAGATGTCATTATTTATATAAACACCTACACAAGAGTACAACAAGGCCTTAAGAGAAAATTCTTAGAATGAATTGAACAACAGACGATATCTACAATGTCGACCTCACCTAAGCCGAAAATTGAAATGTACACGATAATAAAAAGGGAAAATGGGGGTAAATTCAATATAAGGTCGAAATCCCCAATCATTACAAAAATTTCTCGTTTAATTGTAACAAATAACAATTTCCTAAGGTTTTACTCCGGCAACCTATAGTTATTCTTTTGAATTACAAAACAACCGAAACCCATATCCAAAATAGAACAGAAGCTTCAAGAAATGAATTTACAGTGGACGTACCTTTAGAGGAGAATCTGATCAAACATGGGGAGATGGAGAGATTGGCATAATTCAACTGTAAGCTCGAATTCAGAGAAGTATATTTCTTATTATGTTTAGTCAAAGGAATGTTACATATTTATATAGAGAATAAACTAAACCCTAGAGACTATGTACAATTACAATAAAGGACATATGATATATATATAAATATATATATATATCATAACACTCCCCCTCAAGCTGGAGCAAATATGTCGATCATGCCCAGCTTGTTGCACAGATAGTTTATCCTTGCTCCATTTAAAGCTTTAGTTAGAATATCTCCCAATTGTTCTTCGGTCTTCACATATCCTGTGGACACCAACCCATCTTGGATTTTCTCACGAATGAAGTGACAATCCACCTCAATATGTTTAGTTCGTTCATGAAATACTGGATTAGATGCAATATGAAGTGCAGCTTGATTATCACACCATAATTTAGCTGGCACGGTGATACTGAAGCCTATCTCAGATAATAGTTGGTGAATCCATACTATTTCACACACAGATTGTGCCATAGCTCTATATTCTGACTCAGCACTCGAACGAGAAACAACATTTTGTTTCTTACTCTTCCATGATACTAAGTTGCCACCTACAAAGACACAATATCCAGAAGTTGATCTCCTATCCTCACGAGACCCCGCCCAATCAGCATCAGAAAAACATTCAACTCTCGTATGTCCATGATCTTTGTATAAGATCCCACGTCCAGGAGCAGCTTTTAGATAACACAAAATCTGCTCTACTGCAGCCCAATGATCCACTGTAGGGGAAGACATGAATTGACTTACAACACTTACAGAATAAGCAATGTCTGGTCGAGTCACTGTTAAGTAGTTCAACTTCCCAACTAATCTCCTATATCTATCAGGATCTTTACATAATTCTCCTTCTTTAACAAGTTGCTGATTTGGCGTCATCGGAGTGCCACTTGGTTTGGCTCCTAATTTTCCTGTCTCAGACAACAAATCAAGTACATATTTTCGTTGAGACAAATAAATACCTTTCTTGCTTCTCATCACTTCAATACCCAAAAAATATTTCAATTGGCCCAAATCTTTCGTATAAAACTGACCCTGAAGAAAAGTTTTGAGAGACAAAATACCCAATGCATCATTTCCAGTAATAACAATATCATCAACATGTACAACTAGTAGAACTATACCCTTATCAGATCGGCGATAGAAAACCGAATGATCAGATGTACTCTTCTTCATACCAAAGCATACAAGAGCTTGACTAAACTTACCAAACCACGCACGAGGACTCTGTTTTAAACCATACAGAGATTTTCGAAGGCGACATACTTTATCACTCTCCCCCTGAGCAACAAACCCAGGTGGTTGTTCCATATAAACTTCCTCTTGAAGATCACCGTGAAGAAAAGCATTCTTAATGTCAAGTTGATGCAAATGTCATTTATGGGTAGCAGCCATGGAAAGAAATAGACGAATGAAAGTTAATTTGGCAACTGGAGAGAATGTATCTGAATAATCAGTTCCATAGATTTGAGCATAACCTTTGGCAACAAGGCGAGCTTTCAATCGAGCCATTGTTCCATCAGGATTCATCTTGACAGCAAACACCCATTTACAACCAATGGCCTTCTTTCCTGCAGGACGAGATACCAAATCCCAAGTACCATTATCATCTAAAGCAGTCATCTCCTCAATCATTGCATTTTGCCAGCCAGGATGAGATAAAGCTTCATGAACAGAGTTAGGAATAGATGTGGACTCAAGAGACGTAATAAAAGCATATGTGGAGGGAGATAACTGGTGATAGGAAATAAAGGAAGAAACGGGGTAAGTACACTTACGTTTACCTTTGCGAAGAGCAATGGGAAGATCATCACTTGGCCCCGGATCACATGATGAAGGAAGCATTGATGGAGGACATGAGTATGAAGGTTGTGGTGGAGGTCGTCGTGAGTAGACTTGAGAAATCAACGGGGGGGAAGGAGGCACATCAATAGACAAGGATGGTGTGGGAGAGGTAACCTCATATATAAAAAAATTGTCATCCTCCCCCTGACACGAACTCGATGGTGATGAAGTAAAGGGTGTATCCTCAAAAAATGCAACATCAGGCGAAACCAGATACCTTTTAAGGGTAGGACAATAACAACGATAACCCTTTTGAACACGTGAATAACCCAAGAAGATACACTTCAAGGATTTGGGATCTAACTTAGTATGATGAGGACGAACGTCGCGAACAAAACAGACACAACCAAATATCTTAGGAGCAATAGGAAACAAATTCTTGGTAGGAAAAAGAACACGGTAGGGAATCTCACCATTAAGAACAGAGGAAGGCATTCTATTAATCAAAAAACAAGCTGTAGAGACAGCATCCGCCCAAAAGGTTTTTGGAACATGCATTTGAAACGATAAAGCACGGGCAGTTTCAAGTAAATGCCTATTTTTTCGTTCTGCAACACCATTTTGAGATGGAGTGTCAGCACAGGAAGACTGATGAATAATGCCATGTTCACACAAGTAAGAGCCAAGAGAATGAGAAAAGTATTCACCCGCATTATCAGTACGGAAAGTTTTGATAGAAACATTAAACTGGTTTTTTATCTCAGTATGAAAGGCACAGAAGTGAGATAATAACTCAGAACGATTTTTCATTAAATATAACCAAGTTAGACGAGAATGATCGTCAACAAAAGTAACAAAATAACGAAATCCTGTTTGAGATACAACTGGACACGGACCCCAAATATCAGAATGAACTAACTCAAATGGAGCAATTGCTCGTTTATCGACTCGAGGACTCGAACTAAGACGATGAAATTTAGCAAATTGACACGAATCACAATTTAAAGAGGACAAAGACCTAAATTCTGGATAAAGTTTCTTCAACACGAACAAAGATGGATGACCTAAACGACAATGGACTTCAAAAGGAGAGGAAACGACAGGACACGCCACAGCTTGCGACACTTGATGATCAAAGAGATAAAGGCCTCCCGACTCATATCCTCTACCAATAATCTTCTTCGTCACACGATCCTGAAACAAGCAATAACCAGAAAAGAACATGACAACACAATTGAGGTCATGAGTAAGTTGACTAGTAGAAATTAAATTAAAGGATAAGTTAGGCAAATGTAACACAGAAGAGAGAGAAAATGATGGGGTAAGGTGAATAGTGCCAGAGCCAAGAACAGAAGATGTGGAGCCATCGGCCAATGTAACAGATGGAAAAGGGGCAGGGGACAATGGTCTAGAAAATAGGTGAGGATTACCTGTCATATGAGCTGTGGCACCAGAGTCTATGACCCATTTGGTAGATGATGTAAGAAGACATTTTGTATTACCTAGGGCAACAGTGGATGCAACCGGAGTAGAGGAAGATGACGCTTGTAATGAATCTCGGTAATTCTGAAACTTAGCAAACTCATCTGCGGAAATAGTAACAGAAGCCTCTGGTATATCACATGTGGAGGCTATCTGAGCATGTTGAGATCGTTGACTATTCTTATATAACAATTTCCGACAATCACGTTTCATATGGCCTGGCTTACGACAGTAGTTACAAACAATCTCTACAGAATCTGGTTTTCGATGATCAATACTATTCCTCTGAGTTGCCCGAGGATTATTGTTCTTGCTAAAGAGAGCACTATTGGGTTGAGGAATAGACACACCCGTCGGATAGCTTTCAATGCGAAGGACGCGAGTGAAGGCATCATCTAATGATGGAATCTTAGAGTCAGAGAGAATCTGTGTCTTTGCCATTCCAAATTCAGGTAAAAGTCCATTCAAAAAAATCATGACAGCCATCTTCTCTCGTTGAGCTTGTTGAACTTTAACATCAGGACTAAAAGGTAACAACAAGCCAAGATCGGCGGTGATCTTCTTAAGCCGCATAAAGTAGCTGGTGACAGACTCAGCTTTCTGTTCCGCACGAAAAAATTGCATACAAACTTCAAACATTCTATGCAGTTGCTCTTTACCTGAATATAGAAATTCTAAAAATTCCAGAAGTTCTTTAACCGACTCACAGTGATCAACCAATCCAATTATCTCACTCTCAATTGAGTTTTTGATCTGAAGATATAAACGGGCATCATCACGAAGCCAATCCTTCTTTTGCTTTGCATCTTCTAGGGGATCTTCGGTCATATGATCATCCATATCAGTACTTCTCAAATAAAATAAAATTGTCCGACGCCAATCGTAATAATTAGATCCATTTAACTTATGTTCTGTGATCTTAGAGGCTAAGGGAATAACGTTGGAGACTACCAAATTTTTTATGTCGGCCATATTGAAGTCACAATGATTGTAGTCCACACAAACAAAGAGAGAATCAATCCAAACAGCTGTAAAATTGGAAAATGACCCAAAACTAATAGTGTAACCTTCGGTTTTCGTCGAACCCGAATGCTATTTGATAGACCCAATGGTACAGACTGAGCGGAAACAATGGTTCGAGACAAGCCCAGAAGACGGAGGACAAATCGGACGTCTCACGCGCTCTCATGCGCCGGCGCGTGGGTGACGACTAAGGAAATTCCGACGGCGCGTGAAGGCCACGCGCGGTGTTTTCCGACGATCGGCGAAGACAGACTTGGGCGTCTGGAGGTGGGGCTTCTTATGGTATGGGTGGTGTCGACAAAAGGTCAGCGGAAGGTAACCTAATGGAGGAGGAAGCTAATGGCCATTCGAAACCCTAATTGGCTCTGATACCATGTAAGCTCGAATTCAGAGAAGTATATTTCTTATTATGTTTAGTCAAAGGAATGTTACATATTTATATAGAGAATAAACTAAACCCTAGAGACTATGTACAATTACAATAAAGGACATATGATATATATATAAATATATATATATATCATAACATCAACCACAACACATTCAATATCATTAGTCATTCTACACTATTACACCACCAAATTAGACAATGATATCATTAGACAACCCCAATTTAATTCAAGCACATTAATTAAAAACTACAGTAAAAATAAAATAAATATGAACTTTTGTCATTTCAAACTTATACATTATAAGTACTCCAAACAGACAAGGGGAGAGGGAAAGAAACTTAACAACTTGAGAGAAGAAGGCAACCTGAAGATTATCACAAAGATAGGCAACCTGAAGAAATCAGAGATAGTAAAATAAAAGAAATTACAATGAAATTTTGTCATTTGAAACTTATACAAACATACGAGGGGAGAGGGAAAGAAACTTAACAACTTAAGAGAAGGAAACCTGAAGAAATCGGGAAAGAATCCACGTACTTCTAGAATCGGGGAAAACTGTCGTACCGTGACTGTCCTCAACCGTGCACTGAAGATCGGACAATTGGCACCGTAAGCTGGAATCGGAGAAGACTGTTGTACGGTGGCCGTCTGGAAACGAGGCTGCCGTACGTCGGGCACTAACAAACGGTCGGAAATTTGAGCCTTTAGAATCAAGTCGACTGAGATGCTGAAGATCAGAGATTTAAATCGTCAGACGCTGAAGAGGCCGTCGGACGTCAAAGCTTGAGCGTGTGGTGAAGGGGCCGTTGGACGTTGGGGGTGATGGAGGGGCCATCGAACATTGAGCGTGGTGGGCGGCACGGCCGTCTGAAGCCATTGTGGATGGGAAGTTTGGGGGAAAATTTTTCGTGTAGAAGTTAAGAGGGAAGAAATCTGTGTATGTGGGAGAAAGGGTTAGGAAAATTTTGGAGGAGAAATTAGGGCTTTTTAGAAATGGGGAAAAAAGAAAGTTATTGGGGAAAAAAAGAGGGAAACTGTTTTTTAGAAATTGGAAAAAACCAAAAATTTTAGAAAAAAGATGAAAAAGTTTTGTTTTAAAAAAATTGAGGAAAAATATATTACTTGATATTTAAAAAATATCAAATAAATAAAATTAATCTTGACGCTTTCAGATTGCCAAGTATTTAAAATAAAAAATTATGTATTTTTTTACTTTTGGTTATTTTTCACGGGTTTTTTTCTACTTGACAGTTTTTAATAGAACTGTCAATAATATCAAAACTGCATGCGTCAAGTATTACCAGTTTTCTAGTAGTGTGCATATCTTTTTGTGTAGATGTGTTACTGCATATTTACTAAGCAAAGGTAATACCATCAAATTTGTTTCCCATGCTTTTTTTTTAGATGGGTTATCGCATATCCTCTTTTTATGTAGATGAGTTACTGCATATCCACCAAAATAGTTAATTCTCACTGTCTTTCTTTGCTGTTTGTTATTTTTTCTCAGACAACAATTTCCACCTATTATAGTTAAGTCTCTTACTATTGATTAATTGCTTCATTGTCTACTATCGTGCTTAATTTAAATGAAACTCTTTTCACAACTGTGATGGGTCCTATTATTTTGCTTAATTTTCACTGTCTTAATTTGTTTAATTTTGTTCCAAATCAAATGATTTTGGAGGTGATTTTAATGGAACGCATAACAATAGGCAATCATGTGAAATTTTGCATTATTTGAAATGAATTATTGGTGTGAGATTGGCATGTGTTTACTGATTTAATGCTATGTTTATGAAAAAAGTAGGGAGAAAGAGAGGTTTTGGTGATCGCAAAGACGATGAGGATGACTTCTTTAGCTCCAAAAAGCTATTTCACCTTATATTCATTTTATTGAAAATTTGCTTTTTAAGAGTTTAAAGGATATGGGTTTAGGTATTGAAAATTTGTTTTTTAACTTGTGGTATTCTTCCTTGCTAAGTGGGTGTAGTATGCAATGATGCAAGTACCCACATTGGCATCAATATGCTTATTCCTTACAATGTTTCAATTTGTTTTGCTTCAATTTTACACTTAATTTTACCAATACTTTGAACCTTCTGTTACATATACTTGGCTAATCGATTTAGTTTCAAACATTTTTATCTTTTACTTGAATTATATGATAGTATTTAAAAACATTTTTATTCCACATTTTTTTTCAAAACTACCTTGTTAAAATTCTAAAGATTAAATGGTTGGTTTAGATATTGTTTGTAAAATGATTGAAGTCATATCGGGTTAAAGCTAAGCGATTATGTAGATAGCCAAGCGATTGTTGAAGGTTGAAGACTGCAAAGGTTTTTAGGATTTCTTGTTTTAAGTCTTGTACTAGGATCTTGTTTCATGTATCGTTGTATAATGTATATAAAACACAATATTAAGATTTCATTTTGTATACATATGTAAAAGAAAAATATTATAGTTTATAAAATAATATTAATTTTATTTATTTGTTGGCCAAGAAAAAATATTTATCTATATAGATTCATAACGTCAATTTTTAACTATTTGGCAAAATAAGAAAATGGACAATAATACAACGATTTAATAAAAATATATTTGTAAAAATGGACCCAGAAACAAGACTTAAACTGACATTGTTGGGCTCTTTGATGTCGGTTTGCCAACCGGCATTAAAGACCTTCAATAACACCATCAAAGATGTTGGTTTAAAACCAACATTAAAGAGGCTTTTAATAACGCTAGTAAAGATGTCGGTCGCCAACCGACATTAAAGACCATATTTCTTCTAGTGATTACTAAAGATTGGAGTAAAAAGGAAAGTTTTACTTCAATTTATTTCAAGGTATTTCTTCAACTTCTTTTAATTATTTGATTATTTGATTCTCTTTATTAAATGACATCCATTCAATTTGTAGAGTTTTTCAATTGTCAATAACTCAGTGTGTATTTTTTTTATTGTTGGAGAGAAAATTCTATCTAAGCTCTTTAGATTTACTCTCAAGTTTATCGACTTGGCTCTCTTTGAACCCACTTAATTAGATTTTGGATTTATGGTTGGCTCTTGGGCCATATCAAACATATATGAGTTTCTAGTGGACCTGATTTTTTCTTTCTTCTTCCACCTCCTGATCATAGGCCTTTTTATTTTGCTGAAATCCAAAAAAGGGGAAAATGGGAGAAAATAAATGACTTTTTTTTTTTTTTTTTTGTTAATTTTTTTTTTTTTTGGAGAGTTGGGAATGGGAGAGAATTAGAGGGGGAAAAAGAGATGCCATAAGAAAAGGGAGGGATGAGGATGCTCATATTAATTGCTTTATTAAAACCCCTTCCCACCCAATTCCTCTTCACAAATATGTATATGTACATATATTATTGTTTAAAAAATAACTGTTCTTGGAATTTTGATTGCCTTGAACTTGGCCTCCTGAGTACCAAATTTCAAAAACCAAAAACATAATAATCACATCCGGTACAAACTATGTATATAAAAGTGGAAAATGGGAAATAGTCACTAAATGATTCATTAGTTATTGACTAACATTGCATCTTTTGTATATGTACTCTTGATTTATGAATTACATTCAAGAAATGGCAATCCATAACTTTGATCTTGAATGACTGGTAGCTGAAACGACCTTCCATAGGACTTGTGAGGTTTTTTCATCTTTCCTACTTACCTTTGTAAGATACCTCTATCAAAAGGAAGAATCATTTAGACAACTATTTTTTAGTTTCTATCGTTGTATAATGCAATGCGGCCAGATTTTCTGGATATGCAGAGAGCTATTGTTTTAAGCCTTTAAAGACAAACCTTGGGAGGTCAGATTTTTGTTAGGCATCTCTCTTGCTCTTGACTTGTTCAATAACGTGCAATTGATTTCTTACATTCTCTAATTATGACTGTGAGGTCTTGAGCTGATTTCTGTGCTTTTAAAACGTTGTGCTGAATTGAAACTTCAGAATTTTCTTGTAACCTGTTAGATTATCGTTTTTCAGGCATTCGTTGTCCTTAAAGCTGGGTAACTTATGGATATGTGTATGGCTAAGATTAGAATAGAATAATCTTAGTAAGTTGTAGCTGTGCCAAAAATGTGATGGATCTATTATTCAGTAGTTTTCTTTCTAGCATCTTCAACTAATATATGTTTCAAACCCCCTCTTGAATATGGAATTAGATATTAGATAAGTCTAAGTTGGACGAAGAATTTGCCCCACATCCCCATTAGAAGCGGTGTAACTGAGTTTTTTTGCTCATTTCTAATAGGCGTGAAACTGTATACTTATGATCATATGTTAGGTGACTATTTGTGTGATGAATAGTGAGATGGAGGTCGAACATCCAAAATGGAATATGGATAACAGGAAAGGAAGTGTTTCTGAGGTTTCATTTATAGTTGTTTCCTATCTGTGAGTTTCAATGGATTAGGAGATGAAGTTAAAAACAGGTAATTGTCTCAAAGTGTTAAATATAGCAAAGTTTAAATGTGCTTTCAGAATTTATGACTATATTGTAAAGCATGTCTATCAGTCTTATGGCTAACAACGCAGTGCAGAAACCAATGATCTGTTTTTTCCATTCTTCTAAAACAGACAGAAATGACTAAAGACTTATAGGATCTGCTTGCGGAGTTAACATAGCATCAATTAAGAGACCGGGAGGCACTAATTTATTTCCAAAGTCTTACTCATGTTTCATAATTAATTACTTTTTTATCATTACTCATGTTTCTAAGCCAAGACGACTCTTAACTGTAGAGTTTTTTTTTGTATTGAAGATTTGGTTACTTGATATTTCATTTTTAAGTCAATTTAATTAGTTCCAAAGAGATATTGTTACATTCGAAGAGTTTCATAAGTTTTAGAAGTGCATCTTTACTGGTTTGCAAATGCAATTCGAGACAACTCTTGATACGTAAGGCTTTAGAAATGTATGAGTTGGAGGAATATCAAATACTTGTTGAGTTGTGGATTTGTACTAAGATATTCTTTTAATGACTAAAACCATTTGTTGAGAATGTGTTGCTTTATGATTGGGGTGGGGGTTGTTGTGGAAAAGGATGTTTGAAAATGTTTTCGTTACTTGTTGGCTTTAGAAATGTATGAGTTTGGGGAATATCAAATACTTGTTGAGTTGTGGACTTATACTAAGATGTTCTTTCAATGACTAAAACCATTAATTATTGTAACTAAAACCATTGAGGATGTTGTTGGAAGCACAATAGCATGGCCTCTTGACAAAGTTATTTTAAGTATGTACATTCCTTAACTATTAACTTCTAATTAGCTTTCTTCAATGAAATCTTTGAGTATAAACTTTATTATTCATTTAGTTTTTGTTCATCATGTTTTTTCTGTGGGCTGATAAAAGAACAATTGTACAAAGCCCAAGAATGTCATTATCAAGACACAACAAGCTTCAAGTGTTTAGATTTACATATCCTATTAACTTTTTGTAACTAATGGAATGGTATAGGCAATGTAGGAAAAAAGATCTACGATATCCTATTACCTTTTTGTAACTATTACCTAGGTTGATCATTGTGTTGTGTTGAATGATATACTAGTGACTATCTTTGGTGAGAACACATAAATTGCATTTTGTGCTAGGTAATATAAATCTTTTGTGAAAATAACATTTTGATGGTACGAACTCTTTCTATATTATAAGCTTTTTAAATAGTTTTCCTTCACATAACTGGAATGTATTTTATGTGTTGATGTTCAAAATTGAATATTGGTATTTAAAAAATGTTTATTGTATATAAAATATAAGAAAATACTATATTGTTATAGCTTTTATCTAAAGGTATGATTAAATGTTTGTATTTGTTAAAAAAATGCTATTATAAACAATCAATAACCTTTTATACATGTTATAAAAAGCTTTTCATTGTTTTAACAAAACGCTATCATAAATAATATAAATAAAAGAAAGACTATTACAAAGTTATTTTATAACCTTTTCGAAACACTATCAAATGCACACTTTTTATAGTTTTCATAAGACATTATAAAAAAAATTTCATAGTCGTGATAAAACGCTATCATAAATGATATAAATATAAGATACACTATTATAAAGATGTTTTTACAACATTCTCAAAATGCTATCAAAATGCATGCTTTTTATAGCTTTCATAAAAACCTATTAAAAGTTCACTTTTAATAACGTGGACTATCACGACCTTTCGTAAAACGCTATAAAATGTTTACGATAGTGTTTCTAGCGAGCTATCATAGACCTTTTTTCTGTAGATAACACTGAAAAGTAGGGTAAAACAGGTATGAAGACTTATGCAAGTTTTATTCTTTTATATTTATGGATATGCGATAGAAGCTACGCATTTTTTATACATTATCGTGTGATTTGGTTCAATGGTTCTACCTAAAAAGCCATAATAACTTGTATTTTTATAAATTATCAAGAGACAACAATGTGTCTCGTCAAAAACTGGTCGGAGAAGAGAAAGAGAAGAGCAGTGGATACATGAAGAAGAAGATGCAATTAATTTTCTCCTTTTCTTTTTAAATTTTTTCTTTAAATGCATGAAGCCCCCTAAGCCATTTATAACCCAAAGTAATAGTAATAATCAGTTTTCCTCTCACAATATATATAATAAATATACATATATATTTTTTCCTATTCCCATGTTCGCTTTCCTCATTAATTCTTTATCCCTTTCCCACCGATCAACATCTCCCTTCTCATTACTCATTTTTTTTCCAACAATAATTATACTCCACAAAAGCAACCCTTAATTTTCAGCATTAATTATACACATATATATAATCAATAATATTTCCACCAAGATTTCAAATTCTTTGTTAAATATATAATTAATTTAAAATCGCCCAGAATAGCAAATTTGATAAAACATTTATAAAATATAAAAATATTTAGATTCTATCAATAATAGACATTGATAACTACTAGTGATAAGAGTCTATCGATGACTATTATTGATAGAATTCTAAATTTTGTTACAACTTGTAAATATTTTAACTTATTTTGTTATTTTCAAAAATGCCCTCCACGAAATCAAATTGACCTTCCAATTGAAATAAACTAACAGATAATAACTCAATTTTAAATAAAATTAAGACAATTAGATTAAAAATTACCTTAATTTTTATAGATTGTTACAATAAATATAGGGAAATTTTTAAAAATAGTAAATTTTACAAAATATTTACAACCTATAGCAAATTCTATCGCTGATAGTCATTGATATGCTATAGTGATAGAAAACTATCATAGAATCCAAAATTTTGTTATAGCTTGTAAATATTTTAATTTATTTGCTATTTTTAAAAATGCTCCAAATATATATATGTTAAATTAAAAAAAAAATATATCTCTGAACATTCTAGTTTATGTCAAAATTACCCTTAAACTTTTAAAAGTGTTAAAAGAATACCATTACAGTTACTTTTGGATGGAAATCGTTAAAGTTTTGTTTAAAAAATACTGAATGAAAAATTTCATAAATACCTTTGATAGACCATAAAAAAAAAAGTTAAAAATACTCATATTGATCCAAATTTTACACCAATTTTCTTACTTGCCAAAGTAAAAATCAAAAGTTTAAGTTAAAACATAAAATCCACGAAATCTTACAAAATTCTAAAATAATTTTTTTCCTTAAAACATACTAAAACAATAACTAGTAAAAATATGTATTTGATTATTAACCGACACTAAATTTTTTAAATACCTTCAAACTTTGAAAAGTTTAAAATATTCTCTAACTCAAAAAAAAAAAAAAATTTAAAGGGTACTTTTGTTATATAGAACAATTCGTTAATAGTGTCCTATCCATCATATATGTATTCAGTATGTAAATACTCTCGTCGTTTACAGACGTTTCTTTTTACAAAATACCAGAATCTGTACAGAAAAGATTAGCAGAGTGAAATGCATATGGGACCGAAATAGAGAGTACTTTTCTATATATAACAAGACAATGATATTGATTGGAGGGTGTGTATTAATATATTCAGTGTATTGTATAGAATTTGTGTTTTTTTGGTGATTTGTTATCTCATCATATGATCTTGTTATGTATCCATATTATTTGAGTTAAATAAGTTATTTCAGTTTTTTACTCTTTGCTTCGAAAAATTGAAGATATCACTTTCCTCTCAGCACAAGGGTATTGATTGGAGGGTGTGTATTGTCATATTGAGTGTATATTGTATAGACTATGGTTTTTTGGTAGTTTGTCATCTCATCATATATATGATCGTGTTATGTATTCATATTATTTGAGTTAATAAATTATGTCGGTTTCTTACTCATTGTTTTGAAAAATTGAAGATATCATTTTTCTCTCTTAATAACTGATCTATTTTTCTAATCAATTTTTTAAAATATCTATATTGTGAGTAATACTTTCAAGGTTCACACACACAAATGACAAACAGAAAATTTTTAAGATGAAAATATGAAATGTTAAAAACTGCATAAATCTAATAGTTGCTGCTGAAAAATAATGAAGTAAAATAAAGGACTGTTGGACAACCTCAATTAAATAGAGTAATTTATGAAATTTAAAATTAATTTGGGAAATAGTAAGCCATAAAATTGAATATCAAAGTTGCAAATAACAAACCAAAAATTGTGGAGTTAGTCGACCAATTCCAAAATATGTACATATATAAATAATAAAGAATGAATCAAAATAACAATAACAATAACAATAACAATAGACTTCATAATAATAATAAAAAGAAATATATATATTAATTAAGGAAAATTTTTCGTATATGTTACTAAAAATCTATGTATGGAAAGATTATCAATTTATATATGGTTGGTAAATAATAAATAATAAATAAAACAATAAATCTCTACCAATATTTTTATAAAAAAGAAAAGGGAACATTTTTTAAATTGTAAAACAAAATTTTGGATTCTATCACTATTAATCTTTTATCACTATATAATATCAATGACAATTTGCAATAGGTGGTAAATGTTTTAAAATCTACTCTTTTTAAAAAATTTTAGAAAAAAAAAAAAAACCCTTTTGGTCCCTTACCGTTTTATAAAAATGTTATTAGAGTTTAAACTTTTATTGATTATTGATTTATTTATTATTTATTATCTTTTTTAATTATTACAACAAATACGAAGGATGATGCTTAAATCATGGGTCAAGATATCAATAAGTATCCTAATATTTATTATTTCTCTAATTATAGGAAGAAAAACAATTTAAGTAATTATATTAATATTCAACAACCGTTATTCATCTTTGTCAAAATGTATTAAAAATGGTATAATCATTCCATATACAAATCTCATATTGATTATATAATAGCTGTTCATATATATCTCAAAGGGTTGCAAACATACACAATTCTAATTAAGCCAATAAAAAAATGAAGACTTCGAATACTTTGTTTATGGTTTTGATGTTTGTAATTTTTGCATTGACGATTAACATCGACACCTGCTTTGCAGCATCCAAATTCATACGTCCATTGACGCCAATGACGGTGACAATTATGAACTGGCAAGCAAATGATACTCTCTTGGTACATTGCAAGTCCAAAGATGATGATTTAGGTCAATTATTTTACTCGTCGTTTCTTCTTCTCCTTTTCCTATTTTTTACATAATATTTATGAGGTTTATATAACTTTTGTTTGTTTTTGTTCTTTAACTTTACAAATTTCTTTGTTTAATAATTATTAAATCGAATTGTTTTAGTTTATTTTATTTTATCTCTGTACTTAGGCTTATGTATATAAAAACTACATTTCTTCTTGGTTTTCGTGTTTTGCTGTTTTCGTTTTAAAATTGTAATAAAAAACATAACCCATTTGTTTTTGTTTTTTGTTTTTTTTTTTATAATGGTGTATATTTTTGTACGATTTCTCTATCATGTTTCATCTTCTTTGTGTAAATTCTATAAACAAAAACATGCTTTAAAATCTAACGTGTTCTTTTTTTAGATTTCAGAAAAGGCAGAACAATATGAATAAAAATAATGGTTGCATACTCAAATTTTTCTAGCAAAAAAAAAAATCAAATCAAATGGTTATGAAATCGAACTTTTAATATATCAACAACCTATTTGGTGCTCATTAATGGTTTAATTCTTTACTCATATTAATGATCAGGTTCACATGCAGATCATTCCTTTTTTAAAACAAAAACAAATGTAGTAAGACAGAAGATATTTTTACAAAGATTAGCAAATTAGATCTATTTTAATAGCTCATAAAATTGGATAGAATAGATGCTAAATTACATTAATCAAAATAAACGTTTATATATTTCATGATTGATGATTAAAAATTAAAACTAACTCTAAAGTTTAAAAGGTTTAAATATTGTGCAATTTAATAATTCTTTTACGAAGTAAAATGTGTGATAAAAATTATGGATCTACTATTGACTTTCAGGTGAGCATGTCATTAACATTGGAAAGCTTTATGAGTGGAAATTCAGGGAGAATTTTTCTGGAACGACGTTGTATTGGTGTAACTTTCGCAACAAACAAAAACATGCAACATTTGAAGTTTTCTGGCGAGAGTCACGGTCAATGTCATGGCTTGAAGATCATTGTAAAGATTCAAATTGCCTGTGGACAGCTAAAGGCACTGGCTTTTACTTGTACAATAGCTCCCAAAATAAATTCGAACTCATTCATGAATGGAAATCTTGTACTTCCTAAGAGTCATGTTTGAAAAGTAAGGATGTAGACACAGAAATTAATAACATGTATTACAATTAAAGATAATTGTATTATTTATACTACATCCTTTGCTACACACATGACCACAAATAAATATTTTAAATAGTAGCTTTTTTTTCCATTATTTAAAGAAAGATTTAGATAAAAGAGCTAAATATTATAAAATTTCATAAATTTTTAAAATTAAAATTTATTTTCTTGATTAGGATTTCGTATATTTTTTTTTACCATTACAACCCTATCATTATTATTAATTATATATGATTTTCGAAATTAAATTTAAATTATTTTCTTATTTACATTATATTTTCCTTATTTATGCATTTAATTAATGTCTAACTTTATTATGAAAATAAATTAGAAATAGTTTTTTAATTAAGTATAAAATAAAATATTTTCTAATATGGAATAATTCAATAATTAAGTATAATCGTATATTATATTATCCACACCACGTTAATAATCTTATTGTTTCTATCTATCGTCGGCAACGACTTCATCCTTCGATCTTTTCGATCTTTTCTTCCGACAACGACTGCATATATTCCAGTCATGTTCTTTTTTTTTTTAATTTTATATTTTTCAGTTCATCTTCCTATCGATATACCACATACACAGATTATATATTCGTTATGTATTTTTTTTTAATTTTTACACATATGCTACTGAATAAGACATTTATGTTCACTACTAGAAAAAAATGGCTTTCTTGACGTTTGTAGTTTTAATTACTTGATGTTTTTTGAAAAGGTTGATTTCTCCCTGATACATTTTATCAAAATTTTGGCTGGCTGGTAAAGGGATCAACCCCAATTGCTACGGGAATACCATTTAATTTACCTGTGAAAAGGCAGAGATATGCCAATCTTCAACTTTCTTAACGTTTTTTAAACTTCAAGTAATATTTATTTATCCTTGACGTTTTAAAAATGTCAAGTAATATCTATTAAATTCTTGAAGTTTTTAAAACATCAAGAATTTTATAAGAAGCAGAATGGAGGTAAAATTTCCGAATTTCTTGATATTTTTTAAACGTCAAGTGAGATGTTATTCTTGACGTTTTAAAAACGTCAAGTTCTATTAAATAAAAAAAAAAAAAGGAAACGCGCCGTCTCCCTTCTTTATCGAATTAATCCTTTTGCCCTAGAAATCTTCTTCTTCATATTTCCGAATTTCGCATCTTCTTCTTCTTCACGACTGAGTATTCGAAATCTCCACCTTCACATTGTCGTCACGCTTGAGCTTCCGAAATCTTCTTCTCCACGTTGTCGTTCGTCACGCCGCCGTCTCTTCACGTTTCTCCGTCTTCGAAAAGTAACCATCGGTCCTTCACTTGATCCTCTCGTCTTCAAAAAATAAACCCTCTATCATCTGAAATGGACATTTGAAATCGTCGTTCTTGACGTTGGGGAAGCCCTATCCCACACCCGTTCTTGAAGACATTCGAAATTGGTTTTCACACTCGTACGAAACCACCATTCGAAATCACCATCGGGCATTAATTCCATCTCTTCACGCCTATCTCACACTCGATCTCTTCATTCTGAAACATCCTTGATGCTTTTGACCGCCGACTGAAGTCCTCCAAACAAACACATTTTGTTCTCTGACCACAAACTGAATTAGGTGCGTTGTTCTGTTAAGTTGATGCTTTAAAACTGTTTTGGATGCTTATGAAATTGTCTTGAGCTTTTTAGTTTTATGGTTTCTTCAAGAATTTTGTACTATCATTTGCATCTTTTCTCAGTTTATCACCATCATTTTCATCCTTTTCCACATTATTGCATTCTTTTAACCTTCAGGGTTAGCAAAGAAGAGATGGGATTCTACATAATATTCTAAAATTGTGTCTTCCAACTTTTTGTGTAGAATAACTCATCCTTCTATGAAGAATCTTCAAAGTTTGACATCCATACATGTGAAGATAATGATGTTGGAAGTGTAAAAGAAATGATTGAAGTTACTCATGAGGAGTATTCAAAAAACCCAAACGGATTTGAGGAGTTGCTTATTGATGCTGAAAAACCATTGTACGAAGGATGCAAAAAGTACACAAAGTTGTCTACTCTAGTCAAATTGTATAATTTAAAAGTTAGGTATGGATGAAGTGATACTAGTTTTTCAGAATTACTTAAAACTTTGAAGGAAATTATGCCTACTACCAATGAGCTCCCAAATTCATTGTATGAAGCAAAGAAAACATTAGGTGCATTAGGAATGGAATACGAAAAGATTCATGCATGCCCGAATAATTGTTGTCTCTATAGAAAAGAATTTGGTAATGCAATTGAATGTCCTGAATGTGGTCAATCAAGGTGGAAAAACGTCAAGGATACAAATGAAAGGAGAAACCAAATTCCCTCAAAAGTGATATGGTACTTTCCAATCATTCCACGATTTAAAAGGCTATTCAAAAGTATTGAATGTGCTGAAAACTTGACTTGGCATTCTAGTGAAAGAATTAAGGATGGTAAGTTACGACATCCAGTAGACTCTCCAGCATGGAAGCTAGTAGACTTTAAATGGCCAGACTTCGGTTCTGAACCTAGAAATCTTCGTTTAGCATTTTCGGTCGATGGAGTAAATCCTCATGGTGATATGAGTTCTAAATACAGTTGTTGGCAGGTAATGATGGTTATTTACAATCTTCCACCATGGTTATGTATGAAAAGAAAGTACATGATGCTATCAATGCTAATTTCAGGACCAAAACAACCGGGGGATGACATAGGCATATACTTAGTACCACTAATTGAAGATTTAAAACTTTTATGGGAAAGTGGTGTTGAATGTTATGATGCTTATCGAGAAGAACCATTCAACTTAAGGTCAGTTTTGTTGTGGACAATCAATGATTTTTCTGCATATGGTAACCTTAGTGGATGTTGTGTGAAAGGGTATAAAGTATGCCCAATTTGTGGAGATAATACAAATTCTATAAGGTTAAAGTATGGGAAGAAAATGGCATACCTTGGATACCGTAAATTTCTAACACGAAATCATCGATATCGACGACAAAAGAAGTCATTCAATGGTAAAAAGAACTTGATACAATTCCAGAGCCACTTTCTGGGGAGGCTGTGTATTTAAAATTGAAAGATCTTGAATTTTCTAGAGGGAAGAAGAACCATAAGAAACGGTTGATGAACAGAAGTGACAAAATTTGTTGGAATAGATTATCTTCTTTTTTTGAGTTGCCATATTGGAAAGATCTTCATGTTAGACATTGTTTAGATGTGATGCACATTGAAAAAAATGTTTGCATGAATATCTTAGGTACGCTTCTTGATATTCCTGGGAAAAGTAAGGATGGATTGAATGTTAGACGCGATTTAGTTGATCTAAAACTTTGACCAGAGCTTGCCCTATCAGCAGTGAAAAGAAAATATTCATTCCTCCCGCGTGTTTTACTCTTACAAAAGATGAAAAACGATGTGTTTTGAAGACTTTGTTTGAAATAAAGGTTCCCGAAGGTTACTCTTCCAATATTAGAAACCTTGTGTCAATAACAGATTTAAAACTTAATAGTTTAAAATCTCATGATTGTCATGTGCTCATACAACAGTTGTTTCTCATTGCGATAAGATCAGTGCTACCGAAACATGTTGGTTATGCTATAACTAGGTTGTGCGTCTTTTTCAATTCTGTATGCAACAAGGTATTAGACGTACAACAACTAGACAAGTTGGAAGAAGATATTGTGGTAACATTGTGTTTGTTTGAAAAGTATTTTCCCCCTTCATTCTTCACAATCATGATTCATCTCACAGTACACATAGTTAGAGAAGTCAAATTTTGTGGCTCTATATATCTTCGATGGATGTATCCCTTTGAAAGATTCATGAAGGTCATTAAAAACTCTGTGAGGAATAGATATCGTCCACAAGGTTGTATTGCTGAAAGTTATTTAATAGAAGAAGCTGTTGAATTTTACTGATTTCTTATCTAGAGTAGATCCCATTGGGCTTGGGACTCGCAAGTCACAAGACCATTTAGACACTTCAAATATTGGTAGACCATTGTCCATGGGAGTTCCTTTCAAACCTCAACAAGAACCTCAACAAGAACTTCTACGTCAAGCTCATCAATATGTTTTGGAAAATACAATTGATGTCCAACCATATACAGAGTAAGTTTTTCTTGCTTTCTTGATTGTTTCATTGACTTTTATATACTTAATCTAACTATATTACAATGTTTGAATTGATGACTACAAAGAAAACATATTTAGCCTTTGCAACTACAATATCGGAATAAGTCTAGAAATTAGAAATGGCTTCAAGAGGAACATAATCAAACTTTTATACATTGGCTACGAGAAGAGGTATAGTGTTGAACCTAGTAATTTAGTTACATTTGTTATGTATCCAACTTTAAATAAGAATTATCATGTTAGGTATCAACTGAGCTTGAAGTTGGAAATGCTGGAGTTTCAGATAACTTACGGTGGCTTGCTCATGGCCCTCATCCTTTTGTTATTAGATATAGTGGTTATGCAATAAATAGATGTCGCTATCACACACAATCTTGTGATAAGGAACGAAGTGTACAAAACAGTGGAGTTAGCTTAGTTGAAAAAACAATGCAAGTGTGTAGTTCTAAAGATAAAAATTGGAGATATGTCATTCTATGGAGTGATACAAGAGATATGGGAACTCAATTATAATACATTTAATGTTCCTATGTTTAAATGTGATTGGGTTCAGAACAATGGCGGTGTTCGGATCGATGAACTTGGTTTTATTTTAGTTGATTTAAATAGAGTAGAACACAAGTCAGACTCCTTCATACTAGCAAGCCAAGCAAAACAAGTTTTTTATGTTGAGGATCCAAGCGATGTTAGATGGTCAGTTGTGCTTACTCCACCACAAAGAGACTTTGAAGATAGATATAACAACGACGAACTTGGTGATACAATACTACAGTGTGAAGGAATACCCAATGATATGCCAGATGTCGATTTAAATAGTGACTTGGATGACAACATCTTAACGTACGTACGAGCAGATTGTGAAGGCACATGGATACCTACATAATATTATAAGGGTTTGTTTTACCGTTCTCAAACTAATAGTACCATAAGTTTATTATGCTCATTCATCTCAATTGATCAGTTTTTAATTTTTTTTAAAACTTGTATACTATGCTAATTGTTTCTTAATTTTGATTGACAACTTTTGATTCATACATCACATGGACAATTTTACTGACGAAGAACTTGGTGTTGATGAATTGAATGCAACATTTGGAATTGAGGATGATGAACATCTTGGTACTGAAAATGAAACCCCAAAGTAGATATGTAGACCACGAGGACCAACTATTATGTTCGATGTAACTCGCATTAGAAGTTTGGGAGAGAAGAAGGTGGTGATGTACAATGAAGATGGAGTACCTATTGGTGAGAATGGAGCAAAGTTGAAGTCTTTCATAGGATCTGCGACACATTATCATGTCTCGATCACATATACATCTTGGAAAAGTGTACTTGTAGAACTAAAAGACAAAATATTCAGTACGGTTGAGGTATATATAATTTCAATGTGCATATATTGATAATGTTCCTGATGTACACTATTAATTACTTTTAAATATTTAGGCCGCATTCTTCATTGATCCAAGATCTAGGAAAAATATTCTCCAAACTGCAGGCATTTCGTTTCGTCAGTTTAAGTGTTGGCTAACAATGAAATACATTATGCCGCATAAGGATGAACCACAACTCCTACAAGTTCCACCAGAAAAGTATTCATTTATTGATCAACATCATTGGGAAGAATTTGTAAGGTCTAGATTGTGTGAAACTTTCCAGGTATGTTACTTTCTCACTAACAAATATATTTGTAAGGTCTAGATTGTGTGTTACTTTCTCATTAACAATATATTTGAAAATAGGAAAAAGACAATTGCAACAAGATAGACGATCTAAGAACAAGTATAACCATAGGATTTCGAGGAAGAGTTATGCCAATCTTATTGAGGAAATGATAAGAATTAATTTATGTTCTCATAATTATTAAGTTTATCAAACTTTATCAAAGGTTATTCTAATCTTATTATGGAATTGGAATGTTGAAAAAGGAAGGTTCAAATGAAGCGGATTTCGATCGAGCCATCATGTGGAAGAAAGCTCGAGTTAACAAAAAAGGGTAGTATGACAACGACGATGTTTAGCAAGTCGTCCATAAAATTGTAAGACTTTTTGTAGATTACACATTTGAACTACCATACATAAGCATTTCTATAACTTAGATTGGTTTTGTTACCGTTTTAGGATGAGATTTCAATGAATACAAACTAATCGTCTAAAAAAGGACACTCTTCTAATGATGTCTTAACTCAAGCATTGGGTACAAAAGAGCATCATGGTCGTGTTCGTGGGGTCGGTGGGTATGTTACTCCTACCACTTACTTTCATTTTGTAAAAAAGACATCAAAACGCGAGGAGAAGATTATACTTGAGAATAAAGAACTTCGAAGGCGCGTAAGCGATTTAGAAGCACGTATCCACTCAAACTTGTCTACACCATTATCTGGACATGGTAGCTGTTCGAAGCCAAATATCTTAGAAGAGAGTGAGTCGATGAAAATAATCAAAGGGAAGAGTAAGTTGATGGATAAAATCAAAGGGAAAGAGGTGGAGGAGATCAAAGTAAATGACGACAGAGTAGAGTTGGACATCTTTAAGGTATGTGATCCTCTAATAAACTCAAATGTTTAATATTCATATCGTATTGAAAGTGAATGTTTTTTCTTGAATTAGGAGAGAGCCTTAATAAAAATGCCTAAGGAAAGAGAGGTTGTCTGTGAGTCGACGTCAATTTTGCCAATAGCTTTGAAGTCGATTCTCAGATACGCTGAGAAGATAATGGAGAAAGATTCTAGTATCACTATTCCACTACCTGTTGGCATTTTTGGTATTAGTTGAAGACTTCTGTACTCCGAGAGGACATCATTGACCTTTGTAACATGAATGAGGTCAAAACATTTACATTGGTGGCCTATATGACGTAAGTCAATTTCATTTGTTTAGATCTAAATTTATGTATCTCGTTTACGAGTTTATAATATTTTGTAGGTACTTGTATTCATATGTTCTTGGTTCGAAGGAAAATGTAAAGTACATCTTTGTAGATCCGTCCCTCACCTCTGATAGACTATCACAAGAATCTCGAGTTCGAAACTTATGCAGTAGATTGATGGTCTCAAAAAGTAACGAAATAGTTCTTGCTCCTTTTAATCATGGGTAAGTCAAGTTATTTTATCAGTTGCATTGCAAAAAACTAGTACTAATATTTTGTATAATTAGGGGTCATTGGGCACTTCTGGCCATAAATACATATGATGATACAGTATTCTACCTTGACTCACTAAGGACAACATCGAAGTCAACTACAAGATAGTAACTGACACGTAAGTTAATCTTTTATATCATTTAGTGTCGATTCTTATATGCATGTACAATATTTAAAAATTTGTTCAATCTTATCTTGTCAAAACAGAGCAATAGCAATGTTTCAGTCATAAAAGAACATTAAAAAAAGCAGAAAACAAACTTTATGGCAAACAGTAAAGGCAAGTATAAAATTTAAAGTCATTATATATTGTAGACTACTAGCAATTAGGATTACTTCGTTATTCAAATTTGTTGATTTTATATAGACCTCTGCAAGTCGGGAGTACTGAGTGTGGATACTACGTCATGAGGTATATGAGAGAAATCGTGACTAGGGGAAGCATTGTCATATCCGATGCGGTATGTTATATATCAAACTATTTCTTTTGTGAGTTAATTGGTTTATTTGTATAGTGGGTTAACTCATTTAATTTATTTTGCATGTTTATAGATTGATACACGAAGATCATACTCGCAGGCAGAACTAGACGGGGTGCGAGTTGAGTTAGCTGACTTTCTGAGTTCGTACATATGATTGTGACCAATAATTTATGATTCTGAAGTAGGAAATTTTTTGTTGTGGCGCTGCTTATAATATGAAACTTTATGTATAGAAACTTTAGGTGATAATTCTTTTGAATTGTTCATATGGAGGAAGGGGGGAGGGGGGGTGGGGTTGATTGGTATACTTTTGATTGGATTTATTATAGCTAGCCTGTTTTGTGAATTTCTAAGTTGAGTTGGATTCATGGCAATCTAATGGAATATTCATATCTATGTAAAGTCATGAAATATTTATATCTATGTAAAGTCTTGGAATTGATTATATATATATATGGTGAATGGTTTTTATTTATATATGCTCGAGTTTTGAAACTATATTTGATGAATATCGTTGATCAATATATTTATGAAACTGTTGCTGGACAACTGTACAAGACTATTAGATCAGCACAATACATGAACAAAAATATAATTGAATTACAATTTTTTTTTAAAAAAAAATTGAAACATGCTTGACGGTTTTAAAATGTCATAAACAATTGCATTCTTGACAGTTTTAAAATGTCATAAACAAGTACATTCTTGACGGTTTTAAAATGTCATAAACAAGTTCATTCTTGACGGTTATAAAATGTCATGAAAATATGTATATTTGACGTTTATAAAACGTCAACGTTCACTATTCTTGACATTTTTATCAACCGTCAAGAACTTTGGCTTTCTTGACGCTGGCTTCAATGACGTTTTTAAAACCGTCAAGAATAGGGTCTCTTGACAATTTAGAAACGTCAAGAGAGCCTGTTTTTGTAGTAGTGGTTTTGTGTTTTATTTCATATATATTACTGCATATATTCAATAATCCATTCACAACTTTTTCTTTTAGTATGTAATTTTTTTTTTACTGAAATTATATATCACTGCATACACATATTATGTAAGAGATCATTATTTTTTTTTATAATTATTACATATATACTACTGCATAATACATATACTTTATATATACTACTCATAAACCAGTTTAACAAATTGATAGCATAACTTTTCATTCATAAAATATATAATGTATTATTTTATTTATACTATTCATAAATCACTTTTTCATTCAACCACTTTTTCATACAATTCCCTGGATCTTCAATTCTTTCATCAAAGTTCCTACATAGCAAACATATTCAGTTTTCCTCACCATTACATATACAAGAGAACAACTAAAATATACACTGTATTATTCAATATATACTATATAATTACGTGGAATATATGAAAAACAATGCAAAATCAAAGAAAGAATGGACAAAGAGAGAAATTGGAAAGTGAGAGAGAGTATGGGAGGAAAGAATTTTTTAACAAAATTACCAAAAGAAAAATAATTAAGGGACAAATTTTATTATAATATTATCATAATAGAATTAATCACTTATCATACTTATATATGATATCTAATAAATGCAAATCTTAATCATGGTCCACTTTTCTTTTTCCTTTTTCTATTTTTTTAATATATTATTAATAATAAATATGAGTAAATTGATCATTTATGTCTTATATCATATACCATACTTATATATGATATCTAATAAATGCAAATCTTAATCATGGTCAACTTTTCTTTTTTCTTTTTCTATTTTTTAATATATTATTAATAATAAATCTGGGTAAATTGATCATTTATGTCTTATATCTGTGTAAAATATTAGTCAATTTAGGACATTTCTAAAATTTTTGAGAAATTTAGGTCAATTTTATAATATAGTATATCATTTTAGGTCATCTTAGTTAAACACCCTTGTTTTAATTGTGTCTTTAATATCCTTTTTGTTACACTTCTTGTTTCATTAAATTAATAACTTATGATGTTGAAAATTTTGAACCTGACTTGTTGGTAAAAAAGAACATGTGTAAGTCAATTCATTTGTGTTTAATTTGATTAATTTTTTTTTTGTTACCCTACAAAAGTAACTTTTGAATAAGAAATTTTGAGACCAATCACAAATTACTACGTCATTTACTAAATTAAGAATGAAAAATACAAATAATTAAATTTGAGACTAATTAAAAAATTGGCACAGTGTCCCAAATTAAAATTGAAGACATAAATTGACTAATTCTAATAATGCCACATGTTTTCATTACCATCGTTGGATCAAGTTAATTATTTTGATCAAATTAAATATTATTTACTTGTACTAAAGTTCAATTAAACCAAAAAATAAGCTTAATTTAGCCCAAAATATAAATATGACTCAAATCAATGTGGTTGAGACTATGAGTCTGGTTCACAGACCAAGCAGGGCTCAAGCCCATAAAGCTCACCAGAGAACTCTATAAATAAAGTTCTCTTCATTTGTGGAGGTTGGATTCTTCCGAAGAGCTAGAAGACTCTCTAACACCTGAAGTCGACCACCACCTCTAACTTCAAGAATAACACGTGCTTCATTTCCTCCAAATCAAGCGTATGCGTTCAATCGAGAGAGAATAAGAGGATCAAATTTTAGAGATCAAACCACATCGCATCAAATCAACACAAATACAACATCTCCACAAGTTCAACTCCACGAATCAAATTTCTCAAAAAATCTTGTATGAACAAATCTCTACCTCTCATCTCTCTCTCATCATCCAAATCTACAAGCAAACTAATGACACTAAGGAAAGTTGCATCCAAATATACTATCACAAAGACACTAACACTAGACTTCACCCAAAGTCACTCAAAGAAGAGCATGCAAACACAAGAACAAAGTTTTGTCCTCACAAAGAAAAGTCAGGAACAATTGATGGAATCTTCTAAAGGTGGGATCAACATCAAAGAAAATCTTTTGTTCGACAACTCTACTCCTGCTTTCGATCTATTAGAGAAAGAATCACACCTTGAAGTAGTGTCTGTCATGGATCATGTAATAGTCGAGGCCGCCATGACGCAGATAGAGAGAAAAATAAATTTCCTAATGAAAGTTGTCAAAGAGCGAGATCATGAAATCACTACCTTGAAAGATCAAATATGTTGGAATTTATGTCCTAAAACTCATAGATAGTAAATATAATTCATTGATTGTTATTAATTAATAAAATGTTATTATTATTATTATTATTTCAATAAGCGCTATTGATTATATTATTAGCTTTGTCTTAATAACCTAAATGCAATAAACTAACATCTAAAGTTATTTGATGAAGCCTGAACAGTATATAAAAACATACATGAATCAATGTTCGAGATCAGCTTAAAGGGTCTATAGTATAAGGATAAGGTTGGGTATCTTCTTCTGGTAACACTATGGATACAGCGCACTTCGTATTTGATACAAACACAATGGTCCAACACGTTCGTGTAGGTGACATGCAAGTGAGGGTATCCTATTGAAGGGATTAAAGCCCTTGACAACGATAGATTTTACAGAGACCTTAGATCAATTTAATTGGGAACTTAAAAAATACCATACATTGACAAAATAACACAGAAACCAATTTTCTTATTATAATTTAAAGGCTAAACATGGTTTCTAATTATAGATCAGAGAAAAAAAAACTCACGTAGTTTGATGCCTCTGAATCTACAAAATCACCGAATTTGGGACACCACCCGTCGGAGACCTTCCTATCCTCTGAGAAAAGATTGATTTGTGGGAACCAACTAAAATGAGAAAAGATTTTTAGAGAATTCACAGACAAAGACTTTAGTTGAAAAACTTGTTTTCTTCTGCGTATTTATAACTCCCACTTCTTTAGGAAGTATGAAAGAATCATGAGATTCTATTAAATTAAAAAATATTAAATTAATAGAAAGATCAAATTAATTAATTAATATTTCATTTAAATCATATCTAATGAATATCTCTCACATATTTAATTAAGTCAAATTTAATTATATAAAATTAAGGGGTATTTTTAAAAATAGCAAAATAAATTAAAATATTTACAAGTAATAGCAAAATTTTAGATTCTATCAATAATAGTCTTCTTTACTATAGCATATCATTGACTATCAGTGATAGAATTTGCTATAGGTTGTAGATATTTTATAAAATTTGCTGTTTTTGAAAATTCCCCTAAAATTAAACCAAACTAATAATTAATTCTCTAATTAATGAATTGCTAAATTAAACATCTTATATTTAATTTAATTTAAATTTGAATCATATTCAAATATAAAATTCTCTTATAACCAATAATTTTAATATGAATCCAATTAACGTTAAATTAATATTTGAACTCATTCAAATATTTTATCTCCCATAAATTAATTTTGAATCATATTCAAAATTAAATTTATATAATAAAGTTTAATTAAAATATAAACTTTATATTATAATGTATCATTATACATTATACTAATTCCCAAAGTAAATTTCACTATTTCAAATTAAAACCAATATAAATAAATCTCATTATCTTTTACGTGATAGGAAGTTGATCTAATGGACCTACAGATGAGACGCTAGAACGATATGAGATCAATTTACTAAACTCATTAACCACATTAATCAATATTCATTAAATATGATTTAACGATTTAATATTTTTATTAATTTAATATTTTTTAAATTAATAGAATCTCATAATTCTTTTCAACTTCCTGAAGAAGAGGGAGTTATAAATACGCAGAGGAAAATAAATTTTTCAACCTAAGCCTTTGCCTCTCTACGAATTCTCTCGGAGATTCTCTCAAGCGATTTTCTCATTCCAATTGGTTCCCACAAACCAATCTCATCCCATAGGATAGGAAGGTCTCCGATGGGTGGTTTTCTTTCTCTAATCTACAATTTAAAACCATGTTTAGCCTCAATTAGAAATTTTTTCTATAACTATTGCCAATGTACGATATTTTTAAGTTCCCATTTAAATTGATCTAAGATCTTTGCAAAATCTTCCGTTGTCAAGGACTTTAATCCATTCAAAATAAAGGCTTGTGAAACTACTAAGTAGAGCAAAACTTTTGCTGTTAAAGTTGACGATAAAGGAAAAGCTGTTTTGTAGGAAAACCATATGCAACAACCCATTTTCATCACCTCCCTATCAGTCCAACAACTGCAGGATATGATCACAAGCTCCATAAGAGCTCAATATGGAGGACTGCCACAAACGTCTTTTATGTACTCCAAGCCATATACCAAGAGAATCAATGACATGTGAATGCTTGTTGGGTACCAACCTTCAAAGTTCCAACAATTTGATAGAAAGGTCAGTCCAAAACAACATATTGCTCATTTTGGTGAAACATGCAAGAACACATGATCAAGAGAAGACCAACTAGTCAGGCAGTTCGTTTGAAGCTTGAAAGAAAATGTTTTCGAGTGGTATACTAATCTGGAGGGGAAAGTCATTGATAGCTGAGAACAACTGGAAAATGAGTTTCTAAACCACTTCTACAGCACCAAGTGCACTGTAAGCATGATGGAGCTTACAAACACAAGACAACGAAAGGGAGAGAAAGTTATCGACTACATCAACCAATCGAGAGCTTTATGTCTTGACTACAAGGATCGACTCAATGAACTGTCTAGAGTGGAAATGTGCACCCAAAGCATGCACTGGAAGCTTCTTTACCTTTTGCAAGGATTAAGACCTCGCACATTTGAAGAGTTAGCAACTTGCGCCCATGATATGAAACTAAGTATTGCCAACATGGGAGAAAAAGATTTCTTGGTTCCAAAAATGAGGAGTGACAAGAATAAAATTAATGACACACAAAAGATCGTGAATAGTGTCACAAAAGAGTCTATGGTTGTTCATGCGACTCCATTGAAATCTTTCTCTAAAATAAAAGAAACAAAAGTTGAAAGAAACCATGATGATGATGAAAAGCAACGTCCAACTCATAAAAAAAGACAGAAAAAAGCTTATCCATTTTTTGACTCCAATGTTGCAGACATGTTAGAGCAATTGACAGAGAAATAATTTATTCATCTGCCAAAATGTAAACGATCGAAATAAGTAGAAAAAATAGATTATTCTAACTACTGTAAGTACCATCGGGTCATTAGTCACCCTATTGAAAAGTGTTTCGTGTTGAAGGAGTCGATTCTAAAGTTGACTCGTGAAAAGAAGATCGAGATGGATATTGATGAAGTAGCTTAGAGAAATCATGTTGCAGTTGAGATGACTTCAAGTGTTCTATCATCAACACAACTTTATGATAAAAGGAAAAGCTTGATTTAGTTTGGGACGTTCAAACCTATAATTGTCCAAGTCCAACAAAGGATCGTGACGACAAACTCCCAAAAGAAAAAATAGTCTGCTAAGGATGATGGTGAAGGATGAATAGTCGTGACTCATTGAAAAGGAAGACAACCAAGTCGTCATTCCATCAAAAGCATGCAAAAGGAAGTAGCTATCATACAAAGAAGGGGAAAAGAAACAGGAAGACCTGGAAGCCTAAGCCTATGCAAGAGGAAGACGATGATCTTCTCTTATTACCTCAACGACCAATAACTTTGCCAGAATTTCTCCCAATAAACTTCCTTGATGATCATCTAAAGGAAGTATTAGAAGTCACTCCATGTCACGCTGTCAGCATAATGAAATTCGACAACAATTATGCATCTTCTGAAGAAGTCAACAATTCAAATGAAATTAAGCAAAGGAATTTTGTCTTTGATCGTGTCAAGTCTCCAACTACTCGATCTTCAGTCTTTCAAAGATTGAGTATGACCACGAAAGAAGAAGAAAACCAATGTCCAACTTCTACTTTCATTCGAGCTTCATCTTTCAAAAGGTTAAGTATCTCCACATCAAAGAAAGATCGACCTTCAACATCTGCTTTTGATTGTCTAAAGATGACAAGGGATCAACATGAAAGAGAGATGAAAACTTTGAAGACAAAACCATTTCATGAATAAAATAATGACGATAAGATTCACAGTGGTGTCACATCACGCATGAAGAGGAAGTTGTCTATTGACATAAATACAGAAATTTCCTTAACAGTGAAGCCAAGAGTTATTATATTCACCAATTCTACAAATGAAGGAGGTGAACAAATCCTTGATGAGAATATGAGTTGCTAAATATGCAAAGCTCCTTATCGGAAGAGCCTAAACTACATAGTGCTTCTAGCCCATAAGAGCTTAAAAGGTGAATAGTAAAAAAAAAAGATTGAACTATGTTA
Source organism: Cucumis hystrix (assembly GCA_025688845.1). Taxonomy (NCBI): domain Eukaryota; kingdom Viridiplantae; phylum Streptophyta; class Magnoliopsida; order Cucurbitales; family Cucurbitaceae; genus Cucumis; species Cucumis hystrix. The sequence goes on from CM046886.1 coordinate 11,819,719, forward strand.
TGACTTGATCCCTATATTATAAAGGGTATGTAGGTAGATTAAGGGAAACTCTAAGTTAAGTGCAGTAAAAAGAAAAACTTAGTTAAACTACTTTATGACTTGATTCCTATACTATAAAGGGTATGTCGGCAACTTAAGGAAAGCTTAAGTTTAATCCAATAAAAAAAACTCAGTTGAACTACGTTATGACTTGATCCATATATTATAAAGGGTACATAGACAATTTAAGGAAAACCTTAAGTTCAGTCCAGTAAAAAAAAGAAGTTGAACTACATTATGACTTGATCCCTATAAAGGTACGTAGGCAACTTAAAATAATTCTTAAGTTTAGTCACACACAAAACAAGAGCAGTGTCATGACCACGGCATAGAACTAGAAATTGATGGTGTTCGTTCTCATTAAAGAATATCAACTTAAAGTTGAAGATGCTTTGTTAGGGGCAATATAACAAATAAAAAAGGTGTTGCACTAAGAGTAAGATGTTGCAAAGTTAGATGCTTATAAGGTGCATCACTCCTCTGAAGTTCAACACTCTCATCTTCAAGTTAAGAAGTTTCTCATAATCAAATTCTGAGGATTTATTGATGTTTCTTGAAATTCAAGTTCAAAATTTCATCAAGGCTCATTTAAATGCAAGATTGGAGACATTACCAATGCTTTTTCATCTCCAACTTTAAGGCATTGCACAGCTTCTTTTCCATGTCTCAATTTGAGGGTTGCTTTGTTGGTTCCATCTTCAAGTTTCTCCAAGAAGACGACAATGGTGCAGCTCCACCTCTTCAAGATGAAGATGATGTAGTTTCGCCTCTTCAAAATGACGGCAAAGTCATCCTAAAAACGATAGCCAAGTTTTTAAAAAAATAAGTAACAAAACAAAAAAAATTTAAGATGTCTGATCGTTCCTACTAGGAGGTGGATCTGACGAAAAATGCCCAATCGTCCTTAGTAAAAGTTGGATCGTTGATGGCAAAGCAGAACGAAGATCTTTGATCGTTTCTACTAGGAGGTGGATATAATGGTAAATGCTTGATCCTTCCTAGTAGAAGTTAGATCGCTGATGGCGAAGCAGAATGAAGATGTATGATCGTTTCTAATAAGAGGTGGATCTAACGAAAAATGTATGATCGTTTCTAGTAGAAGTTGGATCACTAACGATAAAGTAGAACGTAGATGTTCAATCATTCCTACTAGGAGGTCGATCTAAAGACAAACGATTGCAAATGATTGCGAAAAAAACAAACAAACAAAGAAAGAAAAAAAAGAAAAAAATCTTTCTTTTTGAAAATATGTTTGGATGAGAGGCGCGACAATTCTAGTTTCTATAAAGAGGTAAAAAAAGGGGGACAGAAAGTTAGGAAATTTTTTTTTTTAAAAAAAGAGAGAGATAGGGAGATCAATAGAAGTTTTTTTTTCATACTTTTCTTTTGGTTAATGAGGAATGAATGATCAAGGTGTGAGTCTATTTATACTAACTTGTGTAGCGGAGAGGGGTCCTTTCGACTCACTTTCTTCATCATCTCCTTCATCATATTTCTAAGGTTTTTTCTTAACTTTCTTTGCTCGCCTCTTCTCAAACTGCTCTCTAAAAACCTTTTTCTCCATTGTGACCTTCCTCTTTTTAAAATCGTGCTAAGATTATCCACTTATGTTATTAAAAAATTTATCATTCCCTAAAATCCTGTTATTTGCTTCATATCCCTAAAATGATGGCAAATATAAATTTAACATTTTTTGATTATTTATATTCCAAAATATTTATAAAAAATTTGAATATTTTATTTTTGGAAGGAATTAATTGAGAAGAGAGGATTTGTTTTATTTAAATTGGAAAAGAAAAAAGGAAAAAGAAGATATTTAAGGGAAAAGAATAATATAATAATATTTATTATTATTATTAATAATAATATTATTTTAAGTATACCTCTTGGTCCGCGTTCTTCGTCCATCCCACTATTCATCATCTTCTTCACTCTCACCAAACCCTAACCGCTGACAACACCTCCATCTCCGTTCGAGTGTTCTCTGTCCAATCGAGATGTCCACCTTTATAGCCATCCCTTCCGTTCTGTTGACGGAGAACTAAGCTGCAAGGAAACATCTCCTTCGTTGCACGTCGCTAGACGTATTTTTACTTCATTCGAAGTCGAGCGCCTTTACGCCGCTTGTTGCTTCGCGCATCACACGCCCAACCGCACCAATCTCCTTCATCACCATCCGTTCGCCAGTTCTGCCAAAACTTCCAACCGCCGTCAATCGTCGGATTTTAGTGACTTTATGGTTGTTGGGGTTTTGTTGTACTTTTTCTTAATTACCCCTTGAAGTTAAGATAGTATTAATTTTTAGATCTTTTGAAAGAGACCAAAGAGGATAGAAGACGGAAAGGGAGAATACAAGGTATGTGGTTGATGTTTGATATCGAATACAATGTATTTGGATGTAATTACGCTGTATGTGTCCTAAAAATCAAAGGGATATATTGTTGTTGTAATTTAATAGAATAATTAAATAATCAAAAAAATAATTTATATTCACAACGTATTTAAATACAAACTATAATTAAAAACTAAAAAGATATTACATTTTACATTTTTTCTTTTTGACCTTGACAAAATTTCAGAGATCACCTGAATGTGCATGAACAATTGAGAAGTATAATCGTGTTGAGAATAAAATTTCCTGAGAAGCAGAGCTCAAACGAGCAAAGAATAAAATCCCTTGAAGAAGCACACCTTTGCGCCAAACGAAAAGGAATCTATAATCGATTTGATGAAGAAGATGGTTGGCAAAAAAAAAATTCTTTGATTTGCGCCGAATGTATGAAGACTTTGAAGATTTTGAGGAGGATGAAGCTTGAAACTCCAATCTTTTCTGCAATTGATCGAAGACTTTGAAGATTTGGTGGAATCTACGAAAGTGAAAGATAGTGAAGCTGGATTCTTTTCGCCTTTGAATACCTAAACGTGCACAATTTCAACAAGGATGTGTTATTTAATTACATGGTATTTGGATTTTAGGTGAAAAATTGTATTTAGGACTGTTTTCGAATTGGGTATGGGCATTTGAGACATTGTTCCAATTATTTATTTTTCAAACTTTTCAATTTTGCTATTCTAACAATTAAAAAAAAAATTGCTATTTTACTAAAGTAAACCTATTAATTTGTCATTCTTCTTGTCCACCCTTTGATAAGCCCATATCTTACACCATGGGTCAAACATGGACTTGACATCAAATGTCAAGCCCACCTAATGTCAAAGCAAGGGGCCAAACACTTCATTTAAAACTCTTTTAAGTTATTTTTTCTTTTTGTACACTCTTGTTATAAGGATCCAATATTAGCAAAATTTGTTATATAAGAGTTATTTTGTGTGTGTTTAGAGGCAAAATTTCCCTAAGAGCCTTTATATATACTAGTCCTTCAACACGTGCATAGCACGCGACTCTTTTAACTTGTTAAATGAATGTAAATATATGAAAATAAAAAAAATCATATATAACTAAATTCAACAAATTTAATTTTCAAAAGTATAAAAGATACATCATTTAAAAACAAAAATATAAAAGATACATTATTATTGTTATCGTTTAAATTATTGGATAATGAGTTTATTGAAGAAAAAAATGTTTGCATAAAAAGGTATTCCAAAATGAAAGAGGAAAATGGAGAAGATTAAAAGTGATTTTATGTTAATGTTTTAATGTTTAATGTATTCTATAAGATATAATGCATTAAAAAATAAACTTATAATCAATGTTAAATTCTTGAATTATAACAAAACTTTGTTTTTAGCAAAAACATGTTATTTTCATTTTAAAAATATTTTTTTTCCAAAGTTTATATCATTTCTCATTAGGAAGAATATTGTATTCGGTAAAGAAAACGTGGAAACATATATTGGAGGGAATAGATTAGTATATGCACTTGAGATAATTTTTTTAATCTACTTGTTGATGTTTAAAATCAAATTAAAAATTATTTTTTCAAATATAACCATACATTATTTATTAAAGCACTTACTTTATAATTTATTCTATGAAAGAAAAAAAAAAACTTATTGCACTTATCTAATATCTCATATCACACCAAATAAATAAATTATCTGTCAAGAAGAAAAAAATAAACTTACATAACTTTTTATAGAAATGTGTGATTATCTATTATGCTCTAGCACATTGTATATCAAACAACTAATTTTGGAAAAGGGGTTGAGTTTGGAAAAAAACAAATACACATACAAAATTTTTATAGAAAAAGGTACGTAGAGATGATGCCTATTTAATTTCAAGAGGAGTAGTATTGTTAAATTATTGAAAATTTTAAACTTTTCCAATTCTTAAATTTATCATACTTTATTGTCAAATCATAAATTTGTTATGACTTTTTAATAATTACTTGATCAAACTATTTAACTTCTATAACTTTTAAAATTCTAAAATAAATTAAATTTAAAGTTTTTATTATTTTTAATGAATTTTCTTAGGACAAAATGGAGAAACTACTATCATATTTCTTCTTTTACCCACTGTATTACTTATAACTATAACTAATAATTAGATTCCAACAAAAGTTACATAATTCAAACACAATAAAAGTGTATTAACCACACTTCACCATTTTATTAATAAAAAACTAATAAAAACAAAATTAATTAAATTGAAAAAAATAACATGAGCAAAGAATGCATTCTTTTACATTTAACTTAATTACAAAGCAATGATTAAAAACTGGAAAATAGTTATTTGGCATCCGCATGTCACTTTGTTATTTTTTAGAAATGACGTTTCTGACCGTTCTCTCTTTAGTCTTCCACTTTTACATTCTTCATCCTTGAATTCTCATCAATTTCTCAGCATCTTTTTTATTGGGTTGATTGGTTGCTCCTAGGCCTCGCAAAAATATGATGAAGGGTTCGTGAGCGCTTTTGTAGCAACCTTGGCTCACAAATCTTCATTTAAATTTGTTGGAAGATTAATTTCTTCACACCCATAACTTTTTATTGTGAACATGCATAGAAAAGAAAAAGAATGGGATATTTATACCCAAATATTTGAAAAGGTAAAAAAATTTGAAAGGTTAATATAATTACAAAATAGTTAATATGCAAGAAAGTGAAATGTTAATAGGTGGAAGATAAGGGAATGTGAATGGTTTTAGAGAACTTTTAATGATATAATTAATTGGAGAGAAAAAGTTAAAATTATTTATATCCAAGTATTTATCAATAATTAATTTCAAATTAAAATAAATAAAAAGCAAATTACAATAAAACTCAAGTAAGAAACCAACAAATCCACTAAGAAGAAGGGCAAAATTGGAAACAAAAAGTTTCTCCTCATCCATACTTTTATATATACTATAGACTAGTAAAAAACACGTGTCTGACACGTATAATGTGTAGCTTTGAATTATAGTAAACATTGCATATATATGTTTAGGTTGTGCTAAATTTAAAAGTACGAAATAAAAAATCTAATAGAATTAGATGTACATGGAAAGAAGTTACAATAATTAGATTCAAATATAAGAATTTAAATGTAAGACTTGTATATATATATATATAAAGATTTATTTATAAACAATATTTTTGTGCAATTTGAAGGTAACTTATTGTCACCTATATAGGCTTGATCCAAACTTTTGTTGTCTTTATTGAAATTTCTCTAGATAGTGAACGAAAGTTGTCCATGAGAAAACACATTTTCAGGAAGATATATTCCAACATTAGGAATTGTTTGTCATTGTGCTTTGTTAATGTTCATTACAAAGCATAAACGAATGGATAATTGTTTTCTCTTGATCTTGAATGGATATCCATTGTCATTTGGTGGACTTAATGGTATTCGTGGAAGAAAAACTTGTTTTTCTGTATGATCACCCGTTGCTATTTCAGCATGTATAATATTTTTCTAAATGATCGACATACCAATCTTGTCCCATTATACAATCCATTGGATGGATCCAAAATTCTCAATAACAATGTTTGTAGAAAAAAAAAAATCAAAGAAGCCTTTTATATAGTAGAAAAAATGTTACAGAAGCTTTTCAACTTTCAAGTCTTTAAATTTGTATTGTTAATTAGAATTAATAAGATATTTAATTTTTAATTAATTTCTAAAATGTAAATAAAAAACCATTTGCATTCCAACTTTTTGCATCCTACTTACTTTAATTCCACTACCCTTATAATTAATTATTAATTTCACTAAACTTAAGTATAATTAATTCAAAAAGTAGTTGGAGATAGTGAGTCTTTTATAATTATTTTTATTAGAAAAAAATAAAATTAAAAATAAATTACCATAAAACCAAAAGAGTGATTTGGAAGATAGAACTAAACTCGATGGTATAATAGAGGAAAAAAAGTTTATCCACTTTGAGGTTTTTATATATACCATAGATTATGCCTCTAATTCTTATAAATATATAAAAATCATGGTTTTCTCATCAATTATATTTTCAATAACTATCTTTCTCTCATTCTTTTGAATTTGTTGACTTCATAATTTAAAAAACTAAAAAAGAGTTTTCAAAATATTTATTTGGTTTTTGAAATTTCACTTGGAATTCAAATATATTTTTAGCAAAGATGAAG
>CM046886.1:11826322-11872230 GCA_025688845.1 Cucumis hystrix
AATAATAATAATAATAATTACAAAATAAAATCTTAATTTTTTGTTTTTGTTTATGAAACTTCCAGTGGTTTTCATAGAATTTTCATTTTTCTAATTAAAGATTTTGAAGTCTTGACCAACTTCCAAAATGAGAAGAAAATGATTTTTTTTTCTTTAAATTTTACTTGGTATAAAAAAACACTAATAAAAAGGTGTAGAGCCTTTCTTTTTACTAGATGTCAAGTTGTCTTTATACTGAAATCTTTCAATTCAGCCAAAAGATTATAACTTTAGTCAAGAAAAAAGAACTTTAGTCTGTTAGTGACGTTCAAATTCTCCACCATGTATTCCACTAAAAAGATGTTTCTAATTTTCATGCGATTAAAATTCTTTTGAAGGCACGGTGTAGTTAGATGAGAACAGATTTTTTTAATGAAATAAAGACAAACAAAAAAAAAAAAAAGTTGCAACTACCCACTTTGATGGCTGTGATCATCCTGAGGAAATCAAAAGCCTAATTTCGCGGATTTTTCATCGAAACTTTGGCGTCTTCTCACAGAAACTATGTGTAAAGTGAAGCTGAACTAACATTCATTTTCTTCCTCTTCTATTTATTTACCTTATGCCTCTCATTCAAACTTCAAGAATTTGGAATCTAATCCATTAACATTCATTGTAGAGCGAAGTAGAAAGAAAAATGGAGAAGGCACTCAACAGACAGAAGGTTCTTCTTCAACATTTGCAACCGAGCTCTTCTTCTGAATCTGCTTCACTTTCTGTATGTCTCAATACCCGTTTTGTACTACTTTTATTTATGATTCCCTGATGTCTATTTTAGGGTTTTGTTTCATTTTTGAACTGGGGTTTATTTTTCCTATTGAGTTTTTCAATTTGTGTCTGAATGAACTTGTTTTTGCTTCGGTGCTGATAGACTTCGTTATGTGTTGCTGGAGAAAGTGCTTCAAATTCATACCATAGAACTGCTGCTTTTGGGGATGATATTGTCATTGTAGCGTAAGTTTTTTTTACTGTTTCTTTGTTAGCTCTTTGTTGATTCTGATATTCTTTTGCTGAAAAAACTAAAATAAATTGAAAACAGAGCAAATCGTACAGCGATATGCAGAGCAAAGAAAGGGGGTTTCAAGGATACTCCTGCGGAGGATCTTCTTGCATCTGTTTTAAAGGCATGAATAATTCATTCATTGGTGCTTTTATATTCCTCTCAAGTATTAAATTTTGTATTGGCTTGTTTAGTTTCACATATTTGTGTTATTTACCACTTAAACTTTTTCTCATTAATCACTTGGAAATCTCCTACTAGCCACTATTAAGATCTTGATGAAGCTAGAAACTTTTGAATGGTGGTCCGTAGGAAGATTTATACTCACACTCTGAGCAATCATTATTCCTTTTTTTTTTATGTACGCTTTTTTTTTTCAATTAAGAAATTGAAGAAAATGAACATTTTTCAATGTGTGAATTTGAGAACGCATCATTTCTTTCCTTATTTAGTTTTTTAGTATAACAATTTTCATTGGAGATTGAACTGCTGACCCTAAATGAGGGAATGCCTGCAACTTACAGAAACTAAGCTCACTTTGGCAGTGGTTGTTGTTGTCACCATTTGAAGTCGCCCCATAAAGTTATTCAATTCTGAACCCCCTAAGTAATTTAATTTGTGGATGGGCATGTCTGTTTCAATGAATTACAACTTTTAGGTATTTCCGCTTTAATAGCAAAATGTATTATGACGTTACACCATCATTTCCTTAATCAATATTGACGTTTCATGACAAAATTGGGCTTGATTATTGTAAATATAGCAATAACCAATGCTGTGTGATTAGTGATGAGAGTAAAGACTCAATTCAATATTCTGCCTACTAGTTAATCAAACTTTGTTTCATTTGATTATTTTCATAGATCTCTCTTGAAAAAAAAAATTCAAGGTTCTCGAAACATTGGTTGTTGATGCAGGCTGTGATTGAGAAAACAAAGTTGAATCCGATTGAAGTTGGTGATATAGTAGTTGGCACAGTTTTGGCTCCTGGCTCTATAAGAGCCTCTGAATGCAGGATGGCAGCTTTCTGTGCTGGCTTCCCTGGTATAATATATAATATTTAACTTTTCTCTGCCTTTGTGTCCCATAGAAACAGTTTCAATTTCTCTCATAAGTTTTGGCCCAAACTTGGAGTGTTTTCCATATAACCAACGTTTGAAATCATGAAAGTTATTTATGTTATAAAACTTAAATGTGAACCATGAATAGAGGTGATAGCTTTATCTCTATGGGATTTGTGAGCTCCAATTCACATCTTCCACAACCATTTGGCTTACGACTTGGATATTCCTTTTTTTTTATTATTATTTTTGATGCATCAGATACGGTAAGCATAAGAACTGTCAACAGACAGTGCTCGTCGGGCCTTCAAGCAGTTGCTGACGTAGCTGCTGCCATCAAAGTTGGTTACTATGATATTGGTGAGGGCAGTTGAATTCAAGAACCCAAATTGGAAAATAAAACAGATTTAAGTTATAACATTTTTGAGTTCTTTAACTAAACAAGATCTGTCTTGCACTGTAGGTATTGGAGCTGGGTTGGAGTGCATGAGTATTAATGACATTGAATTTGCTGTTAGCGACAATCCCAATGTATACTTACCTTTTAAACCTTCAATGAATTTGATTGATCTGATTTACCTTAAGTATTAACTGCTTGAAGTGGTTGGCAGGTAAATGGCATTCCACAAGCTCGAGATTGTATGCTTCCTATGGGCATCACTTCTGAAAATGTTGCCCAACAATACGGTGTGACGAGGAAAGAGCAAGATCAAGCTGCTGTATGTTCACTGCACTTAACACTTAACTCGGGTCTATTGATAAAATTGGGTCGACTTAGCTCCTAAAACAACATTTTGTAAATGTTGGTTTAAAATTTATATACTATAAATACTAACTTTAACTCACCATTTCAAATTTAATAATGCTTACGCATGTAATACCATTTTTTTCAGCAATAAGAACTCGTCATGGAATCCTTGACAGTATTTCTTAATAATTTTTTGTATTTAATACTATTTGTTCATTTCTTAGACAGTGATTTCATCTTGAATTAGCGATAGTACGAAGTTCCCCCACTTAACCGCACAAAGGCTTGCTTGCATTTACCATAACACTCAGCGAAGAGACATGTTCATTAACAAGACCATTTTAAACTTAAACATTAGTGACAATTTGACATAAGAGTGATTTCAACAGGTTGAATCGCATCGGCGTGCTGCTTCAGCAAGTACATCTGGCAAATTCAAAGATGAGATCATCCCTGTTTACACAAAGGTAATTGCAGAATGGCTTCTTTAATAATGAGATATTGCATGTTCATTTGTTTTCTTTATCACTTACAAACTTTTCACCATACTCCAAAGATCATCGACCCAAAATCTGGTGTTGCAAAACCCGTGATTGTATCTGTCGATGATGGCATACGGCCAAGCACAAACATGGAAATTTTGGGAAAGCTGAAGCCAGCATTCAAGAAAAATGGCTGCACAACAGCAGGTTTTTACTTCCATACAATTTGGTTTGGTATTATGTTTGTCAACAATAGGGATATGGCTTAAATCAATGCTATTTCTATAGGGAACTCTAGTCAAGTTAGTGACGGAGCTGCTGCTGTCCTCCTCATGAAAAGAAGCTTAGCTACCCAGAAGGGACTTCCTATTCTTGGTGTCTTCAGGTACATCCATTCTCTTACAATTAAACCTACAAGCGAGTTTGTCTGTGTTCCTAAATTTGTGTTAGGGAGAACTAATTTTGAAAAAAGATGACCGAATGCCTTGAATTCGGTATGTGGCGCTACGAACAACCTAGTATGGGGTCTCGCTGATTGTTTAGAGAAGTGCAATATATAAATTCTAACCTAGTGTTCCTGTATTGTGTTCTGAAAAATTCTCTCTAATCAAATATTTCTCCTTTTGTCCCGTAAATGTAGTTAATACACTGTTAGTAAACCACGTATTTCTCCATGTTGATCTCTTACAAACGAATTCATTCAAAATGATTGAATTCTGAAAAATCATTTTCGTGTTCCACCTCTTTTATCATATCTTTTTCATTTGAAGAATTATGAAGTGTGGATAATATCTATCTTCAAATGGAAATAAGTATGATTGAAATCCAAGCATGAGATTTATTTTTTACCATATCTTCGATCTACATTTTAAAATATGTGTGTGTGTGTGTGCAGGAGTTTTTCAGTAGTTGGTGTGGATCCAGCAGTAATGGGAATTGGACCAGCTGTTGCAATTCCGGCGGCAGTCAAATCTGCTGGTCTTACTCTCCAAGATATTGACCTTTTCGAAATTAATGAGGTAATTTACTTTTCATTGTTTCTCAATGATTAAGAAAATGAGAATAAGAATCAAACATTTTACGACTTGTTTGATAAATAACATATGTTCTTAGAAATGAATGTGTTGGACAACTTTCCCATTTCTCAATTCTCCTTTAGAAACATTGTTAAAGTTGTATATAAATTTTATTATCTGTAAAAGTGGTTTATTATTATTATGTTTTATTTTAATATGCACACAATTTTTGGGTTTTGCAGGCATTTGCATCTCAGTATGTGTATTGCTGTAAGAAACTAAAGCTTGATACTGAAAAGGTGAATGTTAATGGCGGTGCAATTGCTTTGGGCCATCCTTTGGGCACAACTGGTATTCTTTCGTACTCTATCTAAATCTTCATCTCCATCTCCATCTCCATCTCCAATCTCTGTCTCCGTTTATTACCGAACTGAAGTTCGTTCATTGAGTCCTGTTGAAGCAAGGTCTAAAGTGTTTGTGGGCTGAGTAGGGTGGAATGAGCTATCTTTTAGACCCCCAATTGTTTCCGTTATAAACTTTTTTCATCTAAACCACCTTTATTAAATTTATAAACCAACATAACCCTTAAAATTTCAACTTATTTGGATTTAACCCAATCCATATGGGGTTGGTTGGGCTTTTTGGGTCATCGGGACGACCCAAACATTTACACTGACAATGACAAGGTTCTAAGGTATTTGGTATTTTATTTATTAAGCTATGCCCTAATTAGTACCAGTTTGTTTAATCACAACTAAGAAAATAGTCACGAGATAAATATGGTGATGATAAATGTTTTTTTCTCCTTTATTTGGTGTCAGGTGCTCGATGTGTGGCAACACTCTTGAGTGAAATGAAGCGTCGCGGAAGGGACAGCCGATTCGGGGTGATCTCCATGTGCATAGGTACGTACCTCTCTCTGAGATCTGTCATTTTAGTTCTAATGGAGTGAGAATTTGGACTTTAGCATTAGATTGACCTCAGCAATTCAGTCGGGTTGAATCGAGCCAATTGACTTTGAATTACAATCGGTGGTGTATGTATGCAGGCACGGGGATGGGTGCTGCAGCTGTGATTGAAAGAGGTGACTACGTTGATGAGCTTCACAATGCAAGGCCAAGCTTCCACTAAACTTAAACTTAAGATTTGCTGCAAGTCTTTTTTGGCTGTCAATCTACTCTGATTTTTCTCTTCATGTACCAATTTTTATCAACGCTCCACACTAAAGAGAGTGTAATTTGGTTTTGTTTCAATTCCCCTTTTCAAATTATTATCAATGATAGAATAATTAAATGAAAAATTACACGAAAAATTGTAGTAGATAGCTTTTTTATAATAATATATTCACTTTTTTAGAGAATTGTATTCAGTAGTTTTTACCAAATATGACACATTTTTTAATTTTATAAATACGAGAAAATTTTCATTCTTGAAAATATTTTTTATCTTAAATATGTTATTATTCTTAAATTACCTGAAGTATTTTTTTTCCTACTTTTTTTAGACCTAGTCATCCTTTTTCGTACATACTCTGCAATTCATTCTTTTTCATTCTTGTTTATAGTAGATTTTAATTGGTTTTTAAAATCGGCAAGGGCGTCTTCATTCTTCTTCATTCTTGTTTATAGTAGATTTTAATTGATTTTTAAAATCGGCAAGGGCGTCTTCGACGTCTTCATTGATAAACTTTGTGAACTTTGTGAATTGTTTATCAAGTCGTTCAAAACTCGTATGAAAATGGACTTGATTTTGATTTTGTCCTTCATTATTATTAATTTTGTTTTATTCCTTGTGGTTTTAGGGGTTCAACTTTTTTTGTATTTTCCAACATTTGATCGATTTTAAGGGTTTTGTTTTCTTTCTGGTATTGAAGTGGATGCAATACAACTAGACATGAATTCTCTTTCCTTTTCCAATGTATTAATCTTCATTGTATGATATCAATGGTATTAGGATAGTTAATGTAATATCAATGGTATTAGGATATTAATGGTACATTAATTACAATCTAATATATGGTTGTGGATATAAGAAATTTAACTTCCTTTGTGATTGTTCTTTGCTTTCTTCGATATTAATTTTGAAGTTGAATCTAATTATAATTTATTTTTGTTTTATTTTGTACGTTGGTTTTGTTTTGGTTTTATTTTGTATATCAATGTTGTAATGTACTTATATTATATGTATTAGTTGGTTAATATACTTACTACGTAATATTCATTTTTTTCAATTTTTTTTGCAGTTTATTGTAGTTATGGTTAAGTATATAATAATTTTTTTAATCAAGTGTATCAATTGTATAAACGAGTGCATTATTAAGTATATGAATGATATAACTCAGTGTATCATTATCAAATATGTCAATAATATATTACTAAAGTTAATCATTATCAAGTACATCAATCAAGTTTACAATTGTATATCAATAGTGTATCAGCAGGACTTCAAGTATATCAATTGTATTTAATCAATCGAGTGTATCATTGAAAAATATTAACTGTAATTACAGTACGTCCAGTGTTTCAAACATATGACATGTATCAAGTGTATCTAATTCGTTGAGTGTACCAATGAAACACAACAAATTTATCAACAATACATCAAGTGTATCAAACTTATTAATGAACCATTTAAGTGTATCAAACTAATCAAGTGTATAAGTAAAACACAACATGAAAGCAAGTTAGTAATTTTCTATTTTCTAGTCTAGGTTTGTGTTCTGACATTTTTGCAAAATCAAAAGTTGAATGCTATAGGCTTGATTTATTAAACCTATTATGATAAATGTGCAAGAAGCCCTAAAAATGATAGTTATTAGTTGTATTTTAAATACATTGACAGGTTAAGTTATCATACATCAAACAATAAACATATATATAAACATTTAAAATACTCGAGTGTATAAAACATCAACCAATAAATACTTGAAGTAACATTTCAAGTGCATTGACAATATATGAAAGTATCAACAATTATATATAACAAACATTAACAACAATATCTTACAAGAACTTACAACGAGCATCAATTTATTTTGGTGTAAAAGTACACATGTTACATTTTTAAAAAGTATAAGGTGTATCAAGTGTTCATCAAGAACATATCAAGTGTATTGAAAAGAATAAAGTGTAATAAAGAGTATTAGGCGTATCAAAGTGTTTCAGGTGTATTAAAAGTATCGAGTGTATGAAAGAGTATCACGTACATTAAATCTATCAAGAAGTATCAGATTTATCAAGACATTAGGCGTATCAGGTGTGTGTCAGATCTATCAAATGTATATCAATAATGAGAACATTTGTGACACTTTACATATGTGGGTTGGACTTTATTTTTATCATTTTTGCAAATAATAACTTGTTTGAACTTTTTCAATTGCCCCAACTTAAAATAGTTAAATTAATTGGATTATCATCAGATTAGTACACCCCTAGTCTACATTAATATAACAATCAAATTATTTAAATGTCACTTTATCCAACATCTATATCAAACATCAATGTTATAGTAGGAAAACAATAATTGCTCTGTAACAAGGATTTACTGGTTCAACCTTCTAAGACTACTAGTTTGTAATGTTTAAAAAGTTGCGTGTTGACAAATTTGTATACAATAGTCGTTTGTAACGTTTAAAATAGTTGCATGTTGACAAATTTACATACAATAGTTTTTAATAATAGAATTATGTAGAGAAAAAAATTTAAAATAAAATTTTTATAAAAGAGATTATATGAATTTGATTTAAAATACTTTGCTAAAAAAATAAGAAATTTGAATTGAAAGTTTGAGATTAATAGACCATAGTTATATATATGTTTTTTATAGAAAAAATATTTTAAATAATAAAGTTTGATTTATCTATATCTAGATTTATACATAATTGTATACGTTTATATGAGGAGCATTTTTCAAAAATAGTAAAATAATTTAAAATATTTACAAGCTATATCAAAATTTTGAATTCTATCAATGATAGACTTCTATTACTATAACATATCAATGACTATCAGTGATAGAATTTGCTATAGGTTGTAAACATTTTGTAAAATTTGCTATTTTTTAAAATTCCCCTTTATATGAACTCTTAATAATTAACTATTTTGAAATTTTGAAATAGCACATATTAAGAAGAGAAATTGCATTGGGTGGCAAATTAGTTTAGCTATTTTGTAAAAATGTCTTTAAGGTTTGTGATTTTGCAAATATAGCAAAAATAATCAAATTTATGCTTCTATATGTGTGGGTTGGACTTTATTTTTTTTTTATTTTCGCAAATAATAAAGTATGTGTGCTATAAACTTAATTATTATAACTTGTTTTGCCATTTTTGCAAGTGCTCCTATTAAAAATGATAAACTTTAGGTTCATTTTCATAAATAAAACAAAACGTCAAAATATTTATGGCCCATTGAACAATTTAAGAAAAGCTCATTAAGGCTAATTATTTTTTCAGAATTTCATATTTGTCCTAACTGGTTTATAACGATTTTTCAATTTCGATTATTCCTCTTCTTCCCGATTTTTTTTTGCATCATTCTATATTCTCTCTTCGTTATGATCTTCGATGGTATTCTTTCTTTTAATCGTCTTTCTTCTCTTCTTCTTCAATTTTTTCTTCTTTCCATTGTCTTTTTTCTCTTCTTCTACATTTTTTTAAAATTTTTTTTTCAAATCATTATTTGGTTCAAGATCGTGCACATGTACAATATCTTTTCTAATTTTTTTTTCAAACTATTATTTGGTTGTTTAGATCGTGTGACAAATATAAAAGATAGTGAAAAAAATCATAGAGATATTGGATAGCCAAATCTAAACAATCGTGTATAGCCAAATATAAACATGAAAGATTCTTTAAAAAAAAAACGTTTAGATTTGGCTTTCCAAATTTAAATGATCAAAATCTAAATGATTGTGTACAAAAATAGCCAAATTTAAATGATCATCTACCAATGAATCTTAAAAAAGAAATCGTTTAGATTTGACTACCCAAATTTAAACGATCAAATATAAATGATCGTGTACCAAATCTAAACGACCGTGTAAAAAAAATAGCCAAATTTAAACGATCGTGTTCCAAAAAATCTTGAAACAAAATTGTTGAGATTTGGCAACCAAATTTAAACGATTAATCTAAACGATCGTGTACAAAAAAAATTATTAAAAAATCGTTTAGACTTAGATTTGATTGTTTAGATTTGGAAAGCCAAATCTAAACGATGAAATCTTAAACGATCGTTTTCCAAATACTAAACGATGATTTTCCAAATATATTATATGCGCGCCGCCCCCAATTAATCGAGGCATTTTTGGAATTTCCTATTGTGGACCAGTTGGTTTTTTTCATTTTTAAAATTGTTCTATACGATGTAAATATTTTTCTGCTTTGTTCTATTTTTGAAAAGACCCCCGAAACTTTAAATGAATAAAGGATTATTCATCTTTTTAAATCAGTCTTGCTATACTTCTAACCGTTGAAAAATAAATTCACACCCTGATCTAGGTTTTTCTCTCTAACTTTAATCGTGGCATGATAAATCACTTTTGAAAATGACATTTTTCAACTTACTTCTATAGAACACATATTAAGAAATTCTACGGAAATTTCGACAGCATCTCCCCTAAAATTTGGGGTAGCCAAACTTGAAAAGGGAAATAATTTTCGCTTCTATGCATAAATACCAACTTCATATTCAACAAGACATCAAGTGTGTCTCACCACACACTCATCCAGACTATTCTAGAGTTTCAAGTAGAATTTATAGCCAACTAGATATTTAGTTATAAAAGAATTACAACCCACTATTAAAACTCTTAAAACATATTTATAGCATGACCCTCGCTACTTCTAACTACTTCATGAAGTAATACGAAACTTAAGTATATACATACTAAAATGAGCATCTACAAAATGGTGATGGAAAGCTCATCGAATGCTTGGACCTTGACCGTTACCTGGGGGAGAAAATATTTAAAACGTGAGCTAAAATTCTGTGAGTGACTAGTTTCCAAAAGTAAAAACTCGTAAAACGTGCTATCAAGAATATTTAAATATGCACCATTAATTAAATCATAATTAAAACATTATAATCACATGTTACTATAAATCACAACTGTTGTAAAAAAATCCTGTAGTCAATCCAATAATGGCAAGGTGCCTAAATATACAGCCAAGAATAGCTTGCACATGATCAAAGAATCATGCAGCCACAACTAGCTCACACATATTTAGTAGCAACCATGATAGTAACTTCCAACCAATTCGACTATGATAACATACTAAATACATGGCCTGGAATAGCTCACACGTGATCCATATCTACAAGGAAACACACGACCAAATGGAGCTCACGCATACCTAGCACCTACCACGGTGATAACCTCCATCCAATCCAACCATGATAGCACACTAAGTACATGACTCAGAATAGCTCACCGTGATCCATAACCACAAGGAAACACACGGCCAAACGGAGCTCACACATACCTAGCACTACCATGGTGACAACCTCCATCCAATCCAACCATGATAGCCCACTAAATACAAGACCTAGAATAGCTCACACGTGATCCATATCCACAAGAAAACATACGGCCAAACAGAGCTCACACATACTTAGTACCTATCACAGTAACAACCTCCATAACCACTCCTATGTGCATATAGAGCTACCCACCATGGGTTAAATTAGGCATGAAGCCATACCCAATCCTACATCCACATTCTCACCTAGGCTCAGGTCCTTGGATCTCCGATCATGGTCTCTTTCAGCCCTAGAATCTCCTAACAACCATAGGTGGCGCTACAGAAACACACTCACGTAGTCTACGGGTAAAATAACATTGGTACATCAGTTTTTATGGTTCGAAAACCAACCTTCACATTCCAATATCATAAACCAACATCTATAAAGATGTTTTATACTCTTTCAAGCAATCCAAAGCTAAAACAGAGTTTTCTTAATAAACAAACAAAACATTCTCATCGATTATCAACTCATTATAAAACATATTTTGATCATAACTCACACTAATCGTAATTAAATCAAATCATGCTCAAGAACACGTATTAAAAATTCACATCATAGAGAACTCATGAAAAGCTAAAGACTTCTGATAGAGATTATTATCGATAATACACTTTTATCAAAGCAAGTTAGACTTGAAGGGATTAAAGCCTTACACTACAAGAACATAAGTATTTTTCGACGCACAACATGGACATCGAGATAAAAAGATGTGGGAAGAAAAAATTCAAATGTTGCTTGAAAGAGTATAAAAGTTGAGATTGAAGTGTTGAATTTGAATTTGAAGTGTTGAAGTTGAAATTGAAGTGTTGAAGTTGAGATTGAAGTGTTGAATTTGAAGTATTGAAGTTGAGATTGAAGTTGAGTTTGAATTTCAAAATTTCAATTTGAATTCCAATTTGAATTTAGGAATTAATGGAAGGTATTTTTTTAAAAAAAATAGAGGAACTCTGACGGGAGTTCCTAGATATGTCTCGACGCTATATTGATCACAACATCTTCGATGTTCATACAACGTCGGGAGTTCCTCTCCCAACACATTTTTCCCAACACATAAATATGCATCAGAAAAGCCTTTTTATTACGCTTTTCATATATCTCCCGGCGATTTTGTGCGTCGGGAGAGCCTCCCTTTCTTGTAGTGCATTTTACCCCTAGGTTATCTCTAGTCCTTAAATACCAGCGCTTCTCTAATGAACAACCTGTTTATGGTCCAAGCAATAAACATAAACCCCTCTCGTGCCATAGAGAGGGTAGGACCATTTGTTAAAGTCCCAGAGACACCATTTAAGAAAACACTCATCTATTTATCCTAAAGTCGGGAATGAGTGAATTCCATCTTGTGTAATTATGCTTCCAACTCTCCACTTGGTCTTGTCCCCAAAATGATAAGCATATTGAGTTGGAAATCTGGCCACTCTCACCCGTACAAATCAAAGGACAATCCATCGCGAACAGGAGCTTATAATACATTCAGAATTAAAACTAAGTTACCTAGGTCATCCTAATGAAATAGAAACCTAACTAGTTAACGAAGTTACATCCAGTGGTTACTATTTTGTGGACGGGTCTTATGTAGCTCATTGTATAGGATACCCTTATTCGCATATTACCTACACAAACGCATTGGATCATTATGTTTGTATCAAATACAAAGTGAGCCGTAAGCATAGTGTTACCAGGATAAGGTATCCAGCCTTATCAATGTATTATATTTACAACCTACGAGTTTTAGGACATAAATTCCAACAATATCAACACGTATTCTCAAACTAAGTTCAACAGTACTTTTAAAACAATTTTCATATCAAATGTTTGAAAGTAACCACTCACAGTTAATAACTCGATCCCACAGGATTACACGCTTTTTCCATTCCAATTTGCTCTAAAACATATATTATGATCTCTTAGTGTGATGTCCGAGATTAGAAGGGAGACATGAATGAACCGATATCACATCTGAATGAGAGGGATCATGAGGACATGAAAGTAATGTTACGAAAGACTTAAAAGAATTAAAAGTTAATACCTATACCAACAAGATGCACCTTCTTTTTTGGTGGCTTGATCAAAAGAACTTCAAAGTTAAGCGTGCTTAGCTTGGACCAGTTCTATGTTAGGTGACCTTCTGGGAATATTCCTAAGAAGCATGTGAGTGAGTAAAAAGCATGCTGAAAGAACTCGTGTTGGTTTGTGGAAAGAACTTTCACTTTAATAAGCCTTTAAGGATAGTAAGAATGATGCTGCGAGGTCGTAAGGGATGCAGAGGAATGTTCAAGATCTGAATTCCAAATCATGGTTTGAATCTTGGGCCTGGAGCATTACGAATGGTATCAGAGTGAAACCTCTCCCAATAAGATGTAGTTTGGGGACAAACCAAGCAGAAGCTGGTGGGCATGTAACGCCCGAGATTAGGAGGGGGACATGAATGAATCAGTATCACATCTAAATTAGAGGGATCCTGAGGACATTAAAGTAATGTTAAGAAATACCTAAAAAAATTAAAAGTTAATAACTTTACCAATAAGGTGCACCTTCCTCTTCGTTGGCTTGATCATAGGAACTTCAAAGTTAAGCGTGTTTAGCTTGGAGGTGTAGGGATAAAAGTCCTATTGCAGCGAAAAGTTTTACAAAACCACTACCCAATTTAATTTGGGAATCCTAAAATACCAGTACATTGGCAAAAATTTAGAATCAAAATTCTAATTAAAAACTAAGCATGCTTTTTATTTAAAAGATAAAGAGAACTTACTTTTGTTGAAGTCTCTGAATCTGCAAACCACCGAATTGGGACACCACCTATCGGAAACCTTCCTATCCTCTGGGATGAGATTGGTTTGTGGGAACCAATTGGGATGGAAAAAAGTTTAGAGCTATTTGAGAGAAACTCTTTTCTTTTTGCAGAGAGAAAAACCTTGGATTTTTTTTCTTGACGTTAAAGAAAATTGTTTTCTTCTAGATATTTATAACTCTCTTTCCTTCTTGGAATAAGAAAAGGAGTAGGAGAGAATCATGAGATTCTATTATCAAATCTACTAATTAATTAACAATTAATCAATTAGTTAATAATTAATAAAATCATATTTAATTAATATTTCATTCAAATCTTATTTGAATCAATATCTCTCCAATATCTTATAGATTTATATTAATATAATTAATTAAATCATATTTAATTAATATTTCATTCAAATCTTATTTGAATAAATATCTTTCCAATATCTTATAGATTTAATTAAATCAAATTTAATTAAAACTAAACTATTAATTAATTCTCTAATTAATTAATAGCTAAATTAAATATCTTAAATTTAACTTAAATTAAATTTGAATCATATTCAAATAGAATTTTCTCTCATAATCAATAATTTTAATATGAATCCAATTCACATTAAATTAATATTTGAACTCATTCAAATATTTTATCTCTCATAAATTAATTTTGAATCATATCCAAAATTAAATTTATAAAATAAAGTTTGATAAATTTTATACTATAATGTATCACTATACATTAAACTAATTTCCAAAGTAAATTTGAACATTTCGTATTACATCTTGAAGATGTTAGAAGTAGCAAGGGTCATTCTATGGATACATGTTTTGAGAGTTTTAATAGTGGGCTGTAATTCTTTTATATTTAAATATCTAGTTGGCTATAAATTCTACTTGAAATTCTGGAATAGTTTGGATGAGTGTGTGGTGAGACACACTTGATGTGTTATTCAATATGAAGTTGGTATTTTAGGGGAGATGCTGTTGAAATTACTGTAGATTTTCTTAATATGTGTTCTATAGAAGTAAGTTGGAAAATGTCGTTTCCAAAAGTGTTTTATCATGCCTCGATTTAGGTTATAGAGGAAAACCTAGATCGGGTTGTGACATAAATAATTAAAGTATATGAATCTACGATATAATACAACGACAAAAATGTTAGTAAAAAGTAAAAAGTAGCAACTATTGGTTTTAAAATTGGGACTTGTTCTAATTAAATATATAATAGCTTGGCTTGAAACAAATTTTCCTATCTCAAATGTATGAGTTTGATAATAACTTACGTGGAAAAACATGAGCAATTTTATCTCTCAAATGCATTTACGATAATTTACTTGGAAAATGTAATCAAGGGATAAAAATTACTTGCTTAATAAACATTTTTTAAGTCATAATTCATTGATGTTATTGTCCTAGACGATATTAAATTTTAAAAGGGGTTTTTAAAAATTATAACAAATTGGAAAAATATTTACTGTATAAAATAATCTTGAGAACGGAAAAAGCCCACAGACCCATAATGTAAAATACCAAAATTACCTCCCATCAACACACGATAAATCGGCCACACGGGCACAATACATGATTGTGTAGATTTTGATACACGATCTTGCGTATACCATGCCTCGAGATGTCCTGGGATGAAGAACATGATCGTGTAGATACTCTCGATCAGAATAGATCCGAGATAGCCCCAAGATCCTTCAAATTTTCTTTTTTACCTTTAATTTCGGTTGGACTCGAGTCAAAATTAACCTAAGATCCTTCAAATTTCCTCTCTTACTTTCAATCTTGACCGAACTCAAACTCGAGATTGCTATAACACTTTTAACGACCGTGTACCAATATTCCAACGATTTTTGTTCAAGATCGTGTACCAAAATCTTGATTGAAGATTGATTTTGAACCAAATAGCACAAGATTGATGATTGTTGAAAACAAAGATCATGATTTTAAAAAAAATATAAAAGAAAATTTTCAGAAGAAGAAGAAAAGAAAGAAGATGGAAAGAAAGAAGAAAGAAATCGGAGCCGCACGAAATTTAAAAGCAGCAAGTGCAAACCTGAAATATTTAGAAAAAAATGGTCGATTTCATGGATTTTTTGATTTTATTACATGCTCGTAAATATTTTTATGTTTTGTTATATTTATGAAAATTAACCATTTTAAAAATAAAATCAAGTAAAACAAATTTGAAATCAAGTTTTTTTTGTTGCAGATCAGATTTGAAAAAATAATGGGGCATTTTTAAAAATAGCAAAATAAATTAAAATATTTACAAGATATAGCAAAATTTTGGATTCTATCACTCGTAGTCTTCTATCATTATAGCATATCAATGACTATCAGTGATAGAATTTGCTATAGGTTGTAAATATTTTGTAAAATCTACTATTTTTAAAAATTTCTCAAAAAAAATTGTGTAAAAAAATTTAGTGAATAATATAAATTTTATTCATGAAATTAAATTTGGTTTCAGATTTGTTTAGTTTAAGTTCAATTAATTTTAATGAAGTCTTTAAACCCAAATACATTGAAATGTTAAAAAATAATAATAAAAGCTACTAAAAGTTTTTCAAAAAAAAAAAAAAAAAAACTATAGCCATAAAAAGAACCATCAATAAACTTTTTTTTTCTTTTTTCATAAAAACAATTCAATAGATGAGACATGTGGATTTCTATGTTGCATGATGGAACAAAATTAAAAAAAGAAGGGGTAAATTAAAGGAATAATTTACATGTAACAAAATCCAAAAATTTGACTTCCCATGTAACATAAAACAAGAGTGTGTGAAGTCGGTAAAATATTTTTATAATTCCCAAATTTATTCTTGAATATTGTTTACGATATGTCACTTCTCTTTCTTCTTCGTCATTCCTTGCAATTTCTCCTCTTCCAGTTTTCTTCATCTCCACTTTCATATTTTCTTTTTTCTATTTTTCAACGATTTATTCTTTTGTTTAAATCTCCTATTATGTCATCATCATTTTCGACAAGATTCTTTGAAGCTATTTCGTGATTGTTTCAATATTCATCTTCATCTTCTTCATATTCGAGAATATCAAGATCGATTAAATATCATTTTAAATGGTCAATAGAATCTTTTAATTTTGAAGCATTTTTTCCATCATTTAAAACGAACTACATGATCGTGTTGACATGATCAACACAATCGTTTAAATTTGAAGCCTTTTGAAAGGTAAGGGCGTTGCCTTTCAATCCATTCATGAAGATGCATTCGTGGAGAAAGGAAAGGTGTCTCATGATCAGGTAACTGGGTCGATTGCTTTGTTAACTAAGCAGTTCGCCATGATGATAAAAAAGATGAACAATTCAAACAGTTATGGATCAAATAATTGAGCTCAGAATAATTCTAGAAGGAGGGATTCTGATCAATCATCAAATTTCAGAGAAGTTGATAAACCGAATACCTGAGAATCAGGTCGATTAAGCAACAGAGACAACAGGTCCTTTAAATGCAGGGAATGTGGAGGTTATGGGCATTATCAGGCTGAATGTCCAACCTATTTAAGGAAACAGAAGAAAAGCTTTGGGGCTACCTTATCTGATGAGGAGTCTGATGGAGCTACAGAAGAGGAAGAATTCACTAATGCATTTCTGAATCTTGCCTCAACTAGTGAAGATGAATCGAACAGTCATTTCGATGATGAGACCTACTGTCAGTCTGAAGGAAACTTCTCGTATAATCAAATGAAAGCACAGTGGGAAGAAGATACGGCTACCAAAGCTCTTCAGAAAGAAAAAATTCAAGATTTGACAGAAGAAAATCAAAGATTTCTCACAGTAATATCCTCCCTGAAACTCAAGTTAAAAGAAGTTCAAAAGGAACATGAACAGTTGGAGAAATCGGTGAAAATGCTAAATTCTAGTACCAGATGTCTGGATCAAATTCTGTCTATGGGAAGAACTGGGTCATCTAGACAAGGCCTGGGGTATAATCCAACCACAAACATAAGCAAACAAAAAGGTACAACTTTATTTGTACCAGCACGAGATGTCAATGAAACAAAACTGAGCCATAATAAAACCCCACATACAACACGTATTTGGGTGTGTCACTTCTATGGAAAGGGAGGACATATTAAACCATTCTGTTATAAAATGTTGAAGGAAAATAGGTATGAGTGGAGAGTGTCATCAGGTTCGAGAAATAGACGCCATACACAGAAGAATTCTAATGAATGATAGGATAGAAAAGTATGGAAAATTAAGGAACATTCAGAAAAGTGTCACATAGCATTTACGTCTATTCAAGCATCAAGAGAGGATTGGTTCTTTGACAGTTGATGTTCAAGGCATATGACAGGGAATAGGTCATATTTTGTAAACACAGTTGAGTGCTCCTCAGGGCATGTGACATTTGGTGATGGGGCTAAAGGAAGAATTCTAGCCAAAGGAGATATTACAGGGTCACATCTTCCAAAGCTGTATGATGTAAGATATGTTGAAGATCTCATTGCAAATCTTATTAGCATAAGTCAGTTATGTGATCAAGGGTATTGTGTAAACTTCTGCAAAGAAAACTGCATAGCGACTGATGAGCAAAGTCGTGAAGTTATGAGAGGAGTTCGTCAAACAGATAACTGTTACCACTTGTGTTCAAGTCAATCTGACTCTTGTAAAATTTCAAAAGAAGATCAAACCCATCAGTGGCATAAAAAACTAGGTCATATTAGTCTTAATACACTTGGAAAGGCACTTAAATATGATACTATTGTGGGACTACCTGCTCTGGATGTAAAAAGCCAGTTATTTTGCGGAGATTGTCAACAAGGAAAACAGATCCGGGCTACTCATAAAAGTATAAGTGAATGTTATACAACTAGAGTTCTTGAACTTCTACATATGGATCTCATGGGTCCAATGCAAACTGAAAGTTTAGGGAAGAAAAGGTATGTATTTGTTTGTGTGGATGACTACTCCCGTTTCACTTGGGTCAGATTCTTGAAGAGCAAGTCTGAGACGGCTAAAGTATGTATAAATTTATGTCGTTATCTACAGCGAGAACAAGGAGAGAATATAGTCAGATTACGAAGTGATCATGGAAAAGAATTTGAAAATGAAGAACTTGATCTATTCTATGAAAAAGAAGGGATTAGTCATAAGTACTCCGCCCCATTAAATCCTCAACAAAACGGGGTTGTTGAAAGAAAGAATCGAACTCTACAAGAAATGGCCAGAGTAATGTTACATGCCAAAAATCTACCATTACGATTTTGGGCTGAAGCAATGCATACGACGTTTCACATTCACAATCGAGTAACAGTCCGAACTAGAGCTGCTGTGACTCTATATGAGTTATGGAAAGGTAGAAAACCTAATGTAAAATGACAGAAAATATCATCGGAAGTTAGATGTCAAATCTGATAGAGGGATCTTTCTGGGTTCCTCACCAAACAGTCGAGCGTATCGAGTGTTCAATACTAGGACTCAATCAGTAATGGAGACCATTAATATTATTGTAAATGATGATGAGTCAGCCTCCTCTCCAGAACATAATGATGATGATGATGAGGTACAAAGATTGAGGACTGATTTACCTACAGACAGGCTATAAGATATAGAAACTGGTTCTCATGCTATACCTGATGGTTCTAACAATGAGAATATTTCAGAGGCCATTTGTGAACCAACAGTACGACCGTCAGGTCCCCCATCACATGTTGCTAAAAATCATCCTCCAAGCTGTATCATTGGAGATGTACAAAGTGGGGTCACAACCAGAAAGAAGGATCGTCTTGATTATGCTAAGCTAATTGCAAATGTATGTTATACTTCTTTTGTTGAACCATGATCTATTACTGAAGCTCTCAAGGATGAGTTCTGGATCAATGCAATGCAAGAAAAACTTCTTCAATTTCAACGCAATAATGTCTAAACGTTAGTACCCAAACCAACCAATGTTAATCTTATATGGACAAAATGGATATTTAAAAACAAAACGGATGAACATGGACTTGTTATTCGCAATAAGGCTCGCTTAGTTGCTCAAAGATACACTCAGATTGAAGGTGTTGACTTTGATGAAACCTTCGCCCCGATAGCTAGACTAGAAGCTATACGCCTGTTGCTCAACATTGCATGTATACAAAAGATCAAACTGCATCAGATGAATGTCAAAAGTGCGTTTTTAAATGGATATCTAAATGAAGAAGTATATGTTGCTCAACCCAAAGGTTTTATTGATCCAACATTTCCACAACATGTGTACAAACTGAATAAAACGTTATATGGTCCCAAGCAGGCACCTCGAGCCTGGTATGAAAGGCTTACTGAGTACCTACAAACACAAGGGTATGTGCGAGGAGGATCAAAGAGAACCTTATTTATCAACCGGAAGGGTAAAAATACCATTGTTGCTTAGATATATGTGGATGACATTATTTTTGGCGGATTTTCTGATGATAATGTAACGAGCTTTGTTACCATTATGAAGTCTGAATTTGAAATGAGTATGGTTGGTGAATTATCATTCTTTCTTGGTCTGCAAATCAAATAGACTCGAAGTGGTATCTTCATCTCTCAAGCGAAGTATGCTCAGAACATGATCAAAAGATTTGGTCTTGAGAACTCACAATCCAAAAGCA
This sequence comes from Cucumis hystrix, assembly GCA_025688845.1. NCBI lineage: Eukaryota > Viridiplantae > Streptophyta > Magnoliopsida > Cucurbitales > Cucurbitaceae > Cucumis > Cucumis hystrix. The sequence continues at coordinate 11,846,577 of CM046886.1, forward strand.
CACCAGCCGCTACCCATGTCAAACTCACCAAAGAGTGTGTGTCTGAAGCTGTAGATCTTAAACTATACAGGAGTATGATTGGAAATCTGTTGTATCTTACAGCAAGTCGTCCTGATATTGCCTATGCAGTTGGAGTTTGTGCTCGGTTTCAAGCTGCTCCAACTCTAATTTACAAGCTGCTAAAAGGATTATTAAATATATTCGCAGGACGGTTGACTATGGCCTTTCCTATTCATTTGATACAAACTCATCTCATGTCGGATATTGTGATGCTGATTAGGCTGGGTGTTCTGATGATAGGAAGTCTACATCTAGAGGATGTTTCTTCTTAGGCAACAATTTGATTTCTTGGTTTAGCAAAAAAGCAAAACTCTGTATCTTTATCCACGGCTGAAGCTGAATATATTGCAGCTGGCAGTGCTTGTTCTCAACTTATTTGGATGAAGCAATTATCAGCGAATATGGTTTTTCTCAAGAAACTATGGTACTCTACTGTGATAACATGAGTGCCATTGACATATCCAAAAATCCTGTCCAACATAGTCACACTAAACATATTGATATTCGCCATCACTTTATTCGTGATCTGGTGGAGAGCAGGGTTATTTCACTCACACATGTCAGATCTCCGCTTCAGTTGGCAGATATATTTACCAAACCTCTTGACGTTACTTCCTTCGAACACTTACGAGCTGAGTTGGGTGTGTGTCTCCCCCTATGTTGAGTTTTGGTTGAGTTCCGGGTTTGGGTCATTTTGCTGAAAAAAAATGATAGCCCATTTCTGTTTAGCCTAATAGAAGTTTTTTATCCAAACAGGGTGGTGTTAGGCGAGAATTATGTATATTTGAGCAGGAGTGGTAACGTTTCAAGAATCATTTGTCTTCACTCTTTCTTGTTTACAATGGTGAGCACTCGGTGCGGCTATTATCAAGAAGCTCTTGCTCCTTCTCATGATTCTGCAGTTTGTTCGAACATGCACAAAGTTCGAATGCTGTGAAAACGAATTAAGAGTGTGCCTGCACGACGTCCATATGTGCAGCTTGCTGATCGAGGTAAAATTCCTTACCCTATTAGTTCTGATAGCTCAGTCTCTTTACATGATGCATCGGGTGCTATGGCTTCGGGTTCATCTTCTGAGTCAGAGGATGAGGTTTTGTTGGCGGAGTTGTTATGAACAAGATTTAATTCCCATCCGTCTGTTTCAAAAGATCTTGGCAAGAACATGAACCAGTCTTCTTCTAAGGGAAAGGCACCTATGATTTCTAAATCATCTCAAAGTTCATCTGATGGCACCAAGCGTTCATCGGAGTCTAGGTCTGCATAACCACATTCATCTCCTCCCTCTGAGCATGGTTCACCTACCTCACAGGCTAATCCTCCTGAGCCGTCTGTACCCACTCCATCTATGGGGCATGTACCGTCTCCTACTCTAGCAGAGGCATTGAACCATCCTCCGTCCCTTCCTCAGTCACAAAGGCTCCTGAACCACGGAGGGTTACCATTAAGACCGGCAGAAGACGACTTCCACGCAACATTCCCTCTATTCCCATTGATGGAATATCATTTCATCATGAGGAAAATGCTCAGCGCTGGAAGTATGTGGTCCAACGACGTCTAGCAGATCAAGTGAATGTGTCTGACAAACATCAGTCTTGTGTGACTATCATGGAACTGATTATTCGCTCTGGTCTCTCTCGCACAATCTTAAATGTTGGGCCATTTTACCTCAAGCTTATTCGAGAAGTCATTGTCAATCTACCTTCAGACTTTGATGATCCTAGCAGCACTGACTATCAGTCTGTTCATGTGCGAGGACAACGAATTATGTTCTCTCCTTCTGTGATTAATACATTTCTAGGTCTTCCCACTTCATTGGCTTCTGATCAGCCTTCACCATCCACTGCCACCTTCGCTTCTGAGTTAACAGATGGATCACTTACTGTGTGGCCTTTAACGGGTATCCTTGCTGCCTCTTTATGTGTCAAGTACGCAATTCTTCACAAGATTGGCATTGCAAATTGGTTTCCCTCGTCCCATGCCTCCAGTGTATCAGTGGCTTTAGCTACTTTTTTATTTCAGATTGGTACAAAGTCTACGGTTGATGCTGGATTGTTTATTTACAATCAACTTCTCCGTCATGTGGGTACCTTTGGGGTCAAAATTCTGATTTCACTGCCTCGGTTCTTCTCAAGTCTGATCATTCACTTACATCCGGATATTCTCAGTCACTTTGATGCTCCTGGACCACGCCCTTGAACGATATCACTAAGCTATAAATTGTTTCAAGGATCTCATGTGTCTGACATTGAGTACATTGGTCATCCCAAACGCTCTGCTAATCCATTTCTGGCTAATGCCTCTGGCGCTTCTATGGGTACAGGGATGACTACTGAGGATATTGCTCGAGTGTTGAACTCGCTTTCTGCTGAGTCTAGGGCATTGAGCATGTCAATTTCGTTGCTTACAGATAGACAGGTGGAGATTAATACTCTTATTCGCTATCTAAAGTCCCTTGGCTCTTCATTTGGGGATGCTACTCCTTCGTCTTCCTAAATTCTTTTTTGCTCAAATGGGGAGACAATCACAGACAGTTGGTTGGCAGATGGGTTTGGAATAGTTGTTTTTGGGGCAGTTGAATGACTTGGCCGGTAGAATGCATCTTTTGTTATTTTTTGTAGTTCTGCTACTTTTGGTATAATACTGAAAATGAATGAATGGGTGAATGAGTTTTGGTTTAACTTTGTGTTTGGGTTCTGGCTTAACTTTGTGTTTGACTACAGGCTTGACTTTGTGTTTGACTTCTGACTTGACTCTATGGTTGATCTCTGTCAGTGGCTAATGATCTGGGTTGATTACAGGTTCTTTTTATGTGTTTTGGGATAGTTAGTAGCTTCGACTGTCTGCTATTGCCTGTGTGACTCTGATTGATCATAAAAAGAGTGAAAATATTTGACAAAGAATGGGGTAGTTTGTTAAGATATTTTTGGTCAAATAAATTATTCTTTTTAATCATTCATTTACCAACCGTTCCTAGTATCTAGGAATCTTGGGGAAAAGATTTGATTCTGTTTTAAAAAAAGATTATATGCATAAAGGATCTTTGTAAAACCTATATATGCGACGTATTGATAATTATATAGATTACGAAAAAAAGGAGAAAAACTAAGATCCTGTCGAACTCTTCACGGAACACGTCAAGATGATTGTTTTAATGAAGATATTGATTCTAACTTGATGTTGAAAGATTCACGATGGGCTGTAAAACTTTGTGAAGATAAGGAATATATCCGGAGACCATTAAATTAAGGGATCGACTCACGAAGTCAGTGGGAGCTTGAACAAGTCTTAGAAGTGATCCTAATTATATTCAGAGGGAGCCTGAGTTTAATTTTAGTTATGGATATAACTATATTATATATAACTAGCAAATTAAGTTACTGATAATGAGTCTCAATAATATTGCTCATCTGAGCAAAGATGCTCCCCAAATGTAGGTTGTATTTGCCGAACTGGGTTACCAAAGTGCACTGTGTTCCTTATATTTTGTGTGCCTTAGTTAATCGTGTAGCTAAATACTTGTGAAATAACTAAAAGATATTTAACCTTCTCACTTTTCATAAGTAAATACTTCTAATGTCAGTGTAATGTCCACGGACATTAGGGGCTTAGAGGTTGCTGTCCTTAAATATGAAGCATTCTAAGTAGTGTAAGTAGTGTAAGTAAATACTTCTAGTTATACCTCACTAACCTAGTCTGAATCATTTGGATCTTGAAAGGAGACCAAGTATGGCGTTCAATGACTCCAAGAGGAGCACTTCTTAATCATGAGATAGCTTAGCAAGTTATATCGCATTGATGTGGTCGTATAGTTTAACCGTCTGGTAGCATAAGACCTTCCTTCACTCCCTTCTTTCACACAAGTTAGTTCGTTCATCCCTCCAATCGCACAACAACCTTCATTAAATTAACTTTACAGAATCTCTAGGATACATAGGTAGTTTTGATTCTTTTTATTTTCTTTTAACTCATTTGTCATAAAGCCTAGCTGATAAATAGACCATAGAACTAAGCTTTTATATAAATTCCCTATGTTCGACCTTGGATCACCCATGTAAACCTATTGCTTCCCTTACACTTGGACAAGCAATAGGAAAACTTGCACTTTGCAAACTTAACAGTAGGTGGTGGAGACATTAGGAACATTTTGTTTGCAATGATCATGTCAACTCGCATGATGAAGAGAACATTGGAGAGCATTTTGCATGGAATGACCCGTATTCAATGACATGTCATAACACCACCAAACAAACAAACAAACAAACAACCATTCTATAACAAGTTTGTGTGTTAAGTCCCATGAAACACAATCTCAATTTCAAACCATCACATTCAAAATTCTCACATCTTGGACGAGAGTTTCGTGAAAAGCAATGTTTCATAAACAAAACAAATCCCCCAAGTAGTTCCCACTTCCATTCTGGACTTGGTAAATGGCACAATAATCCTCTAACTTTTTGGCATTATGGTTTGACTTGTTGACAAATCAAACATTCAACCACAAATTTAGCTATTTATCGCCACATACTTGGCCAAAAGTAATAGGAAGTTCTATACATCTTGGTACTGCTAGGGTGCATCGTGTAAGCTAAACTATGAGTTTCTTCTAAGATACTTTCCTTTAATGCACCTTATTATTTAGAAAGCATAATCTTCTGTCTTTTAACAACGCACCATCACTTCTAAAGGCGTAGTCTGATCGTCTTTCACATTTCACTTTCTCAGCTAACTTCCTTGATATTGGATCTTCAAGTTGCTATTTAACAATCTCTTTTTCGAGTGTAGGCTTGACTTGAAATCGAGCTATCAAATTTCCAATTGACCAGGTTTAAGATTGCCTTGCAACCTCTCGATTCCTTTAGTAAGTCTATTCTCCCTTTATTCTCTTTACTTGAGGTCTTTCCACTCAATGCGTCAGCTACAACATTAGCCTTTCCAGGATGATACGCGATAGTGCAATCATAATCTTTTATGAGTTCCATCCAATGCCTCTGTCTAAAATTCAACTCCTTTTGATCAAATATGTACTTCAGGCTCTTGAGATCAATGAAAATGTCACACTTTTTCTCCAAATATGTAGTGCCTCAAAATTTTTATCGCCTGGACAATGGCTGCCAACTCTTGAATGTGCATTGGGTAATCGGGATCATGCAATTTCAACTGTTTGGACTCATAGGCTATCACTTTTCCACCTTGCGTCAGAATGAATCTTAGACCTTGGTGGGATGCATCACAAAAGACTTCAAATTCTTTTCTAGGGGTAGGCAATGTGAGAATGGGTGCACTAGTAAGTCTGTGTTTTAACTCTTGAAAACTCTTCTCACATTCATACGTCCACTTAAATTTTGTTGGCTTCTTTGTGAGTGTTGTCAAAGGAAGGGCTAGTTTGGAAAATCCTTCGACACAACATCTGTAATAGCTTGTCAAACCAAGGAAGCTTCAAGCTTTAGAAACTGTGTTGGGGCTTTCCAAACTTTCAATTGCCTCAACTTTTTTGTGAATCAACTTTTAATCCTTTTGAAGATATAATGTGTCCAAGGTCTACTTGATTAAACCAAAACTCACATTTACTAAACTTTGCAAACAACTTCTCTTCTCGTAGAGTTTGTAACACGATTCTTAAGTGCTCCGAGTATCTTACCACGTCTTTGTTGGAATTTATGTCCTAAAACTCGTAGTTTGTAATCATATTCTATTCAATAAGTCGTTATTAATACTATAATTTTAAAGCCAATAAACTAAGGTCCCAAGGCTATTGTTATGTAAACTTGAACTTCATGTAGAGATATAAACGTGGATCAAGTTCGAGTAAATAGCCTAAATAGTCTATAGTATACGAATACGGTTGGGCACCTTATTCGGGAGATACAATTGATGCAGCTCACTTTGTAGTTAGTACAAACGATGTGATCCTAAATCGTTCATGTAGAAACATGGAAGTGGGGGCATCCTATGTAAATAGTTTACATAAGACTGGAACCATGAGATAGTCGCATTTAAGTTATAACACCGTTAACTTTGTAAAACTGGCTATTTCGTTTATAGATATCCAGGTCTTGAACAAGGGGCCCCACCCTCTCATTGGCCCGAGAGGGATTCGGTTTAAAGGTTGGACCTTAAACCAATTGTTCAATAGTAGATCAGTGGGACTTAAGGAAAAAAGATATAATCTCGGGGGTAAAACGGTACTTTGACCCAGCCGAGATTATGAACAACCTGTGAAGGATTAACTTACTTATCATGGTCATATCACATGGACACAAATATATCTATAGTGAGGGAAGTGCAACTACGAAACTCTAGTGGAATGACCCGTTAGTTAATGAAGGTTGATTAACTCGGTCTAAAGAGTTTAGCCAGTTAATCTCGGATCGTTGGAGCCCATGATCTATAGGTTCATTAGGTTCCCCCGCTAGCTCACAAGGAATCAACTTAGAACATTATGATGAAATAATTTGAATTGTTCAAAATAGGTAAAGAGAGAGAAACCGATAAATATATTTGATATAGTCATCGGTTATAACTTAAGTAGAGCTTCATGTTTAAATATGATTTAAATATCAATATGGAATGATATGAAAGCTCGGAATTGATGAAAAAGGTCAAAGATGTAAAAAGTCAAAATGTTGACTTTTGACTTTGAAAAATCAAACTTTGACCGACTTTATATTCAAATCTGATTTGAATTTTAAAAAAATGAATGCGGATTCATACTCGGGAGATTGAAATTAGTCAAGACTGATAAAATGGTAAAAAGTCAAAATTTTGACTTTTGACTTTTTAAATGTCAAATTACCATTTTACCCTTGGAAGAATATTGCATGTAAATAACAAATGGCTTCATGCATGTGAGACACCTACTTGGTAATATGCCAAGTGTGAAGAGTGGAAGCTCACTACATGCAAATTTTGCATGTAGTTTGCTTATAAAAGGAATGGATTGGAAATAAAAAGTGTTGGTTGTTTTTTTGTTGAAAAATTGATTTTGTAATTTGGAATTGCAAAATCAAACCAATTTTCTTTTTACTCTCCAAAAGTTCTCTCCACAAATTCTTCCTTTTAAATCCATCTCTCTCTCTCTATTTTTTCTCTACCGTTCGAGTCCCACAACTCGGTTCTAAGTCCGGAGATTAGCGGGTCAACACTAGTGGTAGTCCCGGTTTTGATTTCGTGAGGAGATCGTGAAGAGCAAGTGAGAAGATTGCGATAATAGAAAAGCATCAAGGGTGAGTTTTTCTATTAACCCTATTTTGTTTCTTTTTAGCGTTGTGATGCATGTTTACCACTAAAGTGTTTAGTTGTTATTAGAGTAAATTTTGATCCTAATTCCGCTGCGCATGTCTACCGTTTCCATCAGTCTTGTGAATAAATCAAAATGTGATCAATAAATACAATAACAAATTGATTCAAGTAACGATGAAACACCCTATTCATTAAGTACATAAAAGCAGTTGGGGCATTCGTCAATCCAAAAGGCATTACCAAGAATTCATAATGCCCATAACACGTTCTAAAGGTTGTCTTTGATATGCCTGGTTCTTTAATCCTTAGTTAATGGTGGCCTGAACGCAAGTCTATCTTTGAGAATACACAGGCTCCTTTTAGTTGATGGAAGAGATCATCTATTTGTGGCAAAAGATATTTGTTCTTGATTGTCACTTTGTTCAATTGTCGATAATCTATAGAGGTAAAAATGGTGTTTGTAGACTTAATTTTCAAAATTAAAAAAAAAAAAAGTAGTTACCAAATGGATAGCTAAACAAATTTTTAAAAGACTTATACAAAACAAATAAAGTAGTAAATGAATATTGTGTTTATAAGCTTACCTTTTTAAAAATCAAAAGTAAAATAATTATTAAATAGAACTTAAGACCGTGATTTATAACGTTTTAGGTTTTTAAAATTTTTCATGATTTATTTGTCTTGTTATTCTACATTTTAAAAGGGTGCGTTGCAAAAATAACAAAAAAATTATGACAATAAGACTCATGTCACTACATTTTCTAAATTGCAAAAGTAGCAAATTTAAAATAGAATAACGCTTTGATAACCCTCTGATATAGCTAATTACTTGTCATATTTGTCATATTTGCAATAAGCAAAAAAGAGGTGTTATAGGTTGTTTTTTTCTAAATTTTTTGTCATTTGATGCAATTTCCCCTTTAAAAGTGTTTCAAAAGACCAAACAAGTTTTTGAAAGATGAATTGTAACCAAAAGCAAATTTGACAAAATATTTACAACATATATCAAAATTTTCAGATTCTATCAATAATAAACATTGATAGACACTTATATGCTTCTATCAGTGATAATGATAGACATTGATAGAAGTATACCAGTTTTATCATTGATAGAATCCAAAATCTTATTATAGCTTGTAAATATTTTAATTTATTTTGCTACTTTTAAAAATGCTCATTTTTGAAAACTAAAAAAATTAGTTTAGCTAGGAACAATGAAAATTACGGTAATGTGGTTTTAAGAAAATAAGTACAAATTTCAAGCACTAAAAGTTAAATATGAAGGCTGATAGGGTAATTATCTTATTTTTAGTCTTTCATCTTTTAAGATTTAGTTTATAGGCATCATTTTCACCTTTAAATTTACTTTGTTATTTACTTTTTATCAATATTTTAAAAAACCTTTAAATTTACTTTGTTATTTACTTTTTATCAATATTTTTAAAAACCAAGTCAAATTTCAAAAATTTTAAAAATGCAATTTTTACAAAACTTTCTTGCTTCTAGAACTTGACTAAGAATTCAAAATATTTTTTCTTAAAAAAGATGTAAAAATTGCAATATATTGAGTGAGAAAAATATGTAATAAATTTGATAGTATGAGGTTGCATCTCAAAATAAGTTGGGAATGAGAGGAGTAGCCCATCTATCTTATATGGAGTATGAGTCTCCTTGGTTTTTCAGTGTGGAATTCTCAACTTCTCCAACAAGATGCTTAATTTTAAAAAACAAAAATATTCCTATCAAATTTTGAAAAAGGGAAAACACATTTAAATTTCACATTTTGTAATTAGAAGAAGAGAGGTTATGCAAAACAAATGAAAATGGTTTTGGCATATTCTCTTGCCAAACTCAAAGATAGATAAAAGTAGAAGAAAAGAAATAAATTATCTCACATGAAGCTATGAAGATGTATTTACAGAGAAAGTTGATCTAGGTTATTCCTAGAATTTCAGAGTCATCTTAGAATAATAAGATAACTTGGTCGAGATGCCTGTTTAGTTTCATGTTTGGCTGACATAGATTTTCTATTGGATTAGTCTAGCTTCTTATGCCCATCTCGATTCTAGGTTACTAGTTTTGGTTTGAATCCTTCTTTCTTTTTTACTTTATGATTATGTGGGTTATGCATTTGGTCTTAAAATCATTTAAAACAAATAAAAAAATTGTTGGATTAAATTCGTATCAACCAAACCAATGTTGAGAGAGAGAGTAAATCGTATATTTATGTAAAAATGTAGGGTGTAAAAAGCAATGAGAAGGCAGAGGCAAAGACAAGCAACGGAAGCCGCCGCCGGGTCTCATCGAGTCGCAACCGTCAAAGACAGCGAAAGACGACAGAAGAAAAAGAAAAAAAGTGAAAAAGAAAAGAAATGCAAAAGAAATCAATTGCCACGTATCAAATCTGCCGTTACGGATTTACAACATCATTCCATTTCCATCCAACTTGCCAAGCAAGATTCTTCTTTTAACTCAATTCTTTCCTCACAATCCAAACTTTTTCCCCTCTGAATACTTGGATCTGAATTTCCGGCGCCGATGGGGGAAACGCTTGACAGGAATCCGACCTCCACTTTCAGCTCCTCCGAAGTTAGTGTTAGTATCGAGCTTGATGCGAGGATAGAGAATGGTAGTGGTGGTGGTGATGGTGCTGGTGCTACTGCTACTGCTGCCGATGTAATGGCAAACAAGGAAGTTCGAATTGAAGATGGTGGAGATTGCTCTCCAGGTTTGTAGGTTGTTGCTTTTTCGATTTTGCTTCTCTTTTGCTTGTTTTACGATTTGTATTTTGTTTTCCTGCTAGGACTCTGCAGATGGATCTGTTTTGTACTTTCTTTTTTGTTTGGTTAGGAGGATTTGATATGCTTTTTAGGGAGTGAACTTGTGGTTGCGTTTTATGTATCTTGTTTTATGAATCTTCTTGTAGTACTCCTGTTTAAAAGTGTATTCTTCCCATTCTGATACATTTACTAAATTAATAGTCAACTACTGCCGTTATCTCTTGCCTTGATAATTATGGAATGGGGGCGTAGAATGTTGGGATCAGTTGTAATTGATTGAACGAGGATGCACAGATCCTCTATCCTTAATTTAGATCAATTGTTGATTCCGAATGTAGCCATTGATAATTATTGGGTGACTGGTGAGGAAGAAGGAAAGGGTCGCTCTCAAGTTGATTTTGATTAAGCTTATGACTGTGGATGGGGGGTTTCTTGGATAAGGTGTTGACTCTTGTGCAATAAAGGTTTTGGGTTCAAGTGGAGAGTTTTGATTTGGAATAGCGTTTGGTTAGCGAAGTTTTCCATCTTTGTCAATGGCAGGCTTGGGGGAAGATTTTTGTGTTGAGAGGTTTTAGGCTAGGTATCCCTATTTCTCCCTTTCTGTTTAAATTGGTGGTGGACATTCTTAGTCTGTTCATGTACTGAGGAGTGGAGAAAGTGGTGGAGGGTTTTTCTTGTCGAAGCTGATGGAGTTCATTTTTGGCACCAAGTTTATGCTAATTGGAGAGGATTTACTTAACCACTCTTATCTATACTCATCCCAAAGAGGAAGAAGATTACTTGTTTTAGAAGGAATGCATCATTTTCAAGCTAAGATGTTGAGAAGGCTTGTGACTGGATTAGTCGAGATTTTTGACAAGATATCATTAAAAAAGGCTTTGGTTTCAAATGAAAAAGATTGGTGGTAAATTGTTTGCGTTCAACTAGTTTGTGGGAAGATTTATGCACATTTTAACACTTTTATTCGGCTTTTAATTCAAATTTTCAGCAGGAACCTTTCTTAAACTTAAAATTTATAGTTAATCCAATTTTTTTTAAGCAGCCTTTATTTTCAGTATTAACCAACAGTTGAGGTTCTTTTGTGAAGACTTTGTACATCTCTTGGCTTGACCTACCTTTGTACATCTCTTGGCTTGACCTACCTGATTCATACTAACATCAAATTCTTCATCTGGTTCGATATCATAACAATTGGGGAGGATATGGGATCCTTATTGAAGAAGAGCTAAATTTTTTTTTGGTTCAAGTAACTTTTGATCATGGAGGAGCGATCACTGAATGAGTGTACGAGAGGAAAGGTCGTGAAAGTGGTTGTACTTTGTGAGAAAATGTGTGTCAAATGATTAAACAGCAAATATTTTTCTCTAGTTCAAGTATAGTAACTGTGCAATCAATATTATCAATGTAACTAACCTCCAAAATGCTGGCCAGTTGCTTCGAAACAAGAACATTCCCAATAAGGCAAAGGTAAATTCTTCCAAGAAATCCAACAGCCATATGCCTTAACTAATTTTGGATGTGTTCATCTTGAGAGTCGGGACCATATCCCAATTCCTAGGTGAAAATTTTCAAGTTTCCTTCACTTTCATCAAATTCCAACTAAAATAATACTCACCTAATTTCAACGATGCTTTTTAGCTTATTCCTTGGACAAACAGAATAATAAGATTTCAACTTCAAGATTTTCTCCCAGAATTGGTCGTCAATGGGGTTTATAGAATCTTGGATTGAAAAGAAACCTCTAAAATATTATGAATGTCTGATCAAGAGTTATGAGCCAGCAGTCCATAAATCACCAACATAGAATTGAAGGTCATTTCTACTACTACCTTTTCTTTCCTCACCCAAAAAGTAGAAGCATCTGATCTCCCCTTTCTTTTGTTGTCAGCGTCCTTTTTTTGAGCTTTAGCTGACAAAAGAAAGGGAAACAGAAAAGGTAGGGGAAACAAACTTGAGAAATCTCTGGCCGGCAAGACAACTGTACGGATGATGACAAAGTAGATGGAGGACAGTTAGAATAAATGGCAGAGGAAGATAATGGTACTTATGGTAGAATCAACAGTGAGGCACAACTCCTGAAACTAGCCCATCGAGTAGTCAGAAAACCTTAGTGGGCATGAGTGGGGAAGCTAAGATCACAGACAGGACTGTGGTGGTGCAGCTATGTTAGCGACAACGGATGAATGACAACGAATTGGAGCGATAACAATGTGACTATGTCTAGCCACAGTGGCAGCTAGAGTTAGGTCAGAAAGTCTGTGTTGGAAAGATCACACTGTTGGGTAGAGAATTTCTTATGCTTTGTATGTTTACCCTTTTTTATTTCAATGAATCACACATTATAATAATTTTAGATATATCAACTCAATCGTCAGTCATCATTTTTGCGCCGTCCAGGAATCTTTCTTCTGCAAGCCTTCAGTATTGTCCCCTAACTCAAAAACCCTAGCCCAAAGATGGATCAGGAGAGGCTTAGAAAGATTGCTAGTGCCGGTCGCACTGGTGGAAAGGGTACCATGAGAAGAAAGAAGAAGGCAGTTCATAAGACCACCACAACTGATGACAAAAGGCTCCAGAGTCTAAAGAGAATTGGGGTGAATGCCATTACTTCTATTGGGAGGTCAACATTTTCAAGGACGATGTGACTATCCAATTCGAAAACCTGAAGGTTCAAGCATCTATTGCTGCAAACATGTGGGTCATTAGTGGTTCTCCTCAAACAAAGAAATTGCAGGATGTCTTGCCTGGTAACGTCAATCAATTGGGACTGGATAACTTGGACAACTTGTGTGAATTGGCTGAACAGTTTAAACAGCAAGTACCTGGTGCAGGTGGTGATGCAAAGAATACTCAAGAGGAGGATGACGATGTTCCAGATCTTGTTGAGGGGGAGATTTTGAAGCTCCCGCAGAAGATAATCGTTCTTCTTAGACAGATCCTTTTGAAGAAAAGAAGTGTTTTATGCTGTTTTATACTTCCTAGTGTTGCTTCAACAAGTTTTATGATTTCGACAGTTCTTAATCTTATCATAATCGTCAATCATCATTTTATTGATACAGTATTTCCCCCTTCACTTCTTTTTAGATATAATTGGAGCCTCTCATTTTTTTTCTTATTAAAACTATGACACATTCATGATTCATCTAAATAGAAATATAATAGGAGAAACTACGCGTTCACATAAAATTAAGAAGCAAAATTGATTAAAGAACTGACATAGATGACTTTTCTCTAAATTCAGGTATCTCTGGCAAGACTCTTCTTAAAGTCAACACCATGCCTATACAGACATCAAATATTGACCAGTTGGAATCTGATTCGAGTCAGCATAAATTAGAAAGATCAAAGACTGAGGTGCACAAACATAATAAGTTTCTTCCTGAAGAGGCAGCTAAAATATTTGATGATAAGATTCCTGTTCATAGGAAGGTATAATACTGCGGACACATTATTTTGCCTAACATAAGGTATAATGCAGATTACAATTTAGTCATGTATGCAGATTACAATTTAGTCCTGTAAGGTTGGACCTGGATGTTTTCTATTGTTTCAACTTTCATTCTTCTAATAAGAAGTCCCTATTTTTCCTCTTTATTTTTCTCTAAAGATAAGTTCATTTAGATAACTCTTTTTCAGGTATATTGAAAGATATCTTTTGGTGCAAACGATAATTTTTAATTACTGTTTTATAAATCAACCACTCCTTGGTTTTTGAATCTAACTGACCTCATTTAGATGCAGTATGATATATCTCCTCTGCCTTTTATATTCTTCTTTTGTCTAGAGGATTTCAAGGGTCACCCTAAAAAAAATCTAAATTACAGAAAATACTCCTAAACTTTTAACTTTATCTAGAGAATGTCTCTGAACTTTGGAAAGTTTCATTTTATTTTAAACTTAATAAAATTAAAAATAAAAATACCCTTACTGTTAGATGAAATCTGATCTTGTCTCTTCATTGTACTCAAACATTACTTTGTCTATTCATTTTCTTAATGGAGAGGCTTGTTTCCTTTTTTTTTAAAAATAACTCTGTACTTCTAAAAGTTCCATTAATGCGCTCGAACTTCCAAAAAATTTAAAAGTGCACTATTGTTAGTATATGAGCGTGAATACTTTGTGTCTCGTTTAAAAAATACTATTGAATTTTTAATAGTTGCATTAATACTCTCACCCTTTGAAAAGAAGTTAATAATGTCTTTACTGTCAATATACAAACAGAAAATGTGTAACTAATGACCAATCGTCTCCATTTTTCATTTCTTCTCTCATCTACTCAATCAACTAGTCTCATTTGTCATCCCGTTTCCTTCAGTTTTTTCATACCCTATTAACCCCCTTGTTTCATTCTTCGATCTTTCAAACTTCTCTCTTTAACATTTTTTTCCTCTTCTTAAATATTAGAACTTTAAATAAACAAAAAATTCCTACACCTTAGCAATCAAATACTTTGAAGTAATCTGTTTTGATTACTTTGTACCTAGTTTACATTCTAGATTCCATTTGCTGTTTCAGTTTAGAAGATTTTGATTAGCTCGCTGTTATTGCGGTCTTTGTTTTGGTTATTGTTTGTATCTGTTTTAGCCCATTTACACTCTGTATAGTTCTCTTGTGTTTTGAGCGTTAGTCTCTCTTTTATCATGAATGAAGAGGCTTGTCTCCGCTTCAAAAAAAAAAAAAAAAAAAAAAAGAAGTAATCTTGAGTTGGGAAAGAATCAAAGAACCACTTTGAAAACAACTCATACAGATACTCTCATTTTTCCCCTCATTTGTCCAATTCGTACAATAATTTTCTCAATGCAGAATTGTAAAGTCCCAAAATCAAATCTCTCCTAAAAACTCAACAAAACAATAAATTGGCAAATGCAACAAGGGTAACTGACTTATTAGTAACCAACTCTTTATCTAATTACCCTCATACCCCTAACCCCACTAATTATCTCGGTACCTATCAGTGGGATAGAATAAAGGAGTATTAGTAGAAAATTAATATGGTTATTAGTTGGGGGCAATTTAGTAAATAGTTAGTAAGTTAGGTCTTTTTGCTATATAAAGAAGAAGAGGGGTTAGGGAAAGGGGTGGAGAATTTTGTAATGAGGTTTCCTTGTGTGGGAATTTGGGAGAGTCTAGTCCTATCGAAAGGTTAGGGGTTACTTTGTTTTTGTAGTATTATACCATATATTTCGTATATTTTCGTATCTGATTGTTCTCGAGTTCATCCTGTGTTCTTGAGATAATTCTTGTTAGGTGGGATCCTAACACAATCAAAGTTGGTTATGTTGACTGGTTCATGAACTCATCAATAACTTTTTTTTTTTTTCTTTTTTTGGCTACGCAAGTAGGAGAGTAAGAATGAGGGTGAGTGCGAGGTAAGAGAGACAAACCAGATATGGGAAGAAAACAGGGAGATGGGGGGTGGCAAGAGAGGGGAACAAACCGGGGGGGGGGGGGGGGGGGAAGGGGGGAGGGGGGAAAGGGGGGGGGGGGGGGGGGGGAGACACTAGTGGAAGGGGGAAAATGGGAGAAGAGAGCTGATGGAAGAGAGAAAGTAGAATAAAAAAGCCACATGATAAAATTTAGATATAAAATTCTTAAATTCTGCCATCTCATTTCAAACAATACAAGTTAACAGGCCTAGTCAACACTTAGTTGTCATGTCATATCTCGGTTAAGTTAACTAACCCTCAATTCGAATGGGGATGAGTTAAAACTATTTTTGAAACCTCAAGGATTAAAATGGCACCTTGAAACTTTAAGGACTAGATAGAAAATTTAAGCTTAAAAAACTGAAACTGTAATTTGTCAAAAAAAAAAAAAAAATACAACTTTGTAATAACAGGCACATTTTGATATTAATTGGTGTAAAATTCCTAGAAAAAGCTTTTGGTAAACTAACTTTTTAAAACTGTACAGCTGAAATTGTTAAACAGAATAGCCACAGTGAAGGATGATGGAACTGTGGAATTTGAAATCCCTGGAGACGTTGGAGCACCTCTTGGTATTGGTCCAAAAGAAGACTCTCATGATATAATTGAAGAAGAGCCTCCTGATGTGGCAGACCTCCAGGATATTCCACCTTTGCAAATAGTAATGCTTATTGTTGGAACACGTGGAGATGTACAGCCATTTGTAGCAATTGGAAAACGCCTACAGGTGTGGAAACTTCTATGATTTTCACTTTAATTTTGTTTACTAAACTAATTACTCATAAACATGTTTGGAGCTCTTTTGTAGTAATTTTCACGCCCCCCCCCATGGGGGTTTCAGTCATCTCTGACCTTTAGGTGCCCTTTTGCTCTGTCTTACAGTTGGACTTTAACGGCTAAATGCCGTAAAAGCTACCATTTGAAAACTATGCCTTGAGAGGGAAAAAGAAAAGAACTTCTGGGTTTGGTAGCAGCCTTAATTATTTCCTTCTCTAAAGAGGTTTAATTTCTCTCAGAAGCCTTAAGTGTTTCTTTGTATAGGTCTTTTGCAATTTCAACCTCTTGTCCATTATAAATAACGAGGATATGTTTCTGTTCCAACTCCTTCTAGCTTATGGGAGATGAACCCTTGTTCTTTCACTAGTTTATGAAACTTGCAGAAGATGAATCTCTCATTTCCTTTCCAGTCTACTCTTATATTTCTTTTTGGATCTCAGACATTTACAACCCAAAGTTGGGAAGATCAGTGGGTTGGGGATAGCCCCCTTTGTTAGGCTTATCCTCATCTTTATCAGATGTCCTTTCTTAAAAACCATCTGATTTCTGTGGTTCCTAAAACCTGTCCTCAAACCCATATATCTTTTTGTTATCATGGACTAATGATAGTGGAATCACAAGCCCATAGTTAAAAAAAGATTCAGGCTCAAAACCATTGATGAAACAATATCTAAAATTGAATTATACCAAGTTCTTTTATGATTTTTAGCATAATCGAAAGAATTAAGCACAAATAAAAGGAAATCTAAGATGAATGTCTTTGTTCTTGTCTGGTCCTTGCATCTTTGTGGCAGTTTGATGTGGTGAGTTGTATGTATAGTCTTTGATTCTAAATATCAGATGCACTTAGCTTTTCCATAATGTGGTCATGATCTCTCTTTCTGTGGTTCCCTAGTCAATGTGGTTGTTTGGTTGCCAAATTTAAGGGGTAAGAGGCCCTCTCCAAAACGGATGAATTCTTTTTTCCAAGGCTTTGTTATAGAAATTCCAAACTGCTAGAAGTTTTAAGGTTCTTTATGATGCAAGGAATTAGGTTAATCTTTTATAGTTCTTATAGCCTCTCTACTCTTTTGACCGATGGGTGAAATCTTTTTGTAACTTCTTTGGTTTCTTTCATAGAAATAGTTGCTTACATTGAGAAAGAATGAAAGAACAAAAATCCCGTTAGAGAAAGGGTTCTAGCTAAGTAAATTGTTACCTAGGATCATTACAAAAAGTATTTGAAACCGAAACCCAAAAGGTTTTTTTTATAAAAGCAACGACTTTCATTGAGAAAAATGAAAGAATACACGGGCATACAAAAAACAAGTCCACAAAAGAAGCTTATGAGAGTTTTTTTTTGGGAAGGTATGAATGAGGAGAGAGGGGATCTCATTTGGTTAGCTGGCGGGTTGTTGAAGTCCTTGTGAATCAGGGAGGGTTGGCAATTGGTACTTAAGGTTGCGTAACAAAGTCTTGTTGGCTAAGTGGCTTTGGCGTTTTGCTCTTGAGCCTGAATCTTTGTGGCACAAGATAATTGTGAGTAAGCATGGCTCTACTCCCTTTGAGTGGTTGGCGAAAGGGATTAAAGGCACACATCGTACTCCCTAGAAGGATATCTCTCTTGAGATCTCTTCTTCCTCTCTTTGGGTTTGATGCTTGGTGGGGGATTGTAAGGAGCCATTCTTTGGGAAGATCAGTGGGTTGGGGATAGCCCCCTTTGTTAGGCTTATCCTCATCTTTATCAGTTGTCCTTTCTTAAAAACCATCCTATTTCTGACTTTTTGGTTTGGGCAGAAAGCTCAGTATATTTTTCTTTCGCGTTCCGTCGTCGCTTATCCAATAGGGATACGACAGAAATGACATCTCTTCTTTCTTTGCTCGATGTGTGACTTTAGGAAGGGGAGGAGGAATGTTCGTGTTTGGAAGCATAACCCTTAAAGGCTTCTCTTGCAAATCGTTTTTCAAGTTGTTGGTGTTTTGCGAGGTTTGGAGGATAAATATAGCAAAGAAAATCAAATTCTTTATTTGGCAAGTTTTGTTAGACCACATGAATACCTTCGATAGGCTTGTTGAGACCTACGCTTATGGGCCTATCTTGTTGTATTTTCTGTTGGAAGGCGAAGGAAAACCTTATTCACATGCTTTGGGATTGTCGTGATGGAAACAGTAGACATGCGCAGCGGAATAAAGATCGGATTTTACTCTAATTGCAACTAAACACTTTAGTGATTAACATGCATTATAACCCTAAAATAAAAAAAATAGGGTTAATAGAAAAACTCACCTTTGATGCTTTACTATTGTCGTAATCTCGTCATGTATTGGAAGTCGGGACTACCAATAGTGTTGACCCGCGCTATTCTCCAAACTTAGAACCAAGTTGTGGGACTTGAATGGTGTAGAAAATAGAGAGTGATGAATTTAGGAGGAAGAAGTTAGCTTTGAGATCTTGTGGAGAAGGAATTTTTGGTTTGATTTTGCAATTCCTTACAAAATCAATTTCATCCCACAAAAACTACTCATCTTTCATTTGCAATAATCCACTCATTTTATAAGCAAACTACATGCAGATTTGCATGTAGTGAGCTTCTCATTCTCCACACTTGGCATATCAACAACTAAGTGTCACATATGCATGAAGCCACTTGCTAATTACATGCAATGTGCTTGCCAAATCTCAACAATTTAGTCCAAGAATAATATGGTAATTTGACATTTAAAAGTGAAAAGTCAACATTTTGACTTTTTACCATTTTATCTGTTTTGACTAGTTTTGACTTTCTGAGCATGAATCCGCATTCATTTTTTCAAAATTCAAATTATGTTTGAATATAAAATCGGTCAAAGTTTGATTTTTCAAAGTCAAAAGTCAACACTTTGACTTTTTAGAACTTTGACCATTTCCATCAATTCTAAGCTTTTGAATATGAATTTATATTCATATTTTAAATCATATTTAAACATAAAGCTCTATCTTTAATTTATATCCGACGGCTATATCTTATTCATCGGTTTTTCTCTCTTTACCTAATTTGAACAATTCAAATTATTTCATCATAATGTTCTAAGTTGATTCCTTGTGAGCTAGCAGGGGAACCTAATGGACCTATAGATCATGAGCTACAACGATCCGATATTAATTGGCTCAACTTTTTAGACCGAGTTAATCAACCTTTGTTAACTAACGGGTCATTCCACTAAAGTCTCGTAGTTGTACTCCCTTCACTATAGATATATTTGTGTCCATGTGATATAACCATGATAAGTAAGTTAATCCTTCACAGGTTGTTCATAATCTCGGCTGGGTCAAAGTATCGTTTTACTCCTGAAATTATATATTGCTCCTTAAGTCCCACTGATCCATTATCGAACAATTGGTTTAAGGTCCAACCTCTAAACCGAATCCCTCTCAGGTCAATGAGAGGGTGGGGTTCCTTGTTCAAGACTCGGATTCAGTCATTAAGAGAACAACTTATCTACTAACCCTAAAGCTGGTAGGAGTGAATTCTGTCTTGCACCCTATGTTCCTAGCTATCCACTCGGTCTTACCCCTGAAATGGAAGGCTTATTGGGTCGCGCCATTGAGCTACCCTCACCTATGTAGATCTAAGGATAATTTCGTGTGAACAAAAGTTCATAGTTAGTTTATGATTAAGTTTAAGTTACATTGGATATCTATAAACAAAATAATCGGTTTTATTAAAATCAACGGCGTTATAACCTTAAAGCGACTATATCATAGTTCGAGTTTTATGTAAACTCTTTACATAAGATGCTCCACTTTCATGTCTTTACGTGAATGATTTTGGATCACATCGTTTGTACTAACTACTTAGTAGGCCGCATCCATAGTGTCCCTAGAATAAGATGCCCAATCGTATTCGTATACAATAGACTATTTTGGTTATATACTCGAACTTGATTCACGTTTATGTCTCTACATAAAGTTTAAGTTTACTCAATAACAACCTCGGGTCCTTAGTTTATTGGCTTTAAGATTATAGTATCAGTAACGACTTTATTGAATAGAATATGATTACAAACTACTAGTTTTAGGACATAAATTCCAACATGTCAGTACGTGAGGTTTGTGTGGTCTTGTTTCTTTCCAGAGTTCGGTCTTCAGATTGCTGGTCCAAGAACGATCCGTGTTATGATAGAGGAGTTTCTCTTGCAATCTGTCTTTTCGAGAGAAAGACTGGTTTTTGTGGCTTTCAAGGGTGTGTGCTGTGATTTGGGATATTTGTGGTGAAAGGAACAAGAGAGTTTTTAGAGGTCTTGAGAAGGACACTTAAGAGATTTGGTCCTTTGTGAGATCCCATGTTTCTCTTTGGACTTTGATTTCAAAGTCTTTTTTGTAATTATTTCCTTGGTAACATTTTACTTAGTTGGAAGCTTTTCTTGTTGTGGACTTGTTTTTTCGATGGACTTGTAAGCTTTTCTTGTAGTGGGCTTGTTTTTTCGATGGACTTGTTTTTTTGAATGTCCTTGTATTCTTTCATTTTTTTTCAATGAAAGTTGTCTTTTTTTCATAAAAAACAAGGTCACAAAAGAAGTGGATCCCACTACAGGAAAATACCCTAGTTATTCAAAATCATGTCAAGAGGATAGTTACAAAAATCCTTCGAGATTGAAGCCCAATGAGAAATATGAAAATGAACAAGAGACCAAATATCTCTAGCCTCTCTCTCAATCCGTCTAAAAACCCTACAATTCCAATCATCCCTCAAAAGCCACATAATAGTAGCACAAACCCAAGCACGCCAAAGAAACTGGTCTCTCTTCCCAAAAGGCAGATTGAGGAGGAACTCCTCAATCATAACTCTAACATCTATGTGGCAGACGCGCGAAACGTAGGGAAAAAAGCATGACACACAGCTCACAAAGTTACAATTCCAAAGAATATGGTCCAAGTCTTCCTCCGCCTTTCAACAAAGAAACAACAAAAAATCCCAATCATTCATTAATGGCATCTTCCTCAAAGCCTATCCAACGTACTGAGACGGCCATGAAGAACCTGCCAAGTAAATAATCTCACCTTTCTAGAAATCTTAATCCTCCACAATGACGAAAAAACAGACTCATTTGTAGGGGAAGGGTTAACCTGACTTTGAAAGGAAAACTTTCACGATAACCCATCCAAAGGATTAGGGCTCCAAACTCTCACATCTCTCCTCCCACGACAAAAGGGGTGACTCTCAAGAAGAAAGAGAAGAGCCACCACATCCATCATTTCCCCATCGGAAAGAACACGACAAAACCCAAAGGAAAACATGCATGAGCTCCTAGTCCAAAACAGAAAATTTGTCACAAAGTTGTTTTTAAAAGATGGCAAATGATACAATGGAGGCAAAAACTCACTAAGAGGTTTCTCCCCCACCCAATGATCGTTCCAGAAGTACCGTCTCTCTCACATCCAAGGAAGAAAGTCCAGGAGCTCTTTTGATATATCCTTCCAAAGATTCCGAAAGGTGCCTTTAGTCCCTTTTGAAGCAAATTGAGGGGGAACTTCGTGATTGTCACTCTAATATCCCTATGTCAAGTTATCACAACATCAAACACATGGAAGAAGCAATTTCACACCGACCACTTGTGAAGATGCCCTTTTTAAGTGTTTTACTTTTACATGGAGGAGTTAACGCTTTGATCTTCTTGTTAAGAAGATGCCCTTGTTAGTTGGTTTATTGTGCTGTAATCTCGGTTGGAAGACTGTTGGAACTCGGTTTCGAAGACAGAATCAATGATACGAAGAACACTTCACTTTTATACTCAGTAACGAAATGCTATTACAATAGAAAAGGTAAATTGAATTGGATTCCGATTCAAGAAATACAAAAAAACTCTCCACTCTTCTGTTATCCTCTCTCAAAGATGAACAGAATTGATCTCCAAATTCTAATTGCCTTTCCCTCTCTTTTTATTCTTCTATTTATACTCACTGACTTCTCTCATTGTGGTCCCTCCTTCATGCGTGCTACTTCCCTCTTCCCTCTTCAATTGTATTGTAAAACTATCGGTGGTCTAACATTACATTCCATTTCTAAATCTACCTTGTCCTCAAGGTAAAAGTCAGGAAATGATTGCTGGAAGTCATCATAAACCTCCCAGGTCGCTTCATGTCTTGGTAATCCTTTCCAGGTGATCAAAACTTCCCATGCTCCCGCATCATTCTTCTTATAGCCAAGTATTTCTTCTGGCACTGCTTTCCATTCATAGTTTTCAGACATTTATGGCACTATCTCCTGCACATTAGTGTGTTCTCCCAATATGGACCAAAGAACTTTGGAGATAGCTTCTCATTCCTCCTCTTTCTCAATGACACTTGTCTACACGGACAGATCTTTAAGAAGACCATCTCCCCTACTTGAAACTCAACATGTCTTCTTTTAAGATCCGCATACTGTTTCATTTTTTCTTGTGCCACTCTACGATGATCCTTTGAGCTCCTAGTGCAATGTCCCTTTCCTTCAATTGTTCATCAAGAGTTGAATTTGGCGTTTCTCTATCTCCATAGTAGATTATCGGGGGTGGTAATCGTCCATATACTGCTTGGAAGGGAGTTACTCCTAAATATCTTTGGTATTTGGTATTATACCATTCCAATAATCAGCCCAATGCAACCACCTTATCCATTTTTTTGGCCTTCCCCACAAAAACAACGCAAATATATTTCCACCCCTCTATTCACCACTTTCGTTTGCCCATTTGTTTGGGGGTGATATGCTGAACTTCTTCTGTTCAATTTTGTGCCTGCCAGCTGAAATAATTCCTTCCAAAAGTTACTAAAAAAGACTCTGTCTCTATCTGAAACAATGGATTGAGGGTATCCGTGTAATCTCACCACCTCTTTCACAAACAATTCAGCTACTATTTTAGCATTATAAGGATGTTTTAAAGCCAGAAAGTGAGGGTACTTACTGAATCTGTCCACTACTACCAAGATTACCTCGAACCCTGCTGCTTTTGGCAATCCTTCAGTGAAGTCCATTGATATATTGTTCCACAAACTATTTGGTATTTCCAATGGCAATAATAGCCCTGCAAGTATTAAGGTGAGAGATTTATTCCTTTTATCATACCAAGCACTCTTCACAATATTTCTTTACATCTTGCTTCATGCCTTCCCAAAACAATTCACCAATAAGCCTTTTATACGTTCGCAAAAAATCCGGAGTGGCCTCCAAAGACCGGATCGTGATAGGTTTGCAATATGGTAGGAATCAAGGATGAAGATTTTAAAATCACTAATCTTCCCTTATAACATGTCATGCTGCAAAGAGTAGTTGCATACTTCCTCTTCCTCATCCTTCTTTAATTTGGCAATTATTTCCTTCAAATGATCATCCTTTTCCACTTCCTCCTTAATCATTGCCAAGTCTATCAAAGTCGGGGCAATAAGATTGTGTAAATGTAAGATTGTGTAAATGTACTGAAGGTGGCATTCGTGATAAGGCATCAGCAGCCTTATTTTCCAATCCAGGCTTGTATACAACCTCAAAAGAATAGCCCAACAACTTAGCTATCCACTTTTGATGTTGTGGTGTTGATCTGTTTTCACAACAAACTTTCTCCCTAACAGATATGGCCTCCATCTTTGCAAAGCTAGCACAACCGTCATCAATTCTCTCTCATAGACCGGTTTAGCTTGATCTCTCATTGCCAAAGTATGGTTGTAGTAAGCTATTGGTCTCTTATCTTGTACTAGCACAGCTCCCACTCCACAGCCTAAAGCATCAGTCTCAATCTTGAAATATAGTGTTCATGAGGGATTGAAATGTTTAAGGGGCATTAGTTAGTACGAATGGCATGACTAAAAATTTTGTAATGCCCTTCCTGTGTTCTAAATGCAGTCTTTTCTATATCAACATTACACATTCTAATATGATGACACCCTGCTTTTAAGTCTATCTTAGAAAATAGAGTTGCTCCATTTGAAATTTTGTAATGCCCTTCATGTGTTCTAAATGCAGTCTTTTCTATATCATAATTACACATTCTAATATGATGACACCCTGCTTTTAAGTCTATCTTAGAAAATAGAGTTGCTCCATTTAGTTCATCAAATAATTCCTCAATAACAGGAATGGGAAACTTATATGGGATCGTCATGTTATTCAGTGCTCTGTAATCAACACAGAACCTCAAACTGTCGTCTTTCTTCTTTACAAGTAATACTAAGCTTGAATAAGGACTTGTGCTTGGCCGAATGACTCCCGAAGACAGCATTTCATCTACTAGCTTTTCCATCTCTGCCTTTTGCTGATAAGCATATCTATAGGGTCTCATGTTCACTGGGTCGGTTCCTTTTTTAAGATGTATATGATGCTCAATCTCCTTCTTCGGTGGTAATTCCTCATGCCATTCGAAAACATCTTCAAACTTTGATAGCACAACTAGAATGAATTCCTGCATAGTTGGTAATCTACCCTATATAGATCCGCGAATGAGATTCCTCCTTCCAAGGCTCTACACTCAATCAAATACCCTTGGTCAGAATCTGTCCATGTCTTCAGCATGCTCTTCAAGCTAACTCCGGCCTTTGTCAAGCTTGGATCTCCTTTTATAATCAATTTGTTGTTTTCATGGAAAAAGGTCATAGTGAGATTCCTCCAATCCATCTCGGTGACTCCTATTGAATAGAGCCACTGCATCCCTAAGATGATATCCACTCCTCCCTACTCTTTGGGCCAATCTCATCATTTGTGCAAGCCCAATAGGTTTTCAGAATTCGACTTCCGCTTTGATCCATGGAATTAATCCGTTCATAAATGTTTCCTCTAGAACTCTATTAGGTAAGTCTGATAATGGTGCCACTAATCTATCAAAGAGATTCCGATATTCTTCTACTGTTGAATTTTGCTTGATTGCAAAAAATCTACCGTAAATTGAGCCTTCTCGGATTGATTGGAACTCGGTTTCGAACACAGAATCAATGATACAAAGAACACTTCTTTATTCTCAATAACGAAATGCTATTACAATAGAAAAGGTTAATTGAATTGGAAGGAATTCCAATTCAAGAAATACAGAAAAACTCTCCACTCTTCTGTTATCCTCTCTCTCAAAGATGAACAGAATTGATCTCCAAATTCTAACTACCTTTCGCTCTCTTTTTATTCTTCTATCTATACTGACCGACTTCTCTCAATGTGGTCCTTCCTTCACATGTGGTACTCCTCTCTTTCCTCTTCTACTGTATTGTAAAACTATCGGTGGTCTAACAAAGACCTCCACCTTCAATTGTCTTTTTGAGATGTGAGTTTACAAGAGCTGTTTGAATCAATCTCTTTCAGATTTTTATTTATTGCCTTCATGGCATAGGAAGATTTATGATACAATCCTTCTCCATCTGCCCTTTCGGGAGAAAGGTCTTTCACGCCTTGCCCTGTA
>CM046886.1:11872240-12023677 GCA_025688845.1 Cucumis hystrix
TCCATCTGCCCTTTCGGGAGAAAGGTCTTTCACGCCTTGCCCTGTAACGCTTCCTGAACCTCGCGTTGCAGACGAGAACGCGATTTGAGCAGCCCTGTGTAAGGCCCCCAATTATCGACACTTATAGGAGAAGAGGTAGAAAGGTAACTGCATAGGATAGTATTTATGAAGGATGATTGGAAGGAAGGTCGTACAAGGTAGGGCCCACTGGGCGGAAAGATAGCCATTGTTATAGTGTTTTCTGTCCAAATCAGTGTTAGTAGCCTAACATTTGGTATCAGATCCCGAAGTTTGGTCTGAGAAGCTCCTTGGTGAGAACATCAGCAACTTGTTGGCTCGAAGGGATGTACGGAATGCATATGCTCCCTCTGTCAAGTCTTTCTTTGACAAAATGTTGATCAATCTCAACATGCTTAGTTCTATCATGTTGAACTTGGTCGTTAGCAATACTAATAGCAACTTTATTATCACAAAAAAGCTTTAATGGTGTCTCACATTCTTAATGAAGATCTGATAGGACTTTCTGGAATCAAATTTTCTTACACATTCCCAAACTCATAGCTCTGCATTTGGCCTCAGTGCTGCTTCTGGTCACAACACTTTGCTTCTTACTCCTCCAAGTTACTAGATTGTCCCAAACAAAGGTACAATAACCGGAGGTCTGTCTGTTTTTCTAAACATCAGCTCTTTACCAGGTGTTGTTTTCAAGTATCTCAGAATTCTGTTGACAGCTTTCACGTGTTTCTCATAAGGAGCCTACATAAACTGACTGACAACACTCACAACAAAGAAAATATCAGGATTGAGTATGAGATAAGTAAATCAATGTACACACGAGGTGCTGATATTGTTCTTTATCAACTGGAACTTGATCATCAGAGTTTCCAAGTTTACAATTGAATTCAATAGGAGTATCAGCAGGACGAATCCCAACATACCAATCTCGGTTAGTAAATCAAGGGTGTATTTTATTTGAGACACAGAAATACCATCTTTAGATTTGGCCACCTCCATTCCAAGTAAATATTTTAGATTTTCCAAATCTTTGATTTCAAATTCATCACCCATTCTTTGCTTTAGTTGATTGATTTATGCTTGATCATCTCCAGTCAAAACAATGTCATCCACATAAACTATTAGCACAACAATCTTCCCTGTCTTGAAAACCTTTGTAAATAAAGTATGATCAGAGTGCCCCTGACTGTACTCTTGGGACTTGACAAAGGTAGTGAATTTGTCAAACTAAGCTTTGGGAGACTGTTTCAAACCATATAGGGATTTTTGAAGTTTACACACCTGCTGACCAAACTAAGCTTCAAACCCAGGCGGGGGCTCATGTAGACTTCTTCCACAATGTATCCATTCAGAAAAGCATTCTTAACATTCAGCTGGTATAGTGGCCAATCTTTGTTCACAACAATAGATAGCAGGACTCAAACAGTATTCAACTTAGCAACTGGAGAAAAAGTTTATGAATAGTCAATACCATAGGTTTGAGTAAATCCTTTTGCAACTAACATTGCCTTGTGTCTGTCAAATCTGCTTTGTATTTGAGAGAGAACACCCATTTGCATCCCACAGTTTTGTGTCCCTTGGGTAGAGCACAAATCTCCCAAGTTCTATTTTTTTCAAGAGCCTTCATCTCTTCCATGAGAACATTCTTCCATTCAGCACTCTAAAGCAGTATAGATATTTTTTGCTACTATGGTAGAGTTAAGGCTTGCTATAAAAGCTCTGAACTGAGGAGAGGTTATTATAGGAAACATAGTTGCAAATGAGATGTTTAATACAGGACCTGGTACCTTTTGTTAGAGCAATGGGAATGTCAAGAAAGGGTCATACTCATCAAGTTTCCCTGTACGACCCTGTTCAACTTCATTATTACTGGTTTCTGTTCTGACCTCAGTTTCATCACCACTGTTCTTTTCTTCCATATTTTCAAGAATAGCAACATCAGAACTGTCATTCTTACTCATCATATTATTAGTATAAGGTTCAGTAGGATTTTCCATACCTTGATCTCGAGGAGGTTCGAAGTCTTGAACTGGAGCCGGCGGTTGACTAGTAGGGCACCGACTTCCTTTCTGAGATTTCTCCTCTAATACGTTTTTCAGGGAACTTGGTTTGTGGGTAGGACTATGAGATGAGGATCGATGTCAGACACGGTAATAGGAGTAGGTTCGATAAATTCGAAGGTGCTGTTAGACTCTTCACTCACACTTGCCCCTGGAGATGGCTAACGGGACAGTAGGGTCGGTCCTCACAGAAAGTAACATCCATAATGACAAAGTATTTCCTAGATGGTGGGTGAAAACATTTATAACCTTGCTGATGAAGGGGATACCCAACAAACACACATGCCAGAGCCCGAGGGGTAAATTTGATTTGATTAGGGCCAAAATTATGGACATAAGCAGTACACCCAAACACACGAAGATGAACCTCAGAAACAAGACGAGTAGAGGGGTAGGATTCCTTAAGACAATCTAAAGACGAAACTGGAGTATACGAGAAGGCATTCTATTGATTAAATGAGTTGCTGTAAGAATAGCATCTCCCCATAGGTATGAAGGAAGGGAAGTGGATAGCATAAGGGAACGGGCTACTTCCAGAAGTTGACGGTTTTTTCGCCCGGCCATCCCATTTTGTTGAGGAGTGTAGGCACATGAGTTTTGGTGAACAGTCCCCTTGGAGGCTAGAAATTCACTAGGGTTATGGTTTTGGAATTCCCAACCATTATCACTTCGAAGAATTGCAATTTTTGTATGGAATTGTGTTTCAATGGAGTGATAGAAGTTTTGGAAAATAGAGGAAACCTTAGATTTATCGGCGATAAGGTAGACCCAGTAAGACGGGTATGATCATCAATGAAAGTTACAAACCACCGTTTCCTAGATGAGGTGGTGACCTTGGAAGGACCCCAAACGCCACTATAGATAAGGGTAAACGGTCGAGTGGGTTTATATGGTTGTGAACGAAAAGAAACTTGATGTTATTTTGCTCGAATGCACACATCACAAGATAATGAGGAGACATCGATTTTAGGAAAAAGATAGGGAAATAAATATTTCATATAAGTAAAGTTCGGGTGACCCAACTGAAAATGCCACAACATAAAGTCATGTCTAGAGATGCTTCAATAGGAAGACAGTAAACTAGTCCTAGAGATACTACTACCAGAGGTATCATCCTTAAGGATGTAAAGTCCCCTGCTATGTTGGGCAATGCCAATCCTCCTCCCCGAACTCAAGTTCTGAAAACAAACAGATTTAGGTCAGAAAGTAGCTTTACAGTGCAACTCACAGGTGATCTTACTAATGGATAACAAATTGTAAGAAAACTTGAGCACATGCAAAACATTTTGGAGAGAAATCGTCAAAGAGAACTATTTGTCCTTTGCCAGCAATCGGGGCTAAAGAGCCCTCAACTATCCGGATTTTCTCATTTCCGGCACAGGGGTATAAGAGACAGTGCTCCGAAGAACCTGGCAAGCAATCTGTAGCCCCTGAGTCCAAAATCCATGAATTCTTCCCATCAACATTAATAAGGCCAAGGGACTGAGGCATACCTGACTGAGCAATGGCGCCTAGAGTAAGAGGGCTTGTTTGGTTAGTAGTAGAGCTAGTTGACTGTCTGGCAGTATCTCTAACATCGGTATACCCTGAGTTCTGTTGCTCGTTGGAGGAACGTTTGTTACCTCTTGGAGACCGACCGTGGAGTTTCCAACACTGATCCTTGGTGTGCCATTGTTTCTTGCAGTGCTCACAAACGAGGATTGATTTCCCACTATTCTTCTCATTATCATGGGTCAAGGATTGAGCATTAAAGGCAGCAGAGTTAGTTATATAATTTGAAGGTACATTAGGAAGCGAAATTACCGGGTTCTTGAAATACATCGGAAACTCAGTTGGTTTGGAATGCGCCGAAGACTTGTCCGCTTCAACCCCCGATCTGCTATGGACACCATCAATTCCATTAAAGTGTTGCTGCAAAGGGTCGACGGACAGCAGCACATGAATGGACAGATTTGACAATTTTTTGGTTGCGAGGGCATGGGAGGCGCATGAGTTTGCGGATGATCGGAAGGGCATGACCATTGGACAGCCAACGGCGAGTAGAAAAGAATGGGATGGGTGATGAGACAAAATGGCGGAGGCGCGTGGTCCCACACGCCTTGATAGAGGCGGCGCAAGAGAGAGATTATGGCTGAAGGGTTGCGCGGATGGCAGCGAGGGTTGTCCCACTTTGTAGATCGGCAGTTTCTGAAGCATTTGGACTAATTTTTCCATGACGACGTCCACAGTGGCGGCGGCTGGTTTGGTGTGGGTTCCTCCTAAATTTTTTTCTTGGGTTTTGTTGTCGCTTTGCTCTGATACTATATGAAAAACAATAAACACGAAACCAAGGCGTACGTAAAAATTCGAGACCTTGGAGAAAAACCACAAATATTTTTAGTTTTATTATTTTTCTGATGAATTATATAATAGGTACAAAAAAGAATAAATAGAATACAATAAGGAGTAAGAAAGAAAAATATTTACAAAAAAGGGAAATCTTCCATATTCTTACCAAAAATACTCTAAGCATCAAGCCTACCAATTCTAACAGATAAAATGAAAATGGTTAATGCTTGAAATACAATAAAACATAATAAGCATAGGAAACTTGGAGTCGAGGGATCAACATGCGCACCTATATATATATATCCTTACGAGCAGAATGAAACAAGTGACAAACTAATCAAGGTAAAAGAAAAACTGGTAACCCTCCCTCATTCAACAGGGACTGGAATCCTTTCTTCCAAGCAAGATGCTTCCCCTAAAAATATCTTCACAACCGGTTCTTCTCAATATCTTACTTTCATGATCAAGTGGATTTGCCCCGAATATTTCTTCTGTAAAATCCATGATCAGGAGTTCACGAAGTTCTACAGACCCTTATGCGAGTGCTCTGAAACTGGCATATTAAACTGTCTTACTTATACGAGTTCTTTCTATTATAGAATGTGGAAAGATATAGATATCTCAGAAAGAAATAAATGCTTGGCTTTTGGGGTGCTCAGCCACAAAGAACAACACTCAGGTTCAAAGAAGACAGGCACACCTTTCCATCTCTCCCAGCGGGTGTATATCTAAAACCTGAAGGGACTCTACCAACTGCCCTCCCGAAACCTTACTTGGAGCCGTTTCTCAAATTAAATGCTGAAGCTTAGCTAAGAGGTCAGATTTGCAATGTGACTCCAGGGACTTGGACTGAAGCAAAAGAATTGGGACTTATAAAGCTTCCAGGTCACTCCCATGTTTACTGGATATACATGTGTACCACCAAAAGTAGGCTAGTCTGGGAAGCCTTCACAACCAGTTGCATAGAAGGCCTATCTTTCTCACGTTATATAGTCAATATTTAACCCATCTGCATCTTTCGGATAAGAAACAATTGCCCACCCTAATGTAGCTTCTTCTGTCCAAGTTTTGGCCCTTCCTAGAAGTTTCTTTTTCAAACAATTCTGTGGAAGTATTTTTTTTCATTACTAATTTTGGTTGAATAATCAAGGGAGTTAATACTCAAACTCTTTGGTGGTCAGTGGTCACTTCTCTAAAGATAGAGTGTCTTTTTGGTGTTGTGGCATCTTTGCAATTCTTGGCTGGAACTAAATTGAAGTTTTTCCAAGCAGTGGAGACTTCATAAGAAGTTTGAAATCTCATACTGCATAGGCTGATTGATAAGGCTTCTTAATTCACTTCATATATAATTACCATATTTCTTCTGTCGGATCAATTTGAGAAGTATTTGAAACTTTTGGTATTTTTTGGAGGCTTTGTTTCCTTATGTACTTGTCATTTGACAGTGAAATTCATTTCCTGTTACAAATGATATAAAAAATGTGCAATCAATCATTTTTATTTAATATATCTGAGGCAATTTATGTTCTCATGGGGCAATTAAATGTTTGCAGGATTATGGCCATCGTGTTAGACTTGCCACTCATTCAAATTTCAAGGAGTTTGTTTTAACTGCTGGGCTGGAGTTTTTTGCTTTAGGTGGAGATCCTAAAATTCTTGCTGGCTGTAAGTTCTCTCCTCTGTATTATTTACTGCCTACTGGTCTATCTCATGCTTTAGCGTCTTCCTTGGTTCGTTCCACATGGATAAATTAGAGATCATACAAATCAAATTCTGTACCATTACTAATGAGAAAATGGTTGGAGAATTAGTAGCGTGTTAACCATGTCCTTCACAAAAAGGACGTCTTCTTTGATTGAAATGCAAAAATAAGTATTGTTGATACAACAGCTTCTTAATTTCGTCCTGAAGATGAAAGTTGATGCCTGCTTTATTGAAAACCTGCCGGAAATATTCACGATGACTCCATTTCCAATTCTTTGGTTTTTTATTATTTTTTTTTAATTTCAATTTTTAGCGTCATAATTCATATTTGATTCACAAATTTATGATCTTAGGAGCCTCTAGGTTGTCTATAAATCTTTATTTATTTGTATATGTTTTTTTTAAAGTTAGTGATTCTTTTTCTGTCATGAGTTGCCTTTGCTTTTAAGTGTAGGTATAATGTAAAGACAAATATTTGTCCGACAATAGTTCAAATGATTGAATACTTTGTGGTTTTCATTTACTTATTAACTTCTATTAGAGAATTAAAACAACTGTTTTCCATTTATAGTTCTGTGAGCATTATATTATCCTTTTGCAACAGACATGGTAAAAAACAAAGGTTTCTTGCCTTCGGGGCCTTCTGAAATACCAGTCCAAAGGAATCAAATGAAGGAAATCATTTATTCACTACTTCCAGCTTGCAAAGATCCTGATCCTGAATCCGGTATTCCATTCGAAGCAGAAGCTATCATTGCCAACCCACCAGCTTACGGTAAGACCTTGCTTCTAGGCTCTAACGACCTTTTCCCTGTAAAAGGAAAGAAACAAAGAGCGAGAGTACGTTGTTACTCCTGCCTTGAATGACCAGGGTAAATATTGTAATATCTGGCCTTTGACGATGTTTCATTTTCTAGATTCTTGTGATTCTGACATTATTTTGTATCAATTGAGTGAAGTTTGTAGATGAGGTGGGGGTAAACAGGTTAAGGAAAGGTCTCATTCCTATCAAACCTTCTCTTGATTTTATTGCTCTAGTATCCTTTTGCTTATATATGTGGAAGTATTAGTTCTCTTTACTTCTCTCTCTTCCTGGGCAGAGGAATTTTGTAATGAGGTTGCAAGATGTTGGCACTTTTTTCCTTTTTCCATTTTTAGTTCTCACGTGAGTGTAATTTGTTATTTTTGTGAAGAAACTCTATACAATAACCTCTTCAATGCTTCTGTAGGACATACTCATGTGGCCGAGGCACTTAAAATTCCAATTCACATATTTTTCACAATGCCATGGACGTAAGTTTGCCCAGGACAGTGTACCTTTTTTTTTTTTTTTGACAATCTGGAGTTACTGTTATTGAGTTATACTGTGTGAATATTTACCTATCTGTGTGCTATATGCTTTGTAAGAGAGTTTGAATCATGCACTATTTCCTCCTCTTGCCAGGCCAACAAGTGAATTTCCTCATCCTTTATCCCGTGTCAAGCAACAGGCTGGCTATCGGGTAACTATTATGGCATTGCTTTCTGCATTTAGTGCACACACCATATTGAGTTTTTATCCTTTTTCTTTTTATTTATTTCTTTTATATCTTCATCAAATTTGATTTTTTACTTTTTTAATTTCCAGCTCTCATATCAAATTGTAGACTCCTTAATTTGGCTTGGGATACGGGACATGATTAATGATCTTAGGAAAAAAAGGCTGAAGCTACGACCTGTCACTTATTTAAGTGGTTCACATGCCTCTGAATCCAATGTGCCACATGGGTATATATGGAGTCCGCATCTTGTTCCCAAACCAAAAGGTTTGTTCTTGTAATGATGGTTGTGCTTTCTACTGTAAAGCATTATTAACAAGAAACTCTTTTAAAAATTTACCGTGTTGTTTTTCTAGTAATAAAACATCATGCTTGCAATTTCAGGAATTTTCCATTTATAAAAGAATATAGAATCGTAGAATCTTATGATTCCAGCTTTAAAACTTGGGTTTCTTTCAGATTGGGGACCTAAGGTGGATGTGGTCGGATTTTGCTTCCTTGATCTTGCATCAAATTATGAACCTCCCGAGTCACTTGTAAATTGGCTTAAGGCTGGCGACAGGCCTATCTATATTGGTTTTGGTAGCCTTGTGAGTGTTCATATTATTCCCTCCATTTAATTTGATATTTCTGCTTATTTATAGTTTCTCCTTTCTCTGCATCAAAAGCTCCCTTTGTGTTGGGGCAGGTGGAAGGGATATATAAAAGGTTGTAGGCTTTTATTTTATTTTATTTGGTTGTGAAATGAAACTTCCATTAAGAATCAATCGTACAAAAGTCCAAATAAAATAGTGGTGATTGCAAATTATTCATTCATCTGGTACCTTCTTCTTGGAAGATCCTTTTATTTCTTTCTTGCCAAATGTTCTGTACTGCCATGCCATTTGTCCTATTCTTCATTCCTTTCATCTTTGTGTAAAGGAGATTGTCTTTTCTAACTCCGTTGGAATGGGGCTGTGTGGGAACTAATAGGGGCTTATGGGTAGTAGGAGTACTATAGTAATAGTAAGAGCATAAAGATAATTAGTTAGGGAGTTCGTGCATTTGGTTATAAATTGAGGAGGGGGATTGAAGTCTGAAGGTAGAGAGGCAATTGTTATTAGGGATGGAAAAATTTCCCACTTGATCAGATCTCTGACCGAATTGGGGCGGGTTAGCATACTCAAGAGTGGGGAGGTTCCAACTGCCTTATGGTTGGTTTATCTTGGAGTTTGTGATCGTTTACATTTTAATATATTTCAGTTCTATTCTTGTTAGGTGGTACCTTAGCAAGGGCCTTTTATTTGCTCCTCTTTTTGCATTCTTCGTTTTTCTCGCACATACTCATACATATACATACATACATATACATACACACAATTCAGTAAAATGAAGTTAGGAAGATATCATCTCTTAACTCACAAACACTAAAATGGAAGGTTAGGATCCCAGATATCTCTGTTATGATATATATATATATTTATATTTATATCATATGTCCTTTATTGTAATTGTACATGGTCTCTAGAGTTTAGTTTATTCTCTATATAAATATGTAACATTCCTTTGACTCAATATAATAAGAAATATACTTCTCTGAATTCTAGATTTCATGGTATTAGAGCCATTAGGGTTTCGAGCTTCCTCCTCCATTAGGTTTAAGTTTAGGTTACCTTCTGCTGACCGTTTGTCGACACCGCCCATACCATAAGAAGCCCCACCTCCGTCCGCCCAAGTCCGTCTTCGCCGATCGCCGGAAAACACCGCGAGTGACCTTCACGCGCTGCCGGGATCTCCGTGGTCTTCACCCACGCGCCGGCGTGTGAGAGCGCGTGAGACGTCCAATTTGTCCTCCGTCTTCTGGGCTTGTCTCGAACCATTGTTTCCGGTCAGTCTGTACCATTGGGTCTATCAAATAGCATTCGGGTTCGACGACAACTGAAGGTTACGCTATTAGTTTTGGGTCTTTTTCCAATTTTGCAGCTGTTTGGATTGATTCTCTCTTTGTTTGTGTGGACTACAATCAGTGTGACTTCAATATGGCCGACATAAAAAATTTGGTAGTCTCCAACGTTATTCCCTTAGCCTCTAAGATCACAGAACATAAGTTAAATGGATCTAATTATTACGATTGGCTGCGGACAATTTTATTTTATTTGAGAAGTACTGATATGGATGATCATATGACCGAAGATCTCCCAGAAGATGTAAAGCAGAAGAAGGATTGGCTTCGTGTTGATGCCCGTTTATATCTTCAGATCAAAAACTCAATTGAGAGTGAGATAATTGGATTGGTTGATCACTGTGAGTCGGTTAAAGAACTTCTGGAATTTTTAGAATTTCTATATTCAGGTAAAGAGCAAGTGCATAGAATGTTTGAAGTTTGTATGCAATCTTTTCGTGCGGAACAGAAAGCGGAGTCTGTCACCAGCTACTTTATGCGGCTTAAGAAGATCACTGCCGGCTTGGCTTGTTGTTACCTTTTAGTCCTGATGTTAAAGTTCAACAAGCTCAACGAGAGAAGATGGCTGTCATGATTTTTTTGAATGGACTCTTACCTGAATTTGGAATGGCAAAGACACAGATTCTCTCTGACTCTAAGATTCCATCATTAGATGATGCCTTCACTCGCGTCCTTCGCATTGAAAGCTCTTCGACGGGTGTGTCTATTCCTCAACCCAGTAGTGCTCTCTTTAGCAAGAACAATAATCCTCGGGCACCTCAGAGGAATAGTACTGATCATCGAAAACCAGATTCTGTAGAGATTGTTTGTACCTTAAGTCAGGCCATATGAAACGTGATTGTCGGAAATTGTTATATAAGAATAGTCAACGATCTCAACATGCTCAGATAACCTCCACATGTGATATACCAGAGGCGTCCATTACTATTTCTGCAGATGAGTTTGCTAAGTTTCAGAATTACCAAGACTCATTACAAGCGTCATCTTCCTCTACTCCGATTGCATCCACTGTTGCCCCAGGTAATACAAAGTGTCTTCTTACATCATCTACCAAATGGGTCATAGACTCTGGTGCCACAGCTCATATGACAGGTAATTCTCACCTATTTTCTAGACCGTTGTCCCCTGCCCCTTTTCCATCCGTTACATTGGTCGATGGCTCCACATCTTCTGTTCTTGGCCCTGGCACCACCTTACCCCATCCTTTTCTCTCTCTTCTGTGTTACATTTGCCTAACTTATCCTTTAATTTAATTTCTACTAGTCAACTTACTCATGACCTAAATTGTGTTGTCATGTTCTTTTCTGGTTATTGCTTGTTAGGATCGTGTGACGAAGAAGATTATTGGTAGAGGATATGAGTCGGGAGGCCTTTCTCTCTTTGATCATCAAGTATCGCAAACTGTGGCGTGTCCTGTCGTTCCCTCTCCTTTTGAAGTCCATTGTCGTTTAGGTCATCCATCTTTGTTCGTGTTGAAGAAACTTTATCCAGAATTTAGGTCTTTGTCCTCTTTAAATTGTGATTCATGTCAATTTGCTAAATTTCATCGTCTTAGTTCGAGTCCTCGAGTCGATAAACGAGCAATTTCTCCATTTGAGTTAGTTCATTCTGATATTTGGGGTCCGTGTCTAGTTGTATCTCAAACAGGATTTCGTTATTTTGTTACTTTTGTTGACGATCATTCTCGTCTAACTTGGTTATATTTAATGAAAAATCGTTCTGAGTTATTATCTCACTTCTGTGCCTTTCATACTGAAATAAAAAACAAGTTTAATGTCTATCAAAACTCTGCGTACTGATAATGCGGGTGAATACTTTTCTCATTCTCTTGGCTCTTACTTGTGTGAATATGGCATTATTCATCAGTCTTCCTGTCCTGACACTCCATCTCAAAATGGTGTTGCAGAACGAAAAAATAGGCATTTACTTGAAACTGCCCGTGCTTTATCGTTTCAAATGCATGTTCCAAAAACCTTTTGGGCGGATGCTGTCTCTACAGCTTGTTTTTTGATTAATAGAATGCCTTCCTCTGTTCTTAATGGTGAGATTCCCTACCGTGTTCTTTTTCCTACCAAGAATTTGTTTCCTATTGCTCCTAAGATATTTGGTTGTGTCTGTTTTGTTCGCGACGTTCGTCCTCATCATACTAAGTTAGATCCCAAATCCTTGAAGTGTATCTTCTTGGGTTATTCACGTGTTCAAAAGGGTTATCGTTGTTATTGTCCTACCCTTAAACGGTATCTGGTTTCGCCTGATGTTGCATTTTTTAAGGATACACCCTTTACTTCATCACCATCGAGTTCGTGTCAAGGGGAGGGTGACAATTTTTTTATATATGAGGTTACCTCTCCCACACCATCCTTGTCTATTGATGTGCCTCCTTTCCGCCTGTTGATTTCTCAAGTCTACTCCCGACAACCTCCACCACAACCTTCAGACTCATGTCCTCCATCAATGCTTCCTTCATCATGTGATCCGGGGTCAAGTGATGATCATCCCATTGCTCTTCGCAAAGGTAAACGCAAATGTACTTACCCCGTTTCTTCCTTTATTTCCTATCACCAGTTATCTCCCTCCACATGTGCTTTTATTACGTCTCTTGAGTCCACATCTATTCCTAACTCTGTTCATGAAGCTTTATCTCATCCTGGCTGGCAAAATGCAATGATTGAGGAGATGACTGCTTTAGATGATAATGGTACTTGGGATTTGGTATCTCGTCCTGCAGGAAAGAAGGCCATTGGTTGTAAATGGGTGTTTGCTGTCAAGATGAATCCTGATGGAACAATGACTCAATTGAAGGCTCGCCTTGTTGCCAAAGGTTATGCTCAAATCTATGGAACTGATTATTCAGATACATTCTCTCCAGTTGCCAAATTAACTTCCATTCACCTATTTCTTTCCATGGCTGCTACCCATAAATGGCATTTGCATCAACTTGACATTAAAAATGCTTTTCTTCACGGTGATCTTCAAGAGGAAGTTTATATGGAACAACCACCTGGGTTTGTTGCTCAGGGGGAGAGTGATAAAGTATGTCGCCTTCGAAAATCTCTGTATGGTTTAAAACAGAGTCCTCGTGTGTGGTTTGGTAAGTTTAGTCAAGCTCTTGTATGCTTTGGTATGAAGAAGAGTACATCTGATCATTCGGTTTTCTATCGCCGATTTGATAAGGGTATAGTTCTACTAGTTGTATATGTTGATGATATTGTTATTACTGGAAATGATGCATTGGGTATTTTTTGGGCATTGAAGTGATGAGAAGCAAGAAAGGTATCTATTTGTTTCAACGAAAATATGTACTTGATTTGTTGTCTGAGACAGGAAAATTAGGAGCCAAACCAAGTGGCATTCTGATGATGCCAAATCAACAACTTGTTGAAGAAGGAGAATTATGTAAAGATCCTGAGAGATATAGGAGATTAGTTGGGAAGTTGAACTACTTAACAGTGACTCGACCAGACATTGCTTATTCTGTAAGTGTTGTAAGTCAATTCATGTCTTCCCCTACAGTGGATCATTGGGCTGCAGTAGAACAGATTTTATGTTATCTAAAAGCTCCTCCTGGACATGGGATCTTATACAAAGATCATGGACATACGAGAGTTGAATGTTTTTCTGATGCTGATTGGGCGGGGTCTCGTGAGGATAGGAGATCAACTTCTGGATAATGTGTCTTTGTAGGTGGAAACTTAGTATCATGGAAGAGTAAGAAACAAAGTGTTGTTTCTCGTTTGAGTGCTGAGTCATAATATAGAGCTATGGAACAATCTGTGTGTGAAATAGTATGGATTCACTAACTATTATCTGAGATAGGCTTCAGTATTACCGTGCCAGCTAAATTATGGTGTGATAATCAAGCTGCACTTCATATTGCATCTAATCTAGTATTTCATGAATGAACTAAACATATTGAGGTGGATTGTCACTTCATTCGTGAGAAAATCCAAGATGGGTTTGTGTCCACAGGATATGTGAAGACTGAAGAACAATTGGGAGATATTCTAACTAAAGCTTTAAATGGAGCAAGGATAAGCTATCTGTGCAACAAGCTGGGCATGATCGACATATTTGCTCCAGCTTGAGGGGGAGTGTTATGATATATATATATATTTATATTTATATCATATGTCCTTTATTGTAATTGTACATAGTCTCTAGGGTTTAGTTTATTCTCTATATAAATATGTAACATTCCTTTGACTTAATATTATAAGAAATATACTTCTCTGAATTCTAGATTACAATCTCAACTAGGTTGAGATGTCCTCGTCATATCTCCTAGACCATGATTAAGATAAAATTGATTACTGACCTGTAAAAGACATGTGGGGAAGATACGCAAGCATGGTTCATGATGAACCTGAAATAAATTACTTCTGAAATCCTACGAGAAAGCACAACCATTTTTTAGAAAGTTTTAACTGTTTTTTAGATTTCCTGCAAATGGCAAATGACTTCTCATTTGTAGACTTTCCTCTGCGGCTGCTACGATCTGGCCGTCAGCTTAGGCTCTTTCCTAGGAAGATTTTGCAGCAAGCACCATGCCCTCCTTTCTTCGAACAGAAAATTCACTTCACATTCCAAATTTACTTCCCTTTTCTGATAAGGAACCGAGTTCTATTCTCCGTTTGAGTGCATAAGTTATCTTAATGTTCTTATCTCTGACATAGACTTTTCAGTTTCAATTGTTGGTAGCATCTAGAAGTATCTCATAATTAGTCAAATTGATTTTTTATCTGATTTTCAAGAAACGTACAGCCTTTTTGGTTAATTGCCTTCTCACGTTCTTAACCTAGTTTTCATTGTATGTCAGCCTGTTCAAGAACCTGCAAAGATGACCCAAATAATTGTAAAAGCGCTGGAAAGTACTGGGCAGAGGGGCATCATCAACAAAGGTTGGGGGGGTCTTGGAAATTGTAAGTTTCTGAATTTCTATGAGTATGTCTTGGTGACCTCAATATGATTGTAACTAGTCCTACCTGTTCGCTCCCTCCTCAAACTTTTTCTGCTTGGAGTTATTGCCTCCGGGAGATTTAATTTATTTAGCTTAAATTTTATTTCTTTCCAGTGGAAGAACCAAAGGACTTCGTATATTTATTGGACAATTGCCCTCATGATTGGCTTTTCTTACAGTGCAAGGCCGTGGTGAGTATTTATAGCTGATGCATGTAGCTGGTTCTTTGTATATCAGAACATTATTATA
The DNA here is from genome assembly GCA_025688845.1 of Cucumis hystrix. Lineage (NCBI taxonomy): Eukaryota > Viridiplantae > Streptophyta > Magnoliopsida > Cucurbitales > Cucurbitaceae > Cucumis > Cucumis hystrix. Next base: position 11,887,034 of record CM046886.1, read on the forward strand.
TCTTAGTACAAATAAGAGACCTATGCAAAGTAAGGTTCAAAGATACATCTCCACCTAAAAGAATCGGAGATAACTAATAGAATCTGTTTCTTCTTCATTTTCTTGTTTCCTGTTTCTTCACTCTTTTAATTTTTGTATTAAAATATATTCTTGACCCTGTTTTTGGGTGAGATTTTGTTTTCTTGAGAATAATAGTCTCCACGGAGATTAGTGGATTAATTAATTTTGTTGCTGGAAATGGGCATCATTATGGTTAACTAATTGGTGTTGCTTTTATCTCAAACAAGTTTAAACTGAAGGTCTGAAGTCTTAGCTGTCTCTTATAAGTTATATATATAAGAGAGGCTAAATACTATTTTGGTCCAATACTTTGGTTGTTATTTTATTCTCTATACTTTTAGGTCAGTGGCTTTCTATGAATCTCAAAAATAGCCTCCACCATGAATTTGATGTTAGTTTGAACTTCGAGGTTAATGTAGGTCACTTGACCAAAAAAGGTTCTCTTCTTTAGCTCTCTCTTCCCTCCTTCCCTTGCTTCCACCCCTCATTCTTTTGTCAATTGGAAGACCAACATGACAGATAGCTCTTCGATTTCACCTCATTTGGGTGCATATGGGTGTTCCAGCCCTTTGGGAGCATGATTTGTTTTGTGTGTGCGCATGTACTTTCTTGTCATCCAAAAAAATCACTTGCTAATGAATGTGGACCAAAATGGATATGGAATATATAGCGTCAGATTCCTAGAGGGATGGGGATAATAATTTGAGAAAATGGAGAATTTTTTTAGTATAAATTGGAGGTGGGGATTTGAACCACGGACCTCTTAGTCTTCAGCGTATACTGTGCCAATTGACCGTGCCGATTGAGCTAAGCTCTTATTGGTTGAGAAAATATAGATTTGTGTGATGTTTCTAAAAAGGTCTGAAAATCTATAATTTAACTAAAAATATTTTGAAAAATTCAAACTTTGTTGTATTAATTAATAGAGAAAATGTTAATAGGATAGGGAGATAGGGGATCCTCACAGGCACATTAAAAGGGATTTTTCCTCGTTCCAATGGGAAAGAAAATAAGATAAAATGTTACCAAGGTACGGTTAACCAGTCCCAAGGCGCCAAAATTTTCCGAAAGATCATTTAAGGTGGACAATAGTAAACTATGGCTTAGAATATCTTCTAGTTAAATAGAAAGGTAAAACTGAATTTTGAACCTCAAGTATCAAAAGGTACACAAATACTTCCTCAGCTTTTCACTATTTTCCCTCTTGAATGGTTATTTGGGCAAACTAACCAAATTCCTCTAGCTGAAGGCTGGATATCTTATGCTAGGGTTATTGGTGTTTACTATGTTTTGCTAGTTCTTTTACTTGTTTCTTGCATCTGAAAAAGGGTTTCCCCTACATTGTTTTATTTACAGGTGCATCATGGAGGAGCTGGAACAACAGCTGCTGGACTAAAAGCTGCTGTAATGCTTCACATTGTAAAACTTGTCTTTTTGGTGCTACGTGATTGATTTTGGCTAACTTTCATCTCTCTCTCTTTCTCTCTCTGCCCTGGTTCATTCTAGTGTCCAACTACGATCATTCCTTTCTTCGGAGATCAACCATTTTGGGGTGAGCGGGTACATGCTAGAGGAGTTGGTCCTGCACCCATTCCCGTTGAAGAGTTCTCATTTAACAAGTTGGTGGAGGCCATAAACTTCATGCTAGATCCGAAGGTAATCTTTCTGTTAGTTCATCAAGGCTTGAACATATTGTGCTCATTAAAATCATCGGGGAAAAAATAAAATAAAATATGTGCACCATTTCATCAAGTAATTTGGTTCAAGCAAAATTAACTTCCCACCCCAACCCACATCCCGTAAATCGGAATTTATCATATATGATTGACTTTGAAGAAGCTGGCAATGATGTTCAAGTTGGATAGAGGGGTCGTAGGAGGGGAGATTTTGGGATTAATTTACGGACAAAATTCCCTTTCGGGTGTTTATTAAACACTGTAGTTCTCTTCATACTGTAATACGATATCATTCCTATGTTTTTACACTACGAATTTTCCATGAAAACAGTTTGACCGATCTTTCAAGACTTATAAAACAATTTAGATTCCTGCACTGGAAAATTGATGGTATGAAAATAAGCTCTAAGTTTTCTGAAAGAGGGAAAAAAAAGAGGAAGACTAATAGGTTGCTTTCGAGGGAGCCAGACCAAAATTTCCAATATGGACTGGTCGTAAATTTGAACCCCTGTTCTTTAGTATTCAATTTCCAGTACTATATTAGAGATAATGATGTTTTCTGTTTCTGATCATAATGGGAGGTCTAGGAAGTACATTTGAATGCGGATGTGCCAAACGTACAATTGATGACTGACTCAGAAAGAAATAAAGTGCGACATTGATATTTCATTACATGTTGCAAATTAAGATCAATTGACATTACCAGATAATCATAGGTTTGAGGGGATCCTCTAATGAAAAAGAAAAAAAGAAAAAGGATAACATTATTATGTTAAGGTGGAGGAACTCATTCGTTTGAAGCGGAAAATGTAAACTTATGTTTCACTTTCATTCCAGTTAAAGCAGTCTGCTCTTGAGCTAGCCAAGGCCATGGAAAACGAGGATGGAGTAGAAGGAGCTGTAAAAGCCTTCTTCAAGCATTATCGTCCAAGAAAGGTCGAACAAGAGTCCGAGCCAGAGGACTCAACCGTTTTCTCTATACGTAGATGCTTTGGTTGTTCTTGATTCTATAATGTGGGAGATATCCTCGATGCGACTTTCTGTTAACAGATATGGCATGTCCCTGCTGTGAAACATGGGCAAATGTCCTGAGCAGTGAATATGTCATGAGGTAAATGTTTTATAATGTTGATAATCTATATCTAGCCTTCGATTAACTCTTTACACATTTTTATTTGTTGCGTATCAGTATTCTTTCTAAGCAATTCACGTGTAGTTTCATTCATTCCTTTCTGGTTTCCAAATGTATATCTTTTCAGCTCTCTATTGTGATTGTGAAGTAAGTATGTGCAGGTTTGTTAGGTGATTTGTTGTGATTATATATATTTTTTAATGTTTCCAGAACAAGTTGATTAATACAGGATAAAGTTTGTCTTCATTGGGCTATATTCTGATTTTTTTAAATCTTTTTTTAAGATGTTATCGAGAGATTTGAACTATGTATAAGTCCCTCGTACTTTGAAAATCGATCAAATCGTGTACCGTGTTGGTAACACTAAGGCTTTTAAAAAGTATCATGGGTTGGCCTAGTGGTAAAAAAGGACAATATCTAACTAAGAGGTTATGGGTTCAATCCATGGTGGCCACTTACTAGGAATTAATTTCCTACGAGTTTCTTTGACACCCAGATATTGTAGGGTCAGACAGGTTGTCCTGTGAGATCAGTCGAGGTGCGTGTAAGCTGGTCCAGACACTCATGAATATTAAAAAAAAAAAACTCCACGGCTTTTAAATGGTAGGAGTCTTTCTTCCTTGGTTATCTGGGTCGTTATGAGGTGGATTTTGCACATTGCGACGATTGGGTCTTCGGCTATATTACCTTTACTCGATGCATCAATAGCTGTTTGAATTATGTATTTTCCAAAGTATTACTATACCTGAGTGTTGGTTTGGTGATTTCATGCCATGTCAAATGAGCAAGATATGTGGAAGGTCTGTTTATCTCTAAACTTGGAGTGTTTTCAGTATTTCTTTTCAGGCGGAGAATACAAGCGTTGTTTTTGGTCAATTTAAATAAATGTATTTGCATTCGCATTTTAATTTGTCAATACTATAATTGATGTGATTCTTTCAATGCACATTTTAATTCAATGCATCATACAATATATAATTTAATCATATTATACAATTGGGTGTTATAAGAAAAGTGACTTGATACTTGGATTTGATGGCACTACATTTAGTTGAATTCTCTACAAAATTTGATCCATGGGTTTGGAATTAGAAGGAAGGTTTGACATTTAGAACCAAAGTTTGAAGCTTGTTCCAAAACAATTATTATAGGCCTTTTGCCATTAAAATTTATGGATGTATATGCTTATGTGAATAGATTTAAACATACATATAGAAAAATAATATAGTTGTTTACATGAGTCACTGCACGAAAGTCAGGTTTGTTTGATAATATTTTCGTTTTTTCTCTCATTTTTTAAGAAGCGTACTTGTTTGATAACTTTTTTTCGGTTTTTGTTCCTAAACTTTGATAAATATTCTTGAAAAATGGGTCAAAATGGAGAAACAACAAAAAGTATTTTCTTTCTTGGTTTTATTTCTATTTTACCATTCCTAACCATACTTTAGCTTTAAAACCACCACGTAATCTGGCGACTAACAAAGATTCCAAGTTAAGCTCAAACTTGAATAAGAGATTGTTCAAACACAACCGAAAGACGTTGTGCTAAGAAAGTTAGTTGAAGAAGTTAGATGTGAAAGATGGATAAACTGCACGTTCAGAAGTGATGGTGCATTATTAAAAGAAAGAAGACTTTGTGTTCCAAATAATAAGGAGTTGAAGAAAAGTATTTTGGAAGTACTAAGATGTATAGAAACTTAAAGGCATACTATTGGTGGCCAAGTATGTGACAAGAAATAGCTGAATATGTAGCTAAGTGTTTTATTTGTCAACAAGTCAAACTGAAACGCCAAAGGACTAGAGGATTATTGTGTCCTTTGCCTAGTCTAGAATGGAAGTGGGAGCATATCACTTATGGACTTCTTGTTTGGTTTGCTTAAAAACCCTAGTGACTTTGATGGAATTTGGATAATTGTGAGGCATTTTACCAAGACAAAGTGATTTATCCCTATTAAAGTAACTTTTCCATTGGACAAATTGGCTAAGTTGTATGTAGATAAGATTATAAGCCAATATGGAACCCTAGTGTCCATAGTATCAAACAGGGATTCACATTTTACTTTCAAGTTTTGGCCGAAAATACAAGAGGCATTATGAACAAAGTTGCGTTTTAGCATTGTGTTTCATCCTTCAATTGATGGGCAATTCGAAAGAACTATTCAAACATTGGAACATATGTTAAGAGCTTGCATTATGCAATTCAAAGGGAGTTGGGATGAATGTCTACCACTGGTTGAATTCGTCTATAATAATAGTTATTATTCTAACATTGGAATGTCTCCTTATAATGCATAGTATGGGGGTCATTGTAGAACACCAGTTTGTTGGAAAGAAGAAGGCGAGAGAAAGTTGTATGGTCCAAAACTAGTTTATGTGGCAACAGAAAACATTAAGGCGGTTAGAGAAAATCTGAAGATTGCTCACAATTGGAAAAAGAGTTATCATCGTAAAGCATTTGAATTTGAAGTTGGAGACAAAGTTTTTGTTAAATTGTCCCCTTGGAAATGTGTAATTAGATTTGGAAGGAAAGGAACGCTAAGTCCACGATATATAAAATCTTATGAAGTTCTAAAACACGTGGGACGAGTGGCTTATAAACTAAGATTGCCCACAAAGTTGTCTAGAATTCATAATGTCTTTCATGTTTCCATGTTGAGAAAGTATGTTTTAGATTCCTCACATATACTTCAAGAGCATCCCATAGAAATAACGAAAGACTTGACTTATGAAGAAAGACCTTTACATGTGTTAGACAAAAAAGAACAAGTATTGAGAACAAAGATTATTTCCATGGTCAAGGTATTATGGAATAATCATGGCGTTGAGGAAGCCACCTAGAAAAATGAAAAGCAAATGAAGATTAAGTATTCTCAACTCTTCGCATAAACTACTGAATTTCGAGGACGAAATTCCATTAAGGAGGTAGTAATTGTGAGGTTTCGAACGCGATTTGCACTACGCATTAAGACTACACGTGACAAGAATGGGTTATGCATTGAGATTGCAAGTGATGGGCGCTGGAGACTTGAAGTGTTGCAAAGAAACTATGTAACTTTTTCAATTATGTGGTAAGAAGAGTTATGTAATGAGATGGAAGTGGTGTGAGCTTGCTTCTCCATGTAGTAGTTGACGTCGTCCTTGGGTAAGAAGGTTGGTGAGTTTATTTTACTTTATCGCCCAATTGAATTTAGGATAAGGAGGTGGGAGAAGCTATGCAGCGAGCTAGCATTGGGTGAAGCTCACCGTCGGGTAAAGGTAATCATTCCAGCATGGGCAATGTTAGTGAAAAAGTCTATAAATAAAAGGAAATCGACAAGGTTAAGAGCTTATTTTACTCGATAATTACCTAAAGAGCATAAGAACTTGCACATTGGTTTCAAAGTACCCCGAGCTTGAATTTTCAAAAAAAGTTGGACAAGAGCTCTAACAGAAAGGAGGTTAGGTGATTGTGAGTGGTTTCTTCTTAAAATGTTTTCAAATTAAAAGAATTTCCATTATATTTGAATCCTTAAAATTATCTCTATTGAATTCTTGAGTTCCATGATTCCTCTTGTGTTCTCAAATTCTTAACATTGATTTACAAATGAATTGAATTTGAAAATGAGTTGGAATATTGTGATGAAATGATCTTTGGTACCCTACGCAATGTGATATCTCACACTTGGTGTGTGATCTGGTGTGGGATGACTTATCCTTACCGTGTAATGTGGAATAGGATGTCTCATACTTGCTATGTGATCTAGTATGGGATGTCATTTGCTTGTTGTTTGTTCTGCCATTGGAAAACATGTTATGCGTGATGGAATTGCCAGAGAGTTTTATGTTGCATTGAGATTATTCTGCATAGCTGCAAGTCAGCAAAAGAGCGTGGTAAGTGCTTGAGCTGAGGAGGGTATAGAGATGTAATTAAACATGTAGAATGATTCTGCGATATGATCTATAAAACGCATTATGCGAATTGCTTTCTTATGCGATTTGGTTATGATAATGATTTGCAAGAAAATGGTTTCTAAAGGATTTATAAATACTTGCCAAAGAGATTTGAATATGTGAATCGCCTTGTAAATTGAAATGATTTGATTTGAACTCATATTTCTATTGAAACGATTATGTATTTATTTATATCGCAGGTGATGGAAAGCATACAAGCGTAGTGGAAATACAAATCGAAAAATTACTCTAATTGCATCTAACTAATTACAGATTAACATACATCATAACTACCTTAATTAAATGAAATTAGGGTTAATAGAAGTCATATGTTCATAACTTTTCGATCCTCAAAATCTCCTCACGAACACGAACCGGAGACCACCACTAGACTTGACCTGTTATTTTCTGGACTTATAACCAAGTTGTGGGACCCGATTAGGTAGAGGGAATTTAGAGAGAGATGGAATTTGGAGGTGGAAATTTTGGGTTTGAGAATTGGGAGGGAAATAAATGTTGGAGAATATTGTAATTCAAAATTACAAATTTTGGCAAAAAATATTTTTCAATTTGAAATGAACCATATTTATAACCTAATTACATGTAAAATTGCATGTAATTTGTTGGTCAAATCTTAACACATAGCATTCCACTAACCATTAGTGAAACTTAGTGGGCTAGGTGTCTACATTTCATATAGCCATTTATCCCACTAAGTGTTAGTGGAATTATCCAAACAAAATGTTGGATTTTTCCATTCACTTAGTCAGAGAGCAATATGGTCATTTAATCATTCAAGTCAAAGTCAAACTTTGACTTTTTCAAGTCAAAAATCAACAATTTGATTTTTTACCATTTTGTCCATCTTGCCTAATTCCAACCTCTCGAGCATTAATCCACATTCATTTTTCAAAATTCAAATCATATTTGAATATAAAATCGAGAAAAGTTTGACTTTTCAAAGTAAAAAATCAAACATTTTGACTTTTTACAACTTTAACCATTTTTATCAAGTCTGAGCTTCCAAATAGGAATCTGTATTATTATTTTTAATATTTAAATCACATTTAAACATAAAGCTCTATCTCAAATTGATAACCGACGACTATATCACATATATTCGCCAGTTTTTTTTCCACCTAATTCGAACAATTCAAATTATTCCAACATATTGTTCTAAGTTTATTTCATATAAGATGGCAGGAAAACCTAATGAACCTATAGATCATTGGCTCCAACCAGTGGCGGATCCAAAAATTTTACATAGGAGGGCATCGGACACTATATAATAAACACACTAAAAAATGTTAAAAAAAATATGTCGATGTTTAACTGAAGCTCCAATAACATTAACTACATTTGTAGCAATAAAGAAAGATCGATAATTTTCACATGATTTTTTTTGTAATATAAATATGTGAATTTAAAATTTGCAGAAAAAAAAAAGAAAAAAGAAAGAATAATATTTTTTTCATGGAATATTGTTGAGGGAGTGGAAGTTTGGATCACCGATTTTGTTGCATTGTTTTTAATTTTTTGTTAGATAAGAAATGAAGGCTAGGAAGTAAGTTAGAGTTATAACTTTGATGAGTTTTTTTTCTCTTTTTAAATAATTATCTTCCTTTTAAGAAATCATTAAAATTTAAGAAGAAATTTGATATTTAGGGAAAGAAAATTATTGATATTTAAGAAAAGAAATTTATTAACGTTTTGAATAAAATCTATTTTGTAACAATTTAGGAAGAAATTTGATATTTGAGGAAAAAAAAATTATTGATACAGATGAGATTTGAACTCACAACCAAGGATCACAACCACTACAACAGAAACAGAATTTAGGTAAAATAAAGCTAAACTTAATATATATGTAATCTAACACTTCAAAATTAATATTAAAATTCAAAAATCGATAATGTAAGGGGGGCATGTGCTCCTTTGGCCCCTTAATAAATCCACCCTTGGCTCCAACGATCCGAGATTAACTGGCTAAACCCTTTTACACCAAGCTAATCAATATTCGTTAACTAACGGGTGATTTCACTAAAGTTTCGTAGTTGCACTTCCTTCACTATAGGTATATTTGTAACCATCTAATATAACCATGATCAGTAAGTTAATCATTCACATGTTATTTGTAACCTCGGTTGGGTCAAAATACTGTTTTACCACCGATATTACATCTTGCTTCTTAGGTTCTACTGATCCACTATTAAACAATTGGTTAAGATCCAACCTATAAACCAAATCCCTCTCGAGCCAATGAGAGGGTGTTTATTCAAGACTTGGATTCAGTCCTTAAGAGAACAACCTATCTACTAACCCTAATGCGAGTAGGAATGAATTCTATCTTGCTCTCTATGTTCCTAGTCCTCTACCTGGTCTTACCTCTAAAATGGAAGGTTTATTGGGCTAGCGACATTGAATAGAGAACAAAAGTTCATAGTTAGCTCAAGATGAATAATAAGTTACGACCTAGGTCAACAATAATCAAAATAGTTAGTTTTATACAATCAACAGTGTTATAACTTAAAAATGACTATTTCATGCTTCCAGTCTTATGTAAACTCTTTAAATAGGATGCTCCCACTTTCATGTCTCTACATAAACAATTCAGGATCACATCGTTTGTACTAACTACAAAGTAGGCCGCATCTATAGTGTCCCCAGAATAAGACCCTCAACCTTATTCATACACTATAGACCATTTGAATTATATACTCGAACTTGATCCACGTTTATGTCTCTACTTAAGGTTCAAGTCTACATTAGATAGCCTCGGAATCTTAGTTTATTGGATTTAAGATTATCGTATTCTATTTTCACTAATAAGTCTTCAATAGCCACTTATTGAAGATAATATAATTTTAAACTACAAACTATGAGTTTTAGGACATATATCTAATCTTTCAAATATTTTGTTTAATCCCCCCTCCCCAGGGTAGCAAAGGACATCCAATAGTTGACTTGCCAAATTGAATGTCTGTCGTGTCATAATTGCGTCATATCAACTTGTTAGTATTAACATGAAGAGTTCTAGGTGAGATGATCAAGTTATTGTTTTGAGACTATTTTAAGTTTTAAAGAAACTCTCTGTACTTATTTTAGTTGTACTATGTTATCCAATATCAATGAAGTTTTGTTATGTCAAAATGAGCTCTCATCTCACGTGAAGTTTGATGTTTATGTTCGTGGTATGATTCAGACTTCGTGTGTGTAGTGTTGTGTATGACTATATCTAGTTTTATGTGGTTAATCATTGGTCATGATCATTGCATGCGAGATGCTCACTATGTATCTCTTGATTGTGTAATTACTAAGTCCTCGTTGAGTACAAGTTTTCTTATTGCTTGCCCAAGTATAAGTGAAAGAATAGGTTTTCTAGGTAATCTAAGGTCGAACACAGGGAATTGATATCAAAGCTTAGTTCTAAGGTTCACTCTTCATTCAAACGGTATACATTCCCTATTTATACAATATAGTAAAGTATAAGTTTAAACTATATCTACTATCTACACTAAAGATATTGTAAATGGGGAGCAAAAATGAGGCGAGATGGAATTGTGAACTAAATTGTATTAAGAAAGAGTGCAGGAAGGTCTCTGCGTTACCGGACGATTAAGCCATGTGACAGCCTTGATGCAATAGAGATCAGTTAACTAGCTTATGATTAAGGCGAGCACCTCTTAGTGTCTTTATACGCCACACTTGCTCGCCTCTCGAGATGCAAATGACTAAGTTGGGTTAAGCGAGATCTATCTATAAGGGTTTACTTACTTTTAAGGGTGACAACCTCTCGGCGCCAAATACCCACACTTGTTCACCTTTTGGAACACAAATGACTAGGTTGAGTTAAGCGAGATCTATCTATAAGGGTTTACTTATACAACTTATAAAACTTCACTTTTAAGGGTGGCAACCTCTCGGCGCCAAGTACCTACACTTGTTCTCCTTTTGGGACACAAATGATGGAAGTTATCTCATCAAGGTGGAGTTTGTCCAAACTCCTCCTTGCACGTGTTAGTCATATCCTTGCTACTTGCTCTCTCGAGTAGTTAGGGATATACACTGACCAAAAGTGATTATTATAGATCAACTAACGAGATAGGCTTTATAAGCTAAGCTTCTTATCAAGAACTTATCACAGACAAATCACAGATAACACATTGATAGATGAACAGTAAAGGAATGTTGGATTGAAAATGTATAAACATGTAATATATTGATGAATGTAGGCCTTAGGCCATTGTACAATATGAACAACATATATTTTAAAGAAATATGAAAATGGAAAGTAAAAGAAATGACTTTACAAGTTAGGGGAAGGGAAAGATGAGAACTTCTCTACTTGGAGTCTAAGCCTTACAGTCTGACCGGAGAAGAAAAATAATTTTTACAAACGACAGAAATGCTACTCCTTTCTACCCCTCTCTAGGGTTTGGCCCATTCAGGCTCTCTTTGTCTTGGTAGAGATGGAGTTCTTTTATAGGAAACTTTTGACGGAAAACTTCTATTCTTCTGAACATGTCTGCGCCGAATGCAGTCTTGTCAAGTCATAACAACTCCAACTTGTTACACTCCGATCTAGATTTCCCTCTCTAACCTAGATCGTGGCATGATAAAACACTTTTGAAAACAACATTTTCCAACTTCAACTTCTATAAAAGACATTAAGAAATTCTATGAAAAATTCAACAGCATATCCCTTAAAATTTGGGTAGCCAAACCTGAAAAAGGGGAGAGTTTTTCACTTCTATATATATAAGAGATCTTTATGTACAAAAATCACCTTGATTGTGTCTCACCACACACTCATCCAAACTAGTCCAAAAATTATATTCAACTAGGATTTAGTTACAAAGGATTACAGTCTATTAATAAAACTCTCAAACACAAATCTAGCATGACCCTTACTACCTCCAACAACCCCATAATGCAATATAAGATTTAAGAGTATATATATATATATAGAAAGAATGAGAGAATACAATCAAGACGGGAAGTTCAACCATTGTTTAATCCTTGATCGCTACCTGGGGGGGGAGAGAAACATTGAAAACGTAAGTTGAAAACTTAGTGAGTGGCAAGTAATTAGATATAAAAACTCATAAAACATGCTAAAAAAGGTGTGTAAACATGCATTGATAATGAAATATTAAATTAAAAAATGTTATCATCACACAATCACAAATCAAGTCAACAAACATGCACTCAATTCGACCATGGGAAGGCATCTATATATACGGCCAAGGATGGCTCGCACATGACCAAGTAATCATACGACCAAAACTAGCACACACATATTTAGTACCCTCCACGATAGCAACCTCCATCCAATTCGGCCCTGATAGCATACTAAATACACGGCCTGAAATAGCTCACTCATGATCCATATCCATAAGGAAACACGTGGTCAAACGTAGTTCACGCATACTTAGCACCTACCACGGTAACAACCTCCATCCAATCCAACCATGATAGCATACTAAATACACAGTCCAGAATAGCTCACATGTGATCCATATCCACATGGAAACACGCAGCCAAATGGAGTTCATGCATACTTAGCACTTATCACAGTAACTACCTCTGTATCCGCTTCTATGTGCACATAGAGCTATCCACCATGGGTTAAACTAGACCTGAATCCAAAATCACATCTTCCATCCATGTCCTCATCTAGGCTCAGGTTCTCGGATCTCCAATCACAACCTCTTTCAGCCTCGGAATCTTCTGACAACCATAGGTGGTGTTACGGAAACACATTCACGTAGCCTTAGGAAAATCACCTTCTCGTTCATCATAAACAAAGGCCAACCACATTTTAAGAAACCAAGTACCATCAGAACTTGAAACACATTTTTATAACGTTCAAACCATACAGATTTTTAAATTCGTGATGAGTAAATACATCACTTAAGTATAAATAAAAACGTAGTCTTAAAAAGTCGAAGCCACAAAAAATTTCAAGCGATATCATAAAATAATAGGTATATGTACAAAGAAAGTTTGAAAATGAGCCACTCACAGTTAATAACTCGATCCCCTAGGGTTATACGTTTTCCCCATAGTAATTTAGCCTAAAACAATGATCAAAGTCTCTTAGTTATCTTCACAAGACACAAGGCTACAACTAGGTGAAAAGTACTTCATAAAGCCACCAAAATCTTTTTGATGCTTCTAAGGTCCTTGAATTTACAAAGCGCCTAGGATTAGACTAGACTTTTCACCTACGAACCCTTAGACTTGAAATCTAGATACTTAACCCAATGAGCATCCAACTTAGTTCAAAGCTCAATGTGTCTTTAGGTGGTTGCACTTATTGGACCCTTAAACTTCAACTTAAACTCTTAATGTCATAAGCACCTGAACTTGTCTTAAAAGACCTTATATAGTCTTGTCTTTCTATAATAACTTAAGAGGACGCACAAACTATGGAGCTCATGAATTCTACACTCAACAAATAAAATCATAATTCATGCTTTTCAAGAAATTTTCAACTTCAGTAGGCTAACTTCAACTACTCATAACTTCTTCAATACTTAATAAAAATTAATTTTCTTTATATCAAACTCTTCATTTTGGAACACTCTACAACTTACTTGAAGAAATGAAAGTGAGATTCCCACTGGATGTGTCCAGAATTACCCCAAAAAATAGGTATTCCAAAATTTTATTCTCTGCAACCTCCCACATTCCTCCTAAATTTAAACATATTTTCAGTCAGAATTGGCTAACAAAAGCTTCATTAAAGTTATAGGAAATTGAATATGCTTTCCAACCATATCTAATAGAGCTTTTAGTTCCATTTTTACACTCTAGGATACTTGAAAAACCAAAAGCTTCTCAGAATTATGTAAAAAGTCTGTGACCTATTTTCTATTTCAAAAATCATTCACTTAGCCTCAAAATTGGCTCAAGCTTTATTTAGAAAACCTGTTAGAAATTGAGTTAACTTTCAAACAAATCCAACCTTACATTTTAATTCTTCTCGTGTAGCTCAAACCAAAATAAAAACCAAAGATTGTCTGTGAACACCAAGTTTCTGCCATCACCCAAATAAAATTTATTCTAAAATTTTCTCACACAAAACAATATGAGTAATAACAAGTTCATGCTAAAACTAAATGGGTATTCAAGAACTCTAAGCAAGTTCAATATAACTATTCCAACCTTAGCAAGAACTTAACAAGTACCCTTAACTTCAACGGACAACACCCTAACTTCCTTCGAAATGTGAAATTAAGCATCAAACATTAGGGGTTACTCAATATTATCATTAAAGTTAAATGGGTACTTAACAACCCACTCCAAAAAGCTAAGAAACTTACCTACGTGGTGCCAAAAAGCCTAATTTCAAGCTTTCAAACAGCTGGATAGCTGCCCAAACTTCTCTAAAATTTGAATCTAGTATCAAAATATCATGGGTATTGTGAAAATCAAGTCGAAACTCAATGGGTATTCAAAATTCCAAGAAAACTCTTTATAAGTATCCAAAATCTTACCAAAGGCTTATTGACACAGCCTTAGCTTCAATGAAACGTGTTTAGCAATTTTCTAAGTTCGGTCCTAACATCCACAAATCATGGTTTATTCAATGTTAACACCAAACTTAGGCAGGTACTCAAAACCCACTCCATAATGCTTAGAACTTTCCCAAATCTATAAGAGAGAACGAAAATTCCAACAACTACCTGAAGGAGTGGAAACCCACAACGACAGTGACATAAATGTTGGGATTTATGTCCTAAAACTCGTAGATTGTAAATATATTCCATTGACCGTTATTAATAAAGTGTTATGATTGTAATAATTGTTATTGATTATATTATTAGTTTTGTCTTAATAACCTAAATCCAATAAACTAACATCCTAATATGTTTAATGAGTCTTAAACAATATGTAGAGACATACATGGATCAATGTTCGAGATTAGCTTAAAGGGTCTATAGTATAGGGACAAGGCTGGGTACCTTTTCCTGGTAACACTATGGTACGGCTCACTTTGTAATTGATACAAACGCAATGATACAACGCGTTCGTGTAGTTAACATGCGAGTGAGGGTATCATATGCAATGAATTTGCATAAGACCGGACCGTGAAATAGTAACCACTAGATGTAACTCCGTTAACTAGTTAGGTTTCTATTTCACTAGAATGACCTAGGCAACTTAGTCTTAATCTAGAGTGTGTTATGAACTCTTGTTCGTAAGGGATTGTCCTTTGATTTGTACGGGTGAGAGTGGCCAGATCGCTGACTCAATAAGCTTATCATTTTGGGGACAAGACCGAGTGGAGAGCTAGGAACATAATTACAGAAGATGGAATTCACTCATTTCCTACTTTAGTGTAAGTAGATGAGTGTTCCCTTAAATGGTTTCTAGGTCTTGAACAAAGGGCCCTACCCTCTCTATGGCACGAGAGGGATTTCTGTTTATTGGTAGAACCATAAACATGTTGTTCATTGGAGGAGCACTGGTATTTAAGGATTAGAGGTAGCCTAGGGGTAAAATGGTAAATTGACCCAGCTGGTGTTACGAACACTCGTGAAGGACTAACTTAGTGTTATTAGTCTATATCTATGGACACAAAAATATATCTACACTGAGAAGAGTTTAGCTCTGAGTCTTTAGTGGAGTGTACACACAGTTAACGATTATTGATTAATGTGGTTAATGAGTTAAGCTAATTTATCTTAGATCATTGTAGCTTCTGATTTGTAGGTCGATTAGGTCCCCTTCCTAGCTCGTAAAGGGTAATGAGATTTATTCAAATTGGTTGTAATTTGAAATGTTCAAATTTACTTTGAGAACAAGTTTAATGTATAGTGATACATTATAACATAAAGTTTATCAAACTTTATTATACAAATTTAATTTTGGATATGATTCAAAATTAATTTATGAGAGATAAAACATTTGAATAAGTTTAAATATTAATTTAATTTGAATTAAATTCATACTAAAATTATTGGTTAGGAGAGAAACTTATATTTTAATATGATTCAAATTTAATTTAAGTTAAATATAAGATATTTAATTTTAATTAATTAGAAAATTAATTAATAATTTAGTTTTATTTAATTAAATTTGATTTAATTAAATTTATAAGATATTTCAGAGATATTCATTCAAATAAGATTTGAATGAAATATTAATTAAATATGATTTAATTAATTATATTAATATATATCTATAAGATATTGGAGAGATATTCGTTCAAATAAGATTTGAATGAAATATTAATTAAATATGATTAACTAGTTCATTAATTGTTAATTAATTAGTAGATTTGATAATAGAATCTCATGATTCTCTCCTACTCCTGTTCCTATTCCAAGAAAGAAAGAGAATTATAAATATCTAAAAGAAAACAGTTTTTTTAACGAATTTATCAAGAAAAATAAACCAAGGCTTTTACTCTGCAAAAAGAAAAGAGTTTCTTTCAACTACCTTGAAACTTTTCCCCATCCCAATTGGTTCCTACAAACCAATCTCATCCCAGATGATAGGAAGGTTTCTGATGGGTGGTGTTCTCAATTTGGTGGTTTGTTGATTCAGAAACGTCATCGAAAGTAAGTTCTCTGTATCTTGTAAATTAAAAGCATGCTTAGTTTTTATTTAGAATTTTGATTCTAAATTTTTGCCAATGTACTGGTATTTTAAGATTCCCAAATTAATTTGAGGAACAGTTCTTTAAATTCTTTCGCTGCCATAGAGCTTTTATACCTTCAATTGGTATCAGAACCATCACAAATTTTAATTGGGAATTTAAAATTTGCATTGGTTTAAGTGGAATTTATTTTTTGCATCATGAATGTGGTTTGCGAAGTAGATGTTTTCGATTTTGGCACCTTAGATTATAGTTTTTCTTTAATTTGATTAATGTAAGCGCCCGTTATTTTGGGCATTTTAATTTTGTAATAAAGTATGTAAGTATGTGTTGTTCGATGGCTTTCGATGACAAGAGTTGCTGTGAAGTGACGATTTCTAATGCAACAGCGGATTTGATATTAAAAAAAGGAAGAAAATCCGTAATAGAGATATATCTTTTTTGCGTCTTAATGATAACCATACCTCTTAATTGGTGCAGTGGTTGATCAATTAAAGGAGGTCGTGAGTTCAAAATCTACTTGTGCTTTTTTCTCTGATTTTTCCTTCTTCTTTTTTTAATTTTCTGTTGTTTAATTAGTTAAATTAATTTGATTAATTTTTAGGGGTGCCAAATTCGGTCTATTTTGCTATTTTATTACATGTGATGTTTGATTAAATTAATTATATGCATAGTGTATGTTATATAGATTAAAATCCCACCTTAGGATTATAATTATCATGCATCATTCTTAAATATAAAAGTTATATTTTAGTGGCATGATTTCCTAAGCATGTTCATGCATTTTTATATACTAGTAAACAACACGTGCGATGCACGTGAAAATCACACATGAAAAAAATTATAGTTTTAATTCAACTTTATAAAATTAGAACAGTCATTTCAATATTTTAATATTTTAATATTTATATTATTTTTATATTCACATCGTAATGAGTAGAAATTGAATTTATTTAGTAAAGAGACAATGTTGTGATCTTTCGACTGTATCTTTGAATTTGATTTGTTTGCACAATTGAAATTCAATTTCATAACATCTTGAGCTTACACGTTATAAACTTAACCATCTAATCTATATATATCCACATAAAGTGGAAGATAAAAATGTTGTTAGTTGTGTAATAACATATAGTATTATGTAATATCAATTATGGAAGATGGAAAAGTTATATTATGGCCCTAATAACATGCATAGAGCATTAACTAATATCACTTATGGAATCAAAGATTTTTTTTAATAAGAAGATGAAAAGTTAACAAAATATAACTTCTATCTTGTTGAATGTGAAAATGATTACAAAGGATTCTTAATATTACATGATTTAAACATAAAAAACATAGACATATTTACATGTCAACCACGAAGTTTGTGATTCAAGTTTCCTCAACTTATGTTGTGTACTAAAAGAGAAACCTATATATGAAGGAATAAACACAAACATACTTTTAAAAAAAATTAGATAGCAAAATATAAAAAAGAAAAAAAATTAGAAGAGAATAGAAAAGCATGATTGATTTCTTTTTCATCTTTAGCATTTTTTTGTGCCTTGTGAACATGAATGGGAAAAAAAAGAGATATTTATAATCAATATTTGAAAAGAAAGAATTTTGAAAGGTTGAAAGAGACGAGGAATATGAATAGTTGAGAGATTTAAGATTAAGGGGGAGAATGAATGTGAATGGATTTGAACAAATTTAATTGACATAATTAATTGGTGTGAAAAGTTTTAAATTTTGAGAAAAGTTATAATAAGAAGATGAAAAGTTTAAAAAATCATTTCCACTAAAACAATCCTTAAAAATTATAATGAAAATGACAAAAACATTAAATATATATAAATGACAATATTGTCCCTAAAACAAAACTAAATAAAGTTATAATGAAAGGGTAAAATGGGGCTAAAAAATTTCTCCACTTCCACCCTTTTATATATACTATAGATTATAAATGTTATAATATTTAGTATTAATGCATGATTTTGAATTTCATGAGTTATTTAAAGTATTTTGATATTTTAAATATATGAAATTGAATAAGGATGACGCATGACATTACTTAGTTAAATATAATTTGTTATATTTAAATTAATGTCTTATGTATGCTTGGTTGATTTACACGATTTTTTTTAATATAAGTGTTATATTAATTAAGATAAAAATCAATTTGCATTGAGCATATTACATCCATAGATTAATATAATTGTTATATTAATGTAATGTTTAGCATGTTGCATGCTTTAATTTTTTTAATTAAATTTTGTTTTGATTAATTAAACCATAGTATGCATTTTATAGGACTAATTAAGTAATTTTATAATACTTATAAAATTTGATAACTAGAAACTGTCAACCTATAAAAAAGAGTTGCATGCAAACATAAGATCTTAGGATTAATTTGATTTAATTTTAAATTGTTTAAAATTAAATAGACCTAAGATCACATTAATTCTAATAGGATTAGAATTATATTTTTTAGTTTAATGAAACTAAGTAGGACAAATAGGATAAGGTTATAAGGGAACTCCACCGGTAAAGTTCTGTCTAAGGTTGGAGGTATTAAGTTAACAGTTTACAGAACACTTCCTACCTGAAAACTGAGTTGGAACCGACGTTGAATTAATCTTATTTCTATTAGCATAAGATGCCACTAGGTAAATTAAATGGTTTAATACACCTAGAAACCTTAAGTGAATAGGTTTTAAGGTTATAAGGGAACTCCACCGGTAAAGTTCTGTCTAAGGCTGGGGGTACTTAAGTTGACGGTGTACGAAGCACCTCCTACCTGGGAACTGACCTGGAACCGACATTGAATTAACCTTATTCCTATTAAGAATGAGATGTCATTAGGTAAATTAAATAGTTTGATACACCTAGAAACTTTATAATAAAGTTTTATTATAAGAGTTATAATAAGAATAGACTTAGATAAATTCATTTAGCTGGAATTTAGCTAAGTACAACAAACCCTTAATTAATAGAACATTTTAGTTGGAGAAAAATGGTATATATGATATGTCAATTTTTAGCTCTCACGTCCCTAAGAGTTCACACGTGAGATTCATACTCGACTTTGTGTCGCCCTGGGAGCTGCCTCCCTTCGGAGAGTATTTGTATGGGTCAATAACAAGGTGAATAGGGAAAATGTTCATAGTAAATGGAAGAAGGACGTGTGTCAATGTATCCTACAGTTTCCTCCATTAGGTTGCACCATGATATTTCTATAATCCGCCTGCGTGTCGTTTTAGCGCGACCATCCCTTTGGAGGGCTTGATTATAGAAGTCGGAACAACACAAACTCCAGAAATGGATAGGGTTTCTTAGGTTAATCTTCAACAGTTGTCTTTTCTTTTGGTAGTCTGTTGAAGCCTACCTCTGGGATCTGAAAATGGTAGGGTCACACTTACGGAATGAATTAAGTTAGTTAATGAATCCTTGACCGAACAAAAGTAGCTAAGGAATATGAGTTATTCTGGTATTAGTTATTAGCTAAGATTGTCTCAATTCAGGAAAGGAGTAGCTGATCACCCTTCGGTGGCTGTTGCTCTAAACTTTTGAAGTATCGTTGCAAAAACTAAATCATTTGTTTGATTAGGGTTCTTTGATTGTTTGTTTTTGCTGAATTGATTGAATTATTTTAATGGGTTAAGACAAAGATAACTAATACGACCAATTGATTGTTTCAGCGTGTCTTCTTCAATTATTTAACTACTTGAAAACGAAAAATTAACCGGTGAAAATTATTCGACGTGGAAGTCAAACTTGAATATGCTTATGGTTAATGATGATCTACGCTTCGTCTTAATGGAGGAATGTCCTCCTTTCCCTGCTCGAAATGCACCTCAGAATGTCAGGGATGCATAGACCTGTTGGACAAAGGCCAACGACAAGGTCCGCGTCTATCTCTTGTCTAGTATGCCTGACATACTAAGCAAGAGACACGAGACCATGGTCACTGCACGTTAGATCATGGGCTCCCTCCAAGAGTTTTTAAGAAGAATAAAAAAAAAGGTAAATATGATTTACTTGTCTTAGAAACATGTTTAGTGGAAAATGAATAAAATGTATGGATACTTGATTCAGGAGCCACTAGCCATGTTTGCTCTTCTTTAAAGGAAACTAGTTCCTTCAAGCAACTCAAGGAGGGTGAGATAACTCTCAAGGTTGGAACGGGAGATGTCATTTCAGCTCGTGCAGTGGGAGATGTTAAGTTGTCTTTCAGAAATAGATTATTGTTTTTAGAAAACTTGAACATAGTTCCTAAGATTAAAAGGAATTTAATTTCTTTACTTAATGAACAATTGTACTCAGTTATTTTTTTTCTTTAAATGAAGCGTTCATTTTAAAGAATAGTGTACATATTTGTTCGGCTAAGCTTAAAAACAACTTGTATATATTAAGACCTAATGAAGCAAAAACGTTTTTAAATCATGAGATGTTTAAAACAGCTAATACACAAAATAAAATGCAAAGAATTTCTCCTAGTAACAATACATTTCTTTTACATTTAAGATTATGTCACATTAATCTCGATAAGATCGGAAGATTGGTAAAGAATGAACTTCTAAATGAGTTAGAAGATGATTCATCACCACCATGTGAATCTTAAAAAAAAAAAAAAAAGAAGGACTAAAAGACTTTTTACTGGAAAAGGTTATAGAGCCAAAGAGCCTCTAGAACTTATACATTTAAACCGCTGTGGTCCGATGAATGTAAACGCTAGAGGAGGTTTTGAATACTTCATCTCTTTTATAGATGATTATTGAAGGTATGATTATTTATACTTAATGGGGAATAAGTTTGAAGCAAGCTCTTGAAAAGTTCAAGGAGTATAAGACTAAAGTTGAAAACCTATTAAGTAAATGGATTAAAATACTTCTATCTAATCGAGGTGGAGAGTACATAGATTTGAGATTTCAGGACTATATAATAGAACATGGAATCCAATTCCAACTCTTAGCACCTGGTACACCTCAACAAAATGGTGTATCAAAAGGTGAAATTGAACCTTGTTAGACATGGTTTGATGATGAGTTATGCTCAATTGCCTAACTCGTTTTGAGGTATGCAGTAGAGACTGCAATTTATATATGATTTGTTGATTACCCTAAAGAAACGAGAGGTGGTCTATTCTTCGATCCAAAAGAAAACAGAGTGTTTGTATCCACAAATGCTACTTTCCTAAAGGAAGACCACATGAGAGATCATTAACCATAAAGCAAATTAGTATTAAGTGAAGTTATTGATGAATCAACAAGGTTTGTTGATGAAGCTGATCCCTCATCAAGAGTTGATGAAACCAACACATTAGGTTAGTCTCATCCTTCTCAATCGTTGAGAATGCCTCAACGCAGTGGGAGGATTGTATCACAACCTAAACGTTACTTGGGTTTAACCGAAACTTAGGTTGTCATACCAGATGATGGCGTTGAGGATTCATTGTCCTATAAACAGGCAATGAATGATGTAGACAAGGACCAATGGGTCAAAGCCATGGACCTTGAAATGAAGTCAATGTACTTCAATTCAGTGTGGGAGCTTGTAGATCTACCTGATGGGAAACCTATAGGGTGAAAATGGATTTATAAGAGAAAGAGAGATTCAGCTGGAAAGGTACAGACCTTAAAAGCTAGACTTGTAGCAAAATGGTATACCCAAAGGGAAGAGGTTGACTATTAGAAAAAAATTTCCCCTGTTGCTATGTTAAAGTCTGTAAAGATTATCTTGTCCATAGCCACTTTTTATGATGATGAAATGTGGAAAATGAATGTCAACTATTTTTCTGAATGGCAATCTTGAAGAGAATATCTTTATGTCTCAGCCCGAGGGGTTCATAATCGAAGTCAGGAGAAAAAAGTTTGCAAGTTGAATCGATCCATTTGTGGGTTGAAACAAGCATCTGGATTTTGGAACATTAGATTTGATACTGCGATCAAATCTTACGGTTTTGACCAAATTGTTGATGAACCTTGTGTATACAAGAAAATCAACAAAGGTAAAGAAGCTTTCTTAGTACTTTAAGTGGACGATATCCTTCTCATTGGGAATAATGTAGGATACTTAACTGTCGTGAAAACTTGGATAGAAGAACTGCGTTATTGCTTGTGAAGCAGCAAAAGAAGCAATTTAGCTCAGGAAGTTTCTACATGATTTGGAAGTTGTTCCAAACATGAACATGCCCATCACTTTATATTGAGATAATATTGGGTCATATTGCTGATCCATTTACAAAGACTCTCACAACTAAAGTGTTCGAGGGTCTTCTAGAAAGTCTAGGTCTACGAGATATGTACATTAGCTAATCTAAGGCAACTGGAAAATGTGTAATGGATATGAGGATGCCCTAGTTTATTGTATTTGTATATATACGTTTTATGTAATATACTTGTACATTTTTCCATTTCCAATGCCAGAGGATTATTTTATTATGTATATCCCAAATAGACTAGAGTTTTAGTCCAAGTGGGAGTTTATTGGGATTTATGTCCTAAAACTCATAGATTGTAAATATATTCCATTGACCGTTATTAATGAGTCTTGAACAGTATGTAGAGACATACAGGGATCAACCTATTTATGGTCCTACCCTCTCTATGGCACGAGAGGGGTTTCTGTTTATTGATAGGACCATAAATAGGTTGTTCATTGGAGGAGCACTGATATTTAAGGATTAGAGGTAACCTAGTGGTAAAACGATAAATTGACCCAGTTGGTGTTACGAACACTCGTGAATGACTAACTTACTATTATTAGTCTATATTCATGGACATAGAAATATATCTACAGTGAGAAGATTTTAGCTGTGAGTCTTTAGTAATTAATGAGTTTAGCCAATTAATCTTAGATCGTTGTAGCTTTTGATCTGTAAGTCCATTAGGTCCTCTTCCTAACTCATAAAGGGTAATGAGATGTTGGAATTTATGTCCTAAAACTCGTTGTTTGTAATCACATTCTATTCAATAAGTCGTTATTAATACTATAATTTTAAAGCCAATAAACTAAGGTCCCAAGGCTATTGTTATGTAAACTTGAACTTTATGTCGAGACATAAACGTGGATCAAGTTCGAGTAAATAGCCTAAATAGTTTATAGTATATGAATACTGTTGGGCGCCTTATTCGGAAGATACTATTGATGCAGCCCACTTTGTAATTAGTACAAACGATGTGATCCTAAATCGTTCATGTAGAGACATGGAAGTGGGGGCATCCTATGTAAAGAGTTTACATAAGACTGGAACCATGAGATAGTTGCTTTTAAATTATAACACCGTTAACTTTGTAAAACTGACTATTTCGTTTATAGATATCCAATATAACTTAATCTTAATCCTGAGCTAACTATGAACTTCTGTTCACACGAAATTATCCTTAGATATGTAAAGGTGAGGGCAGCTCAATGACTCTGGCCCAATAAGCCTTCCATTTCAGGGGTAAGATTGGGTGTATAGATAGGGACATAGGGTGCAAGACGGAATTCACTCCTACCCACTCTAGGGTTAGTAGATAGGTTGTTCCCTTGAGGACTGAATCCAGGTCTTGAACAAGGGCCCCACCCTCTCATTGGCCCGAGAGGGATTCAGTTTAAAGGTTGGACCTTAAACCAATTGTTCAATAGTGGATCAGTGAGACTTAAGAAAAAAGAGATATAATCTTGGGGGTAAAACGGTACTTTGACCCAGTCGAGATTATGAACAACCTGTGAAGGATTAACTTACTTATCATGGTCATATCACATGGACACAAATATATCTATAGTGAGGGGAGTGCAACTACGGGACTCTAGTGGAATGACTCGTTAGTTAACGAAGGTTGATTAACCCGGTCTAAAGAGTTTAGCCAGTTAATCTCGGATCGTTGGAGCCCATGATCTATAGGTCCATTAGGTTCCCCCGCTAGCTCACAAGGAATCAACTTACAACATTATGATGAAATAATTTGAATTGTTCAAAATAGGTATAGAGAGATAAACCGATAAATATATTTGATATAGTCATCGGTTATAACTTAAGTAGAGCTTCATGTTTAAATATGATTTAAATATCAATATGGAATCATATTTGAAAGCTCGGAATTGATGAAAAAGGTCAAAGATGTTAAAAGTCAAAATGTTGACTTTTGACTTTGAAAAATCAAACTTTGACCAATTTTATATTCAAATATGATTTGAATTTTGAAAAAATGAATGCGGATTCATACTCGGGAGATTGAAATTAGTCAAGAGGGATAAAATGGTAAAAAGTCAAAATGTTAACTTTTTGACTTTTTAAATGTCAAATTACAATTTTACCCTCGGAAGAATGTTGCATGTAAATAACAAATGGCTTCATGCATGTGAGACACCTACTTGGTAATATGCCAAGTGTGGAGAGTGGAAGCTCACTACATGCAAATTTTGCATGTAGTTTGCTTATAAAAGGAATGGATTGGAAATAAAAAGGGTTGGTTGTTTTTTTTGTTGAAAAATTGATTTTGTAATTTGGAATTGCAAAATCAAACCAATTTTCTTTTTACTCTCCAAAAGTTTTCTCCATAAATTCTTCCTCTTGAATCCATCTCTCTCTCTCTATTTTTCTCTACCGTTCGAGTCCCACAACTCGGTTCTAAGTGGTAGTCCCGGTTTTGATTTCTTGAGGAGATCGTGAAGAGCAAGTGAGAAGATTTCGATAATAGAAAAGCATCAAGGGTGAGTTTTTCTATTAACCCTATTTTGTTTCTTTTTAGGGTTGTGATGCATGTTTACCACTAAAGTGTTTAGTTGTAATTAGAGTAAATTTTGATCCTACTTCCGCTG
Source organism: Cucumis hystrix (assembly GCA_025688845.1). Classification (NCBI taxonomy): domain Eukaryota; kingdom Viridiplantae; phylum Streptophyta; class Magnoliopsida; order Cucurbitales; family Cucurbitaceae; genus Cucumis; species Cucumis hystrix. Next base: position 11,912,232 of record CM046886.1, read on the forward strand.
CGCATGTCTACCGTTTCCATCATTTGGTATCAGAGCATGCTTAATTTTACTCAATTGCATATGGTGGGATTTTATCAATTTATTAGATAAATTATTTGTTGAACTAAAATGGATATATTATGGTTTCGACAAATTAAATTAAGCTTGTTGTTTGTAATAATTATTGTAATTAGCCCTTTTGTGGCTTAATTTATTATTTCAAAGAGTCTGTAATTTTTATGGAGTCATTAGAGTTGAAATTAGGATGTAATTTCATCAACCGGGAGAGAGAAAAGCCAGAAAAATGGAGAAAATAAGAGGACAGACCCGAATAGAGGCTTCAGACCCGGAAGGACCCGACCGGGAAACCCATACGCGACCCGCTCCCTCGCCCGCGTCCAGAAGCTGACACGTGGCGAGACATCGCGCTGCCACGCGTTCGACCGCTCCAAACCCCGCTCGCCCGCATCCGACCCGGTTCGCCCTCCCCCTCGCATCCGTTCGGCCCGCTTCGCGCGGCCCACGGCCAAGGCCCGCGTGTCCGATTTCCATCCGGATCCGATCCGGTCCACGCCCGCCCGCCGGTTGCGGGTTTGACCCGATTGATTTCCACCCGCGCCTGATGGTCTGGCTTGGTGTTTTTGGGCCGGTTCAGTGGATTTTTGAAGATTTTCCAGCCGGTTTGAGTTGTTCGGGAGCTCTAATGTACTTCATCAAATTATTATTGTAATAATTTAGTTCATAGTTTAATTTATGAGCCAAAATCAGTCCATTTTAGGGTGTTTAATTAATTATGCATGTGATGTATGTTTTAATTATTCTTTTAATTTGTATGTGCATAAAGTATGTCATATAGATTTAAAATTCGACCATAGGTTAACATGTTCATGCATTGAAATTATGTTATAATTGTTATAATGTATATTATGCATGTTGATTAATTAATATGGAAAAATTAATTAATTTTGATTAATTAATTGTTTAATTAATTATATTAATTTTAATTAAATGTGATTTAATGAAATTAATTAGTTATTTATTTATTTAACTTAATTAAATATGATTTAATTAAAAGTTAAATAAATTTAAATCTATATTAATTAATTTCTTTATATAATTGTTATAAATTGTTTGTTGGTTAGTTGTTTGTTATAGTTTATTCTAGTTCTTTTATAAGTGTTATAAAATTAGACTTTTAAAATCTATAACAAAGATAACTTGCATGCTCACCTAGGTTAAAAAATATCTACCTTATTTGTAGAATTAGGTCGATATCTTATAAAACTGGTTATAAAAGGCTCACCTGATTAGATCTTGTCAACAAGTCAGATAAGATGACTAAGGTTTGAAGGTTTTTAAGTTGACGGTTTACGGAACACCTTCTACCTGAAGATCGTAATCAGTTCTTGAGTCTAGTTAACCTAGTTTAATGAGCATGTGTGAAAGATGTGAGGTAATAAAACTAGTTTATCACCTAGACATCGTAGGTTAAAATCCAATATAATGGTTATGCTCGGATATTTCACATAGACTTAGGATTTCTTCAAGTTAGCTTGAATAAAATCCTAAAGTAGTTAAATACCCTTAAAATCTTTATAGAACACTTTAGCTAGAGAGAAGTAGTGTACATTTAACCTCTAGCGTCCCTAAGAGTTCACACAGTGAGGTCCATGCAGAGCTTTGCGCCGTGCATAGGAGCGGACTCCCTTCGGAGAGTGTTTGCATGGATTAATATCAAGGTGAATAGAGGAAGTAGTTCATAGTAAGTGGGTGAGGGATATGTGACAACAAATCCAACGGTCTCTTCCATTGGGTCACACCGTGAGATTCCTATAATGCATCTGCTTGTCTGCTCTGGAGCGACGTTCCCTTCGGAGGGTTGTGTTATAGGATTCGGAACACCGTGAACTCTAAATGTGGATAGGGTCTCCTTGATTAGTTTTTATGTTGACTTTCCCCTTTGGGAGCATAATTATTATAATCTCTGAGATTCGAAAATGGAGGGTTACACTTACAAAATTACTAAGTTGTTAGTATATTTTCGATCGAAATAACGATAACTAAATGCTATAGGAATATGAGATATTCAGGAGTTAGCATCTGGTCAAGTTTGTCTTGGTTCAAATGAGGAATAATCGACTGCCCTTCGGTGGGGGTTATTCTAAACCTTTGGAATATCGTTGCAAAACTATAATGATGAAAACATTATCAGTATTTGCTAAATGATTGGCTTCTTTAGTGATTATGGTTTCTAAAATGAATATGTTTATTTTTCAGCATGAATAGCTCCATAGTTCAACTTCTAGCTTCCGAAAAACTTAATGGCTATAATTATGCGACATGGAAATCAAATCTTAACACAATACTAGTGGTTGACGATTTAAGATTTGTCTTAACAGAGGAATGTCCTCAAAATCCTGCCTCTAATGCTAACCGAACTGGTCGGGAAGCGTATGATCGATGGGTAAAAGCAAATGAAAAGGCCCGTGTATATATTCTTGCCAGCATGTCTGATGTTCTGGCAAAGAAACATGAATCCCTAGCTACGGCTAAAAAGATTATGGATTCATTAAGGGAAATGTTTGGGCAACCAAAATGGTCCTTAAGACACGAGGCAGTCAAATACATTTACACTAAGCGTATGAAGGAAGGGACCTCTGTTAGAGAACATGTACTAGTTGTTGAAACATGCTTAGTTGAATATGATACTTCAACCTGGATACTAGATTCAGGAGCCACTAATCATATTTGCTTCTCATTTCTGGAAACTAGTTCTTGGAAGAGGCTTGCAGAACACGAGATCACTCTCAAGGTTGGAACTGGAGAGGTAGTCTCGGCTGAAGCAATGAGAGACTTGAAGTTGTTTTTTGAAGATAGATATTTACTACTTAAAAATGTTTTGTATGTACCTCAAATGAAGAGGAACTTGATATCTATCTCTTGCATTTTGGAACATATGTATGAAATATCTTTTCAAATAAATGAAGCGTTCATTTTCAATAAAGGTATTCAAATATGCTCTGCTATACTTGAAAACAACTTATATATGTTAAGACCAACTAGAGCAAACTTTGTCTTAAATACTGAAATGTTTAGAACAGCCAAAACTCAGAATAAAAGACAAAAGGTTTCTTCTAACGCCTATTTATGGCACTTAAGACTTGGTCACATAAATCTCAATAGAATTGGGAGATTAGTTAAGAGGACTTCTAAATCAGTTAGAAGATAACTCTCTACCTCCATATGAATCTTGTCTTGAAGGAAAAATGACCAAAAGATCATTTACTGGAAAAGGTCTTAGAGCCAAAGTACCATTAGAGCTTGTGCATTCGGACCTTTGTGGACCAATGAATGTCAAGGCTCGAGCAGGGTACGAATATTTCATCAGTTTCATTGATGATTATTCAAGGTATGGTTATGTTTACCTAATGCATCATAAGTCTGATTCTCTTGAAAAGTTCATAGAATATAAGGCTAAAGTTGAGAATGAATTAGGAAAAACAATAAAAATATTTCGATCAAATCGAGGTGGAGAATATATGGACTTGCGATTCCAATATTATTTAATAGAAAATGGAATTCAGTCACAACTCTGTGCACCTAGTACGCCTCAACAGAACGGTGTATCAGAAAGAAGAAACCGAACCTTGTTGGACATGGTTCGCTCTATGATGAGCTTTGCTCAATTGCCAGATTCTTTTTGGGGATATGCTTTAGAGACAACTGTCTATATTTTGAATAATGTTCCCTCTAAAAGTGTTTCAGAAACACCTTATGAGCTTTGGAAAGGGCGTAAAGGAAGTTTACGTCACTTTAGAATTTGGGGATGCCCGACACATGTGTTGGTACAAAATCCTAAGAAATTAGAACATCGTTCAAAATTATGCCTATTCGTAGGTTACCCAAAGGAATCAAGGGGTGGTCTCTTCTACGATCCTCAAGATAATAAAGTATTTGTTTCAACAAATGCTACATTCTTGGAGGAAGACCACATTAAGAATCATCAACCGCGCAGTAAACTAGTATTAAGTGAGATTTCTACAAATGCTACAGATATACCTAGTTCATCAACTAAAGTAGTTGATAAAACTTGGAAGTCTGGTCAATCACATCCTTCTCAAGAGTTGAGAGAGCCTCGACGTAGTGGGAGGGTTGTTCATCAGCCTGATCGCTACTTGGGTTTAACAGAAACTTAACTCGTCATACCTGATGATGGCATAGAGGATCCATTAACCTATAAACAGGTAATGGATGATGTAGATAGTGACCAATGGATCAAAGCCATGAACCTCGAAATGGAGTCTATGTACTTCAATTTTGTCTGGACTCTTGTAGATCAACCAAATGATATAAAACCTATTGGTTGTAAATGGATCTACAAAAGAAAACAAGATCAAGCTGGTAAAGTACAGACTTTTAAGGCTCGACTTGTGGCAAAAGTTTATAGCCAAAGAGAGGGAGTAGACTATGAAGAAACTTTCTCTCCAGTTGTTATGCTCAAGTCGATTAGAATACTCTTGTCCATCGCCACCTTTTATGATTATGAAATTTGGCAGATGGATGTCAAGACAGCATTTCTGAATGGTAATCTTGAGGAGAGTATCTATATGACTCAAACAGAGGGGTTTATAGAACAAGGTCAAGAACAAAAAGTTTGTAAACTTCAAAAATCCATTTATGGTTTGAAGCAAGCATCTAGATCTTGGAATATAAAATTTGATACTGCGATTAAATCTTATGGCTTTGAGCAGAATGTTGATGAACCTTGTGTTTACAAAAGGGTATTCAATTCCATTGTAGCATTCCTAGTTCTAAATATCGATGATATTCTACTCATTGGAAATGATGTGAATAATCTTAACGACGTCAAGAAATGGCTATCTACGCAATTTCAAATGAAAGATTTGGGAGATGCACAACATGTTCTCGGGATCCAAGTTGTTCGAAACCTTAAAAACAGAACACTAGCCATGTCTCAAACGTCTTATATAAACAAAATGTTGTCTAGATATAAGATGCAGAATTCCAAAAGGGGTTTGTTGCCGTACAGATATGGAATTCAATTGTCAAAGGAACAATGCTCTAAGACACCTCAAGAAGTTGAGGATATGAGAAATATTCCCTATGCTTCCGCTGTTGGAAGTTTGATGTATGCAATGTTATGTACTAGACCTGACATTTGCTACTCAGTGGGGATAGTCAGTATGTATCAGTCCAATCCTGGACGTGATCATTGGACAGCCGTTAAGAATATTCTAAAATATCTTAGAAGAACAAAAGACTACATGCTCATGTATGGAACTAAGGATTTGATCCTTATTGGATATACTGATTCTGATTTCCAAACTGATAAAGATGCTAGAAAGTCTACATCAGGATCAGTATTCACTCTAAATGGAGGAGCAGTAGTATGGAGAAGCGTAAAGCAAACTTGTATAGCTGACTCAACAATGGAAGTTGAATACGTGGCAGCTTGCGAAGCAGCAAAGGAAGTAGTATGGCTAAGGAAATTCTTGACAGATTTGGAAGTTGTTCCAAATATGCATCTGCCAATTACTTTATATTGTGATAATAGTGGTGCAGTTGCAAACTCAAGAGAACCTAGAAGCCATAAACGGGGAAAACATATCGAACGCAAGTACCATCTTATCAGGGAAATTGTACATCGTGGTGACGTTGTAGTAACCCAGATACCTTCTGCGAAAAATATTGCTGATCCTTTTACAAAATCTCTCACTACTAAAGTATTTGAGGGTCACCTACAGAGTTTAGGTCTACGATATGTGTAAACTAGGACAAGTGGGAGACTTATTGGGTATATGCCCTAGTTTATTGTATTCATATGTATATATGAGTAATTCTCTCATGAATAAATTCAGCTTGTTTTATCCCACTATGAGTTTAGTCCAAGTGGGAGTTTGTTGGAATTTATGTCCTAAAACTCGTAGTTTGTAATCATATTTTATTCAATAAGTCGTTATTAATACTATAATTTTAAAGCCAATAAACTAAGGTCCCAAGGTTATTGTTATGTAAACTTGAACTTTATGTAGAGACATAAACGTGGATCAAGTTCGAGTAAATAGCCTAAATAGTTTATAGTATACGAATACGGATGGGCGCCTTATTCGGGAGATACTATTGATGCAGCCCACTTTGTAGTTAATACAAACAATGTGATCCTAAATCGTTCATGTAGAGACATGGAAGTTGGGGCATCCTATGTAAAGAGTTTACATAAGACTGGAATCATGAGATAGTCGCTTTTAAGTTATAACACCGTTAACTTTGTAAAACTGACTATTTAGTTTATAGATATCCAATGTAACTTAATCTTAATCCTGAGCTAACTATGAACTTCTGTTCACACGAAATTATCCTTAGATCTGTATAGGTGAGGGCAACTCAATGGCGTTGGCCCAATAAGCCTTCCATTTCAGGGGTAAGATCGGGTGGATAGCTAGAAACATAGGGTGCAAGACGGAATTCACTCCTACCCACTCTAGGGTTAGTAGATAGGTTATTCCCTTGAGGACTGAATCCAGGTCTTAAACAAAGGGCCCCACCCTCTCATTGGCTCGAGAGGGATTCAGTTTAAAGGTTGGACCTTAAACCAATTTTTCAATAGTGGATCAATGGGACTTAAGGAAAAAAAGATAAAATCTTGGGGGTAAAAAGGTACTTTGACCCAGCCGAGATTATGAACAACCTGTGAAGGATTAACTTACTTATCATGGTCATATCACATGGACACAAATATATCTATAGTGAGGGGAGTGCAACTATGGGACTCTAGTGGAATGACTCGTTAGTTAACGAAGGTTGATTAACTTGGTCTAAAGAGTTTAGCCAGTTAATCTCGGATCGTTGGAGCCCATGATCTATAGGTCCATTAGGTTCCCCCGCTAGTTCACAAGGAATCAACTTAGAACATTATGATGAAATAATTTGAATTGTTCAAAATAGGTATAGAGAGAGAAACCGATAAATATATTTGATATAGTCATCGGTTATAACTTAAGTAGAGCTTCATGTTTAAATATGATTTAAATATCAATACGGAATTGACGAAAAAGGTCAAAGATGTTAAAAGTCAAAATGTTGACTTTTGACTTTGAAAAATAAAACTTTGACTGACTTTATATTCAAATATGATTTGAATTTTGAAAAACTGAATGCGGATTCATACTCGAGAGATTGAAATTAGTCAAGAGGGATAAAATGGTAAAAAGTCAAAATGTTGACTTTTTGACTTTTTAAATGTCAAATTACCATTTTACCCTTGGAAGAATATTGCATGTAAATAACAAATGGCTTCATGCATGTGAGACACCTACTTGGTAATATGCCAAGTGTGGAGAGTGGAAGCTCACTACATGCAAATTTTGCATGTAGTTTGCTTATAAAAGGAATGGATTGGAAATAAAAAGGGTTGGTTGTTTTTTTTGGTAGAAAAATTGATTTTGTAATTTGGAATTGCAAAATCAAACCAATTTTCTTTGTACTCTCCAAAAGTTCTCTGCACAAATTCTTCCTCCTAAATCCATCTCTCTCTCTCTATTTTTCTCTACTGTTCGAGTCCCATAACTCGGTTCTAAGTCCGGAGATTAGCGGGTCAACACTAGTTGTAGTCCCGGTTTTGATTTCGTGAGGAGATCGTGAAGAGCAAGTGAGAAAATTGCGATAATAGAAAAGCATCAAGGGTGAGCTTTTCTATTAACCCTATTTTGTTTCTTTTTAGGGTTGTGATGCTTGTTTACTACTAAAGTGTTTAGTTGTAATTAGAGTAAATTTTGATCCTAATTCCGCTGCGCATGTCTACCGTTTCGATCATGAGATTTATTCATATTGGTTATAATTTGAAATGTTCAAATTTACTTTGGGAATTAGTTTAATGTATATTGATATATTATAATATAAAGTTTATCGAACTTTATTATATAAATTTAATTTTGGATATAATTCAAAATTAATTTATGAGAGATAAAACATTTGAATAAGTTCAAATAGTAATTTAATGTGAATTGAATTCATATTAAAATTATTGGTTATGAGAGAAATTTATATTTGAATATGATTCAAATTTAATTTAAGTTTAATATAAGATATTTAATTTAACTATTAATTAATTAATTATATAGTTTTATTTAATTAAATTTATAAAATATTGCTGAGATATTCATTCAAATAAGATTTAAATGAAATATTAATTAAATATGATTTAATTAATTATATTAATGTAATCTATAAGATATTGGAAAGATATTCATTTAAATAATATTTGAATGAAATATTAATTAAATATGATTTAATTAATTATATTAATATAAATTTATAAGATATTGGAGAGATATTCATTCAAATAAGATTTGAATGAAATATTAATTAAATACGATTTAATTAATTATTAACTACTTGATTAATTGTTAATTAATTAATTATTAAATAAGATTTAAGTGACCAAAACCAGTTTTGAAATTTTTTTTTTTATTTTCTCCTAATTATTAAGTATGATTGACTGATCTACACGTTTATTTGCAAGTTTTGAAAATCATTTGAATTCCATGATTATTTTTAAGTATGAGTTTCGAGACTAGATTTCTTAATGAAAATTTATGCTAGCACGTGATTTAACGAAGGTCTGGAAAGTATTTGAACCATTGTGTTTCAAACAAAGCATGAGTTACCAAGTTTTGTTTTAAGAACTACAGCTTTTCACGAACAATCTAAGTAAGCTTGAGCTTTACGAAAGATAAAGATAGCAGACATGTTTTAATGTTTTCGTATGATTTTTCTGATGTTTCTATGAACTACATGACTGAGGTGTTGAGCCTGAGGCTATATGGTACCGTGTGCACACAGGTTAGATTTCGTTGTTGACGTTGAGTGTACTCCGTGACAACGATGCTGTCGTGAGCGTTGGGCGGGCCCCACTACATCGTAGAACTTGTAAACGTTGTTGTACTGGGTGTGCCCTACACAACGTAGATTTGTCATGTTAGTTAAAATATTTGGTATACTTGATATGTCTTGCTAGATTTCAATGACGTATATATTGAGTATTTGAGGAAGCTATTCTTACTATTATATGTCTATGTTTACAACTCGTATAAACAGATTTATATGTGTAAGCTTTCACGTGCTCTTACCTTTAAATTTCCAGTTTTAAACTGAGTCACTCACTGAGCTTTATAGCTTACCCTTCCAAAATGTTTTACCCACTTTTCAGGTAGAGATCAAGTTTCCGGTGCCTAATAAACTGCCTTAGCCTGCTGAAGCTCCGATATCGATTGCCAGTACGTGGCTAGAGTTGTGTATAGAATCTGTTGTGTTGTGATGTATATGTTTTAGTTTGATTTAGATACTCTACAGTTTGTGTGAGCTTTAGGAGCTGCGGTTGTATAAACCTTTGTTGGTTGTGTTTTGGTTAAAGTGTCTCCAGGTTTACTCGTGAAATAAGTTATTTCTGGGCTACACTTCATGTATGTATATGATTAGTATAGGATCTGTTGTGTTATGTTGCATGTACAATAGTTTATATACTAGATCAACAAGTTTATCACGTTAAAGATTACAACAGAGTCGACAGATACAGATAGAGCGAAGCATTTTCTATCAGCTTCACGCCGTCTTTCGGTCTAAGCTAGCAGGTAGTCCGGGAGGGGGTGTGACAAGAGAGATCGGTGAAAGGAAAGAAAAAAATCGTGAGGGGCATTCTAGAACAATAGAGAAGAAAAACTTTTATTATTACTTTTAAAAGGAAAAAAGACTTAAATGCCCCTAAACTTAACAACAACTTCCTTTTTGCCATTTTCTTAACTCTTTAAAACTCACCCATTTTTCTCAACTCTTTTACCAACTTAAATTGTTCCAAACTTTCTTATTAAAGTAATTAAATCTCTAATTGGTGCAAAATGTGCTTAAGATTGATTTACACAAATAACAGATATTAGATTAAGAAGAAGAGAAGAGCTTACACAACTACCATTCTTGTCTTCTAGTGAACCTTTCTGGCGTTATGACATAGAACCTCGCCTATCAATGATACTTCCAAGACGAGTTCTTCTCCTATAGCCTTTGCGCGAGTTCCTCTGAAATTCACTAGTTTCTTATTTTGTTCCTATTCATGCGTTAAGACATTGAAAACATGGTGAAACAGGCATGGTGACTTCTGTAGAGTGTATTTTCAAATACTTATGAATTTACAACATAAGCTACGCGTTTTGACACATCTACTACACGTTTTGGTCTCATTATTCTATCTAAAAGTCTATAATAACTTGTATTTCTACAAGTTATCACACTTCCAATTTTAGAATAATGCTTGATCACTCCGTATCACCGCTTGTCCCCAAGCATAATTCTACCTCCAAGACTTTTTCTTCCTCCTTGTGTTTCTAATCTTTCAAAATGCGAACTAGTTTTATTCGTTATTTAGGGTTTACTCTGATCATGTAATTCTTACTATGAAAATATTTCTAGGTTCAAAACGTGGCAAGCTTAATACTCAAAATACTCTTGTTCATTCTCCACAAAAATCTTATTTTCAAATTTTAGAAATGGCAAAATTTTTTGAGAGTTTTGAATCCTTTTGGCAAAGAATGCTTTTTATTTACATATTTATTTGACATTTGGCGTTGAATGGAAAATCATAGGTACTCTATGAGTCCGTTCCTCTCCTCAATTATACCTCTTATTACTCAACTCTCAAACTTTATTTTGAAGCTTTGCTTTTTTTTTTTTTTTTTGGTGAGAGGAGGCAACATTGGAGTTGTTATTTCAAATGAATAAAAGAATGAAAGAATTTTTTTTTCAAATTTCTACACTTTTTGGCTTTGCTACTTATGTTAAAACACCCTATTGTTTAAACACTTTACAGGATTTTCAAAAAGTTTCAAAAGCTTTAGTTCGGACCTTGCACACCCCTAAATTTAGAATGTAGCAATGTCTTCATTGCTAAAAATGAATGATAAGATTATTTGCAGAAAAATCTTACAAAAGATGTTTGAGGTAAAGCTTGCTCGCCTAATAAACTTTAGACATGTATCCTAAGTTAGTTTTCTTAACAAGTTAAAAACTTAAATAACAAATGAAACTTTATTTTGCCTAGGTTATTTCACTGAAGTTATCATTGAAGCACAAAGAAAACTTAAAGTTCTTAAATGTTGGGAGCCAAGCTTGCAACAAGAAAGATTAAATGCATAGTGATTGCATCAAACTTTGTACTTGTATTGAAAATATCATAAATGGAAAGGAAATATAAAGTACATAAGTAGGAATCAAAATTTACAAAAGAAGATAAACAAAATACAAGCACTCCCAAATTTAAGGTTGCGGTGGTGGTGGAGGACGGTTTCTCGTGGCGCGAACCCAAGATCATGTCGTGTAAGGGGCATTACTATGTGTTGTGGAACCTTTGGCATAGGAATGGTGCTGCACATCAATAAGTGTTGATATCTTAGTAAAGCTCTAAAGTGGGTGTCATTCCGTGTGGCGATCTGCTCAACCAAACCCATGTTTCATTTTGCTCCCTGATGGTTTGAAGTTGTGTTTGGAGCTCTTAATTATGCGTTTTGAGCTTAGTCATCTTCATCTTGAGTTGGTCCATCTGACCTTGGTTGTGTACTTTTGCGTTGTCAAGCTTAAGTTTCAAATCGCTTATTTGCTTTTGATTTTGTAAATGCATCTCCTGTAGGTTGCTCTTAGACATTGAATTATGTCTTCAAATCCTTTCTCCATTGGGTTACATACGTAGTGATCAATGAACTTAAAAACGTAATCCTCATCAACCTCATCTTCCTTGTCCTTCACCGCCTCTTTTTGCTTAAAGTTGTTGATAACTTGTAGAAATACAAGTTATTATAGCTTATTTTATTAGAATGATGAGGCCAAAATAGGGAAGAAGTACATCAAAACGCGTAGTTTATATTGAAAATGCATAATTTCTTAGAAATAGATTTTACATAAGCTTTCACCCTTGTTTTACCATGATTACAGTGCCTTATGCAAGATTAATAAGAAGAAGTAAACTTGTGAATCACATGGGAACTTGCATCGACGCTATGCGATAAAGATTTCGATTGACAATTAACATTTCCAGGCAAGAAGACCAAATCACAACAAAACAAGTTGTTCACTAGGGGACAAGAATGGTAGTTGGCGATGATGTGACTCACAACAGACACCTTTTGGTGTGCAGTGCTGACATGCTCAGAAGAATAGAAATTTTCCATTGAAAGTTGTCTATAAAAGAACTCCATCTCCACCAAAATAAACGAGGCTTGAATGAGCCAAAACCTAGAGAGAAGGGCAGAAAGGAATAGCCTTTCCGCTAGCTATAAAGAGTTTCTTCTTCTTCTCCGATCACACTATAAGTGAGAACTTAGAGTCTGAGTGGTAAAGGTTCCATTTCCCATCCCTCCTAACTTTTATTCATTCCCAATCTTCTGTCTTCCCTTTTTGTATTCTTTATGTAATATTTATACTATTCATATTGTACAATGGTCGAAGACCTATATTCTTTATATATATATTACATGTTTATACCTTTTCAATCCATCATTTCTCTACTTTCCATCAGTCAAAGTGTTATTGATAGTTTAGATTGGTGATAAGCTCTTGATAGGAAGTTTCGTTTATCAGTTTATCGCATTGGTCGAGCTATTCCCATCTCTTGGTCAGCGTAAGTCGCCAACTACTTGAGAGGGTAAGTAGCAAGGACATGGCTAATGCACGCAAGAAAGAGTTCTCTTCCTTTGCAAGATAACTTCCATCACTTGTATCCCGAAAGTTGAACAAGTGTGAGCACTAGACGCCAAGAGATTGTTGTTCTTAATCCCAAAGTTTTATATGTCTCATAAGTGAGTTCTTCTAGATATATCTGGCCCAACCACACTTAGTCATATGGATCCTGAAAGGTGATCATGCGTGACGTTTAATGACTCTGAGAGGATTATGTCTTGATCATAAGTTGGTTGAGTGAGTTATATCGCATCAAGGTTATCACGTTGCTTAATCATGTTATAATGCTTAAACATTCCTTTCCTCTTTCTTGCATACAAGTTAGTTCACATATTCATCTTGCATCCATTTCCACCCCTTTACAGATTCTCTAGGTGTACTTAAGTAGTGTTATTTCCAGTATTATTTTTTATATTTGTTATTCTTTGATTATTTTATACCGCCTAGACGACAAGTAAAACCTAGAACTAATGTCTTAAATCAATTCCCTGTGTTTGACCTTGGATCATCCCGATAAACCTACTATATGGTTTAGTTTGGTCAGGCAGGTGTGCAATAAGAGTTTGAGGAATTTCCTCTTGTCGCGGGATAAAGGTTATAGTTAGGTCATACAAAACAATGGCAAGACATTTATTAGGTTCTTGCCTCGGTGAGGAAGGGATGGATATGACTTTGATGGGAGGTGGTAGTGATTTGTTTTTGGATTGTGGGGAGAATCTTGCCGTTTTGGATTGAGGTGGTAGAGGTGTGATAGATGAAGGACTTATTATCTTGGCCTTGGTTTTAAACTTGGCTTTGAGAGGCAATGTGGTCTTGGTGGTTGTAGGAAGAGTGGTTGTCGCAAGAGGCAAAGTGTCCTTAGGATCCCTGGCCTTAGACAATTTTACTCTTTTCAATCCTGAGGCCTCTCCCTCGCCTTGACTCTTATATTTAAGAGGGATATCTTCTTCTTCTTGTTCTCGTTCTTTTGCCTCCACTTTGCAAACAACCTTTGCTTTCCTTCTTTCTTTGTCTTAAGTCTCTTGGCTGCCGATTTGTTCTTGTGGATGGCTATAACGCAACTAAGTGTTGGCACATTGCACATGCCATTCTTAACGCATGCAATTTGAGGAGATTTTTCTAATTCTGGCATGCTTTTAAACAGAGCTTCCCAATGAGGTTCAGGAAGTGTTTGGCTCCTCACGGATGCTTCACCCAAGCTTCAATGTGCTCATAGATTATCTCGCCTACGTCTACTGGTATCTCCTCCATAATGCAATAAAGGAGTATTATTCTTTCAAGTGAATGTGTTATCTAGGCGAGTTGGTATGAGCTTCTTCTTGATGAATATCAACCAAACACTTGCTACTATGTTCAAGTTATGCAAAAAAAGCTGGTACTTCTCAGTTGGCGTTACGTCCCATTTTGTTCCTGGCCATGTGACTCTCTCTAATGCGTCTTGCTTGTTCGCAGTTTGATGGTTCCTTAAAAATTGCATGTCCCACAACGATTTGCTCAATTCTATACAGTGCGTTAATCGCCTTTGGCCCAAAATTTACCTTTTTTTTCTTTGACAATGGCGTAGTGTTTTTCTGTGTTGATGCTCCCATTGTAGAACAAATTCACTATGCTTGGCCTCACTACAAGAAATAAGATTTTCCTTGACGTAGCAATACGTCGCCGAAAATCTTAACCAACGTTAGAGAGGTTACTGCGACGTCGCGGACGACGTTGGTAGGCACGTCGGGAAAAGCACGTCGGAGATACTTTCCCCAACGCAGCTCACGTCAATGACGGGAAAAATTTCTCCGACGCACACCGCAGCACGTCGCAGACAGCTTCCGTGACGTGTGCGTCGCGGAAGGCTTTAAATATATATTTTTTAATTTTTAATTTTATTTATATATGAAAAGAAATCCACTAAATTCTTCCATTTATTTATGTCCTTATCAACAATGATTAATCATTTTTGGAGAATGAAATTGGATAGAAGAAGGGACGGAGATGAGCGATTCAGAGAAGGGAAAGAGAGAAAGTATAAGGAATGAGAGAGGGAGATGATGAATGATTTAGAGAAGGGAAAGAGAGAAAGTACAAGGAATGAGAGAGGGAGATGAGCGATTCGGAGAAGGAAAACATACAGAAAGTAGAGGGAATAAGAAAGGGAGAGTGAGGAATAGTGACAGAGGAGAAAGAGGGGGACAACGACAATTCCAGGGGCGACAACGGAGACTGCGAAGACGGACGAACGGCAACACAAATCTTTTCTTCTCCCTCTCTTTCGATCGATTTTCTTTTTCCTTTCGTTTTGCAATCAGTTATGTGTTGAAAGGTGAAGAAATAGAGTGGACTTTCCCCGACGTGCACTTGCCACACGTCGCAGAAAGGTAACCATTGTCACTTCAATATGTACTCTTACAACTTCCACTTTCCTCGACGTTTGGTTCTTGTGCGTCACGAACAGTGAAGATATTAAATTAAATTTTAAACTTTTCGCGACTTCCTATTGATGTGCGTCGTCGAAAGTGAACATATTAAATTCAATTTTCAACTTTCCGCGATGTCGGATTCTTGTGCGTCGCAGAAAGTCAACATATTAAATTTAATTTTAAACTTTCCGCTACGTTGGGCTCTTGTGCGTCGCGGAAAGTGAATTTATTATTTCAACTTTTCGCGACGCATGTTAGAGACACATCGCGGAAAGTCGAAACGTGTCGTTTCAAATTCAACTTTCCTCGATGTTGGGCTTTTGTGCGTAGCGAAAAGTGAAGATATTAAATTTAATTTTAAACTTTTCGCGACGTCTTAGTTGTGCGCGCAGAAAGTGAATTTATTATTTCAACTTTTCGTGACGCATGTTAAAGACACGTTGCAGAAAGTCGAAACATGTCGTTTTGAATTCAACTTTCCGCGACGTCGGACTCTTCTGCATCGCAGAAAGTTAACATATTAAATTTAATTTTAAACTTTCCGCGACGTTGGGCTCTTGTGCGTCGCGGAAAGTGAAGGTATTAAATTTAATTTTAAACTTTCTGCGACGTTGGGCTCTAGTGCATCGCAGAAAGTCTTTTCGCCGACACAAGCAATTTTGCGACGGCGAAAGGTACTCAACACCGACGCACCTTTCGTCGACATTGTTTCTGACGTAAGAATTATTTCGTAGTGCCTAATCGCAGTTACCCCTTTGAAGAACTTCTTCCATCCTAGTGCCTTAATGGGTGACGCGAGGAATGAAGGCAGTTGGCCTTTAAATGGGAAGAGTCTCTTCTCAATCATGAAATGCTTGCCCAATTCTTCTGCAGAAAGGGCGTCTTCTTCCTCGCTTTCTTGGCTCTCCTCTTCTTGCTGAGCCTTCTTTTACTTCTTTACTCGCCTCTTGGCTCCTTGACCTTCCGACACCCTCTTTTTCTGTGGTTGCTTCTCCACAACCTCATCCACCAAAAGACTTATCTCATCTATTTCTCTCTCAAACTCCTTGCAATGCTCTTCTGTTGTATTTTATTTTCCTTTTCTTCTCCATGGAGAGAGATACCTTTTCCGTCTTGCTGATGAGCACTTCCTGTTCCCTCAACTTGGTTTCCTTTTTTCTCTTGTGCCAAGGCCTTAACGTCTTGTGCTTTTACTTTAATTTTCACGATTGCAAATTTTACCTTCTCCTCCTTTTTCTAGGCTTTCTTCGCCACCCTATCGATAGTTTTTCAGAAATTGACGAGGAGGCACCTATTTCGCGGACTTCCTCTTCTATTTTATTCCATTCTTCTTCTCTCTCCTTCTCCTTCTCTTTTTCTTCTTTCTCTAATCTCTCTTTTCTCACCCTCTCTTCTTTTTCTTCCTTCTTCTTTTCTTTCTCTTGATTCAATGCTTCTCTTTGTGCTTTCTCTCTGAAAAGCAATTTCATCATTATGTTACACTACAAGAAAATATGTATTTTCCAACGCACAACACGGACGTCGGGAGAAAAATCTTATCTCAACATCGTAGAAGCTCTATTACAAAAGATTGACAATTTCGACGCAACATAAGGCGACATCGGTATAAAAAAATGTAATAAAAAAGTTTAAACTTTTCCTAATGCCATGCATAACGGTGTCGGGAAAAGTTTAAATTTTTTTTTTTTTTAAATTTTAAACTTTTCCCGACGCCATTATGAATGGCGTTGGGAGTTCCCCTTTAAAATTTCAAGACTGTCAAATATTCTCTCTCCCTTCTTTCTTTTCTTCTCTTCTTTCCTTGTACGTCTCTCTCCCTTCTCTCTTCTTTTCTTTTCTTTTCTTCTTCTTTTTTCTCTTCTTCCTTCTCCTTCCCCTTTTGCTTCTTTAGATATCTCTTTCTTCACATATATGAGAAGAAGAGAAAGAGGACACCTACTACCCTTATGGCAAATCGCGACGACTAACCAGGTGGGTAGATTTATTTGTTTGTTTATTTTTCATTTAACTTTCTTCTTTATTTTATGATTTTATGATGAAAATCTTATGATGAATTTGCATTTTGGTTTCTGTTTTGTTATGTTATGCGTTACATGATAAAAATGGTAAGGCGAGTTCAATTTTTGCAATTTTAACTTTAAATAAATTTTTTGAAAGTAATACTAATTCCATTTTTTTTTGGTAAGACTGTGCTTGTATACATAATACCTTCAATTTAATAATAGAAGGTATTTTTTAAAAAAAATATATAGGTCTCCCGAGGCACAAGATTAAGCGTTGGGATATCCTACACACATCCGCCGTAATCTTGTGCCTAGGGAGATCCACTCTCGACACATTAGGCCCAACTCCGACCTCGACGAGCGTTTATGCGTCGGAAGATCCTTTTCCGACGTTTTTCGTTTATCACTAGACGAATTTGTACGTCGGGAGATACTCCTTTTCTTGTAGTGTTAATATTTTCTAGGGTCATCTCTATTTCCATACCGTTCATGACCATGGTGTGCAATGCTTCTAATTCTATTCCCTGCTTCAAACTGGTTCCTTCATCGTTAACAATCATGGTTTTGACTTGAGCCTGCTCTAACATAGGTCCGTCGAAGTGACCTTTTCAGTATCGTCTTCACCTTTGTTGTCCATGGTATTCACTTCTTTCCTCGTGGTTTTCTTAGTATTCTTGCTTCTGACCATTGTTGATAAGTAGGGAGGGTAGATGGGAAGTGAAAGATAAGGGAAGAAAAGCTTACTTGCAAAAGCTTGGTAGTATGGTGAAGAGGATGATCGAAGAGGTTGGAAGGTCAGAAAGCTTGAAGTTCTGGAGAGAATTCGTGTGGTAAAAATGTTGTAATGAGGCTTTAATGAGGGTTTTTAAAGACGAACTTAATTGTGGTTAGGGTTTGATGGATTAATAGATTCCAAATGTAGTAAGACCGTTCAGATGTAGAATACTCGAGATGAGTGAAACAAAGCCGTTAAATTTGAAGAGTTTTCATTTTAGGTTGCACTAAAAGATATGAAGACAAATGTGAGGGGCAATTTGGTGATCTTGTGTGGTGATGACGCAACAGAAGATCAATCGTCATTATTTTTTTAAAAATGTATCATTTGGTATTTTGAGTTGGGCGTTGGTGATCTATACAATTTTTTCTTCTATTATGTCATCGTTTTCTCGCTCATTTCAATACTCATTCCATTAATTCGGTTACATTCAAATCCCCAAACAACTTTAAGCATCGTCTCGAAGTTAAAAGTCAAATTGACATTTAAATTCAAACCTCGGTTACCAAAAGTTACAAATACGAAATAGTAAAAAAGGAGAAAAAAAATAAAGAAAAAAGCAAAGCAAGCAGCCCTAGAGATCGGCCCTTCACGCTCTCTCCCCTTGATCTCAGCTTTTCTCACCTCCACGTCGCCACCACCTTCTCTGCCCTATTGCTCAGCCGCATCTGTCGTGCTTCACCCTCGTTAAGCCGGCCGTCGCCAGCAGCAGAGGTAATATATCTTTCTCTCTTTTGGGTTTCTCTCTCTCTTTGTCACTCTCACCCCTGCTCCACCGCGGTCCATCGCTCGACCTCTATCGTTCTCGACAACTTCAACCACTGCCGGATCTGTGACGACGACACATGATTAGACAGCGAACGCCTTCTTCTTCATCGCTTTTAACGGCGCTTGCGAACCAAAATCCTTGCAAATAGTTTCAAATTAGATGGTCTCACTCGTTAGGGTTTAACACAATATATGTGGACGGTCGTTGTTGCTTACTGACTGCCTTAGCAACCAAACGTAGGAGAGTCAGTTGTCTGGTGAGAATAGCAAGCTGCCCAAACATTTATAGATATGAAAATATGGGATTCTGTGGTGATTTGTGTTTTTGTTTTTGGTATTGTAGATTTGTGGCTGAATTAAGGGGTGGGAGATGTCGTTCGATCTGCTCCTGAAGCCATCGTGCGGTGGATGTGGATCCACGACGGAGTTGTATGGGAGCAATTGCAAGCACATGACATTGTGTTTGACTTGTGGCAAAACTATGGCGGAGAACAAGGGCAAATGTTATGATTGTGGGGCTACTGTAACTCGCTTAATAAGAGTTCGTACTTTATCTCGTTGTTCTTAAGGAGCGTCATGATTTGAATGTTTTAAACTTGTACTCATGTGATTAGGCGTTCTTATTTATGACAGATTTAAGAATTTTCATAATAGCGTGGATTGAGTACTGTCTGCCTTCTCTTTCTGAGAGTGCATGATGAACTATATTTTAGGAATACAATGTTCGAGCAAGTGCAAGTAACGACAAGAACTACTTCATCGGTAGGTTCATGAGTGGGCTTCCGAACTTTTCGAAGAAGAGAAATGCTGAGAATAAATGGTCTCTTTACAAGGAAGGTCTACAAGGACGCCAACTTACGGATGCCCTTCGGGTACTTAGTTTGCTTCAATTTTGCTTCCTTTCTTTAGTTTGTCTTGGATAGTTTATTGTTTTGGAAGCCTGGATATTGGTGACTTTTGATATCTATTTTCCTTTTTAGAAGTTATAACTTATAACTGTTAAGAGTCGCTAGGGAAAAAGTAATTGATGCTATCTTTCAACTAAATTTATAGGGAACACCTATGTAGCACAGACCAATATGAATACTTCGATATGTCAATTTCTAAAACACTAGGAAACTAATATGCTGAGGGTATACTTTTTCTAAGATTTTAAAATATAGGTAAATTTAACTCAAAGGTACTAAGAACATAAATGTCAAATTAATGAAAATAGTGCAAAATACAAAAATACAATACAAACATTGGAATACTATACGAAAAGTAGCATTAGAGATATTGAAATACAATAATAGCATTTCGAACACAATAGAACAGGTCAGAAAAGGAGAACTACTAAGATAAATGAACTTCAATGAACTGTTAAATATTTTTTGTTTGGCTTTGTGAGGACTTAGTCGTGAAGATGAGGATTCGATGATAACATGATTTTTATTTAGAAAAGATTATTTTCTATTCTTTTTTAATTTTTACGTTAGCTTTGGGTTGGGCAATATGCTGATTATTTTTGAGTTGGGAAAGATTAGATGGGTTTTTTATTTTATTTTAAAAAAGGTTTGTTGTGTCCCCTTCACGTATTAGAAGGGGACACACGTATTCGATATTTTAAGAAAAAAGTTCCAAATTGCATATCAGATGTTGGGCTATATAACTACTTGTTTTGTGTTCACTATTTAATTCTTACCTTGTGTTAACCATAACTCAGGCTCTCAGTTTTGACCCTGGAGATGCATTTGGTTAATATCTTGTTGCATTTATCTTTTCTTGTTTCTCTCTTCAAGTTAGTTGTTTTCTGGCATATTGCTTACCTTTTTTTTCTTTTTTTGTTTCTTTGTGTCTTTCCTTTTTAATGGTTATTTTTACTCTTGTTCTGCTTGACCCTGATCAATTTTGATTATGTTAACATAGGAAAAGTACAAGAATAGACCTTGGCTGTTGGAAGATGAAACAGGCCAATTTCAATTCCAAGGTCATCTTGAGGGTTCACAATCAGCAACATACTACTTGCTTGTATTGCAGGGAAAGGAATTTACTGCCATTCCTGCAGGTTCTTGGTATGGTTTATCTTTGAGTTAGTCTGCCATGGATCGGGTTATATCCCTTTATTTGTTTGGCATAGTCTTTTTCATACATGTTTATTATTCTTTCCTATTCTTGGAGGCTTCTATATTGTCCATGTGAAAATTTTAAGGCATGCATGGTGGTAGTAGAAAGACTGACCTCAATTTTCAGGTACAACTTCAATAAAGTGGCACAGTATAAGCAACTTACATTGGAGGAGGCAGAAGAAAAAATGAAGAATCGAAAGAAAACGGCAGATGGATATGAAAGATGGATGATGAAAGCTGCAAGTAATGGTCCTGCTGCATTTGGTGAAGTCGAGAAGTTTGATGACAAAGAAACTGTTGGTACAAGTGGTAGGGGACGGAGAAAAACTACGGGTGATGAGAATGAAGGCAATGTCTCGGATAGGGGAGAAGAAGATGAAGAAGAAGAGGCAGCAAGGAAGAACAGATTGGGACTCAGTAAAAAGGACGGTGGTGATGATGATGATGAGGAAGGTCCTAGGGGTGGTGACCATGATTTGGATGATGATGATATTGAGAAAGGTTATCTTTTCCGTTTAAATAAAAGAAATTTTTTTTTAGGTCAAGTGCTTTACCATGCCATTGTTATCTGAATAGACTGTCACTTGCCATCTGTTGATTGTTGCTGTCGCCACCATATGAGAACCAAATGCATCAAATGAGTGGTTTAGATTTGGGGACAGCATTAGATTAGCAAATGCTTTTGTTCTCCAGTAAGATTCACATTATCACCATGGTTTTTTAATAGCGTTTGGCAAGGAAACACTTTCTTGTATCCATGCATGTGAAATTTGGCTGTTAGTTCATATGATGGGCATTGAGGCATTGTTCCTCTATGTTAACCTGTCTGTCCAACTTTCTAGGGGATGATTGGGAGCATGAAGAGATTTTTACTGATGATGATGAAACTACTGCTCCAGATCGTGAAGAAAGGGAGGATTTAGCCCCTGAAGTTCCTGCACCTCCAGAAATCAAGCAGGTTGTCTTTTCCTTATGAAAAAAGAGAAGGAAAAAAACTTCCATTGATACATATCACTTCATTCATTGAAACAATTGTTTATATTTTAACAGTTGAAGTAACTGTATATGTTTCTCTCCAAAGGTGTTGGAAAGGGTGGTAAGAAATGAAATATTAGAATGTTTTTGTAAAAATAAAAAGAAAAAGATTAAGAAAAATGCAATGAAAAGACAGGCTAATGCAGGATGGGTGATGGAAAATTGGGAAGGTGGAGGAGATTATGAATGACCATAATTTTTTCTGAGTCACATGCACATGTACATGTGTGATTTTCCATTGAACTTCAACATCCCCTCAAGTTCTGGTTGACATCTTGAATTTTCTAAAGCCCTTTTTATTTTTTTTAATATTCTATTCTATTTTCATGTAGTTAAACCTTTCAAGTCAAAAGATATCACATCTCGGATATAAATGGCTTGTTTATATGACTAAGCTTACTAGTTCAGTAAATTATGGACTCTTTGCAGGATGAAGAAGATGAGGATGAAGAAAATGAAGGAGAAGGGGGGCTGAGCAAATCTGGGAAAGAGTTGAAGAAATTGCTTAGGCGTACTGGGGGTCTTAATGATTCAGATGGAGAGGATGATGACGATGATGACGATGTAAGAGACTCTTGTCGTTTTTCTTGAATAACAACATGATCCAAAAAATTTAAATTATAGTGACCTACGAGCTAGTTTTTGATTGGAATCCGTATGAAGTACATTTCATCATTTGTCGTAGTATTTTTATGCATTCTTAAGAAGCATTATCTGAACTTATTATGCTGTTTCCAATTGCATTTTTTCTATATAACTATGTCAGAATCTTTGGAGAATGATAAGGCTGTCATTAGCAAACGACCATCTTGGGGTGGCCTAGTGCTTAGTGGTTAAGGAGGGTCATTTAAATAATAATCAAAGGCTAAAGGAAATGAGTTCAAGCCGTAGTAGTCAATATTTTGGATTTAATGACCTCAATGATTTATCAACGAAAAGCAATAGGAACGAGCAGTGTTTCCATCAGGGCATGCCTAAAAAGGAAAAGAAAAAGATAGGCTCTATCGTAAACAAAGAAGATCCGTTAGAGTGTCCATGATGACTTTATTTTCTCTGAATCCTAACTGATATGATTGCTGCAGTATTTAACTTTGCTTATTGTTATACTGCCTACAATTTATCCTATAAGTGGTTTATACCTTTTATGCATTCAGGTGGACGAGGATACTGGTGGCACTCCCGTCTTACCTTCGAAGCAGAAGGATACAGTTAAAGAAGAAGCTGCAGCCAACAGTCCCTCAAAACCAACACCTTCTGGATCTGCTAAGGGAACCCCTTCTACTGCAAAAACGGCAAAGGGGAAAAGGAAAAATGGTGAGGATGTGAAACCATCCAGTGCACCTCCAAAGAAAATGAAAACAGAGACGGTATGTCATGCCATCTCATGGTTTAAGCTCCAAAAAAGCACTTCCATTTGTATCCAAAGGATAATGCGGCTAAACAATTCTTTGTCGTATACTAACAATTTTTGGAATATTCAGGAATCGAAGCCTACAGATGAAGGTGTGCCAACTTCTAAAAGTACGGCCTCAAAAGGTGCACCAGCATTGGTCAAAGCTGAACCATCATCGCATTCTGGACCTGTTACTGAGGAAGAAATTAGGGCTGTCTTGCGGCAAAGAACACCTGTAACTACACAGGATCTTGTTGCAAAATTCAAAGCAAGATTACGAACTCCGGAGGTATTTTTGTCATGTCTTCATGGCATATTTTTACATTAATTGTTCTTACTTTCAATATGGCACCCCATGTTATCGAAACAAGTTTCACATTTTGGTTGAGCACTGGCAGTTTCGGGTCTTGTATCATTCGCTTTACAAGAATGCTTTTGCAGAAATACTTAGGATAATATTCTGAAACTTGATAGACCATGATAATTATCTGATGCCTTTTACTATCCCATAATGCAGGACAAGAATGCTTTTGCAGAAATACTTAGGAGAATTTCAAGGATTCAAAAGACGAACGGAGGTCCGAGTTATGTTGTGTTGAGAAAACCTGAAGACTAGAAGAATCAAGTTAATGCTTCATCTTTGCGATGTAGCTGGTTCATGATTCCTTACTGGTTGGTGTGTTATGGTCGTTGAGTACAATGTTTACGTGTCGATACTCTATGCTGCAAAAGCTTGAGAGGGCCTCCTCTTTCACATGTGATGAACTTGATATGGTACACTTTTATCTAGGCAAATGCAAAGGATAAATTTATGGATTTGATAGAGGCATTCACTATTGGAATTTAAGTTTAAGATATAGGTATACGTTGAGAAAGAAACGAAAAATTCTACAGACATTTTGTCATATTGGTTGTCATTTTAACTTTGGCATTTTCTCAGAGACGTTTCTAAAATAATGCTTGGAGTAAAATAATATTAAAATAAATAGGGTGTCCTTGGTTTTGTTGGAGTGTTTGGTGAATAAATTTTATATAAAATATGTTCCCTATCTTATTCACGTGTTTTGGTTGAAGTTTATTTATATTGGTGATTAATGAAGATCGATAAAAGTATGATGCACAAATCTTTATGGTTGGAATATCTAATCTAACGTCGTATTTGTCCATAGATTTGAGTTATAATCCAAATTTTCATAGGTGAAATATAAGCTTCTTGCTCATTGTATGTAATAGGTTCTAGAATTTTTAATAGGTTAAACTTTTAGTTTTGCTATCAGTGACTCTTTGTTTTATTTAATAGATCTTTAAACGTTCTAAAACATCTAATATTTCTTTAAATTTCTAATTTTAGATTGAATTTGTCTTTTTTTTTTTTGTATATATATATATAATTTAAATGTCTAAAGAGAGCTTGATCGTATTTGTCACATAAGTGATAATGACAAAGCAACAAAAACAAAACATCTAAATCAATTATGCCGGTAAAGCAAAATCAATTATGCCGGTAAAGCAACAAACAAGAGAAACAAAACATCTAAATTAGAACTTCAAATAACGTAGAAGACAAATCTTGTGGTTAGTGAATGAAGGATGGATTGTTTAGGGTTGAAAGGTCTGTTTAGTTCTTGAATTTTATAATATTAAATTGAAGAGAGAGAAAGAGAAAGAGAAAGAGAACAACACGTGTAAGAAGAAGATAGGAGAAAGAAGGGAAAAAAGAAAAGAAAAGAAAAAAAGTTATGCCCTATTGGAGGGATGATATGGGAGGTTGACATCTGCAAAATATGAGCATGCAAGGAATGGGAGAAAAGTGACAAAGTTGTATCAGATTGGCGGTGGGGAACACAACCCATTTACTTACATCCCACTGCCTCCCCCTTCTTTTTTTCACTCCCATAACCATTTATAGAGAAAACACTTCACATCAAAATCAGCCATTTGTTTCACAATTGTTTTTTTTAATAATAATCGAGAATTGGAGCTTTGCACCAAAACAAGGAAAAAAATTTACAAAGGTTCGAACTTGAGAGTTGTAAGCTTAGTATGACCAAATTAAAAGAGGCAGCCGTAGCCAAAAGGCTGGCTTAATACCACGAACGTACACACAAAACAGCTTACTCTTTTGCAGAGTCAAGTTGAGTGTTTTGAGCCACTGACTAAAAACAAACAAATCTGACTTCTTTCTCTCTTTTGCCAAATCTAACTGATACATTTATATATATAAATATATGTTACATAACTTTATCTTCAAAATCCCATCTTTTTTTTTTTCCTTATCAAAAGAGCTAAATTTGGAATCAAAAGAGAGACAGAGAGGCAATGGAGGGATTGGGAAATGGAATCTCTGTCTCTCTCTCTTATCTCTTCTGTTCCCAAGCCCATGCATTCATCTTTGCCACCAAAGCACTTCATTTAATTATATTATTTTGCAACAAAGGAAAAGCACTTCTTTGCACATTTTCCAACTCTCTCTTTAGAATTTACCTTCTGAACTCTTTTTTTTTGTTTAACAAAAAAGTCAGCTTCCCATGACTTAAATCTCTTCTTCTCTAGCTCTCTCTTGCTGCACCCTTCTTATAACTCAACAAAAACTTCCCAATTCCCTTTATTCTTCTTAACTTCTATTTTCCTCATCTCTCCTCTCTACACAAGAAAAAAAAAAATTATAACTTTTTTTTTTTTTTTTTTTTTTTTTAAATTGTATTTCATTATGGAATATGAAGAAAGCCTTTCAAAAGTAGTTGAAATTGAAACCAACGACAACAATATTGTTGAAAAAGTACTTGAAATGGAAGAAGCCCCATCAAGAGTTTTCCCCTGTTTGTTCTGTTCAAGAAAGTTTCAAAGCTCCCAAGCTTTAGGAGGCCATCAAAATGCTCATAAGAAAGAGAGGACTGCCGCGAGGAAAGCCAAGCGAATCTGCGATTACTCGGTGTCACCACCATCACCGTTCCCGGCACCGACATCGTTGGTTTTTGCAGCTAGCCAGCAGCAACATCATCCAGGGCTATTGCCACATCCTGTTTATATTGCTACTCATGGAGCTAATCTTCATTGTTTCCCTAATAACCAACAATTGTTGTATGAAAACATGGTTTTTTGTGGTGGGGTTTGTTCAAGCAATAGATATCATCAAGATGAAGAAAATTTGTTGAATTGGGAGAGAAACATAAAGAAAGATCTTAGTAGGATAAATCATGATAAGGAAAAAGAGCAAAAACTTGATCTTTCTCTCCATTTATAGAAGCATTTGAGTTTACAAAGCCTTGTAGTTGTGGAGCAAGTTCTTTTTTTTTTTTTTTTTTTTTTTTTCTTTATTAGAGTTGGTTTTACAAAGTTTTGATGATGAATAATCAAGTAGTTCTTTTTTTATACTATATTGTGTTTGGTTATATATATTTTTTGGAGGCATTTTTGAAATCTTTTCTTGTTAAGTTTCATAGTCCTGCGTATGAAGCCAATAAAAAGTAACTTCTTCATAAGTTGTCAAATATTTGAATGATCAAAACACACATTTTGTCCCTATGTTTTGGATTTGGTAGGTAAGCTGTTTCCTATTGTCACATCACATCAATTAAGTCAAAATATATGTAATTAATTAATATATTATAAAATTGCAGAAGGGTTTAATGAATAGTATTAAAGAAAAGTCTAAAGACTAAGGGTGTGTTTGATTTAGATTATAAAGTGTTTAATTTTGTCAAAAAAATTATTTTGAAAAAAATAGTAGTGTTTGACAAATTAAAATAATGCATTTTTCAAAAATTCATTTATAAAATAATATATTTTGGAGAAATCTTTAGAAACCAAATTCACATATAAACACTTATAAAAAAATATAACCAAACACTAAGTGTTTAAATTTTAAACCCATTTTCAAAAAAGTGTTTAAAAGGAAATGTATTATTGAAAAACATTTTCTTCTTAATTTAATCCAAACGGACCCTAAAATAATAACCAACAATTCTTGGAATTGAAAATGAATTGGAACCTTTTTTTTAATAACTTTAAACTAAACAAAACTAACACTTCATTGATAATTAAATTTTCGGTTCGGTTCCAATCGATTCTTTCGATTATTTTGGTATGATTGATTTTAGTGTTCATTCTAATACTCATTTCAAGTCTCAATCATTATTAGAAATTTTAATGTATATATTTGCTCCAGGGTAGTTTCAAAATGGTTATGAAAGGTAGTCAATATTATTATTCTTTTAAGAAAATGTACTTTTTAAGTAAGTAACAAGGTGCATTTTTATTGTAAAAGTTTAGAGAGTTGACCTATTTCACAACCAATATTTAACAAATGTCCTAAAATTTAATTATATTTCATAACTAAAATTCCACATGATTTTGAACAATTTAAAACTTTTTATTATAAAACTCATTTGGTTTAGATAGTTTTCAATTCAACCCTTTTTCTCCTCTAATTTTTAACAATCTTGATTACATTTAAGCTCAACAAACATCACCTTAATTATTTCTTGTTTTTTTTGAAATTGAGATATATAATCTACATAGTTTGTGACATGTGTGCACATGCTAATATATATTTGAAATTTACATATACTTATAATAATAATATCTAAATAAATATGTGCTCTTTGGACTATTGAACCATTATTATTATTATTTTGAAAAGGACTTTTTAAGTACAACTTGGGGTGGGAGGATTTAAACATGAGACCTCTTGTTTTTGAAAACATACAGATGTCAGTTAAGTTAAATTCATGTTGACACCATTGGACCACTATTATTATTTGTAACTTTCCTGATTTATTTGTATTATTTTTGTATTTAATAATACCTTTAGCCATTGTAATATACAGGCTGAAATATGAATAGAATATTGTAAAAGTACATTGTATCAAAGCCTCGACCTAGCCACCCCCCCCCCCCCCCCCAAATTTCTACGACTCCCACCGTCGACTACTCAGATTTGCACAACTCCGACCAAACAATGTCAATCGGGCACAACATTGGTTCTGGTCCATTTGTAATTCAGATTTGCACGACTCCCATCGTTGATAACATCAATTCAGATTTTGTCACTGTCTACTCCTAAGGTCGAAATTCTTGTCTTTTTATGATCTACTTTGATCAAATCCATTTTGGATATGATCCTGTCCGTTCATTTTTATCAAATCCCGTCAACTCCTTAATTCGAAGTGTCATTGACATGAAGTGTTCAAATCTCGTCTGAATAATGAAGTACAGCCACCTACAATCAACGTGAAGTGTCACCGACGTGAAGTGTGCACTCCCCAAACCGTACTGCGACGAAAATGCCAAAGTAGTAGGAATAGAATGTGAATTTGTTACAACTTTGAAGTTTTCTTATTGCAAAATATTATTCTCAACTTCTTTTATACTATCAACAAAACTTAAAACACAATGGTGGTCAACGTAAACGCCAAGTATAATAAGTACCTACCAAAACGTTTATTAATAATAGGTGTTTGATACATAATTACAACACTTTGACCAAACAACCAATGCTTAACTATTTCTAAAACGTTTGGAGTCATCTCACTGCAAATTCTTTAACCTTATTCTCTACTTGGCCTAAATGCCTAATCCTGACCCTACTACAAAACTCGCAATACTTGACGCTTAAAAACTATCAAGTATCTGTTTACTTGACGTTTTTCAATGTGTCAAGTAATCCAGTGTCAAGAATAAGAGAGGTTTACTTGACAGTTTTTAAACGTCAAGTACAATTATACTTGATAGGTAAAAAACATCAAGTATATAAGATTACTTTACGCTTTTTACGCGTCAAGTAATCCAGTGTCAAGAATAAGGAGGTTTTTTTGTTTAACAGTTTTTACGCGTCAAGTAAATATATACTTGATAGTTTATAAACGTCAAGAATTCAATTTATTCTTGACAACGTTTTACATGTCAAGACTTTTTTTTTCTTTCAAATGAAAAATTGTACAATTTGAAATACCCATATAATTATATTGCACCTGTTTTGAAGTCCAACAATGATATACAACATGATCAATTGAACTATTTACATTTCTTGAATAAACCCAAACCTTCAATCAAATAACTAACAAATTGCATATACATCATTGAACATATACATATAGTTGGTCATTACAATATACTTACAACATAGAAACATATCGTTCTATTACAAAACAAGTTATGAACATCGTTCTTAATCATAAAACACAAAGTATATGTAATAATAAGTGTTGTTCACAATTAATAATAAGTGTTGTTCACAATTACAGAAATCACATCATCCTAAGATCTTGAAGAAATCACATCATCCTAAAATCTTGTTCACAATTGAGTTATCGGTCACTAATGTATTTTCCCTGAGTGAAGTATTCAACGCACAACTCCTCCATAAGATCTTGTTGTTTGCTAAGCATTGTTGACCTGCCAAATATATAAGCTTATGGTTGTCTAAAGTATTTCCCCTGAAAATACAATGCAAGTGTTAGCAAAAATCATACTTTTAAAGTTTGTAATATTCAATCTTAACAACACCTTCTTTGGGTGCAGTAGGGTTGAGTTGGAAAGGATGGCAATTCAACTACAAAATTATGTTAAACAGTTAATAAGGACACTACCAACAATTCCTTCCAAATCCATTACAAGTGTACATGGCTCAATGCCAGCACGTCTAGCCAACCATATACCTTTATTGTTTGCAACCTAGAAATTGACATCAATTTTCCACTCTTCAGCCACAGAGTCCAAATAAACTAATGATATATACACCACTAAAAGTTCAAAATGTAAAAGTTCATAATATACCACTAAATTTTTACATTATTTCAAAATCATCCGTACTGACTTCATTAAAGAAATATATATTGTTGAAGGATCTAATTGTAAATACATATATAGTTTGTCTTAACACTATCCTATTTATCTAAATTTATGTATTACTTAGATGGAAAATTTGAAATCTAAACTACAGATGAAGGGACCAAATTGTAACATACATGCAAATGCCACTTCACGATGTTGACTCAAAAACCACTTCACGATGCAAATCCTTGTTGTGATGCTGTGAAACTTCCCCTGAACCATGTATTAAACAATGCACCCACACTAAAAATCAAAAGTTAAAATTTAAAAAGAAAATCTAAAATACTCAACCACATAGAGAAAGCTGAGATGAAAAAGAAATATAAATTGAGCAAGATCTTACATAGCTACAATGGTAAAAAGGATAAGGAAAATGAGAGAAAGAGCATAAGCCAATCGAGAATAAGCCATAAGGCTTCCTTTGACAACATCAATAGCATAGGCAAATTAGGAACAAACTCAATCCAAAAACAAGGAACCAAATCCCAGGATGACAAAGAAATGAGTTGCTTTAAAGGGAACAGACACGACAAATAACAAAACAATGATGAGAACAAAAGTAAGAACCCTACAACAAATTAGTTCACAAAATACAATAAGGAAACAAATACTTCAATAATATTTGAAATAAAATAAAGAACGATATATCATAAAAATCAAACTTAAAAAAGACAATTCCTAGAAACAGACGCAACAAAGTCTTCAAATAAAATTATCATCATCAGTATGGACCCACTCATAGATGTTCTGTTGCTTTGAATAATTAGTATTAAGAGATGGTTTCAACACAACTTGAAGCCATAAAACCTTGCAAACTTCTTGAATATGTATTTGTAAACTTGTTTTTATCTCTAGAATATCAAATTTGAGAAGATGACATTTAATTTTACTTGCCATCTTCATCAAGATGACAAGTAATGATACTAGCCTTTGCAACTACTTTCCATCAATATATGTCGTAAATGAAGAAATGAGTAAATTTGCAAACCTTTGAAACTAGAAAATCTGATAAAATCTCATTGCCTTCCAAGCAACACACGTTCCAATAGTATTTCACAATGTCAAGATAGCCTGGGAGGCAATTTGGAAAGCAAAGGAGCCTACCATAAAATTTTAAGGAAATATGAACTTCAGGACTTCAATGTTCGGTGTTTCATTATATAAAAATATTGATTTCATTAATAGAAATGGACTTGTACGCTTCAAAAGAACTAAAAGTTTCTTTGGAAAACAAATAAGTTACACCCATTCCAAATTTTTCATGCCCAAAAAAAATGTATTTTCCTTGAAAAAATAGTTAGGTTGGACTGTGAGCTAAAGGATCAAGATGTAGTAGCTGAATTAATGTGTTCTATACAAATTTTGAAGTGTTTGAGACTAAATCAAAAGGTAAAGAAATAGATGAACAACCTGAAGATTCACAAGTTGAAAAGGGCATCCTGAAGGGACAAAAAAGGCTTCCCCAAACGCTGCTCAAATGTCCAAGGCTTTACCCCTGAAAGTAAATTCAGAGTTGTGAAGGAGAAATTTATTTTCATTATTTTATTTTATTTTCAAGCTCTACCCCTGAAAGTAAACCCAAAGCAATTTCTTTGGACAATAACAATTAAAATCTAACCTAATAAGTTTATCAATTCATATAACAATCTATGAACCAACTTTTGTTTGTAATTTATATTTGTTTCAACTAAATTTCACTTAAAATCCAGTCAAAATCATCTAAATTAAATTACTGCTGTCATAACTCTACCAAAATAACAATAAAATATATCACATATTCATTTCTAAATGAGTAAAAAAAGAAGAAAATACGTCGTGAAGCTAAAAAAAAATTACTTATATTAATGAAACTTTCCTAATCACATCATCCCTCTAATATCACGTTTAGAGATATAAACTGATTCTAAACTAGCTATGCTCAAATTAGCTTCCCAATGAGATTCAAACAAATATAAGATTACCTTTTTTTACCCCACATAATTAAAAGTCAATTATGTAGTGCAAATAAAGATATCACTTAATTAAACCATTTGTTCGTCGACTTTAAATCGACCTAATATAAATGTATGTATGTTGAGTATTATGAACATACATCGTGTGTTGTATTTAAATAGTGTTATTGAAAGGCAATGTTAATATATATATCCAAGTAGATATATTGTCAAATTGGGACCTATAAAAAGGGAGTATCTTTTGAATCATGAGTCACACTAATAAATCCTCAACCAAAACAGTACACGTGAAAATATTTCATTATCAATTTGGAGGGTGAAAGCTTAGCTTCACCCCCACAAAAATAAAACTGTATCTTTTCTACTCAGTTTCTTTTATTTCATGAGTTATAAACTTACCTTTAAAACGCTAGTGCACAAATTCAATAGCTTATGAGCTAATTGAACCTTCTCCTTCAAGTTCCAATACTTTCTGCTTCTCCAACTCAATAAATCTGCACAGGTACTTCGTTAAGACATATTGATTGGTATGGATTGATAATTTCGTGTTGAAAAGATGATTTGTATGTACTGTAGATAGTTGGTTCTTCAATATATGATTAAAACTTATATGGCTTGAGCAAATAGAAAAGTACTGTTTCTGATTGAAGGAAAAGTGACCGAAATCAAACTTTTATGCCATAGGGTTCTCAAATAGTCAAATGTTCCGCCTAAAAAGCATTATGGTTTTACATTACTTTTATGTTCTGCCAGTGGTATAAGGTTGATGAAAAATTATAGGATCTTCAATTCTTCATGGATAAATTTAGAGGGCTAGACGATGTTTGGGAGAAGTTCATGAGGATAAAAATGACAGCACACCCTTCCACCAAACAAAACCAAGGGAAGTTCTAAAGTAGCCCTTCATTAAGTTTTCAAAACTTTCACAACAATGTGAAGTGTCTATTGATCCCTTCAAAACCCCTAGCATTTTTCCAAAGTAACTTGTAAGGCCAAGATTTCAGCTTGCTTACTATCAATCTCCTCCAACCATCTAAAAAGGCAGAAACTTAGATATGATTAAAATAGTCAAACAAGTTTGAAACTAAAAACTCTTGGCACTAACAGAAACTCACCCACGACGCTCCTCAACAAACTCAGTGAGCTGCTTCTTTAGTTTTACTACCTTCTCTTGAAAGATATCCAAGATTACAAACTTTGATTTTCAACCAAGTTTTTGTTGGTTAATTAAGGAGTGGGTAATTGATTAGAAATATAAAGAAAGCAAAAAAAAAATAAAAAAAATCTACACCAGTAGATAATTAAGAAGAGCACGTTAAATTTTTTGAACAGATGACGAAGAAGAACTCTTTAGGTTTGAATGTGACACACAACAAGCTACAATTAAAAACCCTAGGAAAATTGAGGCCGAAATCATAATAAGAACAGAGAAATTAAAGGAAAATTACAAACTAATCGATTGAAACCTGGAGAAATGAAAGCCCCAAGGAGAAGAACAAGAACATTGAGAGGAAGCCGAGAGAGATGGAGACAGGGCTGTAGGTAGAGAGTCGAAGACAACATCAGGGAGAGAGTTTGAGAGGCCAACGGTAAACGTGGATGGACGAACAAAAAATGAAGAATATGGAACGCGTTTTTGGAGAGGTGGAACGTGGCGGTGAACGCAGACGGACGAATGATGAGTGGTCGTCTGGAGCTTTCGATGAAGACGTCGAAAAAGGTGTTGAAGCTTGGGCGTGGTGGGAGATTCGCGGGAAGAAGAGAAAGAAATCGTGGAGATTTCGTTCGGTAAAGTTTGTGAAGAGGATGAAGAAATCGTGGATGGGGAGAAAGATAAGAAAAATTTTAGGGAAAAAAAGGGAAAATTTTAATTTTAGAAATAGGAGAAAAATGGAAAATTTGAGGGAAAAAAGGAAAAAGTTTTTTTTTTAAAAAAAAAACAGAGAAAAAACATATTACTTAACGTTTAAAAAATGTCAAGTAATTAAAATTAATAATCTGTCAAGTAGTAAAAATAAAAAATAAGAAATTATGCATTTTTTCACTTTTGGTTATTCTTGACGTTTTTTTTTTCCTACTTGACGTTTTTTTTTTCCTACTTGACAGTTTTAATAAAAACTATCAAGAATATCAAAACTGCAGGCGTCAAGTATTGCCAGTTTTATAGTAGTGTGAAAGATGAATTTTTGAAAGAATGTTTAAAAGACAGTGAGATTTTATGAAATCCTTTTTGCTATACCTTTTCATAAACATCATTTTGCATAAATAACATCAAATCATTTCATCTTGCATAAACCTTTCTTTATGCTCAACAAACATATTCATAGCATAACAATTTCACATAAACACACATTAGTTAACATTCATTCCTTTCGCCAAGGATCCCAAATCATTCTCTACGCTTGGTCTCACTACCTCGCGTTTGACTACTTATCAACAACATCTAAGAACATACAGATTCGTTCTTGTTGCTCATGTTGCTAAGCTTTATACACTCCTTTCAATGCATAAGCCAACTTCTTATCACCATGTGGTCCGTACACCCCATGGTGGCCTTGACTCTTTATGTGCACATAAAAGTTAGCATCATCTCAAGAAATCAACTAATGGTTTCAAAACCATTTCATAGCATGAAAATCATAATCATCAAATCAGGCTTTAACATGGTTTCTATAATGCTAGAACACATAAAGTTTTCATAGAAATCTCTTTTTGAAACACTTTCTCATTTAAAATCATCTTTCAAAATAGTAAAGCAGAATCACAAATATTTAAGAAGAAAACCACTCACCACACTTTAACAAAAATCCTCCTCTTCCTTCTCTTCTCGTGGAATGGAAGAGGCATTT
Source organism: Cucumis hystrix (assembly GCA_025688845.1). NCBI lineage: Eukaryota > Viridiplantae > Streptophyta > Magnoliopsida > Cucurbitales > Cucurbitaceae > Cucumis > Cucumis hystrix. Next base: position 11,947,077 of record CM046886.1, read on the forward strand.
TCTTAATCTTACACGTTAACCCCTGTCAAATCAAATTTGACATTTTCTTAGCCAGACCTTACTTCTCGCCTAACCCCATACCGCAAATAACTTTAACAACTTAACACTTCTCGTGAATAACCTTATCACGTGGTTATATTTTTACAAGAAACCTTCCTTGAGAACTAACTAACTTTTACTAGCCTAGAACACTTATCGTGAATTTAACCTTCAAGGCTTCATCGCAGACTTTGTGATTGCAAAACTCTTGGATCTTATCGCGAAGACTACCCAAACGCCTAGTCGTTTTAGTAAAAAACTTACGCAGACTTTCTTTTGAGAGCGTTTAGACTTATAGGTTCTACTGTAAATTCTTATTTTCTCAAAACTTCCTCACAAATTAACTTCTTAATTGCAAAACTTAGACTAACAATAAAAGATTTTATCGCTTAATCATTTCCGTAGATTTATTCGAACGCCAATTTCTATAGTACTTTTAGCCAAAATTTTACTTCCTATACTCAAATTAAAAATGGGTCTCACAAAGTGTGAAGAGATAAAAGCCCTTTTTGCAGCGAAAGTAATTTAACATAATCACTATACTCAAATTTAAATGGGATTTAGAAAAATCAATACATTGGTAAAATTAAAAAACTAAATTATTGTAACCTAAAAGCTAAGCATGCTTTAAAAAAATTGGAAATATAGAGAAATTGGGACTTACTTTGTTGTCGACTCTATATCTACTAAACGCTAAAAGTTAAGGTCATTGCTACTTGGAAACCTCTTTATCCTTTGAATAATTGAGGTTTAATTGGTTTGTGGGAACTAAAAAGATTTTTTGGGAAAAAGAAAGAATATTTTTTTCTTTCACAGAGAGTTTATGAAGAGCACCTTAGGTTTTTTAGAAGTGTCGTCGTACGTTTTTATGTACCATCCACCCCTTTTCCCCTCATAAAGAAGAAGAAGGTGGAGAGATCTTGGGATACGTGGAAAAACATCACACGTTCCCTTAAATAACTCCCTTACATAAGGGAGTTGTTAATTTAATTGAAATTAAATTAAATTAAGGGAAATTGTTATGGATAACAAAAAAAAAAAAAAAAAAAAAAAAAAAAAAACTACTTATAAAATATAGCAAAAAATTTAAATAGAATAGAGGGAGCTTGATGGATTTTGCTATATTTTGTAAATAATTTCAATATTTTTCTCTTTTTAAAACGGTTAATTTTCATAAATGTAACAAAACACAAAAATATTTACGGTCTTTGTAACAAAAAGCAAAAGCTCATGAAGTCGGTACAATATTTTCATACTTTTCATATTTTTCCTTGAATATTGCTGACGATTCATCCCTTTTCTTTCTTCTTCTTCTTCTTTGCTATTTATTCATCTTATTTTCCTAGATTTCCTCATCTCCTCTGCCATATTTTCTTTCTTCTATTTTTAAACGATTTATTCTTCTGTTTAAATCTCCTATTTCATATTCACTATTTTCAACAAGATTATTTGAAGCTACTTCATCTTCCTCATCTTCGAGAACATCAAGATCGTTTGAATATCATTTTGACATGATCTAAAAGGTCGTTTACCATTGTCAATACGATTGTTTACTGCTTGGTATTTTATGAGACTTATGGTGGAGTATGCTGCGCAATGCTGGTGAGATCAATGCTTGCTGAGAGTCGATCTCGCGCAACCAAGCCTATTTCACTTGGTTGTAGTTTTTTTGTTTGTATGTTTATATGTTTGGTTTGTGGGTTTGTACAAGTCAATCTCACTCAACCATGCCTACAATCTGACCTAGTTGGAAAATACTGTTGTTACCTATGTTGGTATATTGCTTTTAAGTTTAAATAACATGATGTGTCATTGATTCAAGATTATTGCAAAATGCTCTTCATGAATCTCTTCATCATGCGAGTGGATCATTGCATGCAAAAGGCTTCCAATATCCTCCATCACTTACCAGTCCTCATTGTACAAGTTATTCTATTGCTTGTCCAAGTGTAAGAAAAACAATAGGTTTTCCTGGGTGAACCAGGATCGAACACAGAAAATTGATATCAAAGTTTAGTTCTAGAGTCTACTTCTCAATTAGGCGGTATAAAAGAATAAAATAATAAAAAGGTATAAAAGAATGAGAGTAAATCTACTTATCTACACCTAGAGAGTCTGCAAAAGGAAAAATAATGAAGGTGGTTGCAAGAATGTGCACTAACTTGTATTAAAGAAGGGGATGAAGGAATGTCTTAATGCTATCATGCGAATAAGCTATATGACCATCTCAATACGATATAACTTGATTAACTAGCTTATGATTAAGATGTACTCCTCTTGAAGTCATTGAACGTCATACATGGTCACCTGTTAAGATCCAAGTGACTGAGCTTAGATAAACAAGGTATATCTAAAAGTATTTACTTATAAGACTTATAGAATTTCACATTTAAGGACAACAACCTCTCGACACCTAATGTCCACACTTGTTTTCCTTTCGGGATACAAATGATGAAAGTTAGCTCTCCAAGGTGGGGTTTGCCTCCAAACTCCTCCTTGTGCGCACAAGCTAGCTATATCCTTGCCTACTTGCCCTCTAGGATAGTTGGCGATGTACACTGGCCAAGTGTTGAAAATAGCTCAGCTAACGCGATAAGAGTTATAAGCTAAACTTCTTATCAAGAATGTATCATAAACCTAAACTACAAATAGCACAAGGACAGATGAACAAAATAGAGATGGATGGATTAAAAAAGTATAAACATACATTGTATTAAAGAATGAAGGCCTTCAACCATTATACAATATAAACCAATACAATGTAAAAAAATACAAAGATTGTAATAAATAAAAGTGACATTACAAGTTAAGGGAAAATGAGGGATGGAGTCTTCTTCACTCAGCCTTAAAGCTTTCACTTTACAAACTGATCGAAAAAGAGGAAGAAATATTTTATAGGTAGTGGAAAGGCTACTCCTTCTTACCAACTCTCTAGGGTTCCAGTGTCCTCTTCAAGTGAGTGGGTGGCCCATTTAGATCTCTAGTGGCTGGTCCATTCAGACGTCTAGCCTTCTTTCATGGTAAAGATAAAGTTCCTTTTTATGGCAAATTTAGGCAAAAAAATCTAATCTTCTGAACACGTCAGCGCTAAAAGTCTCTCTTGTCAACTCATGTCAACTCCATCTACCACTTTTGTCTTCTAGCGAACCTCCTCTCATGTTCTAATGCGGTCTTATCGTCTGATTTTGGAGCGAGTGTTGAAATTTATGTCCTAAAACTCGTAGATTGTAAATATAATTCATTGACCGTTATTAATAAAGTGTTATTATTGTAATAATTGTTATTGATTATATTAATAATTTTGTCTTAATAACCCAAATCCAATAAACTAACATCATAAGCTGTTTAATGAGTCTTGAACAGTATATAGAGACATATAGAGATCAGCTTAAAGGGTCTATGGTATAGGGATAAGACTGGGTACCTTATCCTAGTAACACTATGAATACAACTCACTTTGTATTTGATATAAACACAATGATCCAATACGTTCATGTAGTAGACATGCAAGTGAGGGTATCCTATGCAATGAGTTTGAATAAGATCGGACCATAAAATAGTAACCACTAGATGTAACTCCGTTAACTAGTTAGATTTCTATTTCACTAGGATGACCTAGGTAACTTAGTTTTAATCCTGAGTGTATTATAAACTCTTGTTTGCGATGAATTGTCCTTTGATTTATACGGGTGAGAGAGGCCAGATCGCCGAATCAATAAGTTTATCATTTTGAGGACAAGATCGAGTAGGAAGCTGAGAACATAATTACACAAGATGGAATTCACTCTTTTCCTACTTTAGGGTAAGTAGATGAATGTTCCCTTAAATGGTGTCTCCAGAACTTGAACAAAGAGTCCTACCCTCTCTATGGCACAAGAGGGGTTTCTGTTTATTGGTAGGATCATAAACAAGTTGTTCATTAGAGGAGCACTGATATTTAAGGATTAGAGGTAACCCAGGGGTAAAACGATAAATTGACCTAGTTGGTGTTACGAACACTAGTGAAGAACTGACTTACTGTTATTGGTATATATCTATGGACACATAAATATATATATAGTGAGAACAGTTCAGCTGTGAGTCTTTAGTGGAGTGTACACACAGTTAACGAATATTGATAAATGTGGTTAATGAGTTTAGCCAATTAATATCATATCGTTGTAGCTTCTGAGTTGTAGGTCAATTAGGTCCCCTTCCTAGCTCGTAAAAGGTAATGAGATTTATTTATATTGGTTGTAATTTGAAATGTTCAGATTTACTTTGAGAATTAGTATAATGTATATTGATACATTACAGTATAAAGTTTATCAAACTTTATTGAATAAATTTAATTTTGGATATAATTCAAAATTAATTTATAAGAGATAAAATATTTGAATGAGTTCCAATATTAATTTAATGTGAATTACATTCATATTAAAATTATTGAGAGAAACTTATATTTGAGTATGATTCAAGTTTAATTTAAGTTAAATATAAGATATTTAATTGGCTATTAATTAATTGAAAGAATTAATTAATATTTTAGTTTTATTTAATTAAATTTTATTTAATCAAATTAATATAAATCTATAAGATATTTGAGAGATATTTGTTCAAAGCTTATTGGAATGAAATATTAATTACATATGATATAATTAATTATATTAATATAAATCTATAAGATATTGGAGAGATATTCATTCAAATAAGATTTGAATGAAATATTAATTAAATATGATTTAATTAATTATATTAATATAAATCTATAAGATATTGAATAGATATGCATTTAAATAAGATTTAAATGAAATATTAATTAAATAAGTTTTAAATGAAATATTAATTAAATATGATTTAATTAATTATTAACAAATTGATTAATGGTTAATTACGTAGTAGATTTGAAACATCTAGTCATTTAATGTTTTTTAAATTAATAGAATCACACGATTTTCTAGAACTCTTTTTCCTATTCCAAGAAGGAAAGAGAGTGATTTATCTAGAAAAAAACAATTTTCTTGAATGAATTTATCAAAAAAAAAAAAAAAGTCAACGCTTTTGCTCTCTACAAAAAGAAAAGAGTTTCTCTCAAATATCTCTAAACCTTTTTCAATCTCAATTGGTTCCCACAAACTAATCTCATCCCAGAGGATAGGAAGGTCTCCGACAGGTGGTGTCCCCAATTCGGTGGTTTGTAGATTCAGAGACGTCGGTCAAAGTAAGTTCTCTGTATCATTTAAACTAAAAATATGCTTAGTTTTTATTTAGAATTTTGATTCTAAATTTTGTCAATGTAATTGTATTTTGGGGTTCCCAAATTAATTTGAGGAATGGTTCTGTAAAATCTTCCGTTGCCAAAGGGCTTTTATTCATGCAATTGGCATCAGAGTCATCTCAAATTTCCATTGAGAATTTTAAAATTTTCATTGGTTAGGTGATTTTTTTTTTTTGCATTATGAATGTGGTTTGCAAAATAAATGTTTTCGATTTTGGCACCTTAGATTATAGTTTTTTCATTAATTTGATTGATGTAAGGGTCTGTTGTTTTGGGCATTTTAATTCTGTAATCGAGTTTGTAAGTCCGTGTCGTTCGATGGCAAGAGTTGCTGTGAAGATGTGTTTGATTTAAAAAAAAAGAAAAAAGGAAAAAGGAAAATCGGTAACAAAGGTATCGTGTTCGAACTACAAGATAAGATATCTAGTGTAGTGGTTGATCTAAAACCTTGGTATTAAGATGTGTGTTCTAATCCAGATCTCGCAATTTCCTTCGTTTTTTACGTTTTTTTTTTAATTTTCTTTTGCTTTAATTAATTAAATTAATACAATCATATTATATTAATTTAATATTTTTTTAGGGGTGCCAAATTTGTTCTATTTTGTTATGCTTATCCAATTTCATATATTTAAAATATCAACATACTTTAAATAACTCATGAAATTCAAAATCATGCATTAATACCATATATTATAACATTTATAATATATAAAAATGCATGAACATGCTTAGAAAATCATGCAACTAAAATATAACACTCATATTTAAGAATGATGCATGATAATTATAATCATAAGGTGAGATTTTAGATTATATGACATATATTATGCATATAATTAATTTAATCCAACATCACATTGACATTACTTAGTTAAATATAATTTGTTATATTTAAATTAATGATTTTTTTTAGTTTAATGAAACTAAGTAGGACAAATAGGATTTAAGGTTAGAAGGGAACTCTACTGGTAAAGTTCTGTCTAAGGTTGGAGGTACTTAAGTTGACGGTTTACGGAACACCTCCTACTTGAGATCTGACCCAAAACCGACATTGAATTAACCTTATTCCTATTAAGTATGAGATCCACTAGGTAAACTAAATGGTTTAATATACCTAGAAACTTTAGAGTAAAGTTTTATTATAAGGGTTATAATAAGGATGGACTTAGCTATATTCATTTAGCCGGAATTTAGCTAAGTACAACAAACCCTAAATTAATAGAACATTTTAGTGGGAGAAAAATGGTATATATGATATATCAACTTTTAGCTCTTAAGTCTTTAAGAGTTCACACTTGAGATTCATACTCGGCTTCGTGTCGCCCCTGGGAGCGGCCTCCCTTGGGGGAGTGTTTGTATGGGTCAATAACAAGGTAAATAGGGAAAATTTTCATAGTAAGTGGGAGAAGGACGCGTGCCAACGTATCCTATGATCTCCTCCATTAGGTTGCACCGTGACATTTCTACGATCCGCCTGCGTGTCGTTCTAGCACGACCTTCCCTTCGGAGAGCCTGATTATAGAAGTCAAAACAACGAAAACTCCAAAAATAGATAGGGTTTCTTAGGTTAATCTTCAACAGTTGTCTTTCCTTTCGGTAGCCTGTTGAAGCGTACCACTGAGATCTGAAAATGGTAGGCTCACACTTACGAGATGAATTAAGTTAGTTAATGAATTCTTGACCGAACAATAGTAGCTAAGAACTATAGGAATATGAGTTATTCTAGTATTAGTTATTAGCTGAGATTGTCTCAATTCAGGAGAGGAGTAGCTGATCACCCTTCAGTGGCTGTTGCTTTAAACTTCTGAAGTATTGTTGCAAAAACTAAATCATTTGTTTGATTAGGGTTCTTTGATTGCTTGTTTTTGTTGAATTGATTGGATTATTTTGCGTAATGGGTTGAGACAAAGATAACTAATACACTCAATTGATTTTTTCAGAATGTCTTCTTCAATTATTCAACAGCTTAAAAATGAAATATTAACCGATGAAAATTATACGATGTGAAAGTCAAGCCTGGATATGATTCTGGTTAATGATGATCTACGCTTCGTCTTGATGGAGTAATGTGTCCTCTTTTTCCTCCTCGAAATGCATCTCAGAATGTCAAGGATGCATATAACCGTTGGACAAAGGCCAATGACAAGGCTCACGTCTATCTCTTGTCCAATATGTTTGACATACTAAGCAAGAAACATGAGACCATGGCCACTGCACGTCAGATCGTGGACTCTCTCCAAGAGATGTTTAAGAAGAACAAAAAAGAAGGTAAATATGATTTACTTGTCTTAGAAACATGTTTAGTGGAAAATGACCAAAATTCCTGGTTACATGATTCATGAGCGACTAGCCATGTTTGCTCTTCTTTAAAGAAAACTAGTTCTTTTAAGCAACCCGACGAGGATGAGATGACTCTCAAGGTTGGAATAGGAGCGGCTCGTGTAGTGGGAGATGTTAAGTTGTCTTTCAGAAATAGATTCCTGTTTCTAAAAAACTTGTACATAGTTCCTAAGATTAAAAGGAATCTTATATCTATTTTTTGTCTTATTGAACAATCATATAATGTAACATTTTCTTTGAATGAAGCATTCATTTCTAAGAATGGTGTACATATTTGTTCAGTTAACCTTGAAGACAACTTGTATGTATTAAGACATAACGAAGCAAAAGCAATTTTAAATAATGTGATGTTTAAAACTGCTAATACTCAAAATAAAAGGCAACAAATTTCTTCTAATAACAATACCTATCTTTGGCATTTAAGATTAGGTCACATTAATCTTGACAGGATCGAAAGATTTGTAAAGAATGGACTTCTAAATGAGTTAGAAGATGATTCATTGCCTCCATGTGAATCTTATCTTAAAGGAAAAACGACTAAATGACCTTTTACTGGAAAAGGTTATAGAGCCAAAGAGCCCTTAGAACTTATACATTTAGATCTCTGTGGTCCAATGAATGTAAAAGCTAGAGGAGGTTTTGAATACTTCATCTCTTTTATAGATGATTATTCAAGGTATGGTTATTTATACTTAATACGGCATAAGCATGAAGCTCTTGAAAATATCAAGGAGTATAAGGTTGAAGTTCAAAATCTACGAAGTAAAAAGATTAAAATGCTTCGATTTGATCGAGGTGGAGAATACATAGATTTGAGATTTCAGGACTATATGATAGAACATAGAATCCAATTCCAACTCTTAGCACCTGGTACACCTCAACAAAATGGTGTATCAAAAATGAGAAATAGAACCTTGTTAGACATGGTTCGTTCAATGATGAACTATGCTCAATTGCCTAGCTCTTTTTGGGAGTATCAAATGGAGACTGCAATTCATATCTTGAACAATGTTCCATCGAAGAGTGTTTCTGAAACACCTTTCGAGTTATTGAGAGGACGTAAACCTAGTTTAAGTCACTTCATAATTTGGAGTTGTCTAGCTCACGTATTAATGACAAATCTCAAGAAGTTGGAAAAACGTTCAAGGTTATGCCAATTTGTTGGTTACCCTAAAGAAATGATAGGTGGCCTATTCTTCAATCCACAAGAAAATAGAGTGTTTATATCGACAAATGCTACTTTCTTGGAAGAAGACCTCATGCGATATCATAAACCACGAAGCAAATTAGTATTAAGTGAAGCTACGGATGAATCAACAACGGTTGTTGATGAAGCTGGTCCCTCATTACGAGTTGATGAAATGAACACATCAGGTTAGTCTCATCCTTCTCAATCGTTGAGAATGCCTCAACGCAGTGGGAGAATTGTATCACAACCTAACAGTTACTTGGGTTTAACTGAAACTCAGGTTGTCATACCAGATGATCGCGTTGAGGATCCATTGTCTTATAAACAAGCAATGAATGATGTAGACAAGGACCAATGGGTCAAAGCCATGGACCTTGAAATGGAGTCTATGTACTTCAATTCAGTGGGGGAGCTTGTAGATCTACCTGAAGGAGTGAAACCTATAGGTGTAAATGGATCTATAAGAGAAAGAGAGATTCGGCTAGAAAGGTACAGACCTTCAAAGCTAGACTTGTAGCAAAAAGGGTATACCCAAAGGGAAGGGGTTGACTATTAGAAAAAATTTTCCCCTGTGCTATGTTAAAGTCTATGAGGATTTTCTTGTCCATTAGCCACTTTTTATGATTATGAAATTTGACAAGTGGATGTCAAGACTGTTTTTTTGAGTGGCAATCTTGAAGAAAGTATCTTAATGTCTCAACTCGAGGGGTTCATAATCCAAGGTCAGGAAGCAAAAAGTTTGCAAGCTGATCGATCCATTTATGGGTTGAAACAAGCATCTAGATCTTGGAACATTAGATTTGATATTATGATCAAATCTTATGGTTTTGATCAAAACATTGATGAACGTTGTGTATACAAGAAAATCAACAATGGTAAAGTAGCTTTTTTAGTACTTTATGTGGACGATATCCTTATCATTGGAACTGATGTAGGATACCCAATTGACGTTAAAACTTGGCTAGTAGCCCAATTCCAAATGAAAGATTTGGGAAAGGCACAATATGTTCTAGGGACTCAAATCGTAAGGAATTGTAAGAACAAAATGCTAGCACTGTCTCAGACAACCTAGATTGACAAAATGTTGGTTCAATATTCGATGCAGAACTCTAAGAAGGGTTTATTACCTTTCAGGCACGGGGTTCACTTGTCTAAGGAACAGTGTCCTAAGACACCTCAAGAAATTGAAGATATGAGACGTATTCTCTATGCCTCAGTTGTGGGTAGCTTAATGTATGCTATGCTCTACACTAGGCCAGACATTTGTTATGCAGTGGGAATAGTCAGTAGATATCACTCCAACCCAAGATTAGACCACTGGACAATGATTAAAATTATTCTCAAGTATCTTAGGAGAACGAGAGACTACATGCTTGTGTATAGAGCTAAGGATTTGATCCTAATGGGGTACACTGACTCTGATTTTCAAACCGATAAGAATTCTAGGAAATACACGACGGGATCAGTGTTCACCCTAAATGGGGGAGCTGTGGTATGACATAACATCAAGTAAGGATGCATTGCAGACTCAACTATGGAGGCTGAGTACGTCGCTGCTTGTGAAGCAGCAAAAAAAGCAGTTTGGCTCAGAAAGTTTTTGCATGATTTGGATGTTGTTCCAAACATGAACATGCCCATCATTTTATATTGTTGTTGCTTCTGATCTGTAGGTCCATTAGGTCCCCCTTCCTAGATCGTAAAGAGTAATGAAATTTATTTATATTGGTTGTAATTTTAAATGTTCAAATTTATTTTGGGAATTAATATAATGTATAGTGATACATTATAATTTAAAGTTTATCAAACTTTATTATATAAATTTAATTTTGGATATGATCCAAAGTTAATTTATGAGAGATAAAATATTTGAATGAGTTCAATATTAATTTAATGTGAATTAGTTTCATATTAAAATTATTGAGAGAAACTTACATTTGAATATGATTCAAATTTAATTTAAGTTAAATATAAGATATTTAATTTGGCTACTTAATTGGAGAATTAAAGTTAATTTTTGAGAGATAAAATATTTGAATGAGTACAAATATTAATTTAATGTGAATTAGATTCATATTAAAATTATCGAGAGAAACTTACATTTGAATATGATTTGAATGAAATATTAATTAAATATATTTTAATTAATTATATTAATATAAATTTCAATTAAATAAGATTTAAATGAAATATTTAATTAATGATTAACTAATTGATTAATGGTTAATTAATTAGTAGATTTGAAATATCTTTTCATTTTATGTTTTTTAAATTAATAGAATCCCATGATTCTGTCCTACTTCCTTTTCTATTCCAAGAAGGAAAGAGAGTTATAAATATATAGAAGAAAACAGTTTTTTTTTTCAATGAATTTATATAAAAAAAAAAAGTCACGCTTTTGTTCTCTGCAAAATGAAAAGAGTTTCTCTCAAATATCTCTAAACCTTTTTCCATCTCAATTGGTTCCGACAAACCATCTCATTCCAGAGGATAGGAAGGTCTCCGACGGGTGGTATCCCCAATTTGGTAGTTTGTAGATTCAGAGACGTCGACAAAAGTAAGTTCTATGTATCTTTTAAACTAAAAGCATGCTTAGTTTTTATTTAGAATTTTGATTCTAAATTTTGCCAATGTACTGGTATTTTGGGATTCCCAAATTAATTTGAGAAATGGTTCTATAAAATCTTCTGCTGCCAGAAGGCTTTTATCCCTTCAGCGAGTTCCTCTATGATTTGCCAGCTTCTTCTTTTATTGATAATCTTGCGTTTAGATGCTAAAAACGGGGTAAAGCAGGCATATCACTCATGTAAAGTTTCTTTCTAAATATTTATGCATTTACAACATAAGCTACACGTTTTGACATCCTTACCATGCATTTTGGTACTATTCTTCTACCTAAAAGGCCACAGTAACTTGTATTTATACAAGTTATCACTTACCATGGTCAACACAATTGTTTAAATTTGAAACCATATTTCCATGGTTTAAAAAGAACTACACAATCTTGTTGATATGATCTAAACAATCACTTACCATAGTAAACACGATTGTTTACCATGGTCAACATGATCGTTTAGATTTGATGTCCTTTTTCCATTGTTTAAAATGAACTACACGATCGTGTGGATATGATCTAAACGATCGTGTGGATATAATCTAAATGATCATGTGATATAATCTAAATGATCACTTACCATAGTCAACACGATCATTTAGAATGGTCAACATTTTCGTTTAGATTTGAAGCCATTTTCCCATCATTTAAAAAGAACTACACAATCATGTGGATATGATTTAAACAATCACTTACCATGTTCAATGCAAGCATTTAGCATGTTTAACAAAATCGTCTAAAATTGAAGCCTTTTTCCCATCGTTAAAAAGAACTAATGATCGTGTATCATGGCTTAAATGATCGTAGATTGTTTGTTTAGACTATAGTATAAAATCATTTAGAAGAAGATTACACATGCGGGCGGGTAGCCAATTAATCGCGTGTTGAATAAGGTATTATTGGTATTTTCCTTTGTGGGCCTGTGAGTTTTTTCAGTTTTTGAAAATGTTTTATAAAGTGTAAATATTTTACCGGTTTGATATTTTTGAAAAAACCTTTTAAAAATTCCCTTTAAATTAAATTAAATTAATATTAAAATATATAAATAAATGAGGTCTTTTAAAAAATATAACAAAGCAGCAAAATATTTACACTGTATAGAATAATTTTGAAAATGGAAAAAGCCCGCAGGCCCTCAATGAGAAATATAAAAAATGTCCATGATTAATTGGCACCCAGCGTGAGTAATATATTTAGCTATTCTTTCCTACACAATGGTTTAGATTTGGCTATCCAAATCTAAGTGATTTTTTTTCAAGATTCTTTGATACACGATCGTTTAGATTTGACTATTTTTTGGTACACAATCATTTAGATTTAATCGTTTAAATTTGGGTAGTCAAATCTCAATGTTTTTTTTAAAGATTTGTTGATACATGATCGTTTAACGGAAGAGGATCGTTTAAATTTGGCTACCTAAATCTAAACGATTTTTTAAAAGATTTTTTGGTACACGATCGTTTTGATTTGGCTATTTTTGGTACATGATCGTTTTGATTTGGCTATCCAATATCCAACAATTTTCTTTCACGATCTTTTATATTTGGCACATGATCTTAAATAACCAGATAACAATTTAAAAAAAAATTACAACCAGTTTGAAAAAAATTAAAAAAAATAAATCTTTGAAAATTTTATATTGTACACAATCTAAACCAAATAACAATTTAAAAAAAAATGAAAGAAAAATTGTAGAATAAGAAAAAAAGACGATGAAAAGAAAAAAAAATCGTAGAAGAAGAAGAGAAGAAAAATGATGAAAAGGAAGGCAAACCGAGAATATTTAAAAAAATAGTCAAGTTCATGGACTTCTTCATTGTGTTACACTGACCGTAAATATTTTACCGATTTGTTATAGAGATAATCTTGAGAATGGTAAAAAATTGGATGACAAACTGAAAAATAGCAATTCCAAAAATATTAAAATTTATTGCAAAATTGCGGCTGTAGAATTTTTTTGACTTCGTTTTAACCAAGTATACCCCTTTGTATAAAAAAGTTCTTTTCCGTTAGATACAGTGTATTTGTATAAGTAAAAAATGATACATGATATCACAGATTTATAGATATAGTGTATTTGCAAAAATCGTCAATTTTGAAAAATGTTAAATAATTTTTTATTTTCGGACTAAGATTGCACCAACATCCCCCAGATTTATGCCTGCAATTTATACAGGATTTTTAAATATTTAGGTTAATTAACAATTTATTTCTATAATTCATAATATATATATATATAGCTATAACTAGTTGAATTCAATTGTTTTTTTGTTATCCCAAAATAATGTCTTATATAATTTCATCACTTTCCGTTTCATAAAGTTCCTTTTAATATTTATTAATATTTTATTATATAATACATAATACATACTTTTCTTATTTCTAATAACAATTTGAAGTTAGATTTTATAACATAAACTAAAATCGTCAATTTGAATTTTTTTAAACAATCATATCCCTAAAATAATGACAAAAATAAATTCAACATTTTCTTATTATTTGTATTTCAAAATATTTATAATTTCTTTTTTTTTTGAATTTAAATACCTCAAAAATACATATTGTTAATAACAATTTGAATTTAAAATTTTATCATTCCCCAAAATCGTGCTAATTACGATTATCCACTTATTTTATTAAAAAATATTTAGTCCTAAAATCGTGCTACTTAGTTTAGTTGATATCCCTAAAATAATGACAAACAAAATTTCAACATTTTCGGATTATTTATATTCCAAAATATTTGCAAAAAATTGAATTTAAATACCTAAAAAATACAAATTTTATTAACAATTTAAATTTAAAATATTATCATTTCCTAAAATCGTGCTCATTACGATTATCCACTTATTTTATTAAAAATTATACCATCCCCTAAAATCGTGCTATTTTGTTGATATTCTTAAAATAATGGCAAACATAAATTCAACATTTTTGGATTATTTATATTCCAAAATATTTATAAAAATTTTGAATTTAAAATTTGAATTTAAATACCTCTAAAATAAGTATTGTTAATAACAAATTGAATTTAAAATTTTATTTTCCCCTAAAATCGTGCTAATTTGTTGATTTTTATTTTATTGTGCCAATTGTATTTAATAATTATTTTGAGACGTTGTGTTTTTAAATTACGCTAATATTCACGTTTATTTTCATTTAGTGAGAGTCTCAAATACACCATAATTGTAATCCATAATCCTTAAAATCTCATAGTCATTCATTATACAAACATATTCCAATCATTCAATAGTATACCATTTTCATCTTGTCTTCATACACAAATTGAATATTGTAATTGAAATTCACATTAGTAGGTTTAGTATATCAAATATAGTATATTTTACATACACATTACTCAGCTCATCAATAAAGTACTTAAACCATAAACTATATAGATTTCAAATACATAGTTTGTACAAATTTCAAGTCACTGATGTTAATAAACGATACAATTTTTTCATAACAAAAATATATACATATCATTGATGACAGTAGAACATATTTCATGTAGTCAGAGTTTCAAATACACTGTAATTGTGATCCATAATCCTTAAAATCTCAATAATTCATTATATAAACATATTCCAATCATTCGGTACTATACCATTTCCATCCTGTCTTCTTCTTTTTTCTTTATTTCATCATATATGATTTTCTCATTGATTGACCTGATCAGCCTATTTATTTCCTCATTAGCATCCTCTGTGCCCTATTACAATTACGTACTCATTTTAGTTTCGAATATGTAATCTAAACAGTTTCAATAGGTTATACTTTATTCTAAACAGTTTCAACATGTTGTGTCTTAATCTATATCATGATCACATATTCAAATAGTAATATTTATTTTCTCATATAATCATATACTTTTCCAATCCAAAAACATTAATATTAAGATGAATTTGTTACAAAGCCAACAATAAGAACGATTTTTTAAATAGTGTCATTGAATCATAATCACGGTCATTTAACTAATCAAACTATATAATAACCAATAGAATTAAGATTTTCCAAACATAGTATATGTCAAGTATGAATGATGTTACAACAGATTTGGGACACACACAAAAAGGTAAAAAATTTGGTCATCAAGATGTAATATCATTCCTCTAGGTATAAAATATCCACATATTCCAAATACAATGTATTTCAATAGGTCAAAAAAATGAGACATGATATTGAAAATAGCACAAATTCATTGTATTTTGTAAACATCACTCAAATTGGGTAAATCTTAACTAAATCTGCTATTTTGTTCTTGGAGAAAATTGCACCAACCTCCCTATAATCATGACAAATATATATACAAAATTTTCAGCTTTTTTATATTTTAAACAATTTATTAAATAATACATAATATAATTTTAATAACAATTTGAATTTAAATTTTAGATCCTCTCCTAAATAATACCAAATTAAATACAAGATTTTCACCTCTCTTATATTTTAAATAATTTATTAAATAATATATAATATATTTTTAATAACAATTTGAATTTAAATTTTAGAATTGGAATTATGCTCAATGTCATTTTTGCAATTATTTGAATCTTCTTCTTTTAGGTTTTATTTGAGAAAAGAAAAGAAAACCTAAAAGAAAGAGATTGAGAAAGAGGGGGTAACCGACGTAAGAGATAAACAAAGTAAGAAGAAAAAGTTTGTCTTGCGAACAAGAGAAGTGAAAAGTTTTGACATCAGCGGCAAAAACCATGGGTCCTGTGCCATAACCTATAAAAAAAGCGCATTTATTGTGTTCTTAAATCCCCTCATGTCCATAAGGATGCAAGATTCCATTTTGAAATCAGAACCCACCAACACCTCATTGATATTTTGTACCCTATTGCCCAAATGATAGATTCTTTGATGCAACTCGACCTTCCTGCTGGTGTTGACGTAGGAGGAAGAAATTGAAGGTTTCTAAGGTTTTGAAGTTGATTTGAAGAAGTTGAAGGTTTTCGATGGAACAAACTCTGAAGGTAGCAAATAGAATATTTTGGAGATGTGGAACTCAAGCGAACATAAGACCTTTCAAAATTTCCCAAGATTTCAAAACGTGAAATTAATAGGAAGTTTTCAATGCCTGCACGATTTGAAGGAGATGTGGAACATTTGCATAGCTTAAGTGGAGCTTCTATGGTGATATGTGTTATTTTTTAGTTTTTTGGGGGGAAATTAGATTTTTCATAGGTTTAATTGGGATCTTTTTTAAAAATAATGTAAAATTTGAAACATATGTCAAAAATAGGTTAAGTGCAAAACTATTTTTAAAAATAGGTGAGTTGAGGTGAAGTCGTGTACCGGGTACACGACTTCCATGCAGTCGACCCCACATCTTCTATTTTTTCCTTATTTTTATATATATAATACATTGGGCCCCACATTTTTTTATTTTCTCATTATTTATATATGTGGGTCCCACACATTTTACTTTTTCTCATTATTTATATATACATACCCACATATAATATAATATATATATTAAACATTCAAATTCAAAAAATATCTTTCTTTATTAAATTAATTTATTATTTTTTTCTTTTTTTCTTTATATATATTTAAATATCTCAATCTTCAATTTTTCTTATTAAATTTATTTTTTCTAATTTAATTTAATTATTACTTAATCAAAATTATACATATTTTTTTTTTCCAATTTTCAATATTTTTAAAAAAAATCCATATATTAACAAAATACGTTATTAAAAATATATTAAACAGATAAAAATAGTAATAATAATAATCGAGAGAAGTTGAAGTTACTAAAAAAAAATAATAACACTTGAAGCCACCAATGCACATTGGTAATTGAATAAAAAAAAATTCATGTTTATGGCAAAAGGAAAAAAACAAGAATTGGTTGGATTGCAAATTAAATTTAAAAAACTTAACGGATAATTTTCGATTACAAATTTGTTGTTATTATTATTTTTAGAGTGAGCTTCAACTTCTTTCAATTATTATTATTATTTTGTTTTGTTTAATAACATATTTTGTTAATATATGTGTTTTTTTAAACAGAAAATTAGAAAAAGATATATATAATTTTTGGTTAAGAAATAATTAAATTAAATTAGAAAAGATGAATTAATAAGAAAAATTGAAGATTGGAATATTTAATATATATATATATATATATACATTAAATTTTTTTTATTCAATTAGTAATGTGCATTGATTTATTATTATTATTATTATTTTGAGTAACTTAAACTTCTTTTAATTATTATTATTACTATTTTCATTTGTTTAATATATTTTTTAATAACATATTTTGTTAATATATGGATTTTTTTAAAAAAAAATATTGAAAATTGAAAAAAAAATATGTATAATTTTGATTAAGTAATAATTAAATTAAATTAGAAAAAATGAATTTAATAAGAAAAATTGAAGATTGAGATATTTAAATATATATAAAGAAAAAAAGAAAAAAATAATAAATTAATTTAATAAAGAAAGATATTTTTTGAATTTGAGTGTTTAATATATATATTATATTATATGTGGGTATGCATATATAAATAATGAGAAAAAGTAAAATGTTTGGGACCCACATATATAAATAATGAGAAAATAAAAAAATGTGGGGCCCAGTGTAGTATATAT
Organism: Cucumis hystrix; assembly: GCA_025688845.1. Classification (NCBI taxonomy): domain Eukaryota; kingdom Viridiplantae; phylum Streptophyta; class Magnoliopsida; order Cucurbitales; family Cucurbitaceae; genus Cucumis; species Cucumis hystrix. The sequence continues at coordinate 11,965,122 of CM046886.1, forward strand.
ATAAAAATAAGGAAAAAATAGAAGATGTGGGGTCCACTGCATGAAAGTCTGTACCCGGTACACGACTTCACCTCAACTCACTTATTTTTAAAAATAGTTTTGCACTCAACCTATTTTTGACGTATGTTTCAAATTTTACATTATTTTTAAAAAAGATCCGTTTAATTGAGTGTGTGATGTTTTATTTAATTATAGGGTATTTGGGGTTTATGGAACAATTGTATTTATGATTCAAGTTTTTCAATTAAGTAGATGCATTTAAGATATTGCTTCGTCTATTTTTTTTCTTCAGATCTTTCTTTTATGCTATTCTAACAATTTAAAATTAAATTTGCTATTTATCCAAAGTAAACCTCCTAATTTGTCGTTCTTCTTGTCAACCCTTTGTTATATTTATGAAAATAAATAAATAAATAATTAAATCATTTTAGTTAATATTTTATTTAAATCATATTTAAATGAATATCTCTCACATAACCTATAACAATTAATTAATGGGGCCAAGAAGAATGATTTAAATATTTTTGCAAGGGCCCCATTAATTAAATAGAATTAAATTAAATTATCAATTAATTATGCAATTAATTAATGGGGCCCTTGCAAAAATAGCAAAAAAAAAAAAAATGATAATAAGGAATGTCACTACATTTTCTAAATTGCAAAAGAAGCAAATTTAAAAGTCGATAACCCTATGATTACCATCTGATAGTCCTCCGATTGCTCTATGATTACCGTCTGATATCACTAATTTTGCCATATGCGCAATATGCAAAAAATAGGTTTCATGAGTTGTTTTTTCCTAAATGTTTTTGTCATTTGATTCAATTTCTCTTAATTAATTGCTAAATTAAATATCTTATATTTTATTTAATCCAAATATGAATCATATTCATCTATAAATTTTTCTCATAACCTATAGTTTTAATGTGTACCATATATACATTAAATTTTAACCTATAATTTTAATATGAATCTAATTCACATTAAAATAGTATTTAAACTCATTCAAATATTTTATTATCTCATAAATTAATTTTGAATCATATCCAAAAATTAAATTATATAATATTGTAAGGCTCTGATCCAAAAAAAGAAGTCCTGTTCAGAAGAACTCTTGTTGGAAAATTGTCACACGTAAGTAGACATCCCTCATGGAAGGATGCAAAGAGAAGAGCGTAAGCCAAAGGTCCTATCACATGAAAGTCAGTAACGCAATAAGAATAGTTGACGAGAAAGGCAATACGCTGAGTGAGGCATTGGCATGATACCGCGAGAAGTATCTGTACCTAAGAGCTTGAGTCGAGGAAGTAAACGTCTTCTCAAGTGACATAACAACTCGCTATGGAAAAAGAAACGACGATAGTTTCTTTGGGAAGAGAATAACGGGGATAGTTGGACAATTAAGAGTTTGGCTTTCCAATGGGATATGGTGTGTGTCTCAAAGGAAAGTTAAATCGCCGCTGATAGATAGACTACATGTTGAGTTCGAATTGGTAGCATAGTGTGATGCGTGCTAAGACGACACGTGTAAAGCACAGAAGTGACCCTTGGATGTGAAAGGTCTCTATAAATATGATAAAAAACTAAAAGAAAAGGGAAGTTTTTTTCTAAAAAGAAAGAGTTAAATTTTTTGATGAAAGTAAGAGGAAAAAGTTCTGAATGCTGAATGAATGGTTGCTCCAACCGTCGTGAAGAGGAAACTGGAAGCCGAGAAGAAAAAATCGAGGCTAAGTATTTTGTGTGAGTGACAAAATGATTTACATGCTTGTTGTGTGTCCTATGCTGTTTGTTTTACAAGCTTTGTTTGAATGCAGTAATGTGATTTTATTATCCTTGTTGGAATGATCAAGTATGTTTTATGAGTCTTCTTTTTATGACTGATAAGATTCATTTGATAAATATTTTCTAGAAATAAAGTAAAAGGCTAAATGTTTTCTATAGGCCTGAGTATTCTTTGAAAGATGGTGAAACATATTTTATAAACGGTGGTGAATGGTTATTCGATTTCTGGTATGATTTCTAAAACACTGGTTGATTTGTGTTCCAAAAAGTGATGTTTTATACACGATGTATGTTGAGTATTCTTTTCTTGTGTTGATAATTACAAAATGCCTTATTCATTGTGATACTGTGTTGTATGGTTGTGGCTTGATCTATTGCACGATGCTGGTGAAATCTCATATAACTCACGTGATACTGGAGAGAGTGAATTTCAGGTCAGCGATGGGAGAATTCCCAAGTTGGGGCGAGCTGTGAGAAAGATATGGCGAGACGCTGTTGGATATCCTAGGTAACTCACATGATACTGACGAGAGTGAATCCCAAGTCTAAGAGGAGGGAGATTCCCAAGTGTCAGAACAAACTTGTTGTGAAACGATTCCAGCGTATGACATTGTAGCGCACGCTGTTAGAAAGATGTTGATGAAACTCTGGTGGAGTGTCACTCCCAGGTCTAAGAATGTGAATGTGGCAAGACGCTGTTGGATTTTTAGGTAACTTGTGTGATACTGGCGAGAGCGAATCTTAGGTCTAAGCGAGGAGAGATTCCTAGGTATTAGAATGAGCTTGCGATTGTTTGTTAACTCGTTATGTCGTTATTGAATTGCGGTGGTTGTGCGATGTGCGATAACTGTTTGTGGTGACAAACCTTATTTATTATGGCTTACTATTTATTAATTTGTGGATTCCTTGTGACTTCCTCAAAAGGTTTTCTTAAAATTCGTCGTTCACTAAGTCTGTTTGACTTACATTTTAAGTGTTTCCCCTCCCCAGGTTGTCAGGCGTTAAGGCCATGCTGAGGTTGGTTATGACGCTGTGTAACTAAGTTAAGAAGGGACGACAGAGTATTTCTGGAGTCTTACATGGCACGCTAGCCATGGAAATTTCTAATATGCCTAAGAAGCTGGTTGATAAGCAAATTGCTCCTTAGGGCAGATGCTCTGACTCTTGAGGAAGGTGAGTGCAACACCTAGGTTGAGGAGGCTTACTCCGGTGAGCCAGAGAGCAAATGAGTTGAGTCTGGGGGAAGCTAGCCGTAAACACGATCTAGTAAGAGAGGTAGTTGGGCAACCTGTGTGGAGGAGGAAGTGTCATCTTTACACCTCTAGGTACCCGCTACAACGAGTAGCGTTTAGGGGTGAAGGAAGAAAAGGAGACTTCGGAGGATGTCCTTGGGTTGGATTTTGATGATTTGAGGAGAAATAGCTAAGATGGAAGTCTTATACTGCAGAACACCTTGGCACAAAGAGAGGCTCCTTAGTGAAAAGAAGAAGGACGTGAGAAGACTAGAGATGGGTTATTTTATTCAAAGCAAAGTGTAATTTGTAATTTGTACTTCTATAAGCATTAAGTTAATAAAGGAAAAAGTTTAAGTTATTCCACTGTGTAAATTTCTTGAGTTGTTTTCACTGTAAAGGAAGTGAATGCCTCTAAGGCTCAAGTGGAAAAGTTTCACGAAGGGAATAGAGAAAGAGTCCTTGTTCGCTTACTAGGCGTTTAGAGTGTTATCTTGAGAGAGGTGCGCAATGAATGTCTAGGTGGCACGCCCTCCATTTGCTCGCATGGCATGACATTTGGTGCACCCGTGCTTGGTGGGTTTTGAGGTTTTGGAATAGTGGAGTGGAATTGCCTTTCTTCGCAATTCAGTTAAAGCTTAGTACTACCTAAGTAGATAATTAATTCCATGCGATAAGTCATTGGTCATGATCACTGTATGCGAAGTACACTATGCACCTCTTCATCATATAACTACTAAGTCTTCGTTGAGTACATGTTTTCTTATTGCTTGCTCAAGTATAAGAACATCAATAGGTTTATCTAGGTGATCCAGAGTCGAACACTAGAAATTGATACCAAATCTTAGTTCTAGAGTCTATCTATCAATCAAGCAGTAAAAAAGAGTTAACTGAATAGAGTATAAAAGAATAGGAACTAGCAATAAAACTACCTATTTACGCCTAGAGATTTTGTTAACGAATGGGGATGGATGCCAAATGGAAATAAGAACTAACTTGTGTTCAAGAAAGAGGTGAAGGAATGCCTACGCATTATCAGGTGATTAGCAATGTGAGAGCTTCGATGCGACATAACTTGCTTAGTCATCTTATGGTTAAGGCGAGCTTCTCTCGAAGTTTTAGGCACCACAATTGCTCACCTTTCGGGGATCCAAATTACTAAGCGTGATTACGCAAGATGTATCTAGAAGGAATCACTTATAAACCTTATAGGTTTTCACGACTAAGAAGAACAACATCTCGACACCTAACGTCGACACTTATTCGCCTGTCGGGATACAAATGTTGGAAGTTATCTCGCAAGCTAGAGTTTGTTTTCAAACTCCTCCTTACACACGTTAGCCTTATCCTTGCTACTTGCCCTATTGGATAGTGGGCAATATACGTTGGCCAAGAGATTAACATAGCTTAACTAACGCGACAAGAATTATAAGCTGAACTTCTTATCAAGAACTTATCACAAACCTAACAACCAATAACACATTGACAAGTGAAAAGTCAAGAAATGATGGATTGAACAGGTATAAATATGTAATATATATAAAGAATGTAGATCTTCGGCCACTGTACAATATGAATGATATAATTATTACACAAACAATACAAAAAGGGAAAGACAGAAGAATGGAAATGAATACAAATTAGGGGGAATGGGAAATGGAACCTTCACCACTCAAACTCTATGTCACACCCCCTCCTAGACCACCTACTCTTAGCCCAAGAGACAGTGTAACTGGTCAACAGATACCACCACTTTCTTCAATGATACCTACTGACCCTAAACTTACTCTTAACAAAAATTTAATAACACAACGAAACATAAAATACATTCAACCACTAGACATCACAACAGAACTGTAGTGTAACCCACACTTACATAATATAAAACATCACGAGTCTGACATAGAGATGTATACAAAGATCCAACATCAGAGTTAAAACTAAAAGACAAAAACAACCCACAGCCAAAACTCCAAGCTTATGTACAACCCAAAAGACTAACTAAAAAACAATACATACTGAAAGAAGACTCGAAACTATGCCACTAGCAGATAAAAAAATGGAGTCAGATACCGATTCCACGATCTCTACCTAAAAAGTTAGAAAACATTTTGGAAAGCGTGAGCTAAATAGCCTAGTGAGTAACTAATTAAATAACGTAAACATGCTTTAACAAACACTTTGAGTAAAACAATTATAAGGCTTAGAAAATGTTCACTAAACTTAACATTTCTTAAAGGAAACATTCAGTCAATAATTTTTTGAAATAATATAACTTTAAAATATCCTCTTTCTTGCTATACCGTATACCTCTATTTATCATTTGAGATGAATAAGCTAGGCATGGAAACCATATCTCGTGATACGATACTTACTGGACAAAGAACCTAGGCATCAGTAGTGCCCTATCCTGTAGATAGCTAGGAGATGGAAAAGCTAGGCGTCCGTAGAGTCCCTAATCTCAAATTCAGTCACAAATGGTGGAACAACTAGGTATCTACTGAATTCCCTCACAAATGGTGGAACAACTAGGGTTGCTATGTGTATCTCATAATAAACTCGATATAGACTTAAAACATTCAAATCACATGCTTACGAAAATCTCATTCAAAAATATCAAATCATGCTTAAACTTGCATATTGAAATAACTTTACTTGTAAAACATACTTTAACAATAATCTTTAACTTTCAATAGCATTTGCAGACTTATAAGCATTTTCTAGACTCATTCTTAAAACATAATTGACAAGGCGAGAATTGACATGCAAAAAGATTATGCAAAGAGTAGGTAAGGTCGTTATCAATGAAGGGTACTCACCTAAACGCCTTGACGAAAAATTATTTATAGTTACCCTTGATTTTACCGTAGATAGAAGCAAGCAAGGGTGTCGAACCCAAGGGAGTGATTGATTTTTCCTTGAATGAAATGCTTGGAAATATAGAGATTAGTAACAAAAGGAAGATAAAAGTATTGAAAACAAATTGGGGGAAATTGTAGGAGGGAATGAGAAGGGGAGTTTGGTATGCAAAACAATTCACAAAAAAAGAGGAGATACTAGATATTGAATTCCAAGATGGTAAGTGAGGAATGGGCTTAAGCTTACATCAAATCTTATCATTGAATCAAAGAAGGTAAGGAAATTGAATTATGCATAGCTTTAAAGAGATTTTGATTCAAGGTTTCCTTTCAAGATCAAATTGCTTGATCTTGGAAGGAATTCTTGAATCAAAATTCAAAAAAACAAGTAAAGAATTTCAAGGGATTTAGTTTGATCATTGCAACTCTAACTAAACCCATTATTCTTTTCTTTAAAAGAAAACACAAGATGGATCAACAACAACTTTATATTCAAGGAATCAAAGAGAAATTAATTTGTGCACAAAAAAGGTATTCAATTTAATTCCAAGAATTATCAAAATCAATTGAAATAAAAAAGAGGCATTACACAATTCTAAAATTGGGAGAGATAAAATGAAGAATCATGTAAATTTTGTATATAAGCAAGCAAATCAACTAATCTTGCATTAATTGAAATACTAGGGGTAAATTGCTTACAATATTGAACCAAAAATTCATAAAATCAAGAATCAAGATTACAAAATTCAATAAAATTGAATTAAACATCCAACTCTTGATGCAATTTATTATTGATTCTAACAAAAATTACATGGAAATCAAAGACTAATCAAACCCTAATTATAAAGAAAAAAAATCTAATTAATCAAATTCTCAAAGATTGGAAATGTCTAAGCCCAATTTACCTCAAAAGATTAGCCTTCCATCTTCAATATTTCTGGAAAAATGGTTGAAGATAAAAAATTATAGAGAGAGGGTAGAGAAATTGGAATTTGGAGTAATTTTGGAGGGTATTGTGAATTGTAATGAATTGAAATTGTGAAATTAGGGGTTAATTGGGGGTATTTATAGGGAGAGATAGAGGAAATGGGCCAAAGTGTATTTCTAAGCCCATATCCAAGAAGAAAAGATGAAAATTGGAGTAATTTCGGAAGTTTGGATATTAATTACAAAAATGCCACGAAAAAAAATGGAAAAAAATAAAATTAAGTTGGCTGGGATTCGAACTCGGGTGGCTAAGGGGCGCACGGGCTAAGATTGCGCCACGTGGCGCAAGGAGAATAGTCGGATTGTTGAAGACACGGATTGAGGGAAATATGTAGTAAATATTATGCGTGAATGGAGACTCGAACCCGTGATCTCGAGGATAGGCGTTCGCGGCTGAGGGGTTGACACGTGTCAACCATTTCAATATTTACGAAAATGCCCCTTATGATTAATTTGCCCGTTCTCCTTCGTTTGAACTCCGATTTAGGTGATTTTCGTGTCGTTGGGTTCGTATCGGAGTCTACTTCATATTCTGCATAAAATATAGAAATAGTGAAATTTTGCATAAAGAATGCGAGAATAGGCTATCTTTAAAGGGTGACCTATTTGTCTCAACAATAATATTTTTCTAAAACTTAGTAGCAAACACTTTACCTTGGAAAGCATGTTTGTAAAACAAAACTTCAACAAATTTAAAACTATTTTAAAATCATTTAAAAGTGACTACCAGTACTCGATTAACCTTTTGGCCTATAGATTTGTCCAATGCTTTCTTGTCCTTGCGCGCTCACCAAGCTCTTTCACCTTGAAACTCGGCCAACCTCAGCAACTATCTAGAACACTCAAAATCTCAGCTTGAAATTCGAATAATTGAGTTTTGTAGCCTCCAAAAACCCAACATTGCTAAAGAATCATTCGAAATCTGACCTTGTGTTCTTCATCTTCATCTTCAAACTCAAACATCCTTTGATCTTCTTTGTCTGATAGCCTCACACAAGAAATTAGACTCACAGAGAGCTTCTCCAACTATAATTTCTCAATTTGCACGAGGGAGAAGAGAGAACTTTGATTCTGACGTGAGCCTATTTATAGAGATTTCTATAAAGTGGATTTTGCCACCTTCTACTTGCATGAAATCAGACTTTTCTTGCTAAGGACATCTGGAAACCACTACACTATCTGTCCAAAATGCCCAAAAGCACCCTTAATCTCCTAACTTTCAAATTTCTTTGCGAACAATAATGCCTTCTCGCTAAACTGACCTCCAAACACTTGGCCACAAACCTCTTCTCGCCTAAGCTTTACATGCTCGCACAAGACATCCTTGCATGCCCATGGCTTCCTTGCATACAAGCCCTTCCTCGCGTAGACAAGGTCACCTCACCAAGCTTACTTCCTTGGCCACACTCAACAACACCAAGCTTGCCATCTACCCTTGCCACAATGACTAGATAACCACAAGAGGTTATCTCGCCTAGCCTCAAGCCCAAAGCCTAGATAACCTCTATGCAAAGCTCGTCTCTTGGAGGTTATTCATATCAATACCATCATTCAAAATAACCTCTCAATCACTTAGTAAAATTTGAACCATCAATCTTTCTTCTTCCTTTTTGGTCACCAACTTTAAGCTTCCACTCTTAACCACTTTTCCTCTCTTCTTGAACACCTAACAATGAATAACAATAACTTAACTTCTTCAAAACACTTAATGCTTGGAATGTTTAAGGAGCTTTAAGAACTATGGTTTACAATTTACCTCCCCCTAAAAAAATTTCGTTCTCAAAATTTAGTTGAACATGCTAGGGTACTTGCTCCTCATTTGATCTTCTGCTTCCGAAGTGGCCTCTTCTACTCCATGGTGCCTCCACAGAACTTTCACGAGTGGAATTCTCTTGCTCCTTAGTACTTGCTCTTTTCTGTCAAGGATTTGTATTGGGCTTCTTCATAACTCAAGTCCTCCTTAAGTTCAACTGGCTGTTCTTGAAGAACATGAGAAAGATCTGCCATGTACTTCATCAACATAGATACATGAAATACTTCATGTATTCTAGCAATTTCATTTGGCAACTCTAATCTGTAAGTTGCTAGTCCTACTCTTCCAATGATAGTATAAGGTCCAATATAATGGGGACTTAACTTACCTTTTCGACCGAAACGAAGAATACCTTTCCAAGAGGAAAAATGTTTTTGAAAGGGTAAGTCGAAAGACTTAGTGAGCAACGGTTTTTAGAAAATAGGTTTTCATAAACATCTTTATTGTAAAGTCGAAGCTTAAATACATTTATCAGTAAATCATCATTTCATAACATGAAACTTGAAACATTGAAATCTTTGTATTTTCAAAGATAGTCCTCCATAACCACGGGTAGTATGTACCCCTTCGTCCAAAGACGAGACAGTCGTTGGAAAGCTATCTCCCTCCTTTAAGGCATAAATATATACCCTTCCTGATGGCTCATAGTCAAAATTAGGTTCATTAACAGTACCATCAATATGGAGTTAATCACATGGATATAATAGGTCTCATGATATATTCCAGCATGGATAAAAACATTTGAAAGCATTGAAATATTTCCTTGAAAGTTTTGAAATACTTCCTTGTTCATGAAAACATAACGTAGCTTGAAATATCATTTCAGTAAACATTTATCCATAAACTTGAAATAATAACTTGAAATCGTGCTTTGTAAACATTTCACAAGCTATTGCTTGTAAAACATGAAATCATGTTTAATAAATAACGTTTGAAACATGATGTTACTCAAAATACTTTTATGTATCCTTCATCGGAAATTCCTCTTGATCCTCCTTGATTTGAAAAAGTCATATTCATTCCTTATTTAGTCCCTTGGACATGAAAATATCCAAAACTTCCCTTAAATATTCCCAAAATAACCTCTATAGCATAACAAGTTCACCCATCTTGCCTAATTTCTCATCCATAATACATGACCCAACTTAGAAAAATCATAACTTACAATTCATAACTTTTTTGACAAAACTTTCTTCTAAAATGTTTCTCTAAAATGTCTTAACTTTCTTACCTCAAAATATCAGAACAAAACTCCAAAATATGGGTCCTATAGCCTTCTGAGAGTGTACCTTGCTCAGATTCACTCAAGAACTGACCTTCTCGCCTTCTCTTAACCAAAACGCCAACCTTCAAGCATCCAAAATGTCCAAAAGCCCTCCTCAACAAACTAGACACAATTTCTAAACTTTTATGACTAATTTTAAAGTAATTAGCACAAGTGAGTTGTGAGAAATCCTTTATCTACTAGCCTCTTATCCTTATTCTCGCCTAATACAAGTCATGCATTGCCAAAACATCCAAAACGCATCTTAACTATTTGCCTTCCCACCAAGTCCAAAAGACCTAAGGTGAGGACTTAGCCAATTTTCCATTTTTTTAAACTTAACTTCATTTTAACTTAAACATAGAACCTTAATGCTTTTTTCCAATAATTTTTTTACCTTTTTTTTCTACAAATCTCATTCTCTCTTGTCCTTGCTAAAACTTATCAAGTTCTAAACATAATAGAAATTTTTGGGTTTTACAGAGTATCCCAACTACCTTTAAACTGCAGGACACTCGCTCTTAACATATCTTCCAGAGTCTGAATAAGTCTTTCAGATTGTCCATCAGGCTGTGGATGAATAGTCATACTCAACTTTAATTTCATTCCCAACTCTTTCTGCAAACTTGGCCAGAACTTGGAAGTAAACTTGGGATCTCTGTCTAAAACCAGAGTCACTAGAACTCCAAACTGACTCACTATCTTGTCAATATAAATTTTAGCTAGATGGTCTAGAAACATTACCTTAATCGGTATGAACTTAGTCGTCTTAGTGAGTCTATCCACAATTACCCAGATACAGTTGTAACCACTTGAAGTCGAGGTAATCCAAACAAGAAATCCATAGTCACATGCTCCCACTTCCACTTGGGGATTGGCAATGGATTTAGTAATCATCTAGGTCTCTGTCTAATAGGCTTGATTTGCTGGCATACTAAACATCTGCTAACAAATCCTGCTACATCTCACTTCATATTAGGCCACCAGTAGGTCTTCTTCATAGTCCTATACATCTTAGTACTACCAGGATGCATAGCATAAGCTAAACTATGAGCCTTTTCTAGAATAACAGTCTTCAACTCTCTAACATCTGGAACACACAACCTCCCATTCTTAAGCATAGCTCCATCTGATCTTTGTTCTACCTCTGTCGTAGAACACTACTTAGACTTTTCAAGTAACTTTTGCAAAACTTCATCTCCCAACTGTTTACTTATTAACTTAGTTTCCAAAGAAGGTCTAACTTGAAACCACACTAACAAATGTCCTGAGTCTTTCACTGACACAACTGCTCTAGCGCTCTTCAATTCACTCATCAAAGCACTGAAACACTACATAACACACTCTTTGGAACTCGAGACTTTCTGCTTTAGGCATCTGCTACTACATTAGCCTTTCTTGGGTGGTAGTGTATAGTTAAGTCATAATTCTTGATCAACTTGAGCCATCTTCTTTGCCTCAAATTCAACTCTTTTTTATCGAAAATGTACTTCAAGCTCTTGTGATCTGTGTATATATGACACTTCTCCACAAACAGGTAATGCCTTCAAATCTTCAGGGCTAACACCAGTGCTACCAACTCTAGGTCATGTGTAGGATAATTACACTCACGATTCTTCATCTGTCTTGAAGCATAAGCTATAACTTTACCATTTTGCATCAACACACAACCCAAACCTTGTTTTGAGGTATCACAGTAAACCACACTCTTTATCAGGAACTGTTAGCGCCAGAATCGGTGCTGAAACTAACCTTTTTTGAGTTCTTGACAACTTTGTTCACACTTCTTTGACTAGACAAACTTATCATTCTTCCTTGTCAATGATGTCAAGGGGAATGCTATTCTAAAAAAATCCTCTACAAAGCGTTTGTAGTATCCAGCAAAGCCTAGAAAACTACGTACTTCCGTCGCTATATTAGGTATTTCCCAACTAACAACTGCTTCAATCTTTTGCCGATAAACTCTAACACATTCCACTGAAACCATATGCCCTAGGAACACCACTTGATTTAACCAGAATTCACATTTGCTAAACTTCGCAAACAACTGCTTATCTTGTAATGTTTGCTAAATAGTCCTCAAGTGGTCCTTGTGGGCTTCTTTACTTGACGAGTATATCAGTATATCATCAATGAACACAATCATGAATCAATCTAAATAAGGATGAAAGATTTAATTCATGAGGTCCATGAATATTGCTAGTGCATTAGTCAAATTGAATGGTATAACTAGAAACTCGTAATGCCCACACCTTGTCATGAATGCTGTCTTCGAAACGTTTGACTCTCTGACCTTCAGATGATGATATCCAGATCTCAGATCTATCTTAAAGTACACAGATTCTCCATTTAACTGGTCAAACAGACAATTAATATGAGGTAAAGGATACTTATTATGTATCGTGACCTTGTTCAACTGTCGATAGACAATGCATAATCTGAACGTATCATCTTTCTATTTCATGAACAGCATTGATGCACCCTAAGGTGATACACTTGGCCTGATGTACCCCTTGTCTACCAATTCTTGCAATTGCACCTTCAATTCTTTTAGCTCATTTGGAACCATTCTATACAGAGCTCATGAAATAGGTGTTGTTCTAGACAACAACTCAATAGTGAACTCAATTTCTCTATTAGGTGGCAATTGTGATAGATCCTAGGGAAACACATCTAGAAACTCATTCACTACCGAAAAAAATTCTTCAACTTTCCCTTCTTAACCTCAACTACATGTGGAAGAAAAGCTACACATCCTTTTTGCGCAAATGAGCTAAAAGAAGACAAGAAACAGTTACTTTTTGTTTGCTTTCCATTTATAAATTTTATCTGAAAGGCCTTAATTTATAATACAATGCATTTTTATCCACTACCTCTCTTCCATTTGTTTGCTTTCCATCTCGCTGATGTATTTTAAGTAGTTTATGTCCATGTTATGTACTTGGTAAGGATTCTTTGGTTATAAGTCTAATCGTGTTTAGTTGAGCTGAACTCAATTGCTTGGCCAACATTGGTCACCAACTGCTTGAGGGAGTAAGTAGCAAGGATGTGAGACCTACTTCTAATTTGAGTACAAGAAGTAAAGTCTAGCTAAGTGTTTTGAAATTTGCGTTTTGGATAAAAGGAGGCATTTGAAATAAGACTTAAGTGATAAAATCTTATATGGTTAAGTATAAGTTTTGGGATTAAGAAGTTAGTTCCCGAGGAAGTTTTGAGAAAAATAAGGATTTGCATTAGGACCTATAAGTTTAAATGCTCACAGGAGAAAGAGTCTTCATGAGAAAAGGTTTGGTAGTCCCCAAAAGAAGTTATTGCGTTAAGACTTTCGAAAGTTATGTTAAGTGGTTGAAGTTATTCATGGAATGATTAGGCGAGAAGAATGGTTTGGTGTGAAAGTGTCAAATCTGATTTGACAGAGGTTAATGTGTAAGATTAAAGATTTAAGCATGGTTAAGATAAATCTTTATTTTACGCCTTAAAGTTTTAAGTAGGAGCTAACAATCAGACAAAGAACTAAGGATGACTAACCTGGGTTAAGGAATAGTATAAATAGAGGTTTTGGTCATTAAGTAAGCACTAAGATTTTGTTAAAGAGCTAAAGTGCTACTGTTTGATCTTGCGAAAAGAAGAAGAAAAACAAGGTGTTAAGTGTTGTGGTTGTTCCGTGAGAAGACTATGCGAGAAAGAAGAAGAGATTTTCGATTTTAAGGCTAAGTATTTGTGAGTGTTTTCTTTCAAATTGTTCTTTTAAAGTATTTATATGATTTCAACCATGTTTCATAATATTTAAAGCTTGGTTTGATGACTATGATATTGATTAAGAAATGTGTACAAAGCATTAGTTGCTTTCTTTGAATGAGCTAACTGTTATGTGCACATAAAGTTAAAGGCAACCATGTAGAAAAGTCTTGATGGTGGAGTGAAGCCGTAATGTAGAAAAGGACTGCATTGTGTTAGATGGTAGGAGCAACAAGGATGAATTTGTATATTCTCTGATGCTGTTGATACAGTAGTCTAAACGTTAGGTAATGAGACCAACCGTAGAGAACGATTCGGGATCCTTAGTGAAAGGAATGATTGTGACTAATGTGTGTTTATGCAAGATGATGCTTTATGCGAAATGTATTCTTTATAAGATCTAATATGTTTCTATTTAAAACGAATGTTATGGTTTTGTGAAATGATTTATGGAAAGGTATTGCGAAAAGGATTTCATAAAACCTCACTAAGTCTTTTAGACTTATGTTTTCAAATTTTATTTTCCAGGATTTGGCGTTAAGGCCGAGTAAGAGTAGGGGAAGGAAAGGGACTACCAGCCGAGAAGCTGCTAGGAATTTTAAGTTTTAGTTTAAGTTGTATTGTATACTACGTATGAAATGCCTGTTGTTAATAAAATTTAAGTTTTGGTTATGTTGACTGCATTAAGCTTTATTGCCTAAAGCATGTTATTTAAAGTACTTGCCGTTTAAACAAGGTAAAGGGTTTAAGATATTTGGCGTTTAGACATTAATTTTGGTCAAGGTGTTGTAATTGTATGTTCATGTACTAAACGCTCGTTGTTGAATAAAAGTTTAAGTTGACTTCCGTTGCGTTATGTTTATCTTTAGCGCTTGGTAGTTTAAAGAAGTTAAGTTTGAGCTAGACGATAAGACCAGTTTCAAGGTTTCAAGCTAAATTGCGTCCTATCAACACTATTTCCTACATTCTGGTTATTTTGCAGATCAGGGTGTGACAAAGGACATAGTTAAACATGCACAGAAGGGAGTTTGGAAACAAACTCCATTTTGGCATTTTGACTACAATCATTCTTGTCCTAAAAGAAGAACAAGTATGGTGTTTAGGCATCGAGAGTTTGCTCACCTTAAATAGAGAGTCCAATATGATGCTTATAGATAAGGAAGTCTACATGTATATCGCTTGATTTATGCTTACCATTTGTGTTCCAAAAGGATCAAAAGTGTGGTGTTTAGGCACCGAGAGGCTTCTAACCTTAAATATAAGATGGTCAAGTGATCTTTATAGCATCAAGGACATGTCGCATAGCTCAGATCGCCTAGAATACTACACTGTCCTTCATCTTTCTTAATGCAAGTTAGTTCACATTCCATCATCATCCACTCCATTCCCCCTACAGAATCCTTTATTTAAATACGAAGATTAGTATAGTTTTATACTTTATACCGCTTGGTAGAGAAGTAAGCATTATAACTAATGTCTTGATAGAAATTCCCTATGTTCGACCTTGGCTTACCCAGGAAACCTCTCGCTTCGCTTACACTAGGGCAAGTGGGAGGAAAACTTGTACTCAACGTAGTTTATCATGAAGTTAGTAACGCATAGATAGGACATACATCTTTAGTTGCGTAATCCTAACCTAGACGCCTACATTAGTCATATAATTATAGCCAAACATGATTTATTTACAATTAGATCGTGCATAAGGCGAAACTAAAGCCAACATAAGCAGGTTTTTCAAAATTAGATATAAAGTTTTACTTTTATTTTAAGCAAACACTCAATTTATGTTGAATCACTCATTTATTCGAAGAATGTGTGTACGAGTTTATGCAAAATGGATATGATCTATATATTTTATCCTAATTATATACATTAAGGTGAAATTGGTGGTGCAAGGTGATTAAGGCAATGGAGTGTATGGAAAAGTGAACTCATATAACAGGCATGACATTAAAAGAATATTTAATTAACTAGTCACAAGGTATGGTGTGTTATTATTTTGAGGCAATATAAAGCATCTATTAACTTCAGAATTAAGGTGTGTTCGCTATATTTGCTAGCCTCTCGGGATCCAAATACTTAAAGCATCTATTAACTTCAGAGCAACCTTTCGGTGCTTTCGCTACACACATTAACATTTCTGCAACTTATGCGAAGGACGAAATCGATGATGAGAGTGTATTGCTACAATCTATTTGTCGCTCGTTTAGTTAAATAGGGGCTTTCACTTGTCGGATGATTTCTTTCAATGCGATTTTCTCTTCTCTCGAATAAACAATGCTTTGATATCCGTGTTTAGCTGAACGAAACTTACAAGAGATACATTCAGATTCTCTAATACCAATAACACATTGCATTGCTCATAAATTAATTAAATGTATTGAAAGTGGATAGCAAAAGAGAGATGAGAGAGTGGTAGAACAAATTAATTAATATTATAAACATAACTTTAGGCATTTCGGCCATGGAGTACATTTTACAACTGAATACAATAAAACTATAAAATGGTATACAAAGAAATGAGTCAAGCCTGATAATATGATTTCTCATACTCTTTGCCTTTGATTTTTGCTTATTTGTTGAGGGGAAAATGGTAGGGGAAGAACTCTCTCCCTTTTTGTTCTAAGCTCTCACTTAAAACTCAAGACAGAAAAAATGGAAGATAGAATGAGCTTGCTCTTCGGTCCAATTTCACATACCTTGCTCTGAAGTAGATGCTTCTATTCATAGGCAAGAAGTGATGTTGATAGAACATTTCACACCTCATTAATTATTCCGATTAAAGTTGCATTAGCGCCACACAAATGTCCTTTTGTCATTTTTTCTTACATTCGTGCCAACCAAATTTGTCTGCTAGTGTATCAGATCGCCTAGCTTGTTTGATTGTCGTCTTGTCTGTTGAACGCGTCTCCCTGTCTGACGTTCTATCACCAAGCCCTGCTTCATTTTACCTAATATCCTGCGATAAGACATATGAAACGCGATATAACAGGGATAAAGTTCTTTTGTAATATACAATACACAAGTTAATCAAATCCTCTACCTTTTCCCACATTTTCTTTTGTTTTTATGTGATAAGACTTCATTATTTTACATAAAAGGCCACAATAACTTGTATTTCTACAATTTATCACACCCCAAAATTTAAAATAATACTTTATCTCAAGTATCATCCCAGAATCCTGGACATTATCCCTTCTGCAAGTTTCACTAAACTTCTCAGAATTCGTTTATAATTCATCTCGCAGTCTAAGATTTCATTCTTTCCTCACCTACTTTAAACATGAAAATATTTCTAGATTTTAAATGTGGCAAACTTAAGTCTCAAATTTTTCTTGTTTATTTCTAAAAAATCTTATTTCCATTTTTTTTTATGAAATGGCCGTTGTTCCGAAAATTCTTGGTTCTTTTCTTTTCTCGCAACAAACTCTTTTATTATTTACTTGTGTTAGGCGTTGAATGAAAAATCATAGGTACTCTATGAGTCCATTTTTCATGCCGAACTCCAAAGTCACTCTCTGAGACTAAGGAGAGGCATGTCGCATAAACCCTCAACTAGTAGTGCTTGTTATCTTTGAAACTCTTGCTCAAAATATATTGGTCGTTGAACATGATTGTTTTGAAATTGGGATTTTGTTTCATGGGACTTAAGGCGGAATAAGTTGTGTCATCTTGAGAACAATATTCTAAAAAACTTACCTTGAATTACGGCACACACAGACTTATTTAGCCAGACCAAAATTGTATGGCCTTGCTATAGTTTGTATGTTAGGTTTAATATTTAAATTCTTCTGACTTGTCATTGAAAATGGATCATTGCATACAAAATGCTCTCCATTATTCTCTTCATCATTCAAGTGGACATGATCATTGCATGCAAAATGTTCTCAATGTCTCCACCATCGATTTCAAGTCTTCTTTGTACAAGTTTTCTATTTCTTACCCAAGTGTAAGCGAAACAATAGGTTTTCTTGGATGAACCAGGGTCGAACATAGGGAATTGATATCAAAGCTTAGTTTTAGAGTATACTTCTCATTTAGGCGTTATCACAAATAGAGTAAAAGAATGTAAAAGAATTATAACTTATTAAGTTTACTAGATATACTGTAAAGGTGACTTAATGAGGGTGGTTGATAGAAAGAAGGAGGTGCAAATAGAGCGTGAACTAACTTGTATTGAGGAAAGGATGGAGGAAGGTCTAATGCAACTAGACGAATAAGCTATATGACCACCTTAATGCAATATAACTCACTAAACTAGCTTATGATTGCTCTTGTCAGACTCATTGAAAGCCACACTTGGTCTCCTTTCGGGATCCAAATGACTGCCTAGTTAACTAAGATATATCTAGAAGTATTTACTCATATTACTTATTGACCTTTGCGTTTAAGGACATCAACCTCTCGGTTCCTGTTGTCCACACTTGTTCACCTTTCGAGATACAGATGATAGAAGTCGTCTCACTAAGAAGAGAAAACTCTTCCTTGCACGTGTTAACCACGTCGTTGCTTCTTACTCTCTCGCGTAGTTGGCGATATACACTGGCCAAGTGATGAAAATAGCTTGGCTAACACGATAAGAATTATAAGTAAAGCTTCTTATCAATTACACATCATAAATCTAAACTATAAATAACACAAAGACAAATGAACAGTACAAAAATGGATGGATTGAAAAGGGTATAACTCTATATTGTGTTAAAGAATGTAGGCATTCGACCACTATACAATATGAACAACATACAATGTAAACAAATACAAAAAGAGAGAAAATAAAAGATATTACAAGTTAGAGGGAGACGGGAATGAGATCTTCTTCACTCAGAATACAAGCTTTGACTCTATAGACTGATCGGACAAGATGAAGATAAAGATGTGCTTTGCAGACGGTGGTAAGGCTAATCCTTGCCTCAACTCTCTCGATTTATACCCACCTCTTCAAATGTGGGGGTAGTCTCCCGTTTAGGTGTCTGGTCAATCCATTCAGACGTCTGATCGCTCTTTTCTTGATGGTGATGAAGCTCCTTATATAGGCATATTTCAGTGGCAAATGTATCTTTCTGATCATGTTAGTGCCAAAAGCTGTCCTTTTCATCAAGTCACATCACTCCATCTGCCACTTTTTCTGCTAGAAAACCTCTTCTCGCGTGGTGATTTAGTATTTTCGCCTTGTCTTTGCATAAGTTCCTCTGCTATTTGCTAGCTTATTCTTTTGTTAATTTTTTTCTTTAAATACTAAAGACAGGGTAAAGCAGGCATAAAGTGTATGTAAAGTGTATTTCTAAATAATTATGTATTCACAACAGAAACTACACATTTTGGCACACTTACCACATGTTTTGGTCCCATTATTCTACCCAAAAGGCTATAATAGCTTGTATTTCTACAAGTTATCTCGTGGCTCCCATGAGGGAAACACTAAACGTTTATTAAGGGAAGATAAATACAACCAAAATTTTAAACATGAAATGGGAACATGAGTGGAATAAGACAACTTCATTGATTTTCAAAACAAAGGAGTACATTTGGTCTTCAGTACAGAAGAAACCTTCTGAGAGAACAAAATACATGTTAATGACATTTAAACTTTTCTATGCGAGATAACAGTGACCACTATCAAAATGATCTGATCAAGGAGGCACGGTAGACGATCAAGATACCAAGTTCAATGTCGGATGTCCTTCGTTAAATTTGGGGGGGGGGGAATAAAACAATAATGAGAGAGAAGGGTTAGAGAAAACGTCTAGTGAGTGGGATCTTTTATCCACTAAACATAATTCATTTAAGATAGACAATATTCAAATTGAGGTAGCATAAAATCATGTGATTTAAATTATAATCATTTTTGTATCCATTATTATAAGTCATATCGCATCGCGTGTCTTTCCGTGTACCACCAGGGTCAGTTCGTAGAATCATTTCACAAAATTAATTAAGTAGTTGTACCTTCACCTTGGCTCAAGCATTTACCACACTATTTTGCCAAGTTGCAATCATGCGGAGTAAACTCAACGCCATTAGTAAGTTTCATCAATTTCACTACGCGTAGCAAGTATTTTATTGCTAGATCACACAACAAGTAAAGAGCATCCCATACTAGTTCACACAACAAGTATGAGACATTCCATCCAAGATCACACAGGATGAATAAGGCATTCCATTCCAAATCACACAACAAGAATATAGTATCATATCACATTGGGTACAAGAATCATCTTAATTCAATTTTTAACAAGTTTCATGTCCTCTTTCCAAATAACAATAAAGACACTATAATATATTTAGATTTACACACGTATTATGCATAACCACAAAGTTCAAAAGGAATATTTCTAAGTACATTTTCCTCAAGAAAGTCATTTTCAAAATGCTTTTTTACTTATAAAGACAGCTCACCACATGCATCCTTTAAGTCATATTACCGTTATTTCTAATGTGTGGTGTGATCATCTCCTTTCGACACATACTAAGTCTAACTGATGCATAAACTGGTGTATTTTGGAATTGGAAAACTTAAGGGGAAAAATAATTAAACATGTTTTTCAAAGATGCACATTTGAGGATTCATTCAACGAAGTTTAGAAATTTTTTTACTAAGAATAACCACTCACAATCACAACGGCTAGTTTTTTGTGTCTGGCCTTTTAGTCAAAATTCTCCTTTGTACTAACTTGCAGGCCCTTGTAGGATTCTGATTTTCAGAGACTCCAAAACTCCTTTAATCTTTCTCCTTTGGAAGCTGTGGTGGTTGCCCATGCCATAATGATTATTATTGCCAGAAGCGAGAAGGGGTCCAATTCTAGAATGCCACATGTCTCTTCCATTTCCTTATCTTAAATTCAGACTGGGCGGCAAGGTCACGTCGTTCGCTGAGTTTCTTTTGTGGGCAATGATAACATTACTTTTTGGTGAAGTAAGCTCATTTGATAGTGAAGGTTTTTGTGTAGTCTCTTTATCGTATAGTGCTTCTTATCGCGTAGGCCGTCTTCATTGCTTATAGTCTTATCGCGTAAGGTAACTCACGATTTGAGCCTTAGAACTAATACCTCCTCTTTGGAATTTTGTCCTCAAAATTTGTTAGTTGAATAGAAAAGTTTAGGATACTTTAATCTCATATGATCTTTATTCTCCCAAGTTCCCTCTTCCATACCATGTTTAGTCCATAATACCTTAACCATGGAAATCACTTTTGTTTTTAGTACCTGCTCTTTCTTGTCGAGCTTTTTCTTAATAGGTCAAGTTATTTTGTACTTCTAGAGGTGGGTTTTAGTGAATATGTGAGGGATCTAGTACATACTTTCTCAATATGGAAACATGGAAGACTTTATGGATCTTAGACAGTTCCACAGGCAATCTTAGCTTATAGGCCACTAGCCCCACACGTGCGGGGATTTCATAAGGTCCTATGTATCGTGGGCTTAATTCACTTTTCTTCTGAATCTGATTAACCTTTCCAGGGTGATAGTCTGAAGAAAACTTTGTCTCCTACCTCAAATTACAGTGCTCTACATTGATTGTCTGCATAATTCTTCTGTCTATCGTCGACAATCTTCAAATTCTCCTTAATTATTTTTATGTTTTTTGTAGTCGCCTGGACTAACTCTAGTCTGTATAATCTTCCCTCGCCAACTTCTTCATAGAAAACTGGCGTCCTGCAATGCTTTCCATATAATGTCTAAAGGGGAGCCATTCCAATGCTAGAATGGTGACTGTTATTATATGAAAATTAAATCAAGGACAAACGTTCATCCTAACTTCCTTTAAATTACATAACACAAGCTCTTAACATATCTTCCAATGTTTGAATAGTCCTTTCAGATTAACCTTGTGAAACCGTAAAATTTATTAAACCTTTGGAAATTCTTAAGTTGGTCAAGGGTAAGAGGAAATGGATTTTATAAGAAAAAGAGAATAAATTACTTTGGAACTTAAGAATTTGAGGTCTAAGTTTAAGAGAAAGAGAAAATTTAAAAAAAAATGACTAAGTGTAAAAAAGAATTGATTTTGGCATTTGGAAGTCAGCATGGACAACAAAACGGAGTAAATAACCTCTAGAAGAGTGTCCATGGGCTGCAAAGTGAATCTTGAAAACCTCTAAGCTTAGGCATTTGTTATGGAGTAGAAGGCCAAAATTATGAAACTAACCTCTAAAAGACATGCTTGGGCATTTGGTGTAAGGGCTATGAGACAAAGTAGAGAAGATAACCTCAAAAGACTAGGAGAGATAACCTCCAAAGAGGTTATCTATGCGGTTGGACAAGGGCTTGGTGTCATACCCCACCCCAGGCACCTGCTTGCTCCTCTCGAGTCGTGGCGTGATGTTAGCCAAAGCCGTTTGCCTCTAGAACAACCTCAACTAACACATGACATGAAATCATGAAACAATCAACAACGAAAGTCTTTTAACTTGAAATACTTTAAAAACATAGGTGACCCATTAGAAATCTTTATGAAGTGTATCATGGATAATGAACAAAATATGAACATAAGTATTTGAACACATAATTAATTTGAAACAAAACAAAGCCCTTGTAAAATGAAAACTAAGTTGGCTTGACAGCAGTATGTTTAGCACACGGAGATCCACAATTTGTACCTATTAAGTGGGAATACATTTTGAAAGAGTAAGTTGAAAGACTTAGTGTGCAACGGTTTTATAAAACAGATTTTCAAAAATATTTTAGTATAAAATCAGAGCTTGAATACATTTATTAGTAAATAATCATAACATGAAACTTGAAACATTTGCATAGCTTTTTGAAGAAAGTCCTCCATAGCCACGAACAGTATTTACCCATTTGTCTGAAGACGAGACAATCAATGGGTAGATAACCCTTCTCCTTTAACGCATAAAAAATATACCCTTCCTGATGGCCCATAGTTTAAAATAGTTTTGTCAACCATACCATTAGTATGGATTTAACCACATGTATACAATAGATCTCATGAAATATTCGGGCATGGATAATAACATTTGAAAACATGAAATATTTCCTTGAAATTATAATATCATAACGTAGCTTGGAAATATCATTTTAGTAAATATTTATCAATAGCATAGCTTGTATAAGAACTTGGGATCATGTTTAGCAAATCATTTTACAACCTATTGCTTGTAAAACCTAAAATCATGTTTAATAAATACTTTGGAAATCATGATATGTTACTCACAATCACTTGAATATAGCATTGGTCTCGAGAATTCCTCTTAGTCCTCCTTGTCTTGAAAAATTCATAATTTATCTTTAATTAATCCTTTGAATATCAAAATTCTAGAATTTCTCTTTAAATTCTCCAAAATATCAAGACTGCTCAAAATAGCTCGAAAACAACCTAACGGTGCCCATTGACATGATGAGTGAGGCTGGCCATGCGCGCATGGCCTAGGACCTGTCCATGCTAACCTCACTGAGGTAGGGCACGAGCTGTGTGCTAACCTTGAAATGGGGTTGCCGTATGTGTGCTTGCCGCCTACCCAGTGCCCATTGCGTGGTTGCACGCATTGGTGCTTTCCGCACATCGTGTGCCCCACTAATCTCTAAGGCAGGGTTATGCGTGCAACCTGAGTGCATGCCTTGTCGCTCGGTTGTTCCATGACCTTGACATGTGTGCAGATGCATGCAACCTGACCCAAAATATCATCTATGACCAAAACGCATGCCTATCTCGTCCATACATGCATGACTCATGATCACTACCCAGAACACTGTTTTACTTCTAGAATCATGTCCCATCTTTGAAAAATTATAACTTAAAATTCCTTAGTCTTTTGATAAAACTTCCTTCTATAAAGTTGTTTTATATTTTATTAACTTTCTTACCTCAAATTTGTGAAGGAAAATTCCTAGTAATGAGTCTTGTAGCCCTCTAGAAGTATACCTTGCTCAGATTCAACTAAGAAATGACCTTCTAGCCTTCCCTTGATCAAAATGCAAACCTCCTTGAATCCAAAATGCATAGCAGCCCTCTCTCACAAACTAGGCTCAATTTCTGATCTTTTAAGACCAATTTGTGAAATTTTACACGAGTAAGTTTTGAGAAATTTAATATTGAAGCTAGCCTATTTATAGAGTCCATTGCGTGCGATTATGGTGACTGTTAATCCTTTTTTAGATTCACCTCTTAAGCATGTACTTACACCTCAGCAACCCTTCCACATCCTCCTTGGCTGAAAAATGTATGATGACATGGTTAAGACATCTAGACTTTCTTTCAACCATTTGCCCTAATCATGCTACGTTGATGTCTTAAACGCATGGCTAACCTCCTAGGCTTCCTCGCATAGCTTGGCCTCTCTTAACGCCTAGCCTTGCTCGCCTAGCTAACCACTTAATTGCCTAACCGAATGCCTAGCAAGTCTTCCTCTCGTGACATGCCCATATCTTCCTCGAATGAGAACCTCTAAACACTTAGCCGCAAGCCTTCCTCGCCTAGCACCCTTTCTCGCATGGACAAGCCCTGCTCGGCCATACTAACCTCCAATGCTCCTCGTTTAGCCCTCCGAACGCCCTCGCAAACCTCTCAAGGTATCATTCTTACCTAGCCTTTAACCAAACTCTTAGATATCACCTTTGAAGGTTAGTTTCCTTACTTGGCCACCTACTCCATTTCCAAATGCCAATGCCACTTCTTTGGAGATTTTCTTAGCCTTCCTTTGTCGTGCATACAACTTCTAAGCGCATAATGACTTAATTTTGACACTTAGCCAAAATTTTCAAATCAAAATTTCCAACCTTTATCAATTCATCAAGTTAAAAGCTAAATTCCAAGTATTTTACCTTCTTTTCCCATAAATTTCATTTTTCTCTTGACCTTGACTAAGCTTAACAATTTCCAAAGGTATAAGAAATTTTGGGGTTTCACACTTGGCGACAAGATGAGAGGTTGTCCATGCGAGGAAGGCTTGTTAGGCAAGGAAGAAAGGCTAGGCGAGGAAGGAAAAGAGGTTAGAATGTTTGTCTTTTGGCGACAAGAGTTCAACAAAGCTATGTGTTAAGAGGTTAGCTATGCGGCAAAGGCTAGGCGATAAAGTGGTTAGCTAGGCGATTAAGTGGTTAGTTTGGAATCTCAAAATACTAGTACATTGGCAAAATAATATAGAAACAAATTTTCTTATTAAGACTTAAAGGCTAAGCATACTTTCTAATTATAGATTAGAGAAATAAAAACTTACTTGTTAGACGTCTCTGAATCTACAAAATAAATCTCCAACTTGGGATACCACCCGTTGAAGACCTTCTTATCCTCTCGGATGAGAATGGTTTGTGGGAACCAATTGGGATGGGAAAAAGTTTATAGTTTTTTTAGAGAAAATCTTTTGCAAAAAAACAAAATTATTAGTTTTATTTTGGTTAAAAAAACTATTTTTCTTCTGCATATTTATAACTCTCTTTCCTTCATGAAGTATAAAAGCGAGTAGAAGAGAATCATGAGATTCTATTAATTTAAATAATATTAAATTAATAAAAATTTCAAGTCAACTAATTAATTAACAATTAATCAATTAGTTAATAATTAATTAAATCATATTTAATTAGTATTCCATTCAAATCTTATTTGAATAAATATCTCTCAAATATCTTATAGATTTATATTAATATAATTAATTAAATCATATTTAATTAATATTTCATTCAAATCTTATTTGAATGAATATCTCTGCAATATTATTTTATAAATTTAATTAAATCATATTTAATTAAATAAAAATAAATTATTAATTAATTCTCCAATTAATTAATGGCTAAGTTAAATATCTTATATTTAACTTAAATTAAATTTGAATCATATTCAAATATAAGCTTCTCTCATAATCAATAATTTTAATATGAATCCAATTCACATTAAATTAATATTTGAACTCATTCAAATATTTTATCTCTCATAAATTAATTTTGAATCATATCAAAAATTAAATTTATATAATAAAGTTTCACAAACTTTATATTATAATGTATCAATATACATTAAGCTAATTCCCAAAGTAAATTTGAATATTTCAAATAACAACCAATATAAATAAATCTCATTGCCCTTTACGAGTTAGGAAGGGGACCTAATGGACCTACAGATCAGAAGCTATAACGATCTGAGATTAATTGGTTAAACTCATTAACCACATTAATTAATATTCATTAACTGTGTGTACGGTCCACTAAAGACTCACAGTTGAACTCTTCTCAGTGTAGATATATTTCTGTGTCCACAAATATAGACCAATAACAGTAAGTTAGTCCTTCACGAGTGTTCGTAACACTAGCTGGGTCAATTTACCGTTTTACCCTTAGGTTACCTTTAATCCTTAAATACCAGTGCTTCTCTAAGGAACAACCTGTTTATGGTCCTACCAATAAACATAAACCCCTCTCGTACCATAGAGAGGGTAGGGCCCTTTGTTCAAGACCTGGAGACACCATTTAAGGGAACACTAATCTATTTACCCTAGAGTGAATTCCATCTTGTGTAATTATGTTCCTAGCTCCCCACTCGATCTTGTCCCCAAAATGATAAGCTTATTGAGTCAGCGATCTGGTCACTCTCACCCGTACAAATCAAAGGACAATCCCTCACGAATAGGAGTTCATAACACACTCAAGATTAAGACTAAGTTACCTAGGTCATCCTAGTGAAATAGAAACCTAACTAGTTAACGGAGTTACATCTCGTGGTTACTATTTCGTGATCTGGTCTTATGCAAACTCATTGCATAGGATACCCTCACTCGCATGTCAATTACACGAACGCGTTGGATCATTGAGTTTGTATCAAATACAAAGTGAGTCGTATCAATAGTGTTACCAGGATAAGGTACCCAACCTTATCCCTATACTATAGACCCTTTAAGCTGATCTTGAACATTGATCCATGTATGTCTCTACATACTGTTCAAGACTCATTAAAGAAAAGATAGGGGTTTTCATAGAATGAATCAAAGGATAGCTTAGGATGTTAGTTTATTAGATTTGGGTTATTAAGACAAAACTAATAATTTAATTAATAACAATTATTACAATAATAACATCAGATTATATTTACATTCTACGAGTTTTAGGACATAAATCCCAACAAAGTGAACCCCGTGTATGAAAGATAATAAATCCTTCTTAGAGTTATGCATCGAATATTAAACCAACATTTTGTCAATATAAGTTGCCCAAGGCAGTCCTACCTTTTGTTCTTATGATCCCTTATGATTTAGATCCTAAGAACAAATTGTAACTCCCCCAAATATTTCATTTAGAATTGGGCTGCTAGCCAAGTTTTATTATCACTTAGGTATCCTACATCATTTCCAATGAGAAAGATATCGTCAACATAAAGTACTACTTTACCTTTGTTGATTTGCTTATATACACAAGGTTCATCAACGTTTTGGTCAAAACCATAAGATTTAATCAGAATATCAAATCTAATGTTCCAAGATCAAGATGCTTGTTTCAACCCGTAAACGAATCACCTCAGCTTGCAACCCAAGATGTAGATGCTTGTTTCAACCTATAATGTTCAACGCCCAAAACTTTTTGTTCCTGACCTTAGGTTATGAACCCCTCAGGCTGAGACATAAAAATACTTTCTTTAAGATTGCCATTAAGAAAAGCAGTCTTGACATCCATTTGTCATATTTCATAATCATAAAAAGTGGCTATGGATAAGAGAATCCTTATAGACTTTAACATAGCAATAGGGGAAAAAGTTTCCTCATAGTCAACCCCTTCCCTTTGGGTATACCCTTTTGCTACAACTCTAGCTTTGAAGTTCTGTACCTTCACAGCTGAATCTCTCTTTCTCTTATAGATCCATTTGCACCCTATAGGTTTCACCCCTTTAGGAAAATTTATAAGCTCTCACACTGAATTGAAGTACATGGACTCCATTTCAAGGTTAATGCCTTTGATCCATTGGTCCTTGTCTACATCATTCATTGCCTGTTTATAGGATAATGGATCCTCAATGCCTCATCTAACATGCAACCTGAGTTTTAGTTAAATCCATGTAACGGCTAGGTTGTGATATAATCCTCCCACTGCATCGAGGCACTCTCAACAATTGAGAAAGATGAGATTGATCGGATATGTTGATTTCATCAACTCTTGATGAGGGACCAACTTCATCAACCACCTTTGTTGATTCATCAGTAGCTTCACTTAATACTAATTTACTTCGTGGTTTATGATCTCTCATGTGATCTTTTTTCAAGAAATTAGCATTTGTCAATACAAACACTCTGTTTTCTTGTGGATTGAAGAATGGACCACTTCCCGTTTCTTTAGGGTAACCAACAAATTGTCATAACCTTGAACGAGTTTCCAACTTCTTGGGATTTGTCAGTAACACCTGTGCTAGACAACACCAAATTTTGCAGTGACTTAAACTAGGTTTATATCCTCTCCATAACTTGAAAGGTGTTTCAGAAACACTCTTCGAGGAAACATTGTTCAAGATATGAACTGCAGTTTCTACTGCATACCCCCAAAACAAGCTAGGCAATTAAGCATAGTTTATCATTAATCAAACCATGTCTAACAAGGTTTTATTTCTCCTTTCTGATACACCATTTTGTTGAGGTGTACCAGGTGCTGCGAGTTGAGATTAGATTATATGTTCTATCATATAGTCCTGGAATCTAAAATTCATGTACTCTCGACCTCGATCAAATTGAAGTATTTTAATCTTGTTACTTAATAGAGTTTCAACTTCAGCCTTATACTCCTTGAACTTTTCAAGAGCTTCAGACTTATGCCCCATTAAGTATAAATAACCATACCTTGAATAATCATCTATAAAAGAGATGAAGTATTCAAAACCTCCTCTAACTTTTACATTCAACGGACCATAGAGGTCTGAATGTATAAGTTCTAGGGGCTCTTTAGCTCTATAACCTTTTCCAGTAAAAGGACTTCTAGTAATTTTTCCTTTAAGACAAGATTCACATGGAGGCAATGAATCATCTTCTAACTCATTTAGAAGTTCATTCTTTACCAATCTCGGGATTCTATCGAGATTAATGTGACCTAATCTTAAACGCCAAAGATAGGTACTGTTAATAGGTGAAAATTCTTTCTTTTATTTTGAGTATTAGCAGTTTTTAACATCTCATGATTTTAAATTGCTTTCGCTTCGTTAGGTCTTAATACATACATGTCTTCAAGCTTAACTGAACAAATATGTACACCATTCTTAAAAATGAACGCTTCATTTAAAGAAAAGGTTACATTATATGATTGTTCCATAAGACAAGAAATAGATATAAGATTTCTTTTAATCTTAGGAACTACGTACAAGTTTTCTAAAAATAGGAATCTATTTCTGAAAGACAACTTAACATCTTCCATTGCATGTGCTGAAATGACATCTCATGTTCCAACCTTAAGTGCCATCTCACTCTCCTCGAGCTGCTCAAAAGAACTAGTTTACTTTAAAGAAGAGAAAACATGGCTAGTGGCTCTTGAATCAAATATCCATGCATTTTGGTCATTTTCTACTAAACACGTTTCTAAGACAAGTAAATCATATCTACCTTCTTTTTTATTCTTCTTAAACATCTCTTGGAGGGAGTCTATGATCTGACGTGTAGCCACCATGGTCTCGTGTTTCTTGCTTAGTATGTTAGACATACTAGACAAGAGATAGACGTGGGACTTATCATTGGAGATTTATTTTGTAAATTTAGAGACGTCAAACAAGTAAGTTTTTCTTTCTCTAATCTATAATTAGAAAGCATGCTTAGCCTTTAAGTCTTAATAAGAAAAATAGTTTCTTAATTATTTTTGCCAACGTACTTGTGTTTTAGAAGTCCCAAATTGATTTGAGGAATTATTCTATAAAATCTTCTGTTGTCATGAGGTTTTATCCCGTGAATTGGTATCAGAGCCATCTCAAATTTTAATTAGGAATTTTAAAATTTGCATTAATTGAGGTGGGATTTTTTGCATTATGAATTTAGATAAATTGCTATTTAAATGCTTTATGGATGTCATTTAGATTGCTATTAAAATTTGGATTGATTGAGTTGTGATTTTTTGATTCCGTTGTCATAGCCATGTCAATTTTACAGGTTCAATTGCTATTTAAATGCTTTATGGATGTCATTTAGATAAATCTCACCTGAGGATAAGCATGTTCATGCATTTTTAATATATTATAAATGTTATAATATATGGTTGTAATGCATAATTTTTTAATTTCATGAGTTATTTAAAGTATGTTGATATTTCAAATATATGAAATTGGATAAGCATGATGCATGACATTACTTAGTTAAATATATATTGTTATATTTAAATTAATGTTTGTGTATGCTTGATTGATTTTCATGTATTTCTTTTAATATAAATGTTATATTAATTAAGATGAAAATCAATTTGCATTGAGCATATTACATCCATAGATTAATATAATTGTTATATTAATATAATATTTAGCATGTTGTATGGTTTATTTTTTTATTAAAATTTGTTTTAATTAATTAAACCAGAATATTCATATTATAGGACTAATTAATTAATTTTATAATAGTTATAAAATTTTGGTGATTAGAAACTGTCAACCTATAATAAAGAGTTGCATGCAAACATAGGACCTTAGAATTAATTTGATTTAATTTTAAATTGTTTAAAATTAAATAGACCTAAGATCACATTAATGCTAATAGGATTAGAATTATGTCTAATTTTTAGTTTAATGAAACTAAGTAGGACAAATAGGATTTAAGGTTATAAGGGAACTCCACCGATAAAGTTTTGTCCAAGGCTGGAGGTACTTAAGTTGACTATTTATGGAACACCTCCTACCTGGGAACTAATTTAGAATCGACGTTGAATTAATCTTATTCCTATTAGCATAAGATGCCACTAGGTAAATTAAATGGTTTATTACACCAAGAAACTTTAAGAAGGAATAGGATTTAAGGTTATAAGGGAACTCCACCGATAAAGTTCTGTCTAAGGCTAGGGGTATTTAAGTTGACGGTTTACGAAACACCTCCTACCTGAGAACTGATCCGAAACTGACGTTGAATTAACCTTATTTCTATTAATTAGGAGATGCCACTAGGTAAATTAAATGATTTAATATACCTAGAAACTTTAGAGTAATGTTTTATTATAAGAGTTATAATAAGAATAGACTTAGATAGATTCATTTAGCTGGAATTTAGCTAAGTACAACACACTGTAAATTAATATAACATTTTAGTGGGAGAAAAATGGTATATATGATATATCAATTTTTAGCTCTTACATCCCTAAAAGTTCACACGTGAGATTCATCCTCTGTTTCATGTCACCCTGGGAGCGGCCTCCCTTTGGAGAGTGTTTGTAT
This sequence comes from Cucumis hystrix, assembly GCA_025688845.1. NCBI lineage: Eukaryota > Viridiplantae > Streptophyta > Magnoliopsida > Cucurbitales > Cucurbitaceae > Cucumis > Cucumis hystrix. The sequence continues at coordinate 11,996,115 of CM046886.1, forward strand.
GGGTCAATAACAAGTTCAATAGGGGAAATGTTCATAGTAAAAGGGAGAAGGACGCGTGTTAATGTATCCTAACGGTCTCCTCCATTAGGTTGCACCGTGAGATTTCTATGATCCGCCTGCGTGTCGTCCTAGAGTGACCATCCATTCGGAGGGCCTGATTATAGAAGTCAGAACAACGCAAACTCCAGAAATGGATAGGGTTTCTTAGGTTAATCTTGAACAGTTGTCTTTCCTTTCGGTAGCTTGTTGAAACATACCTCTGGGATCTAAAAGTTGTAGGATCACACTTACGAGATAAATTAAATTAGCTAATGAATCCATGACCCAACAACGGTAGCTAAGAATGATAAGAATATGAGTTATTCTGGTATTAGTTATTATGTGAGATTGTCTTAATTTAGTGAGGAGTAGCTGATCACCCTTCGGTGGCTATTGCTCTAAACTTCTGAAGTATCGTTGCAAAAACTAAATCATTTGTTTGATTAGGGTTCTTTGATTGCTAGTTTTTGCTGAATTAATTGGATTATTTTGTGTAATGGGTTAAGACAAAGATAACTAATATGGTCAATTGATTGTTTCAATGTCTTTTTCATTCATTCTACTGCTTAAAAATGAAATATTAACCGATGAAAATTATACGACGTGAAAGTCAAACTTAAATATGATTCTGGTTAATGATGATCTGCGCTTCGTCATAATGGAGGAATGTCCTCTTTCCCCTGCTTGAACTGCATCTCAAAATGTCAGGGATGCATATAACAATTGGACAAAGGCCAATGACAAGGTCCGCGTCTATCTCTTTTCCAGTATGTTTGACATACTAAGCAAGAAACAAGAGACCATGGTCACTGCATGTCAGATCATGGACTCCCTCCAAGAGATGTTTAAGAAGAACAAAAAAAAAAAAGGTAAATATGATTTACTTGTCTTAGAAACATGTTTAGTGGAAAATGACCAAAATGCCTGGATACTTGATTTAGAAGCCACTAGCCATGTTTGCTCTTCTGTAAAGGAAACTAGTTCCTTTAAGCAGCTTGAGGAGAGTAAGATGACTCTCAAGGTTGCAACGGGAGATGTCATTTCAACTTGTGCAGTGAGAGATGTTAAGTTGTCTTTCAGAAATAGATTCCTGTTTTAAAAAACTTGTACATAGTTTCTAAGATTAAAAGGTATCTTATATGTATTTCTTGTCTTATTGAACAATCATATTCTTTATGAAGTGTTCATTTCTAAGAATGGGGTACATATTTATTTTGCTAAGCTTGAAGGCAACTTGTATGTATTAAGACCTAATGAAACAAATGCAATTTTAAATCATGAGATATTTAAAACTCCTAATACTCAAAATCAAAGGCAACAAATTTCTCCTAATAACAATACCTATCTTTGGCACTTAAGATTAATCCACATTAATCTCGATAGGATCGGGAGATTGGTAAAGAGTGGACTTCTAAATAAGTTAAAAGATGATTCATTGCCTCCATGTGAATCTTGTCTTGAAGGAAAGATGACTAAAAGACCTTTTACTGGAAAAGGTTATAGAGCCAAAGAGCCCCTAAAACTTATAACATTCAGACCTCTGTGGTTCGATGAATGTAAAAGCTAGAGGAGGTTTTGAATACATAATCTTTTTTATAGATGATTATTCAAGGTAGGATTATTTATACTTAATAGGGCATAAGTCTGAAACTCTTGAAAAATTTAAAGAGTATAAGGCTGAAGTTGAAAATCTATTAAGTAAAAAGATTAAAATACTTTGATTCTATCAAGGTGGAGAGTACATGGATTTGAGATTTTAGGACTATATGATAGAACTTGAAATCTAATTCCAACTCACAGTACCTGGTACATCTCAACAAAATGGTGTATCGAAAAGGAGAAATAGAACTTTGTTTGAGATGGTTCGTTCAATGATGAGCTATGCTAAATTGCCTAGCTCATTTTGGGGGTATGCAGTGGAGATTGCAGTTCATATCTTGAACAATGTTTCCTTAAAGAGTGTTTCTAAAATACCTTTCGAGTTACAGAGAAGACGTAAACCTAGTTTAAGTCATTTCAGAATTTGGCGTTGTCAAGCTCATATGTTAGTGACAAATTCCAAGATGTTGGAAAAACGTTCAAGGTTATGCCAATTTATTGGTTACCCTAAATAAACGAGAGGTGGTCTATTCTTTGATTAATAAGAAAACAGAGTGTTTGTATCGACAAATGCTACTTTCTTGGAAGAAGACTACATGAGAGATTATAAACTATTGAGCAAATTAGTATTAAGTGAAGCGACTAATTCATCAATAATGGTTGTTGATGAAGCTGGTCCATCATCAAAAGTTGATGACACCAACATATCAGGTCAGTCTCATCCTTCTCAGTCGTTGAGAATGCCTCGACGCAGTGGGAGAGTTGTATCACAACCTAACCATTACTTGGTAATCGATACTCAGGTTGTCATACTAGATGATGGCATTGAAGATCCATTGTTTTATAAACAGGCAATGAATGATGCAGACAAGGACCAATGGGTCAAAACCATGAACCTTGAAATGGAGTCTATGTGCTTCATTCATTGTAGGTGCTTGTAGATCTACCTGGAGGGATGAAACCTATAGGGTGCAAATGGATCTAGAAGAGAAAGAGAGATTCAGCTAGGAAGGTACAGACCTTCAAAGCTAGAGTTGTAGCAAAAGGGTATACCCAAAGGGAAGGGGTTGACTGTAAGGAAACTTTTTCCCCTGTTACTATGTTAAAGTCTATAAGGATTTTCTTGTCCATAGCCATTTTGTATGATTATGAAATATGACAAATGGATGTCAAGACTGCTTTTCTAAATGGCAATCTTGAAGAGAGTATCTTTATGTCTCAGCCCGAGGGGTTCATAATCCAAGGTCAAGTGAAAAAAATTTGCAAGTTGAATCGATCCATTTATGGGTCGAAACAAGCATATAGATTTTGGAACATTAGATTTGGAACTGCAATCAAATCTTACGATTTTGACCAAAATGTTGATGAACTTTGTGTATACAAGAAAATCAACAAGGTAAAGTAGCTTTCTCAGTTCTTTATGTGGACGTTATCTTTCTCATTGGAAACAATGTAAGATACCTAACTGACGTTAAAACTTGGCTAGCAGCCCAATTCCAAATGAAAGATTTGAAAGAGGCACAATATGTTCTAGAGATCCAAATCATAATGGATCATAAGAACTAAACTCTAGCACTGTCTCAAGTTACCTATATCGAGAAAATGTTGGTTCGATATTCGATGCAGAACTCTAAGAAGGATTTATTACCTTTCAGACACGGGGTTCACTTGTCTAAGGAACAGTGTCTTAAGACACCTCAAGAAGTTGAGGATATGAGACGTATTCTCTATGCCTCAACTGTGGATAACTTAATGTATGTTATGCCCTGCAGTAGGCCAGACATATGTTATGCAGTGGGAATAGTCAAGAGATATCAGTCCAACCCAGGGTTAGATCATTGGATGACAGTTAAAATTATTCTCAAGTATCTAAGATGAACGAGAGACTACATGCTTGTGTATGAAGCTAAGGATTTGATCCTTACAAGATACACTAATGTTGATTTTCAAACCAATGGGTCAAAACCATTAAAGCATGCTTAGCCTTTAAGTCTTAATAAGAAAACTAGTTTCTTAATTATTTTTGCCAATGTACTGGTATTTTGAGATTTCCAAATTAATTTGAGGAATGGTTTTGTAAAATCTTCCACTGCCATGGGCTTTTATCCCTTCACTTTGGAGGTTATTTTGTCTAGTTTCAAGCCCAACGCCTAGCAACTCCATACATCACTTTGTTCTTTAGTGGTTCTTTACGCCCACAAGCTTCCTCTCGCCTAGTACAATTCCAACGCCAAACACTTAGTAATATATGGAGTTGCTATTGTCTTTTAGAAGAACCTATTTGCATTTGTTTTTGTTCTTTCAAACTAGAGTGGTGTTTCGAGAAAAATTCTTCCTCAAACAATTCTTTAAATTTCCTCCAACTTTGATCTTTCCACCATAAACAAACTTCTTTCATTTCTTCCTACTAATCTCTTGCTTCTCCTCTTAACATATTTTCTGCTAATTTGACTTCCTCATCTTCAGGGCATCTAATAATTCTGAACCAATCAATCAATCAATCTACTGATCAACTCATCTGCTTTAATTGAACTAGTTGACCTCCTAAATATTTCAACTCTTAAAGCTTCTAATTCCCTGCTAGTACACTTGTTCATATAATCCATTTGATCTTCGAGTAACAAGATTTCCTTTTCCTTAACAATTTATAAAAACAAAATTTTTACTTACATTACTTTTGGCAAGATTGTGGTCTAATCACTACTTACATACTTTGCCAACCAGCATGTGGAGAGTCCATTCTGTACTTGGAAAGAGGGAAATCATTTTTGAAAGGGCATGTCGAAAGACTTAGTGAGAAATGATTTTATAAAATAGGTTTTCGTGAACATTTTATTCTAAATCGAAGCTTAAATACATTTATTGGTAAACAATCATAACATGAAACTTGAAGCATTTACATAGCTTTTTGAAGACAGTCATCCATAGTGACAAGGCGAGAATTGACATGCAAAAAGATTATGCAAAGAGTAGGTAAGGTCGTTATCAATGAAGGGTACTCACCTAAACGCCTTGACGAAAAATTATTTATAGTTACCCTTGATTTTACCGCAGATAGAAGCAAGCAAGGGTGTCGAACCCAAGGGAGTGATTGATTTTTCCTTTAATGAAATGCTTGAAAATATAGAGATTAGTAACAAATGGAAGACAAAAGTATTGAGAACAAATTGGGGAAAATTGTAGGAGGGAATGAGAAGGGGAGTTTGGTATGCAAAACAATTCACAAAAAAAAGGAGATACTAGATATTGAATTCCAAGATGGTAAGTGAGGAATGGGCTTAGGCTTACATCAAATCTTATAATTGAATCAAAGAAGTTAAGAAAATTGAATTATGCATAGCTTTAAAGAGATTTTGATTCAAGGTTACCTTGCAAGATCAAATTTCTTGATCTTGGAAGGAATTCTTGAATCAAAATTAAAAAAAAACAAGTAAAGAATTTCAAGGGGTTTAGTTTGATCATTGCAACTCTAACTAAACCCATTATTCTTTTCTTTAAAAGAAAACACGAGATGGATCAACAACAACTTTATATTCAAGGAATCAAAGAGAAATTAATTTGTGCACAAAAAAGGTATTCAATTTAATTCCAAGAATTATCAAAATCAATTGAAATCCAAAAGAGGCATTACACAATTCTAAAATTGGGAGAGATAAAATGAAGAATCATGGAAATTTTGTATATAAGCAAGAAAATCAACTAATCTTGCATTAATTGAAATACTAGGGGTAAATTGCTTACAATATTGAACCAAAAATTCAAAAAATCAAGAATCAAGATTACAAAATTCAATAAAATTGAATTAAACATCCAACTCTTGATGCAATTTATTATTGATTCTAACAAAAATTACATGGAAATCAAAGACTAATCAAACCCTAATTATAAAGAAAAAAAATCTAATTAATCAAATTCTCAAAGATTGGAAATGTCTAAGCCCAATTTACCTCAAAAGATTAGCCTTCCATCTTCAATATTTCTGGAAAAATGGTTGAAGATAAAAAATTATAGAGAGAGGGTAGATAAATTGGAATTTGGAGTAATTTTGGAGGGTATTGTGAATTGTATTGAATTGAAATTGTGAAATTAGGGGTTAATTGAGGGTATTTATAGGGAGAGATAGAGGAAATGGGCCAAAGTGTATTTCTAAGCCCATATCCAAGAAGAAAAGATGAAAATTGGAGTAATTTCGGAAGTTTGGATATTAATTACAAAAATGCCACGAAAAAAAATGGAAAAAAATAAAATTAAGTTGGCTGGGATTCGAACTCGGGTGGCTAAGAGGCGCACGGGCTAAGATTGCGCCACGTGGCGCAAGGAGAATAGTGGGATTTTTGAAGACACGGATTGAGGGAAATATGTATAAATATTATGCATGAAGGGAGATTCGAACCCGTGATCTCGAGGATAGGTGTGCGCGGCTGAGGGGTTGACACGTGTCAACCACTTCAATATTTACGAAAATTCCCCTTATGATTAATTTGCCCGTTCTCCTTCGTTTGAACTCCGATTTAGGTGATTTTCGTGTCGTTGGGTTCGTATCGGAGTCTACTTCATATTCTGCATAAAAATATAGAAATAGTGAAATTTTGCATAAAGAATGCGAGAATAGGCTATCTTTAAAGGGGTCAATATTTGTCCCAACACATAGCCACTAGCAGTATTTATCCCCTTCGTCCGAAGATGGAACAGTCGTTGGGTAGCTAACCCTCCTCATTAAGGCATAAAAATATACCCTTCTTGATGGCCCATAAACTATAGGCTTGTCAACCCTACCATCAGTATGGAGTTAACCACTTGCATACAATATGTCTCATGAAATATTCGGGCATGGATAAAAACATTTGAAAACATTGAAATATTCTTGAAAGTTTTGAAATATTTCCTTGATCATGAAATCATTCAAACATGGGATAACTTGAATAACAGTTCATAAGAATTTATCATAAAGCATAACTTGAAATAATGACTTGAAATCATGCTCATAAATCATTTTACAATTAATTTGAGTCCAGGATTGAACACAAGGAATTTAAGGTCTTAAGTTATCCTATTGCAAAGCCAAATCATGTGGTATAAGCTATATAGTAAAACATATGAACAATATATTTTCTATTCTAACTATTTACACTATGGTGCTTGGGTGGTGAAAGGTGAGCATGGTGAATTGAGGAAGATGAATAATTGAACTCATTATAGACATGGTGGGGAAGGAATAGTCTAATTATCTAAACACAATAAATTGTGCGTAGTGATTCAAGTCGATACAAAGCATGTTTAACTCTGATTAGGGCCAACTGCCTCTCGGCGCTTTTCACCATACTTGCTTGTCTTTCGGGATTCAAATACACAAAGTTCAACTATGATTTATACATAATAATTTTATAAGAATTCTAAGTTGTCTCTTCTTGATTAAGGCGGATAACCTTTCAGTGCTTTTACCACACACATTGTTAATTCCGAAATGAATGCAAAGAACAAACTTGGCAATAAGATTGCATTGCTACAACCTTTTTTCCAAAAGCATAGTTAATTGCGTGTTTTCATTTGTCAAATGATTACAATCAAAACTATTGTTCTTCTCTCAAATATACAATATTCTTGGCATCCACACTTAACTCAGTAAAACCCAAAACACAGATACTATGATTCTCTAAGCATTAAAACACACTCTATTGATATCAAGTTAGTTAAACAGATCAAATAAGGCAAGATACATAAATACAGAAGAATAAAGGAAGAAGTTAAATGCATTGAATAAAATAACTTTAGGCATTTCGGCCATGGAATACATATTACAATAAAGTACAATATAAAAACAAAATGGAAGATAAAAGAAGGAACTACCCCTCAAAGTATGATTTCTCATCCTCTTTGGATTTATTTTTTGCCTATTGATGATAGGGAAGATGAAGGGGGAAGAACTCTCTCTCTTTCTTTTGTGCAAGGCTCTCACCTCGAAACTCAGGGAAAAAGAGGATGAATGATGTCAGAACTTGCTTTCCTACCAAATTTGTGCACATTGTTCTTAAAGTGAGAGGCCTCATTTATAGGTGAGAGTTGATGTTGACAAGACACCATTCGTTATTAATGCCTCTGAAAAGCTACAACGGCCCCTCGCAAACATCCTTTTATTCTTTTTCCTAACTTTTGCACCAACCAATTTTGTTTGCTAGTGCATTAAACGCCAAGCTGAATTCTTTGGTCTCGCATTGGCTGAACGCGTTTTCTAGTGTAGAAGTTATTTCGCCAAGCTTCACTTGGTTTGCCTAAAATCTTATGATAAGAGCACTAAAAAGCAGTAAAATAAGGATAAGGCTCCTTTGCGTCATGTTATTTGTAAGTTAATTAAATCTCCTACTTTTTCCCTTGTTTTGTTCTATTCTTATGCTTTTAAACTTCATTATTTTACATAAAGGTTATAATAACTTGTATTTCTACAAGTTATCACCACACTACAAGACTTTCGCAGCCGTCTTTTGTCATCCAAAGTGTCCTCTGTATGGTGCTTCATGACACTTGACGAGTATCTCGGTTGTTTCATATTCAGAGACACATTGCCTCAATATTTGGTTTGGCCCTAATTTGTAAAGAAAGGGCTAATCCCATCTATAAAAACAACACTCATGAAATATCTTTCTCTGTTGGCTGTTGAAGTTTGGTTGCCATGTTTTGCATACCAAGTAGTTTACTATGTTTGCATACCAAGGTTCTTTTGCTTCAACACTGAAGAGTTGCTCATCAGAAAATCCATCTTCAATTTCTTTCTTCTCGTGTTTGAATTTTTCATTTCTAAGATGAGACAAGTGATTCGCCACCTGGTACTGGTGACTTTTGCGATCTATAATCTCCAAATCAAACTCTTGAAGCAATAAAACTCATTTGATTAATTGTGGCTTCACATCTTTCTTCTCCATAAGATATATGATCATAAAATGATCAAAGTGTACTAGTAACTTTGGAGCCCACAATGCAGCTTCTAAAATTTTCAACAACAAAAACTACCGAGAGCAACTCCTTCTCTGTAGTGGTGTAATTCCCTTGGGCCTCATTGAGCGTCTTGCTCGGGTAATAGATAAGGTCGATCAGTTTGTCTTTCTTTTGACCTAGTATAGCTCTTACTGCCACATCACTCGAGTCACATATGAGTTCAAATAGTTGTGATCAATCAGGTGTGATGAGGATAGGCGCTGAGGTCAATGCGTCTTTCAAAATATGAAACTCCTGATTGCATTTCTTATGAAAGTTGTAGGGTTGATCGACATATAACAGATTACTAAGAGGCTTGGTACTTTGGGAGAATCCTTTGATGAATCTTCTATAGAATCCCTGCCGTCCTAAAATGCTCCACAATTGTTTGATGTTTGAAGGCAGTGGCAACATACTCACCACATCAATCTTCATTGGGTCCACTTCTAATCCAGCTCCGAATATCTTGTGGCCCAGCACAATTCCCTCGCTGACCATGTAGTGACACTTCTTTCAGTTTAAAACGAGTCGTTTATCTTTACATTTCTCCAAAACTTCTTCCAAACTACTCAGATATTCTTTAAAGAAGTCCCAAATACTGAAAAGTCATTCATTAATATCTCAAATAATCTCTCCAAGAAGTATGAAAAGATAGCTATCATGCAGATCTGGAATATCCCAAGCATATTGCATAAGTCGAAAGGCATGCTGATAACATGTATAAACACCTGTTATTATTGCCTCTTTTATTAGAATAATGAGGCTAAAACGCATAAGAGGGGGACCAAAATGTGCAACTTATATTGTAAATTCATAAGTACTTAGTAATACATCTTACATAAGTACCATACCTGTTTTATGCGATTTCCATGTCTTAACGCAGAATGATTAGAAAGAAAGAAACTAGTGAATCACAAGCGACATCTCGCACAACGGCTACACAATGGGAACTCGTTTGGCAACTAACACCTCTACGTGAGGAACCATATCATCATGTGAGGAAGATTCACTAAACGACAAGGATGGTAGTTGAAGTTGATGTAATGTGACAAGGCTGCAATCAACCCTGACATGCTCAGAGGAACAAAAATATTTCCACTAAAAGTGCCTATAAAAGAGCTCCTTCTTCACCAAGGAAAGCACGCTTGAATAAGCAGAAAAATAGAGTGGATATTTCGGAACACCTGTATGGGTCAAGGTCTTCCTTTTCGCTGGTTGTAAAGAGTTTCTTCTTCTTATCCGCTCATACTGTAAGTGAGAGCTTAGAGTCTGAACAGAGAGAAGTTCATCTCTCCATTTCCCCTACCTTGTATTCATTTCCATTCTCTTTTTCTTTCATTTTTGTATTTCTTTGTAATATATGGTGTTCATATTGTACAATGGTCGAAGGCCTACATTCTTTAAAATATATTACATGTTTCTACCACTTCAATCCATCATTTTTTGGCTTTTCACTTGTCAATGTGCTATTAGTAGTTAGGTTTGCGAAAAGTTTTTGATAAGAAGTTTAACTTATAATTCGTATTGCGTTAGTTGAGCTAATCTCATCGCTGGGCTAGCATAAGTTGCCAACTACCCGAGAGGGTAGGTAGCAAGGACATGACTAACACACATAAGAGAGAGTCTCCTCTCCCTTTGTGAGATAACTTCCATCATTTGTATATGAGAGGTGAACAAGTATGGACATTAGGCACCGAGAGGTTGTTGTCCTTAATTGCAAAGCTCTATACACTTTATATATGAATTCTTCTAGATATATCTCTCATAATCACACTTAATCATATGGATCCCGACATGTGACCAAGTGTGGCATTAATGACTTTGAGAGGAGCACACCTTAATTATAAGTTGGTTGAGCGAGCTATATCGAATCGAGTTGTCGCATTACTTAATCGATTACAATGCATAGACATTCCTTCACCTTTCCTCGCATACAAGTTAGTTCACATTTCCATCTCGTCATCCATATTCCCCCTTACATAATCTCTAGGCGTAGACATTTAGTGGTAGTCTTTTTCTACATTTCTTTTATATCATTTTTTATTCTTTAATTCTTTTATACTGCCTAGATGATAAGTAAGCCTAGAACTAATATCTTTAACCAATTCCAAGTGTTTGACCCTGGATCACCCAAGTAAACCTACTGTTTCGCTTGCACTTTGGCAAGTAGTAGGAAAACTTGTACTCAATTAGGACTTAACTGTGACGTGATATGGAGAGACATAGTGAGTAACTCGCATTTAGTGAACATGCTTTGACCCTAGTGAACATGCTCAGTGATATATCACCTAAACTAAATATAATTTTCATTCACCATTTACCAACACTAAGTCCTGGTTGTTGAAGATAATCAACGCTTTAACCAATCGACACCAAGTTTTTGGCATCGTTGCTGAGGAATTGATTTTTTAAATATTATAGTAGAGTTTTACTTCGATTTTGGGCAAAGCATTTGACCCTAGTGAATCGCGCGTTTAGCTAAAGATCACGCAAAAAGGTTCAAGGTACTGAAGTAATATGTAATTGCTTGAACCCACCCCAGGATCAGTGTATCTTTTGGTGAGTAGCCAAGAGGAATCTCAATGGATGCGCTCAATCGCAAATGAAGATGAGAACCTCTATGAGGGTGTCAAAGAAGTTGTCCTCGCATAAAGTTGATGAAATTTTTATTTCACCGAGTCATGCAATAAGAACCAAGAGAGATCATTTGAACATTGCGATGAATGATTAGGGGCAAAGACTTATTGCAATGAACAATCAAGATGTAGAGAGTCATGATGCAAGCAATTTACAGAGTTTAGAAATCTTGCTGTCAAGAAAGCTATACGGAGCAAAAGCGATGATACCATAGTCCTTCCCCGCCAAAGAACATGAACGTATGGATGCATCTATAATGTATAATTCTTCCATCTTTACTAAGGATTGCATCCCTATATTTTTGTATATACTCATACTGGTATACCTCTATAATTATTCTTATACTTGTAAATTAGTTTTGTATATATTCTTCGTCTAACACTGGGGATCGTTCATTAGATCGTGAAATTATAGGCTCATAAGATAAGATACATGCAATGATGCCAATCTATGAGAAAGGTCGAGTCAAAACACAGCAAGAAGTCTGACCTTATCGTACGATATGGCTGAGTTTAGGTTTCGTTGGGAAGCATTAGGGTTTTTAGGTAGTGACAAGAGCAAAATTTTTATGCAAAAAGTAAAGAATTATGCAAAGTATGTAGGCAAGGTCATTATTATACACAAGTGTGTTCGAAAATGAAAATTATTGTAAAATGGTACTTACCTAGTTTTGCTTGGACAAAAAATATTTGTAGTCTACCCTTTACTCTTACTGTAGATAGGTGCAAGCACGGGTGTCTAACCCAAGATAATGTAGGCTAAGATATTTTCTTGAATAAAAGCTTCAAACAATTGAGATTAGTAACAAAAAGAAAAGAAAAGCATTGAAAACAATTTGGGGGAAATTAAGAGAGGCCAAGTATTAAGGGGAAATTTAAATTGCAACTCAATTCACAAGAAATATGAATTAAAGATTGAAATTCAATAAGAAAAATGAGAAATGAGCTTAGGTTATTAATCTATTCTTATCATTGAATCAAAGATGATTAAGAATTGAATCATGCTTAATTAAGAGGGGTTATTTGATTCAAGATTCTTCATGATATCAACTTGTCTGATCTTAGAAAAATCTTGATCAAAGTTCAAGAAAAGAGATGATTTCCATAGGGGGTTAGTTTAATTCTTGCAATATTAACTAAAGCCCCAGCTTGCTCTTCAAAGAAAACTACAAGTTCATTCATAATTTTTCAATCAAGGAATTAATTGTGACAAAAAAAATGCAATTAATTTCCAAGAATTTGACAAGAAGGAATTCATCAAGCAACATTCAATTTCAAGAATTGGTGAAAAACAATCAAGAATAAAATAAATTTTTGTATAAAGAAAAGTAATCCAATTAATCTTGCATTAATTACGATACTGAAGTATTTTGCATACAAAGATTGGATCTAAATCTAAAATCAAGAAAGAGATTGAGTAGAATTATAGGAATTGATACAAGGTTTATTTCTTGATACAAAAATTGTTGATCCCAACAAAAAATTTACATTAAAATCAAAATTGACTCAAAACCTAATTATATGAAAAATTAAATAACACAAATTCTCAAAGAATGGATTAACCTAAGCCCACTTACCTCAAGAATTTTAGCCCTCCATCATGAAGATTTCTGGAATTTTAATTGATGAGAAAATATGCTAGAATGGGCTTAAAGATTATGAAAATTGGGAGAAATTTAGTGAATTGGGGGTAATTTTTAAGAAAATGGTAAATTGATTGTTGTAATTAGGGGTATTTATAGAAAAGAATGGAGATAACTGCCAATGAGCCTCGAAACGACCAACTTGAGGACCATTTTTTGGTGTTTTTTTATGGAATTTTGGCAAAATTTCATAAAGTTGGCTTTTAATTATGAAAATACCACTCAAAATAATAGAAAAAAATTGAATTACATTGGGGAGACTCGAACCAAGGTGGTTGAGCGCGTGGCTTCAGGGAGTGCCACGTGTCAACAGCGGAATGGGAGAGACGAAACGAAGAAGGCGGGCGGCATGAAGATTAAAAAAAATTAAGATTAAAATTGCCTTGGCTGGAGTTCAAAGTCTTGACTTTGGAGTGGAGCGCGCGCATGTGGAGCTTACACGTTGCGAGGCTTTTCCATTATTTACCAATTTGCTCATGATTTTTGTTTTGCCTGTTCTCATTTGTTTGAACATCGAATAAGGTGATTTTTATGTCGTTGGGTTCATATCGAAGTCTATTTTCATATTCTTCACAAAGTATCAAAATAATAAAAATATGAATGATATGTATTGAGAATAAGATACATATTAATGGTTCAATATTTGTCCCAATAGAGAGTATGAAACATCTCGTCGCCCTTTAAAGTTCTTAAACTTTCAAAGAGCAATGAATACATCATAACTCGAGCCATGAGTCATTTTTCTGGATTATCATGCCACATTTAATACGACAAGACTTTAATCGGGCCGTAACCAACTCGTTAACCCTAATTAAGACTGCTTATTTAAACTAGAGTGAAACCTTAAACTCCAACCACTAGCCTAACAAAGTTCTCTACTACACATCAGGATATGTTGCTTCGATCATCATTATGTTTAAGTTGTTTCTCTCGTTTCCCTCTCAAGTGGCAAGCACTCGCACTTAGAATATATGGTACATGAGTAAATATTCTCATTTTGATGGATATGTATGGGAAGAAGGGAAGGGGGAGATACGCTTAAACTATTTATGAACCGTAGAGTAAGAAGCTTTCAGAGGACTTTTAACTGTCTTAATAATTCAAGCAATTTTTTGATCCTCACTACTTTGAATCATATCTCTCTCTCTTTTCCTTACTTCATGTCGTTCATTATGAATAACAGTTCACCTTGCTTTGTAATTTCTTTTCTCACTATTGGTTTAAATTGTATTTTTCTTCTTCCCTTTTTAGGACCTGGTTGCCCAAGCAAGCCCATCCGACACACTAGTTGAACATATTCAATTTTTGTGGACTTGTATCGGAATAAGAAAAGAGAAAACTACAATTTAGATTAATAGTGATCTATACACTGTGAGCTCCTCGGTAAAAGAACCAATTGGACCATTTTCGTTTTTATTTAAACCCGCATCACAACAACAGAAGGAGAGAAGAAGATGATAGAAAAGATGGTAACAGAATATCAAATCAACAACCACCTTCACCTTCGTCGCTTAGAAATAGTTGTTCAAGTTTTGTTACTTTGTGATTACTTTTTGTAACTCTCTTGTCTGTATAGTTATAATTCTTTTAATAAAAGAATACTTACCAGTAGTCTGTCTGTGTTAAGTTTTCTATCTATCTTGTATATTCTATTTGTAGAGTGCCTTTGGCAACATAGGTTTTCATTCTTTTCAAGTTGGGGAAAACGAGAATTGGTTCTAATAATTTCTAGACAAAGAAAGCTAGGGTTTTTCACGATGAGGTCATCTCTCGTGAGAAGGTTAGCGTTAGATCGCATTAGGCACTTTGACCTTCTCGTAAGTAGTTCAGTAATGATTAAACTGCACATTGAGAACCAAACGCGAAGAAGGAGAATCTTCTCAACTGCCACCTCAGCAGTAGTTGAACGACAAGGATGGTAGTTGAAGTTGATGTAATGTGACAAGACTGCAATCGACGTTGACATGCTTAGAGGAACAAAAATATTTCCCGCCAAAGTGCCTATAAAATAGCTTCTTCTTCACCAAGGAAAGCACACTTAAATGAGCAGAAAAACAAAGTGAATATTTCGAGGGCCAGTATGGGTCAAGGTTTAGAGAGAAGGGCGAAAAGGAATAACCTTATCGCCGACTGTAAAGATCAGTTTCTTCTTCTTCTGTCATACTGTAAGTGATAGCTTAAATTCTGAATGGAGAGAAGTTCATCTCTCCGTTTCTCCTAGCTTGTATTCATTTCCATTCTATTTTTCTTTTATTTTTGTATTTCTTTGTAATAAATGGTGTTCATATTATACAATGGTCGAAGGCCTACATTCTTTAAAATATATTACATGTTTCTACCAATTCACTCCATCATTTCTTGGCTTTTCACTTTTCAATGTATTATTAGTAGTTATGTTTATGATAAGTTCTTGATAAGAATTTTAACTTATAATCCCTATCACATTAGTTGAGCTAATATCATCACATGGCCAACTTAAGTCGCCAACTACCCAAGAGGGTAGATAGCAAGGACATGGCTAACACACGTAAGGAAGAGTCTCCTCTCTCTTTGTGAGATAACTTCCATCATTTGTATCCCGAGAGGTGATTAAGGTGAATATTAGGCACCGAGAGGTTGTTATCCTTAATTACAAAGTTCTATACAATTTATAAGTGAAATCTTCTAGATATATCTCTCCTAATCACACTTAATCATATGGATTATGAGGGACCATGTGTGGCGTTTAATGACTTTGAGAGGAGCAAGCCTTAATTATAAGTTGGCTAAGCAAGTTATATGGCATAGAGGTGTCACATTACTTAATCGCATTACATTTAACATTCCTTCGCTCTTCCTTGCATACAAGTTGGTTGGCATTTCCATCTCGTCATCCATATTCCCCGTTATAGAATCTCTAGGCGTAGACATTTAGTGGTAGTTTGTTCCTACATTTCTTTTATACAATTATTTATTCTTTAATACTTTTATACTGTCTAGATGATAGGTAAACTCTAGAACTAATATCTTGAATCAATTCCCTATGTTTGACCCTGGATCACATAGGTAAACCTTGTGAGACCCGTTTTTAATTTGAGTATAGAAAGTAAAATTTGGCTAAGTATTAAGAAGTTGGCATTTGAATAAATCCGCGAAAAGGATTAAGCAATAAAATATTTTATGGTTAAGTATACGTTTTTGCATTTAAGCGGGTAGTTCGTGAAAGAACTTATGCGATAAGAAGAGAAAACGTCTTCGTGTAAGTTAAAGAAGTGTAAGTTTTGCTTGAATTGACCGTGTTAAGTTTTTCGCATTAAAAAAGTGTTTGACGTTCAGTACGACTTCTGTTGCTTTATGTTCTCTCTTTGTATTTAAAAGGTTTTGAGGTTCAATTAGTTGATAAGAAAATTTCAAGGCTATAACTAAGTCGCACCACCCTTTACTTCAGTGTTTTGATCGAATTGCGGTTAAGGGTGTGACAAACTTACTGTTTCGCTTGCACTTGAACAAGCAGTATGAAAACTTGTACTCAATGAGGACTTTACTGTCATGCGATATGTAGAGATATAGTGAGCAACTCGCATGCAACTCGCATGCTCAATGATATATTGCCTACACTGAATATAATTTTCATTCACCATTTACAACCACTAGGTCCCAGTTGTTGAAAAGAATCAACACTTCAACCAATCAACACCTCATACGACCAATTGTAAATGTGTCAAAGGGACATGTGAAAGTAATCTTATATTAATCTTTCGGTGCAATCATGTTCTTATTGTAGCCAGAATAACCATCCATGAATCAATTCAATTCTTTTCCAACAAGCATGTCCAACATTATGTCAATGAAAGACAAGTGGATGTGGTCTTTCTTTATTGCCGCATTCAGCTTGCGGTAGTCCATGCAAATCCTCCACCTCGAGAGACTATTTACGCTAGGATCAATTCACCCTTCCTAGCTCGTAAAAGGCAATGAGATTTATTTATATTGGTTGTAATTTGAAATGTTCAAATTTACTTTGGGAATTGTTTAATGTATAGTGATACAGTATAGTATAAAGTCTGTGAAACTTTATTATAAAAATTTAATTTTGGATATGATTCAAAATTAATTTATGAGAGATAAAATATTTGAACGAGTTCAAATATTAATTTAATGTGAATTGGATTCATCTTAAAATTATTGATTATGAGAGAAATTTATATTTGAATATGATTTAAATTTAATTTAAGTTAAATATCTTATATTAAACTTAGCTATTAATTAATTGGAGAATTAATTAATAATTAATTTTATTTAATTAAATTTATAAAATGATATTTCAGAGATATTCATTCAAATAGGATTTGAATGAAATATTAATGAAATATGATATTAATTAATTATATTAATATACATCTATAAGATATTGGAGAGATATTTATTCAAATAAGATTTGAATGGAATATTAATTAAATATGATTTAATTAATTATTAACTAATTGATTAATTGTTCATTAATTAGTAGATTTGATAATAGAATCTCATGATTCTCTCTTACTCCTTTTACTATTCTAAAAAGGAAAGAGAGTTATAAATATCTAGAAGAAAATAATTTTCTTTAACGAAATTTATTAAGAAAAAAGCAAAGGCTTTTTCTCTCTGCAAAAAGAAAAGGTTTTCTCTTAAATATCTCTAAACATTTTTCCATCCCAATTGGTTCCCACGAACCAATCTCATCCCATAGGATAGGAAGGTCTCTGACGGGTGGTGTTCCCAATTCGGTGATTTGTAGATTCAGAGACGCCATCGAAAATAAGTTCTCTGTATCTTTTAATTTAAAAGCATGCTTAGTTTTATATTTAGAAATTTGATTCTAAAATTTTGCCAATATATTGGTATTTTAAGATTTCCAAATTAATTTGAGTAACGATTCTTTAAATTTTTTCGTTGCCATAGGGCTTTTTTCCCTTCAATTGGTATCAGAGTCATCTCAAATTTTAATTGGGAATTTTAAAATTTGCATTGGTTTAGGTGGGATTTATTTTTGCATTATGAATGTGGTTTGCAAAATAGATGTTTTCGATTTTGGCACCTTAGATTACAGTTTTTCATTAATTTGATTAATGTAAGGACCCGTTGTTTTGGGCATTTTAATTCTGTAATCGAGTATGCAAGTATGTGTCGTTCGATGGGATTCGATGGAACAGAAGTATATTGTTTGGCGCATTTCTTAATTCCTGTATTGATGACCTCTTGCAGTTGCTGAGGAACCATCCTTTGAATGTTGAGGTCGTGGGTTCAATTTCAGTTTCACGCAAATCTCTCCGATTTTATCGCTTTATTTTATTTTAATTTTTTTTAATTAATTAAATTTATATAATAGGATTATATTAATTTGATTAATTTTTAAGGGTGACAAATTTGGTCTATTTTGTTATTAAATTTTTTATTATGTTTGATTAAATTAATTATGTCCATAATGTATGTCATATAATTTAAAATCCCACCTTAGGATTATAATTATCATGCATCATTCTTAAATATAAAAGTTATATTTTAGTTGCATGATTTTCTAAGCATGTTCATGCATTTTTATATATTATAAATGTTATAATATTTAGTATTAATGCATGATTTTGAATTTCATGAGTTATTTAAAGTATTTTGATATTTTAAATATATGAAATTGGATAAGGATGACGCATGACATTACTTAGTTAAATACAATTTGTTATATTTAAATTAATGTCTTATGGATGCTTGATTTATTTATATGTTTTTTTTAATATAAATGTTATATTAATTAAGATGAAAATCAAATTTGCATTGAGCATATTACATCCATAGATTAATATAATTGTTATATTAATATAATATTTTGCATGTTGTATGGTTTTTTTTAATTAAAATTTGTTTTAATTAGTTAAACCATAGTATGCATTTTATAGGACTAATTAAGTAATTTTATAAAGTTATAAAATTTGATAATTAGAAACCGTCAACCTATAATAAAGAGTTGCATTCAAACATAGGATCTTAGGATTAATTTGTTTTAATTTTAAAATGTTTAAAATTAAATAGACATAAGATCACATTAATTCTAATAGGATTAGAATTATATTTTTAGTTTAATGAAACTAAATAGGACAAATAGGATAAGGTTATAAGGGAACTCCACCGGTAAAGTTCTGTCTAAGGCTGGAGGTACTTAAGTTGACGGTTTACAGAACACCTCCTACCTCGGAACTGAGTCGGAACCAGCGTTGAATTAATCTTATTCCTATTAGCATAAGATGCCACTAGGTAAATTAAATGGTTTAATAGACCTAGAAACCCTAAGAATGAATAGGATTTAAGGTTATAAGGGAACTTCACCGGTAAAGTTCTGTCTAAGCTTGGGAGTTGAACCGGTAAAGTTCTGTTTAAGTTGATGGTTTACGGAACACCTCCTACCTAGGAACTGACCCGGAATCGGCTTTGAATTAACCTTGCTCCTATTAAGAATGAGATGTCACTAGGTACATTAAATAGTTTAGTGCATCTAGAAACTTTATAGTAAATTTTTTTTCATAAGAGTTATAATAATAATAGACTTAGATAGATTCATTTAGCCGGAATTTAGCTAAGTACAACAAACCCTAAATTAATAGAACATTTTAGTGGGAGAAAAATGGTATATATGATATATCAATTTTTAGCTCTCACGTCTCTAAGAGTTCACACGTGAGCTTCATATTCGACTTTTTCTCGCCCTGGTAGTGGCCTCCCTTCGAAGAGTGTTTGTATGGGTCAATAACAAGGTGAATAGGGAAAATGTTCATAGTAAGTGGGAGAAAGACGCATGTCAACGTATCCTACGGTCTCCTCCATTAGGTTCCACCGTGAGATTTCTATGATCCGCTAGCGTGTCGTTTTAGCGCGACCATCCCTTCGGAGGGCCTGATTGTAGGAGTCGGAACAACGCAAACTTCAGAAATGGATAGAGTTTTTTAGGTTAATCTTCAACAGTTGTCCTTTCCCTGCATCATTTCAGAATGTCAGAGATGCATATAACAGTTGGACAAAGGCCAATAACAAGGCCCACGTCTATCTCTTGTCCAGTATGTTTGACATACTAAGCAAGAAACACGAAACCATGGTCATTGCACGTTTGATCATGGACTCCCTCCAATAGATGTTTTAGAAGAATTAAAAAAAAAAAAAAGGAAGGTAAATATGATTTACTTGTCTTAGAAACATGTTTACTAGCCATGTTTGCTCTTCTTTAAAAGAAACTAGTTCCTTTAAACAAATCAAGGAAGGTGAGATGACTCTCAAGGTTCAACGGGAGATGTCATTTCAACTTGTGCAGTGGGAGATGTTAAGTTGTCTTTCAGAAATAGATTATTGTTTTTGGAAAACTTGAACATAGTTCCTAAGATTAAGAGGAACTGAATTTCTATTTTTCTGCTTATTGAACAATTGTACTCGGTTTTTTTTCTTTAAATGAAGCGTTCATTTTAAAGAATAGTGTACATATTTGTTCGGCTAAGCTTAAAAATAACTTGTATGTATTAAGACCTAATGAAGCAAATGCGTTTTTAAATCATGAGGTGTTTAAAACTACTAATACTCAAAATAAAAGGCAAAGAATTTCTCCAAATAACACTACCTTTCTTTGGCATTTAAGATTAGGAGACATTAATCTCGATAAGATCGAAAGATTGGTAAAGAATAAACTTCTAAATAAGTTAGAAGATGATTCGTCACCTCCATGTGAATCTTAATATAAAAAAAATTAATTAAAGAAAAAAGGACTAAAAAACCTTTTACTAGAAAAGGTTATAGAGCCAAAGAGCCCCTAGAACTTTTACATTTAAACCTCCGTGGTCCGATGAATGTAAAAGCTAGAAGAGGTTTTGAATACTTTTTTTTTTTTAATGATTATTCAAGGTATGGTTATTTATACTTAATGGGACATAAGTCTGAAGCTCTTGAAAAGTTCAAGGGGTATAAGGAGGAAGTTGAAAACCTATTAAGTAAAAAGATTAAAATACTTCTTTATGATCGAGGTAGAGAGTTCATGGATTTGAGATTCTAGGACTATATGATAGAACATGAAATTTAATCCCAACTCTCAGCACATGACACACCTCAACAAAATGGTGTATCAAAAGGAGAAATAGAACCTTGTTAGACATGGATTCAATGATGAGCTATGCTCAATTGCTTAACTCGTTTTGGGGTATGCAGTACTGATTGCGATTCATATCTGATTTGTTGATTACCCTAAAGAAACGAGAGGTGGTCTATTCTTTGATCCAAAAGAAAAAGAGTGTTTGTATCGACAAATGCTACTTTCTTGGAGGAAGACCACATGAGAGATCATTAACCACAAAGCAAATTAGTATTAAGTGAAGCTACTAATGAATCAACAAGGGTTGTTGATGAAGATGGTCCCTCATCAAGAGTTGATGAAATCAACACATCATGTCAGTCTCATCCTTCTCAACCTAACCGTTACTTGAGTTTAACTGAAATTCAGGTTGTCAAACCAGATGATGGCGTTAAGGATCCATTTTCCTATAAACAAGCAATGAATGATGTAGACAAGGACCAATGGGTCAAAGCCATGAACCTTGAAATGGCTATGTACTTCAATTCAGTGTGGGAACTTGTAGATCTACCTGAAGGGGTAACACCTAAGGGTGCAAATGGATCTATAAAAGAAAGAGAGATTCAACTGGGAAGGTACATACCTTCAAAGCTAGACTTATAGCAAAAGGGTATACCCAAAGGGAAGGGGTTGACTGTGAGGAAACTTTTTCCCCTGTTGCTATGTTAAAGTCTATAAGGATTTTCTTGTCCATAGCTACTTTTTATGTTAATGAAATATGGCAAATGGATGTTAAGATTGCTTTTCTGAATGGCAATCTTGAAGAGAGTATCTTTATGGCTCAGCCCGAGGGGTTCATAATCTAAGGTCAGGAGCAAAAAGTTTGCAAGCTGAATTGATCCATTTATGGGTTGAAACAAGCATCTAGATCATGGAACATTAGATTTGATACGGCTTACGATTTTGACCAAAACGTTGATGAACCTTGTGTATAAAAGAAAATCAACAAAGGTAAAGTAGTTTTCTTAATACTTTATGTGGACAATATCCTTCTCATTGGGAATAATGTAGGATACCTAACTGGCATTAAAACATGGCTAGAAGCACTACATTGCTGCTTGTGAAGCAGCAAAAGAAGCAGTTTGACTCAGGAAGTTTCTACATGATTTGGAAGTTGTTCCAAACATGAACATGCCTATCACTTTATATTTAGATAATATTGGGGCATATTGCTGATCCATTTACAAATACTCTCAAGGCTAAAGTGTTTAAGGGCCTTCTAGAAAGTCTAGGTCTACGAGATATGTACATTAGGTAATCTAGGACAAGTGGGAGATGTGTAATGGGTATAAGGATGCCCTAGTTTATTGTATTTGTTGTATACTTGTACATTTTACCATTTCCAATGTCAGAGGATTACTTTATTATGTATATCCCAAAGGGACTAAGGTTTTAGTCCAAGTGTGAGTTTGTTAGGATTTATGTCCTAAAACTTGTAGTTTGTAAATATAATCCATTGACCATTATTAATAAAGTGTTATTATTGTAATAATTGTTATTGATTATATTATTAGTTTTGTCTAAATAACCCAAATCCAATAAACTAACATCCTAAGTTGTTTAATGAATCTTGAACAGTATGTAGAGACATATAGGAATCAATGTTCAAGATAAGCTTAAAGGGTCTATAGTATAGGGATAAGAATTGGTACCTTATCTTGGTAACACTATTGATACGGCTCACTTTGTATTTGATACAAATGCAATGATCCAACGCGTTCGTGTGGTTGACATGCAAGTGAGGGTATCCTATGCAATGAGTTTGCATAGGATCGGACCCAAAATAGTAACCACTAGATGTAACTCAGTTAACTAGTTAGGTTTCTATTTCACTAGGATGACCTAGGTAACTTAGTATTAATCCTGAGTGTGTTATGAACTCCTGTTCGCGAGGGATTGTCCTTTGATTTGTACGGGTGAGAGTGGCCAGATCGCCGACTCAATAAGCTAATCATTTTGGAGACAAGACCGAGTGGGGAGCTGGGAACATAATTACATAAGATGGAATTCACTCCTTCCCTACTTTAAGTAGATGAGTGTTCTCTTAAATGGTGTCTTCAGGTCTTGAACAAAGGGCCCTACCCTCTCTATAGCACGAGTGGGGCTTCTATTTATTGGTAGGACCATAAACAGGTTGTTCATTGGAGGAGCACTGGTACTTAAGGATTAGAGGTAACCTAGGGGTAAAACTATAAATTGACCCAGCTGGTGTTACGAACACTCGTGAAGGACTAACTTACTGTTATTGGTCTATATCTGTGGACACAGAAATATATCTACAGTGAGAAGAGTTCAGTTGTGAGTCTTTAGTGGAGTGTACACACAGTTAATAAATATTGATTAATATGGTTAATGAGTTTAGCCAATTAATCTCAGATCATTGTATCTTCTGATCTGTAGGTCCATTAGGTCCTCTTCCTAGCTCGTAAAGGGCAATGAGATTTATTTATATTGGTTGTAATTTGAAAAGTTCAAATTTACTTTGGAAATTAGTTTAATGTATAGTGATACACTATAATATAAAGTTTGTGAAACTTTATTATATAAATTTAATTTTTGATATGATTCAAAATTAATTTATGAGAGATAAAATATTTGAACGATTTCAAATATTAATTTAATGTGAATTGGATTCATATTAAAATTATTGATTATGAGAGAAATTTATATTTGAATATGATTTAAATTTAATTTAAGTTAAATATAAGGTATTTAACTTAGCTATTAATTAATTGGATAATTACTTAATAATTTAGTTTTATTTAATGAAATTTGATTTAATTAAATTTATAAAATAATATTGCAGAGATATTCATTCAAATGAAATAGTAATTAAATATGATTTAATTAATTATATTAATATAAATCTCTAAGGTATTGGAGAGATATTTATTCAAATAAAATTTTAATGGAATATTAATTAAATATGATTTAATTAATTATTAACTAATTGATTAATTGTTAATTAATTAGTAGATTTGATTATAGAATCTCATGATTCTCTCCTACTCCTTTTCCTATTCCAAGAAGGAAAGAGAGTTATAAATATCTAGAAGAAAATAGTTTTCTTTAATGAAATTCATTAAGAAAAAAGCAAAGGCTTTTTCTCTCTGCAAAAAGAAAAGGATTTCTCTTAAATATCTCTAAACATTTTTCCATCCCAATTGGTTCCCACAAACCAATCTTATCCCAGAAGATAGAAAGGTCTACGACGGGTGGTGTCCCCAATTCGGAGATTTGTAGATTTAAAGACGTCATCGAAAGAAAGTTCTCTGTATCATTTAATTTAAAAGCATGCTTAGTTTTATATTTAGAATTTTGATTCTAAAATTTTGCCAATGTATTGGTATTTTAAGATTTCCAAATTAAATTGAGTAACGGTTCTTTAAATTTTTCCGCTGATGTAGGGCTTTTATCCCTTCAATAGCATTGGCCTTTTTTCGACGTTTTGGGAAGGAACAAAAAAACTGAGTCTGGAGCATCATTGCTTGGTTTTTGTGGGCAAAAAACATTCATATTTCTCAAAACGAGACCACCCAGTAGTTAGATGCTAACTTTCAAGACCTTTCACACTGTTCTATGTTGGGTCGTTTCTTTCTAGGCCATAGCATTGACCCTTTTTTCGACATTTTAGGAAGGAACAAAAAACCAGAGTCTGGGGCATCACTGTTCCGTTTTTGTGGGCAAAAATCTTTAATATTGCTCAAAATGAGACCACCCAGTAGTTAGATGCGAACTTTTGAGACCTTTGACACTGTTCTAACTTGGGTCGTTTCTTTTTAGGCCACAACATTCGCCCTGTTTTCAACGTTTTGGGAGAGAACCAAAAAACTTAGTCTGAGGCATCACCGTTCGGCTTTTGTGGACAAAAATATTAATATTGCTGAAAATGAGACCACTCAGTAGTTAGATGCGAACTTTTGAGACCTTTGACACTGTTCTAAGTTAGGTCGTTTCTTTCTAGGCCATAGCATTAGCTCTTTTTTCGACGTTTTGGGACGGAAGCAAAACACTGAGTCTGGGGCATCACTGTTCAGCTTTTATGGGCAAAAAACTTTAATATTGCTCAAAACGAGACCACCCACTAGTTAGATGCGAACTTTCGAGACCTTTGACACTGTTCTAAGTTTGGTCGTTTCTTTCTAGGCCAAAGCATTGGCCCTTTTTTGACGTTTTGGGACGGAAGCAAAATACTGAGTCTAGGGCATCACTGTTCGGGTTTTGTGGACAAAAAACTTTAATGTTGCTCAAAACGAGACCACCCAGTAGTTAAATGCAAACTTTTGAGACCCTTGACATTGTTCCAAGTTGGGTCGCTTCCTTCTACGCCATAGCATTGGCCCTTTTTTCGACGTTTTGGGAAGGAACAAAAAACCTGAGTCTGGGCATCATCGTTCGGCTTTTGTGGGCAAAAAACTTTAATATTGCTCAAAACGAGACCACCCAGTAGTTAGAAGCGAACTTTTGAGACCTTTGACACTCTTCTAAGTTGAATTGTTTTTTTCTAGGCCATAGCATTGGCCATTTTTTCGACGTTTTAGGACGGAACCAAAAAACTAAGTCTGGGGCATCATCGTTCGGCTTTTGTGGGCATAAAATTTTAATATTGCTTAAAACGAGACCACCTAGTAGTAAGAAGTGAACTTTCGAGACCTTTGACACTCTTCTAAGTTGAGTCATTTCGTTCTAGGCCACAGCATTGGCCGTTTTTTCGACGTTTTAGGACGGAACCAAAAAACTGAGTCTGAGGCATCACAGTTCGGCTTTTGTGGGTAAAAAATTTTAATATTGTTCAAAATGGGACGACCCAGTAGTTAGATGCAAACTTTTGAGACCTTTGACACTATTCTAAGTTATGTCGTTTCTTTCTAGGGCATAGCATTCGCCCTTTTTTTCGATATTTTGGGATGAAACCAAAAAACTGAATCTGGGGCATCACTGTTCGACTTTTGTGGTCATAAAAATTTAATATTATTCAAAACAAATCCACCCAGTAGTTAGATGTGAACTTTCGAGACCTTTGACATTGTTCTAAGTTGGGTAGTTTCTTTTTAGGTCATAGCATTTGCCTTTTTTTTGACGTTTTGGGAAGAAACTAAAAAACTTAGTCTGGGGCATCACTGTTCAATTTTTTTGGTAAAAAAATTTTAATATTATTAAAAAAAAACCACCTAGTAGTTAGATGTGAACTTTCGCGACCTTTGACATTATTCTAAGTTGGGTCGTTTCTTCTAGGCCATAGTACTGGCCCTTTTTTTAACGTTATGGGATGATACTAAAAAACTGAGTTTAGGGCATAACATTCTAAGTTGGGTAGTTTCTTTCTACGCCATAACATTGGCCATTTTGTCAACGTTTCTGGACGAAACGAAAAAACTGAGTCTGGGGCATCACTGTTAGGGTTTTGTGGGCAAAAACTTTAATATTACTCAAAACGAGACCACTCATTAGTTAGATGTGAACTTTCGAGACCTTTGACAACATTCTAAGTTGGGCAGTTTCTTTCTAGGCCATAGCATTGGCCCTTTTTTCAATGTTTACTGACGGAACCAAAAAAGTGAGTATGGGGCATCACTATTGGGATTTTGTGAGCAAAAAACTTTAATAGTACTCAAAATGAAACCAACCAGTTGTTAGATGTGAACTTTCGTGACCTTTGATATCGTTCTAAGTTGGGTAGTTTCTTTCTCGGCCATAGCATTAGCCCTTTGTTCATCGTTTTTAGACGGAACAAAAAAACTGATTATGGGGCAACACTGTTCGGCTTTTGTAGGCAAAAAACTTTAATCTTACTCAAAACAAGAGCACCCAGTAGTTAGATGTGAAATTTCGAGAGCTATGACATCGTTCTAAGTAGGGTAGTTTCTTTCTAGGCCATATCATTGGCCCTTTTTTCAACGATTTGGAACAAAACCAAAAAACTGAGTATGGGGAATCACTGTTCGGTTTTTGTGGGAATTTTTTTTAATATTACTCAAAACGAGGCCACCCAGTAGTTACATGTGAACTTTTGAGAGCTTTGACATTGTTCTAACTTGGGTAGTTGGTATTGGCCCTTTTTTCAACCTTTTTTTACAGAACCAAAAAAACTGAGTTTTGGGGCATCATTGTTCGTATTTTGTGAGAAAAAACTTTAATATTACTCAAAACGAGATCACTCAGTATTAGATGTGAACTTTCGAGAGCGTTGACATTGTTGTATGTTGGGCACTTTCTTTTTAGACCATAACATTGAACTTTTTTCAACGTTTTCGGACGAAACAAAAAATATGAGTCTGGGACATCACTGTTCAACTTTTGTGGGAAAAAAACTTTAATATTACTCAAAACGAAACCAACCAGTAGTTAGATGTTAACTTTCGAGACCTTTGACATCGTTTTAAATTGGGTAGTTTCTTTCAAGGTCATAGCATTGGCCATTTTTCAACGTTTCCGGACGAAACCAAAAAACCTGAGTTTGGATTATCACTGTTCTGTTTTTGTGCGCAAAAAGTTTAATATTTCTCAAAATGAGACCACCCAGTAGTTAGATCTGAACTTTCGAGACCTTTGACATCG
>CM046886.1:12023687-12084487 GCA_025688845.1 Cucumis hystrix
TTCTTTTTAGGCCATAGCATTGACTCTGTTTTCAAAGTTTCCGAACGAAACCAAACAACTGAGTATGGGGTATCACTGTTCGGCTTTTGTGAGCAAAAAACTTTAATATTACTTAAAACGAGACCACCCAGTAGTTACATATGAACTTTTGAGACATTTGGCATCGTTCTAAGTTGGGTAGTTTCTTTCTAGGCCATAGCATTGACCCGGGATGGAACCGAAAAACCGAGTGTTGGGCATCATTGTTTAGTTTTTGTGGGTAAAAAAATATTAATATTATTCAAAACGAGACCACCCAGTAGTTAGATGTGAACTTTCATGACCTTTGACATTGTTCTAAATTTGGTAGTTTGTTTCTAGGCCATAACATTGGTTCTTTTTTCAACGTTTTCGGACTGAACCAGGAAGCTTATTATGGGGCACGACTATTTTGCTTTTGTGGACAAAAAAGTTTAATCTTACTCAAAACTAGACCACCCAGTAGTTAGATGTGAACTTTCGAGACGTTTGACATCGTTCTAAGTTGGATAGTTTCTTTCTAGGCCATAGCATTGGACCTTTGTTCAACGATTTGGGACGTAACCAAAAAAACTTTAATATTAGTTAAAACGAGACCACCTATTAGGTAGATGTGAACTTTCGAGACCTTTGACATTGTTCTAAGTTGGGTACTTTCTTTCTAGGCCATTGCATTGACCATTTTTCAACATTTTCGGAAGGAACCAAAAACCTTTGTCTAGGGCATCACTGTTCAAATTTTATGGGCAAAAAACTTTAATATTATTCAAAACAAGACCACCCAGTAGTTAGATGTGAACTTTCGAGTCCTTTGACATCGTTCTAGGTTGGGTAGTTTCTTTCTAGGCCATAGCATGTTATACAGACCCATGACTCATCGCCTAAAATTGGAGCATGCTATACAGAGTGTTACGGTGAGCACATTGACCTAACTTAGTGACGTATTGCAATTACGCTATACACACACCAATGAACTTTTGGACAAGCAACCACACAAATGAACTTCAACTTCTATAACTCCAATATACTCTGACGAGGCTAGCGAACAATGTCCATTGCATCTAACTCGAACTCAATCAACCTTATCTCCAATTGCACTTTTGCTTGGTCAAAGCCATAATTCTTTAAAGGTATCAACCTTACCTATATTGATGACTAATGTTTAGATATTAGATATTTTGTTTTCATTGGGTTTGAAGAACTGGGGCCTTTGATTCTCTTGTAATTGCCTTTATGTGTTCATCTGATTATTGAAGTAATGGTTGTTTTTGTTCTTGTTAATGTTATTACTAATGCTCGTTGTCCTCGGAACACCACTCACTTAGGGATATTGAAGTTTTCTCTATTTTTGCTTTCTATGTTCTTGATTCTTAATAGTTTAGTTTCTTTTCCAATTTCAATTTGGTAATATGGGGATTTTTAATGTTTTTTTAGTTTGTTTTGAATGATCGTTTTGTTATAAAAACTCTTTCACCATGTTTTCACCCTATTTTCAAAATTAACGAAGAAGTTTTGAAAACTAAAAAAAATTGTTTTTGTTTTTAGAATTTGAAAAAGAATTCAATTGAAAGATGTAATGAAAATCCAAGATTTTCTTTGGATTCTTTGCTATTGTCATATATTATAGGAAGTTGAATTTATGTTGTTGAAGAAAAATGACAAAGTTTTTGTTTCAGATTGTGTTAATCATTTTGAAATTTATTGTCATTAAAAAAAGGGGAAAGAAAGGGAAAGAAAGCAAAAAAGAAAAAGAAATTGGATATATATATATACTGTATATATATTAAGGAATTAAAGAAAAAGAAGAGAAAAATTATTAAAAGCGAATAAAAGAGGAAGAAAGAGAGAAGGGGAATTGAAGCGTTTGGTGCATTTTTTTTACCTTGATTCTTCTCCACCGCCCAACTTTTCTTCTTCTATTTTTCATCTCTGTGATCATTAAATTCAGAGCATTGTTGAGGGATGATTTAAGAAGATTGGAAGCAGAGATTTTGCAGTTTAGAGGTTGAAAAAGATAAAGAAACTACAAGCTCAAGTCTTTTCTCTTGAGAAATTGAATTCATACAGACATTCTCTAGTTTTTGAGTTGGTTTGAACTACTCAGAAGCAATTAAAAGGTGAGGTTTTTTTTTTTTTTTGAAAGTTTATTTAATTTCTAACAAGTTTCGTGAAAAAGCTTGAACAAATTCTGATGTTAGATTAATGATTTTTTAAGAGGCAATCAGGTCACAGTTTGGTGTGCAAATTCGTGAAGTCTCTAGTGTTTTGAGTTTTGCGGATTATACAGAGTGAGTTATGCTTGGAAAGATCATTAAATTTCCTACAACTTTCATGAAGAAATCGTGATCCAAAAATGACTGAAAGTAAGTTTAATTTCAGGAGAAAATCAGTAGTTAGCAGAAGACTCGAATTTGGACTACTTCTGTGTCAGGCGATTTCAATAACAATCTGTTGAGAATTTCATTTTTTTTCCTTCAATTAAGTTATAGAGGATTTTAAAATAAAGAGTTTGATATAAAGTACATTATGTTTGGTCAAGTATTGAGAAAGTTATGATTGTTGAATCTGGAAAATTCTGAGAAAAATTGTGAAATGCTCTTTTATGTCTAAGTTTATAATTTATGAATATCATTTTTTGTGCATCATATTAAGTTTGGTATGAAAAGAAAATACTATTTAAGCTTCTAACGCTCAATTTTAATTTCTTTGACATGCCAAGAGGAAATAGGCCGAGTCTACACACCAGAAAACTAGCCTAAGGCGGTGAGTGACAAAATATAATTCAAAAATGATTTCTACATTGTTATCTATGATTATGTTATATGCTAGAATCAGATTTTATGGATAATACATTATTTCTATGAATGGTTTTAAGAATAAGTTTCAAGCTTTAGTTTTACAATGAAATTTATATATGAGCACGTTGTCATTAATTTTATGAAAAGTAAATAGTTGAAATAAATTCATTTAAAGGAAGTATTGTTTATAGTTTTTAGTTTTCCACGAACAATCGGAGAAAGTTTAAGTTTTATGAATGATATAGATAAGCAGGCATCTTTTAATGTTTTCATATGACTTTCTGAGATTTCTATTAACTACATGACTGAGATGTTAAGCCCAAGGCTATATGGTACCGTGTGCATAAAGGTTAGATTTTGTTGATGACATTGAGTGTACTCCCTTGCAACATTCTATTATGAGTGTTGGGTGGGCTCCCTACGACAAAAACAATGGGAATGCTAGGTGCGCCCCACTACATCATAGAGCTAGTAAACGTTGGTTGTATTGGGCGTGCCCTACACAACGTAGATTTGTCGTGTTAGTTAAAATGTTTAATATACTTAATTGATATGGCTCTCTAGACTTAAATGACAAACATTCTGAGCATTTGAGAAAGCTATTATTATTACACATTTATATTTCAGGTTTTAATTAAACATATTTATATGTGTAAGGTTTATCATGTGCTCTGATTTCCAGAATTACAGTTTTAACTTAGTCACTCACTAAGCTTTATAGCTTACCCTCTCAAAATGTTTTTCTGATTTCTAGGTAGAGATCGGGCTCCTGGTGCCTGATATGCTGCCTTAGTTTGCTGAAAGCTCCCAGATCGACTACCAATACATGGTTGGAGTTGTACATAATGTCTGTTTTGTTATGTTATATATGTCTTTATAAGATTTAGATAAGTTACAGTTCTATAAGCTTTGGGTGTTGTGGTTGTGTAAACCTTAGTTGGATATCTTTTGGTTATGATGTCTTCATCAGGTTTATTTCCTAAGTGAGTAATTTCAGAGCTACACTTCATGTATGTCTATGGGTTGTCTAGGTTCCGCTGTGATTTGTTTCATATATAAGATTAGCTTGTTTATCAGGTTCAAGAGTTCAGCAGAGTTGACATGCGTCGTTAGAAGAGAACGATATCAGTTGGCTTCACGTAGTCTTTTGGGCTAAGCTAGCAGTAATTCGGGAGGGGGTGTGACATGTAAACCATTTTATAAAACCAAAAGATTATAATATAGGTTTTTGCTTTTTGTTTTTCATTTTCGACTGCACGCTTAGCCACTGTATCTCCTTCCCAGTATTTCATGAGAACAAAAGAGTTTATTACAGTCACGTTATCACTATTTAGAAATCATCAAGATCACTAAACCAGGTTGTTGCTTTTGCACTCTTGGAATGAACACACAAATATTTCATTCAATAAAGAACCTAATAAAGTTTTACGATAAAGTTTTATAATGGTGATTCTTGTTCAATTCCGCTTTGGATTACTACTTAAATCTTGTCATGAAAGATGAAAAACTGATGAAACAGATCAGTGAAGAGGGAAACTTTGAAGCTTATTGAAAACATTTTGGACAAGGCCGAAGATCAACCACAAATTGGCAAGACATATTTGCGGTCTTAACGATACATTTCATAAGCCAAGATTTAAGTTGCATGTCTTGGTTCTTCAACATTTGTTTTGCTTGGTAACTTCGAATGTCTATGTCACTGCTTATATGATGAAATCATTAAGTTGCTGATATCTTTACTTGTCTAAAATGCTTCATTCTTTTATTTATTCATTAAGTTTGGATAAAATATATGCCCACGGTTTAGGGTTTAGGGTATTAACAGAACCTTTGTGGGATCTGCAACTGTAACTAATCCATACCCAAAGACATAGGAGAGAGAATAGAACCCAAGACATAGGAGAGAGAATAAAAAGGTTCTCTTCACCCAAATACTTTTCTCTCCTTTTTATTTTCTCTCTTCAAGTTCGAGTTTTTAACCCAAGACGACCTTTCTTTTTTTTTTATATATATATTTATATATTTAAATTTGTAAATTTAAATAATTACATATGAGAAATTTTTGCTTTTTAAATCAAACCTAATTGAAATTTCAATTGTATTTTATCTTTCATTCATTTGTCACGAATTTTATAAACATTTTTAATTATATTTTTAATTATTAAAAATATGATTGTTGAACAATTTTTTTAATAATGACCTGTAATTGAAAAAATTAAATGTAAATTAAAATATCTTTTAATAACCAAATTACATTTATTTAAAAGATAAAATAAAATAAACGTGTTCCACACAACCTGGACATTATCGATTTTGAGCTAGTTGTCACTGTTGACTTTGAACTCTTGTATTGTCTTGGCTCCTCATGATTCTCTGTTCTTGTTGGTACTCTCATCGATCTGAAACCTATGCAGGTGCTTCATAGTACAAATATTCGGACCCCTGAATCATAATATCACTACAAGAATAATGGCTATTGTTGACGCAGTAGTGAGTCAGAAAAAATACAAAAAAACGTTGGAAAAAGTTCTCTTGACCTTAGAAATAACCCCGTCAGCCAGAACGTCAGAAGTAAAATGTGGAGAGAACTTTGGCCGACACGCTAAAGGAACGACGTCGGACGTGTATTATCCCCAACGTCGTTGATGCTGACGTAAAGATTACGTCGGCAATAGGGTAACCCCGACATCACCTCCTCATGTTGAATAATGATTTCCCGACGCGACGTCGGAAAAAGGTTTCTCCGATGTCATGGAAAAGACTTCAAGGGAAAACCCTTATGCTGATGTATTATATGATTTGAGATAAATTTTTATATATTTTTTGAAATTATTTTATTATTATATTATTATTTTTTGTTATCGTGAGTAATACGTTTTCGATTCCGCTTCGAAAGACAACAATTAAAATCTATAACAAATTACTAAAATAAAAAATTTACAATATATATAATCAAAGTTACAATTACGAAATTCGATTGTGTAACTTGATGATCCAGGCAGTAGATGATCGTTTACATGTCTAAGTTGTGGAGCTGTTGTGGAAAATTGTTCCCAAAGCCCATATTTAAAGAAGTATGAATGGATCAGAAATTTTACGAACATCTCGCTTTGATGCTTTGCATAAAGATTTAATTTATCTTCAATTTTTAAAAGTCTCTTTACGATTTTTTTATAGTTATATATATCTAATTTTAAAACTTGACTTAATATTAGGGTCTCCTTCTAGCATTTATATGTTTTTTAATATACTAGCCCAAAACATGATAAATTTAGTAGTATAACTCTTATAACTTAATATCATAACAATAAAATCATAGATCCACTACTAACATGTAAAACCCTAAATAATGTCGTAATATGCATTTAACATAATTTTAATATCAAAATGAAATCATAGATCTACTAATAATATGCTTCTAATTAATAATTTTCCTATCATAACATTATAGATCAATATTAAATGAAAATAAACTTACAAATTGAATAACGATTATACTTTTTCCTTAAATTAACGGTGATTCTTCTCTTCTTTTTTTTTAATATCAATCCAACCCAATATGACTATAAAATATATATATATATATATTATTTAGAATTATTTTTCTTAAAATATTTATTATTTTATTCTTCATTTTTCACTTTCTCTTTTTAATCTTTACCTAAAGAAAAATTAAAGTATCAAAACAAATTTATTATTTTAATATTTACCAAAAGAGAAAGTTTTCAAACTTATTTTGAAAATTTTTAAAACCTATTTATTATTTTATTCTTCATTTTCCATCTCAAATATGCAGGTAAAAGAAAAATGAAGGATTAATTTAATTTATATTTAAGTAAAAGAAATTTTTTATTATTTTATTATTCAGAAAGCATAGAGAGATCAGAGGAGGAGGAAGAAGATATTATTATTTGTTGGGGCCTATGTCTGGTTTTGAACACCAGACATCTATTTTTTTTAAATATTGATCGGATCTTGGACACCCGACCTATTTAAATATATACAATAATAAAGTAAATATTTTTTCAACTACAATAAATCTTCGACTACAATATTTAAATAACTAAATATTTCTTTTATCTCTTAAATTAATGTAATTTGTTTCTTAGAAAATATTTTAATTTACATTTAATTTTTTTATTACATGTCAATATCTTCAATTTATTTACCAAAACGACATTGACCTTTGATTTGACCATTCTCCTTCGTTTGAACTCCATTTTATGTACTTTTCATTGCATTGAGTTCATAACAAAGTCTTCTTTCATATTCTGCACAAAAAATCAAAATAATGACTATATACATGCTATGGATTGAGAATAAGATACAAACAAATGGGTCAATAATTGCCCCAACAGATGGTAAAGAAGAGGTTGAAGAAGTGGATAGCGATGATGTTGAAAAAGAAGATGAGGGACATAAAGTCCCATTTAAATGCAAAAGGCAAGACAAGGAGGGTGGCCTCAAGATCGAAGAATGCAAAATTCTCTAAGGCCAAGGTATAACAACCTAACTTTTCTAACTAAGTCGAAGTCATTAATTTTTGACAAAGAGACCTTGATTGACACAAAATATATTAAAATTCATTTGAATTCATACGATCAAAGAAAACAAACTTAAGTTCGGGCCCTATTTCAAATAACCAAAATTTTTAAAAGAAAAGCTTACAAAACAACGGTTCATGAACTCAGTTAAAACACAAAAATTTCTAATCAGTCTCATGTGCTAAAGAAAACAAGAAAAAACATAAAGCGGAGCATTTGAAAACATTCCCCTATGGCAATCACGTCTCCTTCTTGCCCCTTGTCGGTCTGCCTCCCTTGTTACCTTTGCCTAAAAAAGTTAAACCTAAAAGGGTGAGTATAAACATACCTAGTAAGAGACCCACTACTGGTCCCGTTAGGGGAAAAATTAACTGTTAACTTCCTAATGGGGTACCCTGCACAGTCACAGTCTTGTGATCCCATAAGATACAAATTATCAGTCTAACACCTCGAAGGACGCACATGTCAGTCTAGTGTTCTGCAGAAACACATATCAGTCTAATGCTCCCGAAGGATGCACAATAAGTGGTGATCCCGTAGGACACCTGCAAGGCACACATCCCAATAGAAAACTAACAATTTTCCCCTCATTCCATTCTAAACGTCATATCAGTCAATCATAATACAGTCAAATTACCTCAAAACATAATCCCTTCACTTAACACCCTAACAATCAACTTATTCCATTTTAGCCCAAAGTCAGTCAGTAACATATCAACACATCAGTCAAACAAACTAAGTAATCATAACATCCCTTCAGTTCACTAGCACACAGCCATACTTGGTATAATTTACACCCAGTCTATACGACAGCCAACAAGTTCACATCCACATATTATATAGGCAAAAATCCACAATTTGCAGTCATTTCAACATCCATATGTATATATATATAGTTCCAGCCAAACACAGCATACATTCAATCTTAAGTCTACTTCAAATTATATATATATCATATCTGACGTCCATTCTCAGTTTAGGGACAACACAGTCAACATATTCTACTTTATACGTGAGTCAAGTAGTAGAAAATCCCTTACCTTAATGTTACCTAAGCTCCTTAATCGAACTAATGTCCACGAAAACGAACCCAATGAGATGGAGAATTAAGCTCCAACCAACCTGTTGCACTCCAAGAGTTCGAACATCGTCCACAACGACACCTACAATAACCAATGTAGAACCAATCGATTAAATCAACATCACGTTCCTAAGAAAAATATACTCCATAGATCCATAACCCACGACAACCTTTTTACCGCCAAAACCCACTGTAACTCGCAGCGTAATAGGCAGTGATAAACGAACCTAGTTGACCAACATTAAGCAATGCGCAAGTCGAATTTGAATGATAGATGGAATGGGACGCCGGCTTACCTCTCACAATGGACAACGACACCCTCGCGGTTCACGGCAGCTAAACGTGTAGGGTGGGTCGAACGGCAACTGCATAGACGGAGACCAGGGTAGACGAACAGCGGTGTTGCGGATGGAGAGGTGGTGTGGTTTAGCTGGGTTTCGTCGAACGAGATTCGTTCGGCTGGTGCAAGGCAACAGCGGAGAAGGATGAACGAAGAAGAAGAGAGGAAGAGGAAGCAGGTGGGGTGGCCGACGGCTAGGGTAAGGAGAAGGAGAAAACGAAGAAGACGGTGTGGAGGGGGGAGGGGTCGCGTGTGTGAAGAAGAAAAAGTATTTTTTTTTTTTATATAATAATAATAATAATAAACAATAACTATTATTATTACTTATATTTATCAATAACCAATTTTGTTTTCTCTCAATCCTATAATATAACAACACCAAACAAAATTTAAAATCTCTAAATAAATAAGGCAACTTAATTAAAATAAAGTACCTTAGGATTCGGGGTGTTACATTCTTCCCTCCTTAAGAAACTTTCGTACTCAAAAGTTCTAATCCTGGAATAACTCTGCTTAACGAGCTCTCATATCATCTTCTCGCTGCCATGTTGCCTCTTCAACTCGATGATTCTGCCACAATACTTTTACTAATGTAATCCCTCTATTACGAAGCATCTTCACCTCTCTAGCCAGAATCTCAACTGGTTGCTCTTCGTAGCTCAAATTCTCATCAATCTCTAGTGGTTCATAGTCCACTACATGGGATGGATCTGCCACATACTTCCTCAACATCGAAACATGGAAAACATAATGAACTGCAGAGAGAGATGGTGGCAATACCAAATGATATGCCACAACACCAATTCTCTCTAAAATTTCAAACGGTCCAACGAAACGAGGACTCAACTTTCCCCTCTTTTCAAAATGCATAACACCCTTCATAGTTGCTACCTTTAAGAATACCTTATCTCCCACCTGAAACTTAAGGTCTTTCCGTCTCACATCAGTATAGCTTTTCTGTCTACTCTGCGCTGTTTGCATACGTACTCTAATCTTCTAAATAACCTCATTAGTAGACTGAACCAACTCAGGACCCATCAATCTTTGTTCACTAACCTCATTCCAACAAACAGGAGTTCTACAACATTTACCATACAAAGCCTCAAACGGTGCCATGCAAATAGTAGCCTGAAAACTGTTATTATAAGAAAACTCCATCAAATGCAAGTGAGAGTCCCAACTACCTGGAAACTCTAGAGCATAAGCTCGCAGCATATCCTCTAAAACTTGGTTCAAACGTTCAGTTTGACCATCAGTCTGTGGGTGAAAAGCTGTACTGAAATCTAACCTCTTGCCCATGGCAGTCTGTAATCCCTTCCAAAACTTGAAAGTAAAACGGGCATCTCTGTCAGAAATAATCGATACGGGCACTCCATGTAGTCTCACAATCTCAGTTAAATATAACTGTGCCCACTAGCTAGTAGTATAAGTGGATTTCCCTGGGACAAAATGTGCTAACTTCGTAAGCCTGTCTACAACAACCCAAATCACTGTGTACCCCTTTAGGGTTCTAGGCAGTCCTGTAATAAAATCCATAGACACATTCTCCTACTTCCATTCTGGCCCACTCAAAGGCTGCAACAAACCTGCTGGTTTCTGTCTAGGTGCCTTGCTGACACACTAAACACTTACTAACAAACTCAGCCACTTCTCTCTTCATAATAGGCCACTAATACACTCGTTTCAGATCCTGATACATTTTCGTACTACCAGGATGCATGGAAAATGGGGAACTATGGGCTTCATTCAACAAATCAACTTAACTGCAGTGTCTGCTGGCACACACAGACGTCTCTCAAACAAAAATCCACCGATAGAGGATATGGAGAACCCATCAGTTTGCCCTATTTTTGCAAGGCGACGTCTCTCAACCAAATAAGGATCACTACTCTGAGCATCAATAATCTTCTACCTCAAAGTTGGTTGCAGTGTTAACTGAGCTAACTGTGAGGCAACTGCCCTCGCTGATACTGCAATCTCAGCTCTCTCGAGGTCTCGGTGTAATGGGACCTGTCTGGTAATAAGTGCTACTGAATGTGATACTTTTCTTCTAAGAGCATCAGCTACCACATTCGCCTTACCTGGGTGATACAATATCTCGCAATCATAACCCTTTATTAACTCAAGCCAACTTCGCTATCTCATATTTAACTCCTTCTGAGTGAAGAAGTATTTCAGGCTCTTATGGTCAGTAAAGATCTGTATCTTTTCACCATACAAGTAATGTCTCCAAATCTTCAATGCAAAAACCACTGCTGCCAACTCTAAATCATGTGTAGGGTAGTTCTGTTCATGACTCTTCAACTGACGAGAGACATAAGCAACTACCTTACCCTGCTGCATCAAAACATAACCCAGCCCTTTCTTAGAAGCATCACTGTAAATCACAAAACTCCCAGATCCATCTGGAACTGTCAGGACCGGTGCAGTAACTAACTTTTGCTTAAGGTTATGAAAACTATCCTCACATGCTGGGCTCCATACGAAAGCAGTCCCCTTCCTGGTCAACTGAGTCAAGGAAGTAGCTATACGAGAAAAATCTGTCACAAACTTCCTGTAATAACCTGCTAAACCCAGAAAACTACGAATCTCACTAACAGTAGAGGGTCGAGACCAACTAGTAATAGCCTCAATCTTTGCAGGATCCACAAAAACTCCCTCACTAGAAACCACATGACCAAGGAGAGCCACCTGCTTCAACCATAATTCACACTTTGAAAACTTAGCATAAAGTTTATTGGCTCGAAGAGTCTTTAAAACCTTATGCAAATGTTTCTCATGTTTAGCCTCGGTCTTGGAATAAACCAAAATATCATCAATGAAGACTATTACAAAAGTGTCTAAGAAATCCTTAAACACCACGTTCATCAAATCCATAAATACAGCAGGGGCATTGGTCAAACCAAAAGACATTACAATGAATTCATAATGTCCATACCTCGAACGAAAAGCAGTCTTAGGAATGTCACTGTCTCTAATCCTCAATCGATGATAACTTGAGCGCAAGTCAACCTTAGAGAATACAGTGGCCCCTTGTAACTGATCAAACAAATCATCAATTCTGGGCAATGGATACCTGTTCTTGACTGTTACTTTATTCAGTTCTCTATAGTCAATACAAAGTCGCATCGACCCATCCTTCTTCTTCACAAAAAGTACTGGTGCTCCCCAAGGCGACACACTAGGTCGAATAAAGCCTTTGTCAAGCAACTCCTGTAACTGTACCTTCAGTTCTTTCAATTCACCTGGAGCCATCCTATACAAGGCTCTAGAAATGGAAGCGGTGCCTGGTTCCATCTCAATAGCAAAATCTATCTCCCTGTGAGGCGGAAGTCCTGGAAGCTCTTCTGGAAACACATCTAGGTATTCTCTTACCATAGGTTCTGATGTCAAAGAGATCTCAGCTTCCCTAGTATCCACCACACTGGCCAAAATACTCCAGGTACCCTGGTTGAGCAGCTTACTGGCTTTCATAGCTGAAATCACTTTAGGCAGTACCATCGTTCCTACCCATTTGAATTTAAAACTAGGCTCGGTAGGAGGACTGAACACTACCTCCTTACGAGAATAATCAATGCTAGCATGATTAACAGCTAACCAATCCATGCCTAAGATTACATCAAAATCACGCATATCCAGTACTAATAAAGTTACATCCAGCACATGACTAGCTATCTCAATTTGACATGCTTGGATCTTTTCCTTAGACAACATAATTTCTTCAGATGGTGTAGACACTGATAATACATAATCTAAGGGCTCCACTTCTAAGCATGCATGTGTTACAGAAATCGAGGAAATAAAAGAGTGAGAAGATCCAGAGTCAAACAAAGTTAAGGCAAAGTGCCCCAACACTGGTAGCTTACCTGTCACAACTGTGCCCGCCCTCTCAGCCTCTGATCTACTAGTGGCAAAAACTGTAGCCCTTTGTGGTGCTCTCGCTCCCTAACTGCTCTGCCAAGTCTCAGTAGATCTCAAGGGACAACGATCAGCCATATGTCCCTCTTGCCTGCACTTGAAACAGACTCTGGTTCCAAATAAACAACGGCCCAGATGGCGCTTCCCATAAGTGTTGCATAACGACTTCTCTCTACTAGTGTCACCTGCCCCACCAGGATTCTGCTGGAAACTGCGAAAAGAACCACCTGACCTCAAATTCCTCTGAGGAACTTCCACAAACTTCTGATTTGCTTTTCTTTTCTGACCAGACGACGTTCCCTTATCAGAACCCTTTATTTGAACCTCG
This sequence comes from Cucumis hystrix, assembly GCA_025688845.1. Lineage (NCBI taxonomy): Eukaryota > Viridiplantae > Streptophyta > Magnoliopsida > Cucurbitales > Cucurbitaceae > Cucumis > Cucumis hystrix. The sequence goes on from CM046886.1 coordinate 12,036,715, forward strand.
TCCTTCCCAATACTCACATCCACTGCCAAACACAGTGCTTCAGCCCGAGTGGAAGGCTTTAGTGCTCGCATAAAGCCTTTGATCTCATCCCTCAATCCTCTAATAAACCTCTTAGTGCTGGCCTGCTCATTACCAACAAGCTCAGGGACAAAGTGTGACAGCATGTCGAACTCCTGGTCATACTCCTCAACTGTCATGTGTCCTTCCTTTAATTCCAAGAATTCCTGGCTTTTAGCATCTCTAAGGTTAGCCGAAAAAAACTTGGAATAGAAGCAATTTCTAAACTGGTCCCAAGTGATCTGGTTCAAATTTCCACCCAACATACGCATCGTGGACCTCCACCAGATGACACCTCTATCCCTGAGAAGGAAAACAACATACTGAACCTTGTTCTCCTCTGGACACTTCATGTAGTTAAAGATGGTTTCCACAGAGGACAACCACAACTCTACCTTGGTAGGATCCTCCAGTGACCCATCAAAAGTTTGAGGGTCATATTTCCTAAAATCTCTCAATTGTTTAGCCTCGGCATAAAGCTGATCGGGTACTATTTGTGGCTGCTGTACAGTCGATCCCAGTAAAAGAGGAACTACCGATGCAGGCGGAGCTACTGGTGCAGGAGGAACTACTGGTGCAGGCGGAACCCTGGTGCAGGAGGAACTACTGGTGCAAAAGGAACCACTGGTGCCTGCTAGTTCTGAGCCATAACAACAATAAGCTCTGGGAATCTTTGCTCCAGGTGAGCAGACAGAGCAGCCAAATAAGTCTGAGTCACAGGTGTAGCAGGAATTTGCTATTCAGCTTGACCCTCAGCAGGTTCATTACGCCATGCTCCTTTACCTCGGCCTCTACCTCCCCTATGTGCACTTCTCTTTGGCGGCATGTTTCCTATTATCCACCAATAACTCTTTTAGTCTTAAACAACAGAGTACTTCATACAGTCTAGTTTAACTTAGGCAAAGTCATGCTAATAAAACCATACATATAAGCATAAAGCATACCTGACGAGAGACGAAGGGTCGCGTTAGCTATAGGGACACAAAAACATAAACTTACATCATAAGTCAGTCTACAGAACCTAAAACTTAGGCTCTAATACCAACTATAACAACCCAACTTTTCTAACTAAGTCAAAGTCATTAATTTTTGACAAAGAGACCTTGATTGACACAAAATATATTAAAATTCATTTGAATTCATACAATTAAAGAAAACAAACGTAAGTTCGGGCCCTATTTCAAATAACCAAAATTTTTAAAAGCAAAGCTTACAAAACAACGGTTCATGAACTCAGTTAAAACAAAAAAATTTCTATCTAGTCTCATGTGCTAAAGAAAACAAGAAAAAACATAAAGCGGAAGCATTTGAAAATATTCCCCTATGGCAATCACGTCTCCTTCTTGCCCTTCGTTAGTCTGCCTCCCTTGTTACCTTTGCCAGAAAAATTTAAACATAAAAGGGTGAGTATAAACATACTTAGTAAGAGACCCACTACTGGACCCGTTAGGGGAAAAATTAACTGTTAACTTCCTAATGGGGTACCCTGCACAGTCATAGTCTTGTGATCCCGTAGGATACACATTATCAGTCTAACACCTCGAAGGACGCACATATCAGTCTAGTGTTCTGCAGAAACACATATCAGTCTAATGCTCCCGAAGGATGCACAATAAGTGGTGATCCCGTAGGACACCTGCAAGGCACACATCCCAATAGAAAACTAACAATTTTCCCCTCAGTCCATTCTAAACATCTTATCAGTCAATCATAATACAGTCAAATTACCTCAACACATAATCCCTTCACTTAACACCCTAACTGTCAACTTATTCCATTTTAGCCCAAAGTCAGTCAGTAACATATCAACACATTAGTCAAACAAACTAAGTAATCATAACATTGCCTCAGTTCACTAGCACATAACCATACTTGGTATAATTTACACCCAGTCTATACGACAGCCAACAAGTTCACATCCACATATTATATAGGCAAAAATCCACAATTTGTAGTCATTTCAACATCCATATGTATATATATATAGTTCTATTCAAACACAGCATACATTCAATCGCAAGTCTACTTCAAATTATATATATATCATGTCTAACGTCCATTCTCAGTTTAGGGACAACATACGGTCAACATATTCTACTTTATAGGTGAGTCCAGTAGTAGAAAATCTCTTACCTTAATGTTACCTAAGCTCCTTAATCGAACTAATGTCCACGAAAATGAACACAATGAGATGGAGAATTAAGCTCCAACCAACCTGTCGCACTCCAAGAGTTCGAACACAGTCCACAACGACACCTTCAATAACCAATGTAGAACCAATCGATTAATTCCACATCACATTCCTAAGAAAAATATACTCCATAGATCCATAACCCACGACAACCTTTTTACCGCCAAAACCCACTGTAACTCACAGCGTAATAGGCAGTGATAAACGAACCTAGTTAACCAATATTAAGCAACACCAATTCGAATTTGAATGATGGATGGAATGGGATGCCGACTTACCACTCATAGTCGAAAAATTTAGGAGTCGAGAGCGACTGCTTGACGAAACGCGGCGACGACACCCTCGTGGTTCACGACGGCCGAACGTGAAGGGTGGGTCGAAGAACAACCGCACAGACAGAGACCGGCACATACGGGCAGCGGTGTTTCAGATGGAGAGGCGGTGTGGCCCGACTGGGTTTCGTCGGACGGGATTTGCTTGACTGGTGCAAGGCAACGACAGAGAAGGATGAACGGAGAAGAAGAGAGGAAGAGGAAGCAGGTGGGGCGGCCGACGGCTATGGCAAGGAGAAGGAGAAAACAAAGAAGACGGTGTCAAGGGGGGGTCGTGTGCGTGAAGAAGAAAAAGGATTTTTCTTTATTTTTTTATATAATAATAATAATAATGAACAATAACTATTATTATTACTTTTATTTATCAATAACCAATTTTATTTTCCCTCAATCCTATAATACAACACCCAACAAAATTTAAAATCTCTAAATAAATAAGGCAACTTAATTAAAATAAAGTACCTTAGGATTCGGGGTGTTACACAAGGACTCTAAAGACAATTGGTGGGGCAATGCAGCCCCGAATTATCCCCAAGAAAAGAAGACCAAGAGGAGGTTGTTAATAACCCACTTCAAAAGAAAAAAGAAACTAACACTTAGGTAGATGACAAGATAAATCTCCCCTCATTACCACAACACATCACAAAGCCTTCTTTGCAAAGCGCCAAATTAAAGGAGGCGGTGAGAGAAACGGACGAAGACGCTGTGGATTAGGATTATCTATTCAAATTTATGGATCATTAAATTTGTACACCAATGGAGAGAGGATTTGAAGATGCAATCCAATGCCAAAGTAACTTGGATGAAATGCAATTGTGATGTCAAATGCAAACAGTGATGCATGAATGACACGATTGGAAGGGAAAACGATATAGCTCAAAACACAAAGAGAAGAGCTTCAATTACAAGTTCTTGGTGTCCATGAACAAAACGAGGAAATAAGGGCACAAAAAGAAGCATTGAAGGACCTAAATCAGACGATGAGAGAACAAAATGAAACACTAACTAGCCTAATTGAAGTAATGGAAGAAAGATGCGATATACAATTCACTGCTCTATTAAGGTATCAATATTTGTTAGTGTGCACTACAATCCCAATGGCTCAGGTTTTGTGAACTTAGTAGGACCCCTTACACATTTTGATCTACTGGTTACAGCAAGGAGGCATCAACCACCTTCACCACTACCTTAACCACAACCACCAATAGAACCATCCCCACAATAGCCTCTGGCTCGTCCGCCACAACCTTAAAGGGGAAAGTTTTGTTTTTGTAGTCTTTAATTCTTTTGTAAAGTTTTTTTTTTATTCTTATGTAAATTATATTTCTTTGTAATTATGTTCTTTACAATACAATCACATACATTGAAATAATTTGCTAACATTTAGTTTTTCTTGTCGCGAGCATGACACTTCGCATTTTAGTACTTTAATTTGTTTGTGTTTCAATGATAACTTTAGTGAAATAAATTACACAAAATAAAGTTTCATTTGTTATTGAGACGTCTAACTTATTAAGGAAACTTACTTAAGAAACATTTTTGTTGTTTATCAGTCGAGAAAGTTTTACTCCAAACCTCTTTTGTAAGATTTTTTCTTTGATTAATCTTATCATTCATTTTTAGAAATGATGACATTGCTCGCCTCTAAATTTAGGGTGTGGGAGGAACGAGCTAAAGCTTTTGAAACTTTTTAAAAATCCTATCAAGGCATTTGAAAACAAGGTGCTTTAACAAAAGTTAAAGCAATGCCAAAATGTGAAACTTTTGAAAATTTATGTATTCTTTTATTCAATTAAAATAACAACACCTATGTTTCCTTTTCGTGCCAAAATAAGAAGCATAGCTTCAAAAAGTAAAAATTAAGAGAGTTGAGTAATAAGAGTCTATAAGAATTATAGTTGAGGAGAGGAATGAACACATATGGTACCTAAGATTTTTCACTCAACGCCAAAAACTCTATATATAAGTATATAAAAAGCATTATTTTGCCAAATAAAATTATTCAAAACTTTTTGGGAATTTTAACCATTTTTTAACTTGAAAATAAGATTTCTTGTAGGGAATGAACAAGGGTGTTGTGAGTATTAAGCTTGCCTCGTTTTGAACTTAAAATGTCTTCATAGCGAGAAGTGACCAATTATAAGAGTGAACCCTAAATAACGAATAAAACTTGCTCGCGTTTTGAGAAGTTTAGAAACGCAAGGAGGAGGGTAGGTCTTTAAGGAGGAATTGTGCTTGGGAACAAGGATGATGCAGAGTGATGCTTGAGGACAAGAATTATTCAAAATTTGAGGGTGTGATAACTTGTATAAATACAAGTTATTATAGCCTTTTAGGTTGAATAATGGGACCAAAATGTATGATAAGTACTATGTCAAAACACGGGTCTTTTGTTGTAAATGCATAAATATTTAGAAATATACTTTACATAAGTGTCATGCATGCTTTACTTTTTTTTTAGTGTCTAAATGCAGGATTAATAAAAAAAGAAGAAGCTGGCGAATTGTAGAGGAACTCACATGAAAATTAGACGAGAAGACCATGACGCAAGAAGAGAATAGCTAGAAGACAAAAGTAGTAGAAGGAGATGATGTGACTTGACAACAGAGCAACTTTTGGTGCTGACATGTTCAGAAGATAAGATTTTTCGCCTAAATCTGCTTATAAAAAAGCTTTATCACAAAAAAAAAAAAAGAAAACAAGCTTGTATGGACCATTTACGACCCGTGGGCCAAAACGTAAAGAAAGGTGGAAAGGACTAAGCTTAGTCATTTGGATCCCAAAAGGAGACCAAGTGTGGCGTTTAATGACTTCAAGAGGAGCACATTTTAATTGAAAGCTAGTTATGTCACACCCCTTTCCCGAGCACTTGCTTGGTTAGCCCAAGACGTAGCGTGAATGTCAGCCAAAGTTGTTCAACTCAGGAACAACTTCAATTGACACATGATATGAACACTTGCAAAACTTTTAAACAGTGAAAGTCTTTCGATAAAATAAACATTTAAATTATATTAGAAATTCGTAATGCAGCCCATATGAAATCTTTTTAAAAAGTAACATGGAATATAAAGAAAACATGAAGATATAAATATTTGAACAATCATAATACTACTTTAAACAAAACAATGTCCTTGCATAATGTAAACTAAGTTTTCTTGGTAGTAGTAAGTTTAGTATACGGAGATCAACAATCTGTACCTGGAAAGAGGGAAAGCATTTTGAAAGAGTAAGTCGAAAGACTTAGTGAGCAACGGTTTTATAAAACATGTTTTCATAAATATTTTAGTATAAAACTGAAGCTTAAATACATTTATTAGTAAATAGTCATTACATGAAACTTGAAATATTTTCATAGCTTTTCGTAGACAGTCGTTCATAGCCACGGGCAGTATTTACCCCTTTGTTCGAAGACGGAATAGTTGTTGGGTAGCTAACCCTCTTCCTTTATGGCATAAAAATATACCCTTCCTGATGACCTATAGACTATAGGCTAGTCAACCCTACTATCAGTATGGAGTTAACCACATGTATATAATAGGTCTCATGATATATTCGAGCATGGAGAAAACATTTGAAAACATAAAAGTAGTTTTCCTTGAACTTGATCATGAAATCATGATATAACTTGAATAATCGTTCATAAATATTTATCATAAACATAACTTGAAATAAGAACTTGGAAATCATATTCATAAATTATTTCACAAGCTATTTCTTGTAGAGCTTGAAAACATGTTTAATAAATACTTTTAGAAACCATGGTGTTACTCATAGTCACTTGAATAGAGCCTTAGTCGTGAGATTCCTCTCAAGCTTTCTTGATCTGAAAAATTCATATTAAATCCTTAATTAATTCCTTGAATATGAAAATATCCAAAAATTTTCTTAAAATTTCCAAAAGTATCAAGACAACCCAAAACAGCTCGAAAACAGCCCATCATGCCCAATGACATGGTGAATGGGGCTGGTCGCGCGTGTATGGCCTTGTCGTGTGCTAACATCGCAATGAGGGGTGCCACGCCCATCCTTGTCGCCTACCCAGCGTGGCCATTGTCAATGTCATATTTGTCTAGGGCGTGTTTGCCTCTGGTCGTATGCCCAAATACTTCCAATTTATCTTATCTTTATGTCTTGTATTTAGTTTAACTAGTTGCTTTCCTTTTTAAGTCATAAAGCATGGGTGTTGGAAAGGCTACGATTTGACAAGTGGCATCAGAGCCAAATTGGCTAATTGACAGTTGAGATAGAAAGATGTCGACTACAAAACAGACTAGTAAGACCCATAATGAACGATTGGTGGGACTCGAAGAGCAGATGCTCCACTTGGTGGAAGTTCTTGATTCCATCAGTTTCTTAGAAAAGCGGCTTGAGGAAATTTCCAAGAAAGCTGATGATATTGATGCGGTGTTTGGTCGTCTCGACGGATTACCCATACAGAAATTGTTGACTAGAGTTGACACTCTAGAGTCATGAATTGTGAGAACTAGAAACATCATCTACGAATATGCTAAAACGAGTTATTGAGCTAAATACGTCACCTACGGATTACCCATATAGGAATTGTTGACACTCTAGTTGACACTCTAGAGTCACGCTCTGCTACCTATATGGAAGAACAAGTTATTGAGCTAGATAACTCCAATAAAAATATGTTAGAAATGATAAACGACATGACAGAGGATTTTCGAGCCACCCTCGATGTCGTTAGGAATGAAATCACAGAGGTGAGCATGAAGGAGAACCTTACAATGTGAACGTTGGCAAACCAAGCTCTGACTGGAGGAGCAATTCCAATTGGCAGAATAAAAATCCCTGAACCCCAAGCCCTTCTGTGGGGCAAGAGATGCAAAGGAGTTGGAAAATTTTATATTTGACATCGAGCAATACTTTAAGGCCACGAATACCGTTACAAAAGAAGCCAAAGTGACATTGGCGACCATGCATCGGTCTGAAGATGCAAAGTTATGGTGGAGGTTCCGGTATGTTGATATTCAGGAAGGACATTGCATAATAGACATTTGGGACAGTTTAAAGAAAGAACTTCGCTTGCAGTTTTTTCCCAAAAATGTCCAAATTTTGGCTCGGTAATAACTGTGTGAATTAAAACAAACTGGCACCATTCGGGAGTATGTGAAAAAATTTATGGGACTGATGTTAGACATATGTGATATGTCTGAAAAGGACAAAATCTTTAGTTTTGTTGAAGGGCTGAAGCCGTGGGCAAGGACTCAAGATCTCACATCAGTCTATGCAGCAGCTGAACATTTGTTCGATCTGTTTAGTGACTCTCAAGATACGAGAAGTCATCAAAGCTCTTCACCTGGAAGAAATAGAAATAGCCGATCGAATTCTCTCAAAGCTGTCGGTGAAGACAGACGTCCTAGTGGAGACCGCAATTTCCCAACCCAACACGAGAAACACTTGGCGAGGACACAATAATCCAAACACATCAAATCTCTCTCTCAGTTGCTACATATGTAACGGGTCACATGGAGCTAAGGAATGTCTGTCTTTCAGGCCTCTTTAGCTTCAGACTCAGATGACAAGTTGAGTTAATTAGAAAACGAAGTTGGTCAAGTGGAGGAAGTTGAGAATCCTAGAGTGGAGGCCATGAGATTCTTGTCATCTCTTCAGAAGAAAGTGGGAGAGACAAGTAGACGTGTGAAAGGAGGTCTAATATATGTTGATACCTAGGCCAACCGAAAGCAAGCAAAGAGCACTATGGTCGACTTTGGTGCACTTCACAATTTCATAATGGTGGCAGAAGCCAGACGACTGAAACTTCATTGGAAGAAGGATACAAAAAAAATTAGGGTTGTGAATGCTATAGCTTTACCTGTTATCGAACTAGTGAAACGAACATTGATATAGTTGGAAGGATGGAGCGATTCTGTGGACTTCGTGGTTGTAGGTATGGATGCCTTTGATGTAGTACTCGGAATGGAATTCCTCTTTGAACATCAGGTGATCCTAATGCCTTCAGACAAATGTCTGGTGATCACTGGGTCTATCCCCACCGTTGTTTAGACACACCTTCGCCAACCCAATGGATTGAGAATGAACTCGTCCATGCAACTGAAGGAGGACCTCACTCAAGATGAAACAACGTTCAAGGCCACTCTGTTTGAGTTTTCAGATAGCTTGGGGGAGACAGTTTGCAAAGACACAAGGTGTGTCGTAGAGAAGTATTATGATGGGATGCTTGATAGCTTGCCCAAGTTAAAATTTCCTACAAAGAATGCTTGTCGTATGGTGCCGTCAGAGTTAACTCAACTTCGGAAACAGTTGAAGGGATTGTTTAGTGCAGGATTCATTAGACCTGCAAAAGCTCTGTACGAAGCCCAAGTCTTTTTACGGAAAGAAGAGAATGGAAACTTACAGTTGTGTACTGACAATCGTGTCTTGAAACAAGTCCTGAGGGAAGGGTCAACTCTTGGGTCCGTGGATGTGACCCAACCTGTTGAAGCTCACGCCGATGCGTCTGATTATGCGTTGGACGATGTCCTCATGTAGAATGGACACCCCATCGCATCTGAGAGTCAAAAGTCGAGTACTACAGAAAAAAGTTATACAGTGTTTGAAGAAGAAATGCTTGCAACGATACACTATCTGAGGGTTTGGAAACTGTATTAACGGGGATCTACTTATGTCGGAAAGACGAACGACATTGTTACCGGCCACTTTAGTGCTCATCCAAAATTGACTTCAAGTCAAGCAAGGTGGCAGAAAGACCTGCCCGGACTTGATTTTGAATCGAAACATAGGAAAAGAGTGATTAATTGGACAGCTGATGCCCTTATTCAGAAAAATGATCATACAATCTGGTGCATGTTAATGAATACATGCAGGTCAATTTGATTGCCTAAAGTGGGACGCACCGAGAGAGTTCTTGTAGAAAAACTCTATCGATTAGAATGGTGTGAGTTTGGCTAAGGTCAGGAAGACAGAACAAAAGGATTGGATTCAGTTGCTAAAAGTAACCCAATTTTGTTTTAACGCTATGATGAGTTCGTCAATTGGAAGAAGCCCATTCGAGACTGTTTGTGGTAGGCAACCAGTACTGCCGCACCTTGTTGATCCTTCCTATGCTATAAAGATTCATCAGGCTCACAACTTTACCAATAAGTGGAAGCAGAAACCGATCGTTGCTCAGGCCTATCTAGAGGAAGCCACGAAGCGATTGTAAAACTGGCCCGATAAGAAGCATCGCCTTCTAGACTTTCGTGCAGAAGAATAGGTCCTTATTAAACTATAACCTGAACAGACTCAGTTCTGAAGATAGAAAGACCACCACCTCGTGAGAAGATACGAGGGACTAGCAGAAGCGGAAGAAATCCTTATTGAGAGATTGAGGAAAGGTAGAAGACCCACGAGGAGGATACATGACTTCCTAGTGAAGTGGAAGAACCTCCCCGTGGAAGAAACAAGTTGGAGATGTACCGAAGACCTCAAAGCATGAAAGCAGAAGATCGAAGAATTCCAGCTTTGCCAATCGATAGGGACGTCAACTGTTTAAGTGGGGGAGAATGTCATGGTCATACTTGTCCAGGGCGTGTTTGCCTATGGTCGTATGCCCAAATACCTCTAATTTATCTTATCTTTATGTCTTGTGTTTAGTTTATCTTGTTTCTTTCCTTTTTAAGTCATAAAGCTTAGGTGTGACGTTTCGGCATTTTCATATGCAAGCCTACCAGAGCTGAAAATATGCAAAATGTACTATAGGGGAGGCATAGTAGTTGAATCCTTGCCCAAGCATTGTTGCACTCTTTGGAAACAAACCTCTTCCCTTGCAACTGACAGTCTTCAATGTATATTATAAAGCCGATTTCAATGAATTTATCTCTCTCACGTTTTCTAAAACATTTGCTCAAGAACGTGATGGAAGGTTGATTCATACCACTAGTTTGTCTGCGATTTTTGGATTTTGATCGACTGACTTGTTCTTCGAGTTTGAACAAGTGCTACACAATCATCCGTCCCGAGTTTAAAAGGCTATAATTCTGACACCCTTCGCATGCCTTGCACGCTTTGTGCTCCCCGCACACCATGCACGCTAACCTCTAAGACAAAGTCATGCGTATAGCCTGAGTGCATGCCTTGCCACTCGGCTGTGCCATGGCCTTGTCATGTGCGTGCAAAGTGACCAAAATTACATCTATAACCAAAACGCACGCCCATCTCGCCTACACAAGCCTCTTGGCCACTACCCATAATATTATTTTATTTCTAGTATCCTGACCCAACTTTGAAAAATTATAACTTAAATTTCATAGCTCTTTAGACAAAACGTCCTTCTACAAAGTTGCTTAAATTGTCTTAACTTTCTTACCTCCAATTTGTGAAGAAAAATTCCAAGAAATGAGTTGTGTAGCCCTCTGGAAGTGCACCTTACTCAGATTCTTCAAGAAAATGACCTTCTCGCCTAAACTTGATCCAAATAGCAACCTTTTTTAATCCAAATTGAACAGTAGTTCTCTCTCAAAAACTAGGACTTAATTTTCGAACCTTTAAAACCAATTTGAACACGAGTAAGTTGTGAGAAAGTCATTATTGAAGCTGCCTATTTATAGAAGTACTTGCATGAGGTTAAGATGACACTTAATCTTGATTACACTCACCTTTTAAGCTATTATTTACACCTCATCATCTCCTCCACGTCCTCCTTGACAGCAAAAATGCATGTTACTATGATTAGGACACCTAAGTTAACCTTTAACCGAATGCCCTAATCATGGCGTGTTGTTGTCTTAAACACATGGCTAACCTCCATAGCCTTGTCGCATAATTTTGGCCACATAACCTCTCAACGCCTAGCCTTCGCCGCCTAGCTAACCTCTTATGGTATAACCTCTTAACGCATAAACTCCAAAAACGAAGTTATCTCTCTCACGTTTTCTAAACCTCTTAACGCATAACTTCCTTGTCCAAATGCATAGATAACCTCTTTGAAGGTTATCTCGCCTAGTCTTTGGAGGTTATCTTCTCTACTTGGCCGCATAGCACTTACAGCAAAAGCCCAAGCATGTCCTTTAGAAGTTAGTTCCATATTTTTGGCCGCCTACTCCATGACCAATGCCTAAGCTTAGAGGTTTTCAAGCTTCACTTTTTCGTTGATTGATACTCTTTTACAGATTATTTGCTCCTTTTTGTTACCCATGTTAACCTGTAATTTCCAAAATCAATCCTTTTTACACTTTAGCCAAAATTTTCAACTTTTCCCTCTCTTAAACTTAGACATCAAATTCTTAAGTTTTTAAGTACATTATTCTCTTTTTTCTTATAAATTCCATTTCCTCTTATCCTTGACCAACTTAATAATCTCTAAACGTTTAAGACTTTTTGGGGTTTCACAAGTTAAGCAAGTTATATTGCATCAAGACTTCCATATAGCTTAATCGCTTGGTAGCACTAGACATTCCTTCTCCCCTTTCTTTAATACATGTTAGTTCATTCATGCTTTTACCATCTCAACCAACTTAGTGCTTTTTTTTAATTGTTTTATTTATGGATTAAGACTCAAGTATGACTTAGTATATTCAATACGAGACTCTATTTGAGTGATTGTCAGGTGGCTGAATATGACTCAGTAATAAAATAAAGCAGTCTTATTCATGTGTTTCTTGATTGCTAAAAGTAAACATGATTGCACAAGTTTTCCATTGTATAAGCGAAGAGAGGTTTCCTGGTAAGTCCAAGGTCGAACACAGAAAATTTATTCTCCTAATTTATCTTATTCCGTATTAAATCATGTGGTATAAACTATACAGTATCTTTATGGATAATATGCTAATTGAATTAATTATTTACACTACGGTGCTTGGCAGTGCAAGGTGAGTATGGCAAGATGAAATTGCAGAGTTTGAACTCATTATAGCATGGTAATGAAGGAAAGGATAATTATCTAAGTGCAGTACTTTGTCTTTTAATACTTCAAGGCTATTAAAAGCATATATTAACTTTGAATTAAGGCGAGCAACCTCTCAGCGCTTGTGCCATACATGCTCGCCTCTCAGGATAAAAATACCCAGAGTTAAGATGTGATATATATCTAATCATCTTAAATGTATCATTAGTAACTTATCCTTAATTAAGGCGAGCAACCTCTCGGTGCTTTCGCTGCACACACAACTTCCTCTCGAAAGTGTATGCAAAGAATGAGTTTGACGATGAGATTACTTTACTACAATATTCTCGTCACTTGCTTAGCTAAATGTGATTCTCACTTGTGGGGCAATTACAATCTATAGTATTGCTCTTCTTGCAAATGTGCAATGCTAAGATATTCACATTTAACTTAGCAAAACTCATAATACATTCATTCTGATTCTCTAAGTATGAAAAACACAAGTTATTACGAAATATCTAACTAAATAGATTGCACATGATAAAGACCAGAGATATGGGAGAATGAAAGAAGAAATGCATTTCTTTAATAAAACTAATTTTAGGCCTCTCAGCCATGGTGTTCATCTTACGAAACAACACACTAATAAAATAGAAATTGAGTAGAATGGAAGTGTTACGCCTCCGAGTTTGATTTCTCTTCCTCTTTGACTCTGATTTTTACCTATAGATGAGGGAGAAAATGGAAGGGATGCATATCCTAAATATCATATCTCAATCATAACGTATCTCAATCATACATAACGGTTCTCTATGTAGCCATCAATATCAGTCATCCGTAACAGTCACATCATGCATCATAGCTACGTTAATGCATAATAAGAGAGAACATACATGCAAGCTCTTTAATCTAATGCCAAGGGTCTAATAGTAGAATCTCTTACCTGAGAGATTAGTTAAATCCTAACTGGCAGTGGAGCTTTCTAGTGTAACACCCCAAAATTTTCAAGATATTTCGTTATCATTTTATTAATTTTGGGTGTTATTTTGTGAGATGGTTTTAATTTTTGTGGAAAATAAAGTATTTTGGAAAGATGTGGGGTTAATGGTTGAAAATTGGTAATACTATTGTTATCATTATTAATTATTAAGGAAAGATATGTTATAAGGGATATTAATGAGGAAAGAGGGAAAATTAAATAGGAATAGGAAGAGATGAAGGAAAAGAGGAGTTATTTGGGGAAAATTAGATAATAATAATAATAATGGTATTAATGTTATTATTATTATTAGTATTTTACATATTAAATACACCCTCGGGATGCTTGCCATAGTTACAATTCATCTTCTTCCTCACAAAGAAACCCTAGCCGTCACAAAGAAACCCTAGCCGCCGCGAACACCACCACGACGACGGTCGTCGGACGAAGTCGTTCGCCTCACGTCTCAGTCGGCCAGCCACACGCTTCCAGTCGCCAGCGTCTAGCCGCACGGGTTCCGGCCGCCAGCGTCTAGCCGCACGGGTTCCGGCCGCCAGCGTCCAACCGCACGAGTTCCAGCCGCACGGGTCCACGCGTCCGTCTTCACCGAGCCGCACGCGTCCAGCCGCAAGCGTCTGTTTTCACCAAGGTCCGAGCCGAGTCTCTTCATCAAGCCACTTGAGCTGATTTCATTTGGTTCAAGCCATTCCTTGTTGTGGAGTCACTTTGGTGAGTTGGACTATTATCGATTGAGATGGTACTCCCATTAATTGCCTATTCTATTCTGAATAAATAAAGATTATGGATTTAGGTGGATCTATGTTTTCTTGAAGGAACGAATATAGTTGGAGGAACTGAGACTGTGAATTGTTTCACTTAGGGTTGTGTTGGATTCAACCCTAATCTTCGGGATTGAGTACTGGGAGGAATTGACTGTCAACCAGTGAATTATTTTTAGCGGATCTTCAAGTAAGAGAATTTTTCCCTTTTTGCCTGAGATGCATATTATTGATGCATGATGTGATTATAGGTATCTATGAGATTGTGTATGTTGAGTTGAATGTTGATTTTATAATGAGCATGTATAGCCTATAGTGTTCTGTTGGTCTGCAGGTTAGAGTCGTACCACGAGGGGTCCATTAAGGTCCTCCCATATATATGTTTGAGTATTACTGAGACGTGATTCGACGGGATCACTTACAGCCCGACTCTCCTTTAGGGTGACTCCTTCGGGATCACCGAGAGCCCAGTTCAGTCCCGGTGGGACTACTGGATAGCGTGCGTTCGGGAGCACCATAGAGCGTGGTACCTTATTGCAGGACTCTAGCAAGAGACTAACAACACATAGGGAGACTAAGTACGGGTCTCTTACTGAGTATAATTTTATATACTCATTCTCTCAAATGTTTAAATTTTCAGGTAAAGATAAAGGCAAGGGCAAGTTGGCGAATGACAAGAAGTGACCGTGGTTCGCCATAGGGAATAGTTCAGTTTTTCCGCATTTATGATTCAAGAATTATTCTTTTTAGAACTTTAGAACTTTAATTATTTTAAAAGTATTTCTTTTATTTTTATGGGCCCAAATCAGTATTTTATTTTATTATTCTCACTACTTATTTATTTAAATATTTCTCAAAACTTATAAAACTAATTTGCCATTTAAAAAAAAAAAAAAAAAAACTACATTTTATTTAAATAGTAATGATCTCAACCTTCTAAGAAGGTTGGGGTGTTTCATCTAGTAAGCAAAACCTAAACATAAATAATATTTAAATTAATAGTTTGATACCCACATTAAACAATTAATTTCTCAAGTTTACAAACTTACTAACGAAGGAGGTTGAAACCACTTCAACCTTAGTTCCGAAAAAATCCACAATTCAAACCCTCCAATTAAATTTAGCCACACCTTCAAGTAAAATAATTTAACTCAATCAATTGTAAATTTATTTAAGATCCAAAGGATATTTATTTGGGCGTACCAAACCCAAATTAACTTACCAAAATACTAGATGGTTCCAATGGCTTAAGGAATATGAGATTTGACTTGCTAAGTGGCTTGGAATGAAGATGGTTTAGACAAGGGAGCCTCGACTCACTTTAAGGAGGAGGTCGGCTCGAGTGTAGTTGCATGGCTCGGCTTACACGAAGTAGGGAGGTTACGGCTCTGATCTATGCACGGCTCCAACTGTGACAGAGATGGACGACTGACTGAATGATAATCGTTTGGCTCCACCTTAGGTAGAGAGTGAGCAGCCAGATGGAGACGACGAGTTGGTGGCCGCAGACGACAGTGAGGCTTGACTAAACGCGAACGGTTGCTACAGAGAAGAAGGTGCGTGAAAACTGAAACAAATCTTAGATCTTTGACGAGTGGCGACGTTCGAAGGTGAGGTGGACGGTTAAAGTGAAGGGAGGGGGGTTGGCAGCTAGGGTTCAACAAGGGAAGAAGAAGATGAATAGTTTCCTATCTTTCCTTTGCACGTGGAACGAGGAGGAGGAAAATAAATAGAAAAAAATAATAATAGTATCAATAATATATTATTATATTATTTTTTTCCTTTTCTTTTCCTTTTTCTTTTCCAATAAGATCTTTCTCTCTCCATTTAATAATTTCCATCAACTCATCACTTTTCCTCTTTTTATTTTCCAAAAACATACATAATAACTTAATAATTATATTATTCTTAATATAATTATTATTTTCCTCCAAAATTTAAATATAAAATCTTAATAAATTTTTAGGGGCATGTTTAAAAATAGCAAAATAAATTAAAATATTTACAAATTATAGCAAAATTTTGGATTCTATCATTGATAATCTTCTATCGCTATAGCATATCAATGACTATCAGTGATAGAATTTGCTATAGGTTGTAAATATTTTGTAAAATCTATTATTTTTAAAAATTCCCCTAATTATATTATCTCCAATAATATAATTATTCTTATCTTCCATAACTTAATTAATTAATTATATATATATATATAATTCACAAATATCCTTAAATCTCACAAAATTAAAATACTAAAATCATTCAATCTTTATCAAATCCATAACAATACCAAAAATTCAAATTTCAATAATTAATTAAATATTCCTCCAATTAATACTTAATTAATCTTAATTTCTACAAATTCAAATAATTCCCTTCAATTATCTAAAATAACACACAAATAATTTCATCATAAATTAAATTCAACTAAGATAATTAAATTTAAAATTACCTTAATTTTTGGGGTGTTACAGGGTGTTTGTTGGAATTTATGTTCTAAAACTCGTAGTTTGTAATCATATTCTATTCCATAATGTCGTTATTGATACTATAATCTTAAAGCCAATAAACTAAGGTCTCGAGGCTATTTTTTAGTAAACTTGAACTTTATGTAGAGACATAAACGTGGGTCAAGTTTGAGTATATAGCCTAAATAGACTATAGTATACAAAAGTTGGGCACCTTATTCTGAGGACTCTATGGCTACTTTATAGTTAGTACAAACGATGTGATCTTGAATCATTCATGTAGAGACATGAAAGTAGGGGTATCCTATGTAAGGAGTTTTCATGTCACACACTCGTGCCACAGACCTGTTTACTTGTCTCACAAGACACTGTGCGACTTGAGCATCCTTGAAGCGATTAAACTCCAAAGACACTCAACTTAACTTCCTTAACTTAGCTTAATTGCCAAATCACTTAACTTAACAAATATAATTTAGGCGATTAGAATTTAATGCAGAAAAGATAAAAACAAGCTTTAAACTTTATTCCTTAACAAGGCATTTAGTACAAGAATACAGAGATACAACATTTAACCAAAATACTAAACAACACTTAAACTTAAATGCCTGGTAGCTTCTCGTCTAGCAAGCTCAAACTTCCTCTCCTTTTTGGCCTCAACACAGGTTTGGAAGGTAAAATTTTAAAGGACAAGTCTAAAAGACTTATTGAGGCTTATAAATCATTTTCGCAATACCTTTTTATAAACATTATTTCGCATAAACATATTTTAAGTATAAACACCTTTATAACATAACAATTTCAGATAAATATTTTATTTGGCGTAAATTCATCCTCTTGCATAAACACACATTAGTTAACCGTCATTCCTTTCACTAAGGATCTCGAATCATCCTCTACGCTAGGTCACATAACTTTGCGTTAAGACTATTGAAATCATCAGTATCCGAGGATATATAGATCGTCCTTGTTGCTCAGATTGCTAAGCTCGTTTCATTCAACACATAAACTAGTTTCTTATCATCATGTAGCCCCGTACACTCCATGGTAGCCTTGACTCTTTATGTGGACATAAAAGTTAGCATCATCTCAAGGAAATAACTAATGGTTTGAAAACTATTTTATACCATTGAAATCAGAGTCATCAAATCAAGCTTTAAACATCATAAATTATTCTTGAAAGCATATAAACTTTTCATAGAAATCTCTTTTGAAATACTGCTCATTTGAAATTATATTATATTCAAAGAAATATGTTGGAATTTCTATCCTAAATCTCGTAGTTTGTATTTTAAAATTATATTATATTGAATAAAGTGGTTATTGAGGACTTATTAGTGAAAATAGAATACTATAATCTTGAATCCAATAAACTAAGGTTTCGAGGCTATCTAGTATAGACTTGGATCAAGTTTGAGTATATAGCCTAAATGATCTATAGTGTATGATGGTTGGGAGCCTTATTCTGAGGACATTATGAATGCGACTCATTTTGTAGTTAGTACAAACGATATGATCTTGAATCATTCATGTAGAGACATGAAAGTGGGGGAATCCTATGTAAAGAGTTTACATAAGACTGGAACAACATGAAATAGTCAATTTTAAGTTAGAACACCATTGACTGTATAAAATAGACTATTTCGATTACTAATGACTTAGGTAACTTAATCTTACTCCTGAGCTAACTATAAACTTATGTTCTATAAACTTAATGTTCAAACAGAATTATACTTAGATCTGTATAAGTGAGGACAACTCATCAGTGCTTGACCAATCGGTTGTTCCCTTAATGACTAAATCCAAGTCTTGAAAGAGGGGTCCCACCCTCTCATTGGCACGATAGGGATTTGGTTTATAGGTTGAACCTTAAACCAAATGTTCAATAGTGGATCAGTAGGACTTAAGGAGCAAGATGTAATCTCAGGGGTAAAATAGTATTTTGACCCAGCCGAGGTTGCTAACAACCTGTGAAGGATTAACTTACTGATCATGGCTATATCAGATGGACACAAATCTATATATAGTGAGGGAAGTGCAACTACCGGACTTTAGTGGAATAACCCGTTGGTTAACAAATATTTATTAGCTCGATCTAAAGGGTTTAGCCAGCTAATCTCGAATCATTGGAGCCCAGGATCTATAAGTCCATTTGGTTACCCTACTAGCTCATATGGAATTAACTTAGAACAATATGTTGGAATAATTTGAAATGTTCGAATTAGGTACAGAGAGAGAAATCAACGAATATATGTGATATAGTCGTCGGTTATCAGTTTGATACTGAGCTTTATGTTTAAATGTAATTTAAATATTAAAAATATGAATGCAAATTCATATTCAAAAGCTCGGAATTCATGAAAATAGTTAAACTGGAAAAAGTCAAAATGTTGACTTTTAACTTTAAAAAGTCAAACTTTGACCGACTTTGTATTCAAATATGATTTGAATTTTAAAAAAATGAATGTGAATTCATGCTTGGGGGATTTAAATTAGTCAAGACGGACAAAATTGTAAAACATCAAAATGTTAACTTTTGACTTTAAAAAGTCAGACTTTGGCAGACTTTATATTTAAATGTGATTTGAATTTCAAAAAAATGAATGCAGATTCATGTTTGGGAGGTCAAAACTAGTCAAGATGAACAAAATAATAATAAAATTAAAATATTGACTTTTGACTTTGAATTAAATAGTCAAATGACAATATAATTGCCCTTAAATAAGTTAGTGGGAAAATCCAACATATTTTGTTGGATAATCCCACTAACACTTTGTGAGATAAGTGGCTACACGAGATGTAGACACCTTGCTCACTAAGTTCAACTAATGGTTAGTTGAATGCTAGGTGTTAATATTCGACCAACTAATTACATGCAATTTTGCATGTAATTAATTTACAAATAGGCTTCTTTTCAAATTAAGAAAAGACTTTTGGCATTTTGTTGTATTCTTGGTTTACAAAATTGACCTAAAAACCTATTTCTCTTCTAATCTCAAACCCTTAAATTCTTCCATCAATTTCCATCTCTCTCAATTTTCTTTACATACCAGATCCCACCACCCGATTATAAGTCTGGAGAATAGCAGATAAACTCTAGTGGTGGTCTCGAGTTCAAGTTCATGAGGAGATTACGAGAAATGAAAAGCTACGAAGGTAAGTTTTCTATAAATCCCAATTTCATTTAAATAGGACAGTTATTAAGCATGTTAATTTCTAAATTGCTTAGATGCATCTAGAGTAAATTTTGATATGTATTTCCACTATGCATGTTATTCTTTCGATCAAAATCATACCTCCATGACAATGCTATGAAATCCTTAAATTTTAATTGACTAGGCACTTGGATCGTGAGTTTTTTAGAATTGCAGAAAGTTGACTCATTATGACTTTCTTGGTAGAAGACTATCAAAGGTCTTGGTAAAAAGGAATCTTCCTTTTCTGAAACTTCATCTATTAATGCACATACTTTACTGTTCTTCACCTCATCTTTTCCTTGTCCTCTGTATACTATGAGTATCTTCGCATCCATAAGTTGTTGTACTTTAGATCTAAATTTGTAGCACTGTTGAACAATGTGACCTGCAACTCCTTGATGGAATAAATAATGTCTGCTTTTATCGTACCCTCCATGCAACTCCTTGATGGAAAAATAATGCCTGCTTTTATCGTACCCTCCATATCTTATATTAGAGTCTAAATATTCCTATCTAACATATCCTACTCCAAAAAGTGCTTCCATAGGCATCCTTATCTCATGAACTTCATTTTTACACTTTTCAACAAGGCAATTCACATCATTCACTTTTGAATTTTCTTCATTAGGCAGTGGATTGTCGTTGACATCCAGATTCTCACCAGCTTTTTTAAAGCTTAACCATTCAACATTAATTAAAGATTGCACATTCCTTTTCAAAGCCAAGAAATTTTCAGTTGAGTGTCTCGTTCCTCCAGGATGATAATCACATCGAGCATTTGAATCATACCATTATGGATTAGGAGGTTGTATAGGGATCATTAGAGTATGAGCTAACTAACGATTTTTAATTAGATGGGGTAAATGATCTGTATAAGTCATGGGAATTGGATCAAATCACCATGTATTTGAGTTGGCCTTGCTATCTTGACCCTATGCAAATGGTCGAAGAGAATTTGAGTTAACAAGTTTTGGAGTTCCAAAGAAGGTGTGAGGTAGTACATGGTTGTTATAAAGGATATAAGAAACATTGCGTATATATGACATAAACATTTGCTCATGTTTTCTCTAGCCAAAATCGATTTGTGTTTCTGCTTGTTGTGAAGTCAATCTCACTCAACAGTGCCAACAACTTGACTTGGTTGGTTAACTCCATAGATGGAAGGTAAAATGCAGTGTCGTGCATGCATATCTACTTCCAAGTAACAAAGATTTAGAGACTTGGAAAATGGTGTTGTTGCTTATTCTGATGTTTCATTTTACATGATACGTCATTGATCAATATCATTTCATGCAAAATGCTTGACAAATATCTCTTCATCATGTAATCACTAAGTTCTTGTTATGTAAAAGTTTTCCTATTGCTTGTCCAAGTGTAAGCGAAACAATAGGTTTTTCTAGATGATCCAAGGTCGAACATAGGAAATTAATATCAAAGCTTAGTTCTAGGATTCACTCTGCAATTAGGTGGTATGAAAGAATAAACTATACAATATGACAAAGTGTAAGTTTAAACTATATCTACTTATGTACACTAGAGAATTCTGTAAAGATAATTTAATGAAGGTGGTTGTGAGAGTGGGATGCAAGTATTAACTAACTTGTATTAAAGAAGGGGGTGAAGGAAAATTCGTTCACTACTAACAAATAAGGTATATAAAAGCCTTGATGCGATATGACTTACTTAAGTAACATATGATTAAGATGAACTCCTCTCGAAGTCTTTAAACTCTACGCTTGCTCTCCTATCGGGATCCAAATGACTAAGCCTAGCCAAACAATGTATATCTAGAAGAGTTCACTTATAAGACTTATAGAGCTTCGCGTTTAAGGGTGACAACCTCTCAATGCCTAATACCCATACGTGTTCTCCTTTCGAGACACAAATGATGGAAGTCATCCAATCAAGGTGAAGTTTCTCTCCAAATTCCTCCTTGCGCGCATTAGCCATATCCTTGCTACTTGCCCTTTCGGATAGTTGGCGATGTACATTGACCAAGTGATGAAAATAGCTCAGCTAATGCAATAAGAATTCTAAGTAAAGCTTCTTATCAAGAGTTTCTCATAGATCCTACACTACAAATAACACATGGACAGATGGACAAATGAATAGTAAAGACATGGATGGATTGAAAAGATATAAATATACATTGTATTACAGAATGTAGGCCTTCAACCGCTGTACAATATGAGAAAATACTTACAATGTAAAGGAGTACAAAAGTGGAAAGAATAAAGATGAGATTACAAGTTAAGGGGAGATGGTGGATGAGATATTCTTCACTCAGACTACAAGCTTTCAATCTATAGACTAATGGGAGAAGATGGAGAAAAACTCTTTACAGACGATGGAAAGGCTATTCCTTTTCTCCAACTCTCTAGGATTTTACACTTCTCTTTAGGTGTACGAATGACGGTCCATTCAAACGTTGCTCCTCTCTTGATAAGGATGGAGTTCCTTTTTATATGTAGATTTAGGCAGAAAATCTATCTTTTTTAGCATGTCAGGGTCAAAAGTTACCTCTACTGTCAAGTCACATCACTCCATCTGCAACTTTTGTCTTTTGGTGAACCTCTTCTCATGTTCTGATGTGGTCTTCTAGCCTAGTCTTCACGTGAATTCCTTTCCGATTCGCTAGCTTATTCTTTTGTTCTTTAGCCTGCGTTAAGACACTAAAAACAGGGTTAAACAGGCATGGATGCTTATGTAAAGTGTACCTCTTAATATTTATGTATTTACAACATAAGCTATGGATTTTGACACCTTTAAGATGCATTTCGATCTCATTGTTCTACCTAAAAGGCCATAAGAACTTGTATTTATGCACAAGTTATCAACATCCCTGAATTAGAAAAACCAGGTTGAAAATCTCCTTCTTTCTTCTTAGATGTTGTTCCTTTCTTTATTCCACCATATTTAGTTGTATCCACTACTAACCTCTCTTGCTTGATCCCATAATTCAATTCTTTCACCAATAACAATAATGTCAAAAAAATGGTTTTTGCACTACCAATCATTCCATCATAGAATGGAGCTCACAAAGTATTCATAAACATAGATGTCATTTCATTATCCATTAACGGTCGCTGAACCTCGACGGCCTTGTCTCTCCATCGTTCAACACATTCTTTGAAGCTTTCTGAATGTTTGTATGAAAAGCTTTCTTTTGTCATTCTTTCGTTGATGCTTGTTGTGTCATATCAGTATTATGTGTAAAAGTTATATGTTGAGCTAGTGTATCTCATTTGATGTTGGTGTTGTTTGTGTAATGAGTAATGGTGACTGATCTATCGTAAGACATTGGTGAAAATCCATGGTTATATTGCAAGGTGCTGGTGGAAATGAATCTCAAGCCTAAGTGAGAATGAGTGGTGCTCTTGATGCTAGATGCTGGTGAATGTGAATCCCATATCTAAGCAAGGAATGAAATGTGTGATGCTGGTGAAAGAGAATCCATGCTCTATTACGAGACGTTAGTGAAGTGAATTATAGGTCTAGGCGATGAAATGTTGGTGAAAGAAAATCTCAGGCTTGAGAGTATTACGAGACGTTGGTAGAAATCCAAAGTATATCGTGAGACACTGATGAAGTGAATCTCAAGTCCAAGCTATGGGAGAATTCCAGGTCTCGACGAGGAGTAGCGAATGCTTTGATGACTTGAACCACGTGGAATTATTGTGATTAATTGGATGTGTAAATGCAATAAAAGCTTGTATCTGTGAAATTTAGTACTATCATTGTTTTTTATACTGTTGTATTTCCTAAAAAGGTATTTCTCAAACCATCACTCACTAAGTATTTAACTTATGCTTTAAGTTTCCCCTCCCCAAGTTGTCAAGCGTTGAAGCCAAGTAAAGAATGGATGTCAGGCATAGAAGCCAAGTAAATGGGTTGTTATGTACACTTGTGTGACGAGCAAGCTGTGTCATTCCATATTGTGTTTGTCAGTGGGTAAGAACTTCACTACTTAATGCCAGGGGCTACAATTCAGTTCTGAAGAGATGCCAAGGGTAGCATCAGAGTTCTGTGAGCCCCAAGACGATGAGTGGAAGAACTAAGCCAGGCAAAAGAAGCCTAAAGGTTGTCCCTGAAATGGTTGTTGGGCGACCGAGGAGAAGAATGAATTGGGGTTCTTACACTCTAAAAAACCTTGATGCTAGGAGTAGCACCTTGGTTGATGAAGAAAGACATGTGGATCAGGACTTAGGTTTTAATTTTATGTCTTGCGATGAATGGAATATAACTGTTAAGTGTGAATCCTGTGTAAAGTGTTAAGTTAAAAAAGGAAGAATATGTGTATGAGAAGAGTATTATGCGATGGAGTTAAGTCTAAAGGTTACATATTTTCTACTGCGATCAGTAAGTCTTTAAAGTTCGAGGTGAAGGTTTCGCGATGAAACAAATGAGTTGTTCCACTTACTAGGCTTTCAGAACGTCATCTCAAGGCGAGGTATTTGCTGGGTGTCTAGGCGACACGCCCCCATCTGGTTGCAAGAGGTGACTTTTGGGGAGAGGCATGACAGACTGCGCGTGGCTCGAAGTTTGATGAAACACGACGCAAAAGAAAGCTTGGCAGAATTGGCGAACGAACGTGGACGAAGGAGCCCGACATGACTGGGCATGCGACTCATGCACAAACTCGAATGGCTTGGTGAGGATTGGACTTGATAAAACTGTGCAGTGATCGACTTGGCTAGATCGTGCAGCTTCGTTTGAAGATGAACGAAGATGACGACAACGGAAGTGAACGACTGAGTTTCGATAGTGGCAAGACTGCGGCGGTGAGAGGCTAGGGTTGAACGAATGAAGAAGATGAGAAGACCATTTTTTTTGTTTCTTTCTTTGGTTTTACGCAAATCGAGATCTTTTTAAATAAAATAATAATAATAAATATTATTTTTATTTCCTTTTCCTTTTCCTTTTTCAAATAACCAAATCCAAATTTCTCTTTCTTCATTTACCCAATCAAATAAATCCAACCCTCTCTTCATTTAATTCTCCATCAAATTAACTTTTAGCTTTCTCCAAAATAATTATCCTTTTACTAATAATTATATTTTTCACAAATATAATTATCTTTACTTCTCCTGTTACCTATATATAAATACACATATACCCAAAACTCTTAAAATCCATAATTGTTATTAAACCACATAACACACAACATAATTTAATTCTACATAAATACAAAAATCTAAATCTTCCAATTAATTAAACATTCATCCAACAATATTTAATTAATTCCAATTTCCACAAAACCAAAATAATTCTCAATCAAATTTTCTCAAAATAACACCCAATAAATTAAATATAATTAAATAAAACTAAGATAATTAACTCCAAATTTTTTAAAATTTTTGAACTGTTACAGACCAAATATGAAGCTGAGACTGAAGTCTGTCTATCAAGTCCATTATTTATCAAATCTAGCCCTGGAGCTAAGGTTGATATCTTTGCTCATTTGATAGTTTTTTTCTTTATTTCTCTTAAAAAAAATAAAAAAATAAAAAATAATTGGCCCAAATACCTTACCTATTTCTTTTGTCCAGATTTAAATGTTTTTTGGATTGACAAAGGGGCTATAGATATCATACTTTGTCCTTTTTTTCTTTTATTTTTATATTTATTTACTTTATTTTGTTTTTTTTTATTTGAATTTAATTTTTTAAAGAAAAATAATAAGAAAACAAAACAAAATAGAAAAAAAAATACCCAACTTATCCTAATCTCATGATCCCCCCTCTCTAGCTTCCTTCAACTTCTTCCTCCATATCTCTCTCCACTCTCTCCCACAGTTTTTTCTTTTCTTTTCTTCTTCACCAATCTCCCACTTTCTCCACACTCAAAATGATCTCTCTCCTTTTTCTCCCAACTCTAAAAAAAAGCAACTTATTGCCCTATAAATAAAGATCCAATAGTAGATAAAGGAGAATGGATGTTAGATTTGTTCACTATAAAAAAGAAAAAAAACACTCATTTTCTAAATTTGCTCTCGATTGGGAGGGAGAGGTTAGAAAAAGGAAGTTAGGAAACTTTTCCCTAAACCAAGGTCTTAAGAGATATTTCCTTTTGCTTTTTATAAATTGCTTTTCTTTTCTTTTCCCAATTTTAACGTGATTATGATTAATTTAATTAAATTTGGTAGTTAATGTGTATTTGTTAGATTTAGTTTGGTTGAATTTTATTGAATTGAGTTAAGTTTAATCTGGCTTTAAATTTATTAAATTTATCGTTTACGGTGTAGGTATCAAATTTATTTTAGTTGATCTTTTTTTTTTTTTTGTTGATTTTGGTTTAATTTGGTTTTTATTAAATATGTTGTGTGTTATTCTAAATACCATATTAATTGAGTTTGTTGGATTTTATATTAATTTTTTACGTCTATTGTGATTTTTGATTTAGTTAAATTACACTTAATTGGTCCTCCTTCTATCACTATGCATCAAACATTGTTTTGCTAATTTTACTTCTCTATTTTCTTTTTCTTCTACAGTCCAATTTTATTCAACATATTGAATTAGTATTCAAATTTGAAGTTATCATTTATATTTACCTACATTTCATATAACTTGAATTTGGATTCCCATATATATATATTTATATATATATATATACATACAGTTTAAGATGTCAAGAAAAAACCTATGTATATATATATATATACTAGTTGGTAACACGTGATATGCACGTTAATTTTTCATTTTATTTGACTAAATAAAAATAGTAATTAATTACACGAACAATATGATATTTATTTACTCATGAATTTTTGGAAATACATTTTTCAGCTTCATTCTTGAGAAACCTTTTACTCAGAACTTGTTATACGCGTGTGTATAAATCGAATGAGCTAAAAGATATAAAGAATTTGATAGTATGACTATGGAACAATCCATTCAATCAAACTTTAGATCGATGAGTAGGTTTTTTTTTATATATATGTATCAATTACATGTCGAATGTTTAAATGGAATTGGACTTTTGGATATCGACATGACTTGATTATTATTTGGCCTTCTTTGAAACACAAAGCACGTCAAAAAACTCTTTCTTGATGGTATTGGCCATTAAGAAAGGGAACTTCAATGTTTTTTGTCCATCAAGAAAACTGAAAAGCTCATCAAGAAAATCGTTTTCTTGAGTGGCAAAAACATGGCATAAAAAACCATTTCTTGATGGTATATTGACCTGAGAAATGAGACTTTGATGTTTTTTGCCCATCAATAAAACTAAAAAGCCCATCAAGAAAATCGTTTTCTTGATGGCCAAAACATGCCATAAAAACCCTTTCTTGATGGTCTTGGCCATCAAGAAAGGAGACTGATGTTTTTTACCCTATCAAGAAAACTAAACAGTCCATCAAGAAAACCAGTTTACTTGATGGTCAAAACATGTCCTTAAAAACCTATTCTTGATGGGATTGGCCATCAAGAAAGAAAACTTTGATGTCTTTTGTCCATCAAAAAAATTGGATCAGTCCATCAAGATAACTCTTTCTGTTGACGTGTTTTTTCCATCAAGATAGCCCTTCTACTAACGGGTTTTGCCCGTCAACAAAAAATTTATTCTTCACGTTTTGAGCCCGTCAACTATGATAGATTTAGAAGAAAAAAAAAGGCTCATCACGACCCTTCTATATATGTGACTTTTAATCAACCTCAAACAAGCGAAAAAAACTTGAAAATACTCAAACCTCAGAACATGCAAAATCCATTACGTACAACTTCAAACTAGTTCAAACAACTTCTGCAAATTCGTGTCAACTACATAACTTGCAGCAACTCCAAAACTACAAAACTCACAAACTCCAGAACTCCAACAACTTGAAACTTCTAACTTCACAACTTCAAACAACTCATGAAAAATATCTACAATCACAAATAAGAAATTCATATCATTAGCCATATAATTGAAACACAAGTAAGATATATTTCATAAAATTACTAAACATCCATCAAATAAACTAATTATTTTTCATTAATCAACCGTAAACCAATGTTTCTACAAAAAAAAAATAGTACCTAACAAATAGGATCATATAAGACATAACCCTATAGAAATTGACATCGTATCACGATATACCTAAACTATAAATATAAAAACTACTCGTCATTGTAATAAAAAAAACATGTATTATATGTAGCATCCAAGAAAGTCACAGTATTCAACCATCACCACATCCAATTCAGATTGAGTGTAAGGTGCTTGTCTCGTCAGCTATAAATGAAATAAATATAATTTAATAACTAGATTATACTAAGTGTAAGAATAATAGCTATAAGAGATGGGGTGCAAGAAAATGCATACCACAACTGTAATTGTAACGCTTTTTTGCCTTACTATATATGTTTCGCATGAACTTCATCACATAGTACCTACATTTTGTACTGCCCAATTGTTGAGCACACTATACACACACATACATTCAAAACACATGTTAAAATAAAAATAAATATTTAAACCGAACACATATTATCATTTAATTGGAATTTAAGTACTCATTCCTTAACAGAAACCCAAGTAAGAGGTCGAGCTCTTGTGTTTGATTTATGATAAAACATTCTTAAGACTCTGAATTAAAAAGAATAAAAATATATAACAAACTGCAATTTACATAATAAATATACACTTAACGTGAAATAACTGTTAAATACTTTCGTGTTGACCATATATTTCAACTCGTCCCAAACACTACCATGTCTTACCGGATCCAGTGCATGTTCGAGTGTACGTCCTAGTTTAATGTATTCATATGTTTATTGTACTCATATGAGTAATTCTCTCAAAGTTAAATTCAACATTGTTTTCTCACACTAGGAGTTTTCTTCCAAGTGGGAGTTTGTTGGAATTTATGTCCTACAACTCGTAGTTTATAGTTTTAAATTATATTCTATTACATAAAGTGGTTATTGAAGACTTATTAGTGAAAATAGAATATTATAATATTGAATCAAATAAACTAAGGTCCCGAGGCTATCTAGTGTAAACGTGAACTCTATGTAAAGACATAAATGTGGATTAAATTTGAGTATATAGCCTAGATGGTCTATAGTGTATGAATAAGGTTGGATTCCTTATTCTAGGGATACTATGGATATGGTCCGTTTTGTAGTTAGTACAAACGATGTGATCCTGAATAGTTCATGTAGAGACATGGAAGTGGGGGTATCCTATGTAAAGAGTTTGCATAAGACTGAAACCATGAAATAGTCACTTTTAAGTTATAACACTATTGACTATATAAAGCTGGCTATTTCAATTATTGATGACCTAGGTAACATAATCTTAATCTTGAGCTAACTATGAACTTCTATTCACATGGAATTATCCTTAGATCTACATAGGTGAGGGTAGGTCAATGGTGCTAGCCCAATAAGCCTCTCATTTCAGGGGTAAGATTGGGTGGATAGCTAGGAACAAAGGGTGTAAGACAAAATTCATTCCTACCCACTTTAGGGATAGTAGATATGTTGTTCTATTAAAGACTGAATTCAAGTCTTGAACAAAGAGCCTCACACTTTCATTGGCCCAAGAGGGATTCGATTTATAAGTTGGACCTTAAACCAATTGTTCAATAGTGGATTAGTGGCCCTAAGGAGCAAGATCTAGTTTCGACGGTAAATGGTATTTTGACCTAGCCGAGATTACGAACAACTTGTGAAGGATTAACTTACTGATCATGGTTATACCAGAAGGACACAAATATTTCTATAGTGAGGGGAGTGCAACTATGGAACTTTAGTAGAAAGACCCGTTAGTTAACGAATGTAGATTAGCTCGGTCTGAAAGGGTTTAGCCAATTAATCTTGGATGGTTGGAACACATGATCTATAGATCCATTAGGTTCCCTTGCTAGCTCATATGGAATTAACTTATAACAATTTGTTGGAATAATTCGAATTGTTCGAATTAGGTAAACAGAGAGAAATCAATGAATATATGTGATATAGTCGTCGATTACAAGTTTTAAATTGACACTACTACAAATTTAATATTTCTTGACGCACACAAATTTTGATTTCATGATGGTCATGGCAAAGAACCATCAAGAAAAATATTTTTCTTGATACAATGCTTATCTTGATGGTCATGTACATCAAGAAAAGTCCTCTTATTTTGTTGAAGAAATACAAAAAAACATTAAAAAAAAAATGTAGATTCTTGATTTCCTTGATGGGCAAAGTTTCCTTAGTTTTGTTTATGGTTCACAAATGTTTAGAAAACTATTTCTCGATGGACAATAAACATCAAGAATAATATATTAGTTGATTACCAATGCCCATCAATTTAGTTAGGCTTTCTTAGGAAGGGATGAATTTTCTTGATTTGCAATGGCCATCATCGAAAAAAATTAATATATTTGTTTTGAATTTTTTTATGGGTCTAGGGTTTCTTGATGGACAAATACCAAAAAAAAAACAGATCATGAAAAGGGTCCATAAAGAAAAATGATATCTTGATGAGTATTGAGCATCAAGAAAAAATTTATAATATTGGATTTATGATAAGATCATGGGCAAGACCCATCAAGAAAAATGGAAAAACTATTTTTCACA
Organism: Cucumis hystrix; assembly: GCA_025688845.1. NCBI lineage: Eukaryota > Viridiplantae > Streptophyta > Magnoliopsida > Cucurbitales > Cucurbitaceae > Cucumis > Cucumis hystrix. Next base: position 12,067,112 of record CM046886.1, read on the forward strand.
AAGCACAAAATTCGGACCCTCATTAACGAGCTCAGAAAACATGATATTCATCAATAAAAGTCTTAAATCTTTACTGTTTTTTTTTCCAATTATTACTTTCTATTCATCAATAATATGATATTAATTTTTAAAAAGTTAACTGTTGTAATTATAATTAGATTAAAATAAGTGACTTTATCAAAATCAAATTAGTTTTGTGTTCAACTTTAATGAGTTGAATTGAAAGTTTGTAAGTTAGGATTTTAAACTTTGTAGAAGCTATAAAAACTTGACAACATGAGCTTAGTATGTATTTGTGGACAAGAGGTCCTGGGTTCAAGTCCCCACCTCTTGAGGGAATTAAGATCAAGATCATGAAGATGCTAATTAAAACAAAGTCTCCTTTGTTTTTTTTATGACATGTTTTGAACTATTCACTTTTCTTGAAGGGTAAAAAACATCAAAGTCTCATTTGTCTTTTTTATGACATGTTTTGGACTATTCATTTTTTTTTATGGGCAAAAAACATCAAAGTCTCCTTTCTTAATGGCCAATACCATCAAAGAAAACGATTTTCTTGATGAATTTTTTAGTTTCCTTGATGGACAAAAAATATCAAAGTTTCATTTCATGATGATGGCCAATACCATCAAGAAAGAGTTTTTGATGACATGTTTTAACCATCAAGAAAATATATTTTCTTGATGCTCGGGCTTTCTTAATGTATACCTACTTGATGGACAAAAACTATCAAGGCAGACATTTTTTGACGTGTTTTGTACATAAAAAAAGGCCAAATTTGTAGTAGTGAGAGCTTTATGTTTAAATGTAATTTAAATATTAAAAATATGAATATGGTTTCATATTCAAAAGTTCAAAATTGATGGAAAGGGTCAAAGTTGCAGAAAGTCAAAATTTTGACTTTTGACTGACTTTATATTCAAATATGATTTGAGTTTTGGAACAATGAACGCAAATTCATGCTCAGAAGGTCGAAATTAGTTAAGACGAACAAAATTTTAAAAAGTCAAAGTTTGACTTTGACTTGAATGGTCAAATAACCATATTGTCCTTGGTCTAAGTTAATGGAAAAAGCCAACATTTTGTTGGGTAATTCCACTAACACTTGGTGGGATAGGTGGCTACACAAGATGTAAATACCTAGCCCACTAAGTTTCACTAATGGTTAGTGAATTATTAGGTGTTGAGATTTAAGAAACTAATTAGATGCAATTTTGCATGTAATTAGCTTATTTAAAGGGTATTTTACATTTGTTTAAGAACTTTTGGCAAATTTTTATTTTTATGAATTACAAAATTATTTCAACCTAATTTTCTCTCTCAAATCTCAAACCAAAATTCCTCCTCAAATTTCAATATTGCTCTCCCTATTTCCTCCACTTCAACGGGTCTTACAACCTAGTTCTAAGTCCCAAAAATAGCTAGTAAACTCTAGTGGTGATCCTAGGTTTGTGTTTGTGAAGAGATATCGAGGAATCGGAAAGCTACAAAGGTATGACTTCTATTAACTCTAATTTAATTTAATTAGGGTAGTTAATATGCATGTTAATCTCTAATTAGTTAGATGCAATTAGATTAATTTTTCTATCTGTATTTCTGTTGCGCTTGTATGCTTTCCATCAGCGCATACATTGTATTCGTCCGTAATGAGATAATGAATAATATCCAATGATATCTATATAATAAACATATATTTCAATCAAGTTAATAAAAAAATATTTATAATTAAAAAACATAAGAAAAATATCAATACTTGTTTCTTAACTTACCCGTAATTAAATGGACATATCAATAATTTATTCTTAATAAATACCAATTTATTATACAGGTGTCGAGCTCTATGTTCGTCAGTACTTGAACCTTTTAAAATTTGTCCAGGATTCATGAATGCATATTCCTCTAGAATACTTGGGCCAAATTCATATAAACATCTAACATAAAGAAAAAAAACATTTAATATTAGAAATATGCATTTAAAAGAACAATAAAAATAAGATTTTGAAGTTGTGCACTTACATCATATAACTCAAAATCACCAAAAGAGCTAATTTCTCCATCAAACAAAGTTGTTTAATGTTGTCATGAATCACGTTTACATTGAATATATACCCAAAAAATCTCCTCAGTGTCGAATAGGATAGTAAGATATTACTCTTTCGTATCCTTCTCTACATGCCTCAACACAAACCTTATTGTCGTTGGTAGTTTTAATTCATTCATTTTCGATTTTGTTCCTTTCAAAGGTTCTGACTCACAAGACTTTTTACTAGATGTATGTAAAAAGAATGTCAAAAAAATAAAATGAAAACATTCTAATGCGAAAATGCATATTTTGAAATTAAAACTTTACTTCTTTTTTTTTTGGTTCTTTTATAACTATAAGATCCTTTGGCCATGGAACAGGTGAACCAATTGCATCCTGTACAGAACATATGCTTCATTCAATGGGTATGGGCAACGAAGAACGACTGCCACTTGAAAGTTCAACAAGAACTCGCACATCACCCACTCCAAGTTATACTCCATAAACTATTTCATCTGCACTCACTACAAGAAATCAGGAGTTTCCCGACACAGGAAAATCGTCGAGAAACATAGCGTTGGTAGACGACGCTGTTTTTCGACGCCACGTGGACCACGTTGGGGGAAGGCCTTTCATCCGACACATGAATATGAGCGTCGAAATTTTTTTACCCTTCCTCCGACGCGGTGCTAGATACGTCGGGCAATAGGCCCTATTACTGACGTACACCATGTTGCGTCGGAAGATGGTGGACAATTAAATGTACCGTTTGGCCTTCCTCCAACGTGGTGACAGGTGCATTGGAGAATGGGCCACTATTCCCGACGTCTACAGTGTCACGTCGGAGGAAGGGCGGATAATTAATTGTCCGTGATGCCTTCCTCCGACGATGTGCCAGTCAAGTCGGGAATAGGTCAGGGATTCCTGACGCCATAAGTGACACGTCAGGAATATGGTTTAGGTATTCCCGACGTGTACTTAAATGCGTCAGAAATACCTAACAATTGTCGATGTTTTCGATGTGCATTGGGAATTCTTCGTCTTTTTAATCCATTCTTCACATAATGGAAACAGAAAAGAGAAAGAAAAAGAGAAAGAAAAAGAGACCAAGAGGGAGATCGAGAGAGAGACCGAGAGGGAGATCGTGAAGTCGTCGCCCTTGCCGTCCCCGTTGCCGCTTCCATCGTCATTGCATATCGATATACCTTTTTTATGTGTTTTTTGTTTTATTTACATAACAAATTAGGATTTTGTATTAGTTTTTAGTTTAGGAATTGAATTTTGAATTATGTTTTAGTTTTTTGGAATTTATGAATTGGATGTTGTATATTTGTATTTTAGAAATTGAATTGTGTGAATTGGACGTTTGATTAATGTAAATAAATGTTAATGTAATTGTAAGTTTGTGGTTGTATATATGAATTAATAAATAATGAATAAATAAATAAATAAATCAATGTATAAATATTTATTGTAATTTTATTAATTTATAAGGTTAGTTTGTTAATATATAAATATTTATTGTAAGTTTGTTAATGTATAATAATATTAAAAAAAAAATAAAAGCTATTCCCGATGCAGAACATGCGTCGGGAAAAAGGTCTATTTTTTATGCATACAAATTGCGTCAGAGGATCGTTTCCCGACGCACTGTCTCCCGTCGCAAGAACAACGTCAGAGGATCCCAATGGGTAAGCCGACGATAAAAATACGTCACTGGAAACGACGTCGGGAAATATGAACTGCTAACATACGTTTGTGGTGCATCGGAGATGGGTCTCCCGACACAGTTGTCCCAACGCATCATCCGACGTTGCAAAATACGTCGGGAGACCCTTCCCCGACGTTCCGGGCATTATTTCCCGATGTTGTAGCGCGTCGGAAAAACCCCACTTTAACAATCCAACTTTACTATCTAAGTCGAAGTCATTATTTTAAACAAAACACTTTGATTGACACAAAATATTGTAAAATTTATTTGAAATCATAAGGATCAAGGAAAACTTAAGTTCGGGCCCTATTTCAAACAAATAAAATTCTAAAAGTACTGTTTACAAAATAACTATTCATAAACTCAGTTCAATAACAAATAAAATTAAAACCATCAGCGGAAGAAGTTTAAAAGACATTTTCCCTATGGCAATCACGGCTCCTTCTTGTCCCTCGTCGGTCTGCCCCTCCTATTACCTTTACCTGAAAAGTTAAACATAAAAGAGTGAGTATTAACATACCCAGTAAGAGACCTACTACTGGTCTCGTTAGGGGAAAAATCAAACTGTTAACTTTCTATTGGGGGTACCCTGCATACAAAATCAGTCTAACGCCTCGAAGGACGTACATATCAGTCTAATCCTCTATAGAAAACACATATCAGTCTAGTGCTTCCGATGGATGCACAACAGGTGGTGATCCCGTAGGACACCTACAAGGTACACTACCCTATAGATAAAGTTAACAATTTCCCCTTAGTCCCAATCTAGCATTTTAATCAGTCAAACAGATTTGCAATTCAAGCTACCACTATTTCATTCTCTGAGTTCAACACATTTACAGTCAATTTATGCAATCCAACACATAGTCAACATTTTTAGAACGGTTCCTCAACGAATAAACTTACACACAAGCATCGCTCTTCTCAATTCAGTCAATTCAATTTAGTTCATTAATCACAGGACACTACCTATGCCCTAACATAACAACCAACAAACCACAACTTAATCAACTCAAGGTTCTCATTTCAGTCATTGTATCCAAGTATACGTATCAGTCAGTTCATCTCAGTTCAACAAAATTCATACAACTAAACAATCAATCAATTATAAATTTACATATCAGTCAGTCCATCCCAGTTTAGTGAGATCCATACAGACAATACATCTCAATTGCATCGTTGAGTCCAGTAGTTGGAACCCTTACCTCAATTTTATGTAAGTTCTTCAATCGAACTAAATCCAATAAATCAAATCCAATAAATCAAATCCTAAACATAAACAAACATAAAATCAACATCTTTCTAAATAATTTCATCCATTCAATTCACCCTATATGTAAATTCCACAACTTACCCAGGAAGTAGAGAATCAAACTCCAACGAAGTTTGCTACGAAACTCAAGGATCCTAGCACCAATTCATCAATACCACCTTCAAGGATAAACATCAATTCGACAATTAATCCAACATCACGCCTCAATGAATTTACAACGCAGAACCTTAAAACTCATCAAAAACACACTTACTACAAAAACCCAATACTCTTCATGGCAAGGCAGAAACGGTAGTGCATACGATGACCCAAGCGGCAGCATGCAAGACAGATCTAAGCGGCTAGCTTGAAGGTGCACATCAGCTTGCAACCCATAGGTGGAAGATAGGAAGCCGAGTGGCTTGAAAAAAAAACAGAGAGGATGTATGGCTCGATATTCAACGGTTGACGTCCGTAGACAGTGGCTGAAGTGCAGCGACTGCGCTTCGCAAAACGGAGATGAGTGAAGCGAAAATGCCACACTCAAATCGGACTTAAACGATGAAAACGAAGCCTAGGCTTCGACGGAGGGGAGCGGCTGGCTATGGCAAGACGACGGTAAGCTTTGACCTCGACTTCAACGAAAAAGAAAGGAAGTTGGCGGTGAGGGCTACCGACAGCGTGACCAAAGAAGGAAAGGAGAAGGAAGAGAAGAAGAAAAAAGAAATGGAGGTGGCCGACGGCTGTTTGTTCATGGAGAGGAGGAAGAAAAAAAAAAGAAGAAGAAGAAGAAGAAATTGAACAGTAAAAAAATGTTAATTTAATAATAATAATAATATTAATAATAATCATTATTATTATTAAATGGTGGGGAGGAAAAGAGGGAGGGAAATGGGGGATGGGCGGCGGGCACGGAGGAGAGAGAGAGGGAGAAATCTTTTCTTCTTTTTTTTTTTTTAAATTAAGAATCTTTTATTAAAATAATAATAATATATTATAATTATTATTATATCATAATTATTCATATCTTTCCATTTTCTTTTTTTTTTTCTTTTTAAATTCTTTTCTGTTTCATCAATTAATTGTCTTTTCCTCACCAAACTTCAACATAAAATACATCCAAAAATAGTTTTAAAAAATTTAACTAATTAAAATAAGATAATTATGCTTTGAGAATTACATCAAAATTTTAGGGCGTTACACCCACTCTCTTGTCGTGATTTAGTTTTTCAAAAACACTTCTTGCTGCAACAATGTTATGAACCTTTCCAAATGGTCTCTCAGTGAAAAATTACATTCATATATCAATTTATCATCAATGTTGAATAAACAATGAAATACAATATATAAAATTGAATTAAACATAATATTTAGTAGATCGATTTTTTTCGTGTGATGGATAGACGTTGAGATCATTTGTTTCTCACTAATATTCTGATTGCATCCAGAGTGTCCATCTAAGCTTGTTTCTCTAATTCTCTTCAAAGACTTTAACTTAAGCTTTTTTTTTTTTTTTTGTCATTTGACTGTGTTATAATAAAATATGTGATTTCTTCTTTTTCTAGTTGGTATCTACATCAACAATAATTTGAGTTTCTCTGGGTTCTGATGGAAAGTGTTTGTGAAAATAGAACGAAGGTGTAATCAATCCACCTACACCTCTCACAATGTTCTGGTGTCCCCAACACTTGAGGTAAAATAGCATCTGAAACATTATATGTTTATCGACATCTTTCTGGAGTTCATCCTATAATTTGAACAAATTATTAAAAACTTATTGGTCACAAGTTGTAAATATATCTCAAACCTATAAAATGCTAGTAATCAAATTTACTTACTATTTTCACTGCAATCTCTTCAACCTCTTTATTCATGAATTCTCCATCTTTACTCACTCGAGCATGTTTCCAAAGGGTAGCTTGATAGGTCGACGATGATAATTTTTCTTCTTTTTTCTACATGTATACAAATTAATTAAACATGAAATTGCATCAAACATAGGATAATATTATGCATAGTAATATAAACTACCAACTCTTCCCCCAAACATATGTGTTTGCGAGACGTTCTATGATTATATTTGTAATTTTGGCATCGCTCTTTTTGCATATTGCTACGTTTCTATATCACACACATCTAACACAGGTCAATCATGCATTAATATATTTAATTATTGAAACATGAAATAAGTCATAGCACTCGCCAGAAAATCTTCACACAATGATAGTAATACAAACATTTCTCAATAAGATAGATCAATAGCAAGGTAGTTTGGTGGTGGAAATTTTAAGCATTTTGGTTCATCTATGTATGGTAAAATTGATGGAATACGATACATGCACAACAAAAATAATGGATCAATTCTACTCTAATTGCCACTAAACTATTTTAGTGATTAACATGCATATCAACTACCTTAATTAAATGAAATTAGGGTTAATAGAAGTCATACCTTCGTAGTTGTCTGATCTCTCGATATCTCCTCACGAACACAAATCTATAACCACCACTAGAGTTTACCCACTATTCTTCAGACTTAGAACCGAGTTGTGGGACCCGTTAAGTGAAGAAAATTGAGAGAGCAAGATGGAAATTGGAAGGTGATACTTAAGGTTGAGATTTGATAGAGATAAATAATTTGGTCAAATTTTTGTAAAAACAAAAATAAACAATTGGCCAAAAAGTCAAACAATTGAAAAACATATAATTAGCCCACCAAATCTCAAAACATCACATTCCACTGACCATTAATGGAATTTAATGGGTCAGGTGTCTCCATCTTATGTTGTCACTTTTCTCACTAAGTGTTAGTAGAATTATCCAACAAAATGTTAGATTTTTCCAATAACTTTAGTCCAAGGGCAATTTGGTCATTTGACCAATCAATTCAAAGTCAAACTTTGACTTTTTCAAGTCATCAGTCAACCTTTTGACTTTTTAACATTTTTTTCTTTCTTGACTAATTTCGGCCTCCCGAGTATGAATTTGCATTTATTTTCCCAAAATTTAAATCACATTTGAATATAAAGTCAGTCAAAGTTTGACTTTTTAAAGTCAAAAGTCAACATTTTAACTTTTAACAACTTTGACCATTTTCATCAATTTCGAGCATCCGAATATGAATCTATATTCATATTTTTAATATTTAAATATAAAGCTCTATCTAAAAATTATAACCGATGGATATATCACATATATTCGTCAATTTCTCTATCTTTACCTAATTCTAATAATTCGAATTATTCCAACAAATTTTTCTAAGTTAATTCCATATGAGCTAGCAGAGAAACCTAATGGACTTATAGATCATGGACTCCAATGATCAAAGATTAACCGGCTAAACCCTTTTAGACTAAGCTAATCCATATTCGTTAACTAACGGATCATTCCACTAAAGTCCCGTAGTTTCACTCCCCTCACTATAAATATATTTTTGTCCATCTGATATAACCATGATCAGTAAGTTAATCCTTCACGGGTTGTGCATAACCTCTGCTGGGTAAAAATATTGTTTTACCTCCGAGATTACATCTTGCTTCTTAAGTCCCACTGATCCACTATTGAACAATTGGTTTAATTAAGATCCAACCTATAAACCAAATCCCTCTCAGGCCAATGAGAGGGTGGAGTCCCTTGTTCAAGACTTGGATTCAGTAATAAAGAGAACAACCTATCTACTATCCCTAAAGTGGGTAGGAGTGAATTCTGTCTTGCATCCTATGTTTCTAGCTTAACTAAGTAATGTCATGCATCACGCTTATCCAATATCATATATTCAAAATATCAACATACTTTAAATAACGAATGAAATTCAAAATCATGCATTAATACCATACATTATAACACTTATAATATATAAAAATCCATGAACATGCTTAACCTAAGGTGGGATTTATCTAAATGACATCCACAAAGCATTTAAATCGCAATTGTGAAGGGATAAAAGTCCTAGATAGTGGAAGATTTTACAGAACCATTTCTCAATTTAATTTTGGAATCCCAAAATACCAATACATTGGTAAAAAATAATTAAGAAACTACTTTTCTTATTAAGCATGATTTAATAAAGTATAGTTTAGAAAGAGAAAAACCTAAGTAGTTTGACGTCTCTAAACCTAGTAAATCTCCAAATTTGAAGACACCACCTTCATATCATCTCAGATGAGATTAGTTTATAGGAACCAATTATGATGGAAAAAGTTTTAGAGAGAAAACTACTTTTGTTAGGAGCAAAAGCATTGACTTTTTCTTAATTAAGAAAAACTATTTTTCTTTTGCATATGTATAACATCATTTCCTTAAGGGAGTAGGAGAGAATCATGAGATTCTATTAATTTAAAAAATATTAAATTAATAGAAATTTCAAATCAACTAATTAATTAATCAGTTAATAATTAATTAAATCATATTTAATTAATATTTCATTTAAATCAGATTTAATGAATATATCTCCAATATCTTATAGTTTTAAATTAATTTAATTAAATAAAATTAAACTAAACTATTAATTAATTCTCCAATTAATTAATGGCTAAATTAAATATCTTATATTTAACTTAATATTTGAATCATATTCAAATATAAATTTCTCTCATAACCAATAATTTTAATATGAATCCAATTCATATTAAATTAATATTTGAACTCATTCGAATATTTTATCTCTCACAACTTAATTTTGAATCATATCTAGAATTAAATTTATATAATAAAGTTTGATTAAAATATAAACTTTATATTATAATGTATCACTATATATTATACTAATTCTCAAAGAAAATTTGAACATTTCAAATTACAACTAATATAAATAAATCTCATTACCCTTTACGAGCTAGGAAGGCGACCTAATGGATCTACAGATCAGAAGCTACAATGATATAAGATTAATTGGCTAAACTCATCAACCACATTAATCAATATTCGTTAACTGTGTCTACACTCCACTAAATACTCACAACTGAACTCTTCCCACTGTAGATATATATTTATGTCCACGGATATAGACCGATAAAAGTAAGTTAGTCCTTCAGGAGTGTTCGTAACACCAGTTAGGTTAAATTACCGTCTTACCCCTAGGTTACCTCTAGTCCTTAAATATCAGTGCTACTCTAATGAACAACATGTTTATGGTACAACCAATAAACAGAACCCCTCTCGTGCCATAGAGTGGGTATAGTCCTTTCTTCAAGTCTCGAAGACACCATTTAAGAGAACACTCATCTACTTACCCTAAAGTCAGGAAGGAGTGAATTCCATCTTATGTGATTATGTTTCCAGCTCCCCACTTGATCTTATCCTCAAAATGATAAGCATATTGAGTCAACAATTTGGCCACTCTCACTCATACAAATCAAAGGACAATTCCTCGCAAACAGGAGTTCATAATACACTCAGGATTAAGACTAAGTTACCTAGGTCATCCTAATGAAATAGAAACCTATCTAATTAACGGAGTTATATCTAGTGGTTACTATTTCGTGGTCTGATCTTATGCAAACTCATTGCATAGGATACCCTCACTCACATGTCACCTACATGAACGCGTTGGATCATTGTGTATGTATCAAATTCCAAGTGAGTCGTATCCATAGTGTTACTAGGATAAGGTACCCAACCTTATCACTATATTATAGACAATGTAAGTTGATCTTCAACATTAATCCATGTATGTCTCTTCATACTGTTCAAGACTCATCAAATAGCTTAGGATGTATGTTTATTGCATTTGGGTTATTAAGACAAAACTAATAATATAATCAATAACATTTTATTATAATAATAACACTTTATTAATAACAGTCAATAAATTATAATTACAATCTATGAGTTTTAGAACATAATTCCCAACAAATTGAACTTGTAAATTTGACCCCTAGGATACATTAAAGCAATAAATTCTACTACAAAACTGGCAATACTTGACGCCTATAGTTTTGAAGTACATGACACTTCTAATAAAAACTGTCAAGTAATGAAAAAAACGTCAAGAATAATTATTAGTGAAAAAAGATAATTTTTTTATTTTTTATTTTAAATACTTGATAGGTTAAAAGTGTCAAGATTAGTGGTAATTACTTGACATTTTTTAAATGTCAACTAATATATATTTTGACCATTTCTTTAAAAAAAAAAATTTCCTCTTTTGATTTCACAAAATTTTCCTTTCCCCCCATTTCTAAAAAGAATCATAAGTTTTTCCCCCAAATTTCCCTTTTCCCCATTTCTAAAAAAAAATCCCTAAGGGGGCGTTTGGGCCCAAGTTTATCACTGTGGGCTTGGGTTATAGTAACCCAAACCCACGTTTGGGGCCCTTGTAATGGAAACCCTAGTTTTAGGGTTTCCATTAATCCGTCTTCACACTTTACTCCTTCGTCTTCCATTCTCAATGCTTCTCGGTTTACTTCCTCTCAACTCGTCTTCATCCCTCTCAACTTGTCTTCAATCTCTCAACACCACTTCATCCTTAAACCCATTTAATCCTTCCAATCTCCACACGAAATCATCTCCTCTCTTCAATCCTTGTAACCACATTGATTTGGGTTTAATTGCCGAAAAAACTTCCCCCTTTTTTCCTCAACTCTTCGTCGTTTTCGTCTGGGTAAAAATAGTTATCTTTCTCTAATTTTGTTTCTCTCCCACTCTTCGTCCTCCCAATTTTAGTTGAAGGCTTCGCTCACAGTGTTGCCTCCGAAACAAATGGGTCTCCCTTTTTGGTTTCGTTGAACGACTGGGTTTTACAATATGCCTCCGAAACTCAAGCGCTTGCATGTTCACCACTCTTCTTCGTGAACATGCAATCTGACTCGGTTTTCCCCTTCCCCTTACCATTTGGACTCCCATTTGCCGATCGAGTATTTTTTTTCTCTGATTTGGACACTTTCTACACTATGGATACTATCGCGCAAGGTAGGGTTGGAGGTAAGTGGTTGGATTTCGAGTTTCTGTCTTCGCCGATGATGAGGAGTACGTTTATGTATTGTCTGAATAATTATTTGTGATTAGTTCTGTTGTTTGAATAATTATTTGTAATCGTTTTTGTTTTTTACTTCAGTTTACTTCCATATTTTTTCATATTCGGTCATCCCCATTTGAAACTACACTGCTGTTGTTTGCTTTCCATGTTTCTGACTAGTTTTGTTCCTTTGAATTATAGTTTTTTCTAATTAATTTTCTTTATGTGCTTCTCTGAAAAATTATTTGAAGTACTTTTGTTTCTTACTTCAATTTACGTCCATATTTTTTCATTTTTAAGCATCCCGTTTGAAATTATAATGTTGTTGTTTGTTTTCCATGTTTCTTAATACTTTTGTTCGTTTGAATTATAGTTGTTTCTGTAATTACTTTTGTTTATGTACTTCTCTGAAAATTTATTTCTAAGCAGTTTTGTTTCTTACTTTAATTTCCTTCCATATTTTTTCAATTTTGGCCATCTCTGTTTGAAACTATGTCCCTGTTTTCCATGTTTCTAATTTGTTTTGTTTGTTTTACTTTCTTCTTGCTACTGTGCCTAGCAATCTGAACACATTTTCGGGCATTTTTTGAATTGGATCCCTCATAAATATGTTGACATATTTATTTCATTTGGCATTTGAGTAACTATGTTCACAGTTCTCATTTACTTGCAATTAAGATGCCTTCTGAATTTTGTTTGGTTTGCTGTGAAGTCTGTTCTCTTTATTTGCAAGCAACTGTCGGTTCTCTTCCCTTCTCTTTATTTCTAAGCAAATCTCATCCATCCATCCATAACACTGCACTGTCTGTGTTCTATTCTTTTCCTTGGTTATGCATTTGTCTACTCATAGCTTATCTTTGTCTTAATGTGGTAGGTTTTGACTATGTCCTCCCCTTTTCTGTACACTTTTGTCATTTGCAGAGATTCCCTTCTTTTTTTTTTTTTGGTATGGGTGAATAAAGGCATACTTTATTCACCCTCTATCCCTCTATATATAGCACTTCATTTGTTGTATTTTGTTGTATTTTGTTGTGTGTTGTTTTCCTTGCTTCCTCCTCTGTTCTTTCTTCATTTGGTAGGTAAGTTCACTTTCTTTTCTTCTTTTGAAGTTCCATTTGTCCTTCTTTTTTCTTTTGTCATATCTATGTTAACAAGAATCTGTTATGTTTAAGGCATATTATGGGCCATGACTTTCTTTTTTATTTGAAGTATATACTTTCTTATACACAACCTTATCCACTGCCATTTCATACTTTTCATGATTTCTTTCATCTCATTTCATGTTCACTGTCCATAGCCATTTTAAGGGATGTTGATGTTGTATGACTCTTTGATATACATTTTATGTGTCCATGTTGTATCCTTATTTGGTTGTATTTCTATAGCTATATATACTTTGCTGCACATCCTGTTGCTGCATATTTTGTATTCATGTTTGTAATAATAGATCCAGTTCGTTACATCGAACAGATTCAACTCCTCTAAGGCACAACGTTTTTTAAAATAACATGGGCTCATTTTCTCATTCATTTTAACGAATCTTGTTTTTTCATTTCGACATCGACATTCCTCCAAATAATACGGTAAGTAAGCGATACACTTCATCCTTATACTATTTTTATTCGTACTTGTGTTATGTCGGGACACTGATTTCCTTACTTTATTTGCAGGATATCCAACTTCATACTTCGGTCGTCAGAGGTACGAAGCATTGGCGCTTTCTATTGTAGCACTTTATTTTCAAATATTGTCGTTTAATATTTTAGCATTATACTTTATTGTACTTTGGACTTTAGTGACCGTATTGGGTATTAATGAATTCTGTTTTTTCATGTTTTAAAATGTAACTCCATTTCGTACTTCAAAGTTTGTTTCGGTTTTCAAAAATTGTGTTTGATTTTCAAAACAATCGTAAAGAAAGTGTATACCCACACAAACGGATGAATAATATGAAAACTTGAAATGTGTGAACTCCATTTCGTACTTCACTACTCTATTTTTGTCATTTTTCACACACTACTCTATTTTTGTCATTATTTTAAAAAAACTATATTTTTTTAAAATAACCCAATATAAAGAATTAATTTCAAGAACTAATTTTGTTTTTAAATTAGAATTAAAATAGCCTAAATCTCTATAGTATTAATAGCATGACATTTCCTTGATCTTGTTAGATACTTGCTCACCAAGTACAAACATTTAAACCTTTATAATAAACATTTAATTATGAATAAGCTAATGTTTGTAAAAAAAAGATTTAAATTTGAATTTACAAGGTGTGGATCAAAACAAAGAAAATTGCATTTGTAAAACAAACAATAAACCATACACTAGAAAAGTCTATACATATTATGAATAAGTTGTAACAAATAAAAGGGAAGAAAAAAAAAAACTTTTTTAACTTAAAGTAGCACATAATTTGAACAAATTAATATTGTTAGGTAACAATCTTAAAAGAAATTGTTTTGAAAAATATCCTAAAAGAAATGATTGATATTGCTAGAAAAGTATAATTATTTTATTTATTTTTCTTCTACACATTTTATTAAATTTAATGCTCATAATTAATATGAATCTCTATTAAATTAATTTAACAAGGACAGGCCATGTATCAATACGTATTTGCCTAAATTACGGGTTTACACTTTTCACAAACATTATAAAAAACAAATGACCACATCATAACTGAGTTTTAAAAATTGACAACTATTTTTTTTTCCATATTAGCCATGCTTTTCAAACTGAACAACACGAATTTGGAAAAACATTTTGATCATGTATAGTACATACCCATATAATCAACATATTGGTGACGCATAAGTTCCTTTTACATAACTATAGTTTACAAGTACATAATGTATTTTATTCAAATGCATGAATTGATGGTGTACTAGCATTACAGTTACAAAAATAGATTGTGAGGTTCGTAGTCGCTACCCTCAAATGGCTAATGAAAACATTCGCACTATACTAGTTGTCTTCACATCCACCCATAATCAGTTAGTACTGCTATTGGATGCACTGATGAATGACAATAAGTGGGTGACACATCACCGTATGAAATTAGGCATCAAATTAGACAGCTTTCATACTTCCGTATGATCCACTCCTCTGACCTCGAATGTCGTCAAAGTACTAGAATGGACAGGTGAACATTTTTCATTCTATGTCACTTACTGAGGACGATTGCTTGTCTGACGTCGACCGAAATCGTCCATGTCGAGGAGATGGTCGCAATGTTTCTGCATATATTGGCACACAATGTCAAGAATAGAGTCATCTAGCTGGACTTCGTGCCATTAGAAGAGACTGTTTCCCGTCACTTTAACCTCGTACTGTTGGCTGTGTTTCGATTGCACGATGAGTTGTTGAAGAAACCACAACTAGTGACTAAAACATGCACCAATTCACGATGGAGGTGCTTCGAGGTCCGCATATTACTAAATTCTGTTACTTATCAATCACGAAGTCCAACTACTGAAATGCGCGATATTTCATTCTGTAGAACTGCCTTGGGGCAATGGATGGCACATACATCAAGGTGAACGTGCCGTAAAACGATAGGCCTAGATATAGAACACGTAAGAGAGAAGTTGCCACAAACATCCTCACTGTGTGTGATACAAAAGGCGACTTCATCTTTGTATTGGCTGGCTGGGAAGGGTCCGCAGCAGATTCGGGCATTCTTCGAGATGCTATTGCATGACCAAATGGCCTGCATGTTCCTCAGGGTAATCAAATGTTTTATGCCTCGAACATATATTACCTACAACGTCAATCAAATTAGTTAGATCTGACGCATTCATAACAGGTTATTACTATCTATGCGACGCGGGATATCCCAATGCAGAGGGATTTCTAGCTCCCTATAGAGGACAAAGATACCACTTGCAAGAGTGGCGAGGAGCGGGAAATGCCCCTGCCACCGCGAAAGAGTACTGCAACATGAAACATTCGTCCGCTAGGAATGTTATTGAACGAGCGTTCGATTTGTTGAAGGGTCGATGGGCAATCCTTCGCGGGAAGTCCTACTATCCCATGCAAATTCAATGTCGAACAATTCTAGCATGTTGTCTACTACACAATCTCATCAACCGCGAGATGACGAATGTCGATTTCGTTGACGACGTTGACGAGGGAGACTCCACGTACACAACAATTGGAGGTGATGACATTCAATTCGTTGAGAACTCTAATGAATGGACGCAGTGGAGGGATGATTTGGCTGCCGAGATGTTCAATCAATGGCAGTTGCGTAACGAATAGACTATGCGTGTCGATTTAGTATTCCTGTATTTGTTTTTAGTTAGTATTGGGTGTGTCTTCCTGTACACTTGAATGTATGCATGCAGTATAAAAAAAGAATTAGACAATTTTGCCTTCCTGTGTATTGAAGATACTAATTTGTATGCATCGTTGTAGGATTGTCAGTATGGCAAGTTCATCACGTGCTCCTAAGCATGTATGGACGAAGGAGGAGGAGGCAATCCTCATGGAAGCTATGGTCGAGTTGGTATCTGCTGGTGGATGGAAGTCAGACAATGGCACATTCAGACTTGGGTATCTGGCACAACTTCTACGAATGATGGCAGCAAAGTTGCCGAGATGCAATGTCCATTGGACAACAGTCATTGACTGCAGCATAAAGACCTTGAAGCGCTCATACCAGGCAATCACAGAAATACGCAGCCCGTCATGCAGTGGGTTCGGTTGGAATGACGATGCGAAGTGCATCGTTGCTGAGAAGGAGTTGTTTGACAACTGGGTCAGGGTATGTGAAAAGTACAATTGTACACTGATATAATTTGTACTTCAATATGAAACAAGTCTAATATTTGATTTTTCTTTCCTATGCAGACTCATCCTGCAGCCAAGGGCCTGCTAAATAAGCCTTTCCCATATTACGACGAGTTGTTGTATGTATTCGGGAAAGATCATGCAACGGGAGCCCATGCGGAGACATTTGCCAATGTCGGATCGAACGTTCCTCTTGGGTTTGAGGAATTTGCACACGTGGATCTCATTGATATGGAAATTTCTTCCATGTCCAGCCATAGGTTTAACATGTTCCCCGACGACATCGCACGACCAGGTCGAGGAAGCGATAGTAGAACGACTTCGAGCAGCTCAAAGTGAAAGCTGGGAGGGCAGACTTCGGAAACAGCTGATGTCATTAAGGATGCCATGGCTTGCCAAACTGACCAGCTTAGGCTCATTGCAGAGTGGCCGCGGTTGGCACTCGAGGATGAAAGCAGGGTCTGTAGAGAGATCGTTCGCGCATTGAGTGCCATACCTCAGCTCACTAGGTTGGAAAGGGCGCAATGCAATCGAATACTAATGAACAATTTAACGGACATGAAGGGTTTCCTCGAATTTTCAGATGAGGAAAAGCTTGACTACTGCACGGTGATCATACGAGGCGCTAGCTGATTGTT
>CM046886.1:12084497-12176522 GCA_025688845.1 Cucumis hystrix
AAGCTTGACTACTGCACGGTGATCATACGAGGCGCTAGCTGATTGTTTGTTTTACTTCCACGGATTATTGTTATGGTTTCTTTTTATGACTCTACCTGTTAACTGCTTTTTTATTGGTGTTTTCAAATGATAATGCAAGTCATGTGTTTTTTTTTTCCAATGATTCATGTTGTAAAATTAATGTGACTTAATTTAATTTTTATTTATAATATATGTATATATGTATACATATATATGTATATACATATATACATACATACATATATATGTATATACATATATACATACATACATATATATGTATATTTGCACTCGGTATTCCACTTTTACGTGTTGAGTCACAATAGATAATCAAACGTAACAAGTAATCGACAACATGTTCAATATGGACGAAACCAATCAGTAAATTAAGTCAATTACTTTAGGCGACGTTGGATGATTTGGAAAAAAAAATAATTCACTTTCACTATTGGATTTTAAATATAAATTTGCTAAAAAAATTATTTAAATAATAAATATATCACATCACTACCAATATAACACTTTCCCCAAACACATCTTATCATAACACTATCATAACTCTACCCACATAACACTTCCCCCAAGCACATCTTATCATAAAACTATCATAGCACTACCTAAATAACCCTTTCCCCAAACACATCTTATCATAATACTATCGTAACACTACTCACATAACCCTTGCCCCAAACACATCTTATCATAATACTATCATAACACTACTCACATAACCCTTCCCCCAAATTCCTCTTATCATAAAACTAGTTTTATCATAACCCTAACCCTGCCATAACTCAACCCTTCCCCCAAACGCACCCTAAGTGTTTCCTCCAATCGTTTTTCCTCTTCCCCCATTTTCTTCCATCACCAAACGATCACCTCCCCATTCGCCTTCCCCGTTACTCTCCCCATTCGTGACCACCATCTTCAATCGTCAGTTGATAGTTTTTATTCGTCTTCCTCGTTCGTCAACATCCATCTAAGTCATATTCATGTTCCATGAAAATACAGAGCAAGCAAAGATAAGGAGATCCGAATGCCATCCTCTCCTACGAGGAACAAGAACCGGTAAGTTCACCCATGGCTTCTCTGTGGGGAAGATGGAGACTTTAACCTCCGTCTGCGACACCGTACTTCCTCCTCTACCGTTTGATTCATCAACCACCACCGTTGCTGCCGCTGAGAAGGTGTTTTATGAAGTATCCAATTCGCAATCCCGATTCCTGACGAGGTAAGTTGATTTATGGATTGGATGAACAATTACTTCATTCTCTTTCTTCAATTTGTTGTTGATTTCAAGTTTGACAATAGTTTTGTTTTTCTTTTCGCTTTCAATATGTTTTTCTTGTCCTCACCCCATATTTCCTTTGGTTATGTGCTAGTGAGATAAGATATTAGAAAGAGAATAGCTGAAGGAAGTATATCAGAAGAAGTGATAATTTATTTTATCCTTTTGTTTGGGTAGCACACAATTATATTGAAAAATGAGAGGTTTATAGACTGAACTCATAACTTGAGAAAAAATGTTGTACAATAGATATAAACTAACATTTTTTTAGATATTAAAATTCTGCCAAGATATAGAAGCTAGAATGAAAATAACCATCTGCCATGATTTTACCATAAATTTCTCAAGCGCTCGAAGGTGCCTGAAATGCAAATCAATCTATTCAAGTTGAATGAGACTTCAACAAAAATCTCATAAAACTACAATATTATTCAAAGAATCCAACTACCCAAAGACTCCGAATGGATTTCAAAGCATACATATTCAATTATTATGAAGCAGGCTTATTTGATTTTTTTTTTTTAAAATCTCATGAAAAAAGTGTAGAGTTTTAATCTTTAAAGAAAAAAACAGACCCTAAGTTATATTTTATATATTGTATTGAGAACTCTCCACTTTCATTCTTGAACTAAAATGTAGAGTGCATTTTAATTTATAAGGTTTGATTTAGGTTGCATTTGGATTTCATGTGTTTTAAAAACTCAATAATTAAGTTTGGAATCTTTGATAGTAGATTAGTTGTTGAGTTAAGTTTTTTGGTAATAGAAAGTTGGGGTGAGGTTGCGATATACATTGGTTCATCGTGGAATTTCTTATAAAATATTAATTGTGATACCTATTTTTAACCCAAAAAGAGAGAGAACTCTTTTTTACCTGCCTCAATTATTCTCTTCAAAAGTAAAATAAGGAGAAAGAAAAATGAATGGCATAGCAGAAGCGGTCGACAATGGGCAGCAATGGAAATAGAAAAATGAATGGCATAGCTGGTTGTATGGATATTTATCTCCTCGCTAATTTTGTCATTTTGATGGTTTCTTAATTTTGTTTCTGTTTTTTCTAAATTTTTTCTGGCTTAATTGGTTATCCAATTTGTGAATTTTAGTTGATTCTGGGCGTGGAGACATTCTGATTGGCTTTAATCACGGAAATGTTGTTTATAACTTTATTTAGTTAATACTAATACTGTGTTCGATGGGTTTGAGATATTGATTATTGAAGTTTGCATAATGTTTACACAAGAAAGGTTATTAATATTCTTGTAGGGTATATATGTTTGTAAAACAAGCTTGTTTAAAGAGATATTATTAAACCAAAAAAATGAAACTAACTAAACAAGCTCTTTATTTAACACCAAATCTTGATTCATCCTTCATTAATCTCTATTAAACCTCCACTGTTTTCTCAGCCTGTTTTCTTTTAAATTGTAAGCACTGACAAAGAACACGTGAAAATGAAAAAAAAAATGGTAAACAGCCTACCAAATATATACCCTCTCTGTTAGTCAATAGAAATGTATACCCTACCAAATACTCAATACTCATTTTTATTCTACTTGGTGCAGTGAACTAGGGGAATCCAAGACTGCGTTTGTTACATTATAGATCCTCGAACTCTTGAAATTGCCTTGTTGTTATCGGTATTTCATTATCTATCTCGATTCTTTTTCATATCCATGAAGTCAATTATATCCTAATGTGTTTGTTGAATTTCTGGTTTTTACAATGAATGTCAAAGAGCGTTATTTTGAAGTTTGGTTGTTTTTTCTAAGAGAATCTCATCTTCTTAAGCAAGTTTTTTTCAAGTTTATATCTTGAAAATAAGCTTTAAATTCTAAGTTTTAAGAAGAAGAAAATAAATCAAGATTGTTTCGTTGTAACGTATGATTTGTTACTTACTTTTTTTCTCTTTTATTTCACTTTAGAATGTTCTTTGAAAAACTTTTTGAGATTTGTATAAATGTGTTAAAAGGTTTTGTGAGAGAATGTTTGAAGGATTTATACATTTGTTGAAAAAGTTCTTTTATGAAAACCTTCGAAAAAAATCATGTGATAATAAACATTTTTCGATGAATAATTTAACCGTTATCAAAGGTTAGTAAAACCTTCGAGAATTACTAATCTTCAAAGGTTAGTAAAACCTTCAAGAATTACTAAACTTTATGGAAAATGTTCTTCTCTCCTGTTTCATATAAAGGATGGACAAGTCACTTTTTGGTTATGATTATATGATACCTACTATGTCTTAACTTTTCAGTGCCTCTTGTTTCATAAAAAAGATAGAGAAAATGGAATGACCTTTTGCCTATGATTAAATTAATGATTACTATTAAGGCTTCTGTTTTCAATCTTACAATTGAAGGTCGAACTGCTCGAGATCTTTCATCTGATTCCACCGATGATTATATCCATGAAGTATGCTACTGTTTACCATTTTTCACCTTTAAGATTTTCTCTATTAAAAGGTTACAACTTACTAATAAGCATTTAATGCAACGTTTAATCCTATTATTTGTGTTTTAGTTGAAGGATCAACAGGAGATATCAACAGAAAGATTGAAAGAACTGAGAAAAGAGGTTTTTTTCCTTGATGATTCTTTTTTCCCATGTAGAAGAGAGAGACTCGTTTAGAAATGGTCAAGAAATATGGATTAGCATAATTTACTACTTGATCTGAAATTTACTTCAAAATACATGTGCATACAAATAAATACGTTTTGAGTTTTGTGGAAGTTCTGTAACTTATTTTGCATCATTCTTTTAGATATCATGATTGCACTTGTGGAAGTTCTGCATTTTTTGTGACATAGTTTGAGAAATTACATCTTCGTTGACACATCCCTTATAAAATGTATTGCTTCTTCTTTCATTGATATTCATTTTTTTTAAGTTTAATTTTTTAAAATTTTAATCGAATTGAATTGTTGTACATTTCTTAGTATTTCTGGTTGTTTAAAGTTGGATTTGAGGTGTTTTACGTATCTTGAGAATTTAGCTTCTAGGGTTCTTTCTTTCAAATGTGTGGTTTTCTGTTTATTTCTCGTGGATAGTTATTAAATGAAGTGTAATTAACATAAAGTCAACGAAGTAGAAGGGAAACATTCTTTAATTATTTTTAGAACTTCGAGCTAGAAATACTTTTCTAGCGAAATCAAAGATGGGTATGTCAGTTGGTTTTCTTTCCATAAAAGATATTTTTAAATTTGGAAATTTGTATTTACTTGTTTTCTTTAGACATAGATTTTAGTCCATTTGTGTTACAATTTGTGAATTTTGGATATTGGAGACTCTTCAAGTGATTGGAACGTTATTGAACTGTATTGGTGGTGTTAATCATTAGGCTAGCCATATGTGTGTTGAAATGTATTGGTTGATCCAACTGCATGCTGCTTTAGATTTATCTACTATTGTGGCCGAAAATGGTTGGTAACTTTGTTTTTTTTACCTCGAAACTATTGTGCTAGGCTCTTAAAGTTAATCCTTTTCTAATACCATTTCCTTTTTATTATAGTCCATTTGTCTTTTGTGTTATTGCTGGTATAACTGCATGATACTGGTTTAATGAAATTGCAACTTTGTCTATGGTGGATATTTTCACTTCTAGGATTTTTAAAGAGTGGTGTCCGTGGGCAACCGATGTACATCACAACTAGTTAAGGTATTGTTGTAAGTTTGAAAATTTTCACTCACTCATGTTATTGAACTTACAAAGTAGTGTCTTTGAGGTTATTTTTTATTCATTAGAGGGGGGAGGTTATATGCACTTGCACATGGTCAATTGCGGTAGATCGAGTGGATTGAATTTCTACAACTGTATCTTTAGAAAAGTTGAGTTTCTTGCATATTTTTTCATCATACAAATGTTTTGTAGCCTTCTTTTACTAATGTTTTACAAAAGATGGATATGGGCTTAGTAGGGAGTAACCATACCTTTAATCCGATTAAAATGAAAGTACATAGAGATCCTACACTTTGTTTCTATTTCATGGACATAATTCTATTATCAAAGTTCTTAGAATTAGAAGTTAAAGTTCTTAGTTTGAATGCTATTATTATTTTGTTTGTAGATTTTAAGGAGCTGAGGATAACAATTGGTGTGATTTTGATCAGTATGGATTTATCAAAGAGTGTTGTAGTGCTTGGAGGAGGGTGATGTCTCTGTTTCTTATTATTACATATACTTTGTGTTTTATGATTAATAACGATGTTCATAACTCATTTTGTAATATGAATAAGAATGATATGTTTCTATGTTGTAAGTATGTCATGACCAACTATATGTATATGTTCATTGATATATATGCAATTTGTTAGTTATTTGATTGAAATTTTGGGTTAATTTAAGAAACGTAAATAGTTCAATTGATCATGTTGTATACCATTGTTGGATTTCAAAACAGGTGCAATATAATTGTATGGAAATTTCAAATTGTACAAATTTTCATTTGAAAGAAGAAAAAAAGTCTTGACATGCAAAACGTGTTAAGAATAAACAAAATTCTTGACGTTTATAAACTGTCAAGTATAATTTTACTTGACGCGTAAAAACTGTCAAACAAAAAACTCCTTTATTCTTGACACTGGATTACTTGACGCGTAAAAAGCATAAAGTAATCTCATATACTTGACGCTTTTTACCTGTCAAGTATAAATTGTATTTGATGCTTAAAAACTGTCAAGTAAACTTTCCTTATTCTTGACACTGGATTACTTGACGCATTGAAAAGCGTCAAGTAAACAAATACTTGACAGGTAAAGAGCGTCAAGTATTGCCAGTTTTGTAGTAATGAAGTTACATTAATTAAGCTTTAAAATATCATAAAACTGCTTCCAAAGCTTCAAAATCGATCTCAAAACCTTCAAAAAGCTTCATAAATCGAGTGTGAAAACCTTGAACCAATCCAAAATAGAAGAATCGACCCAAAAAAATTGAAGAATCGGCCGAAAAAGTGAAGAATTGGTTCAAAAAATGAAGAACCAACCCAAAAAAAGTGAAGAATCGGCCCAAAATAGGCTCAACAGAAGCCGAACAATGCGCCAAACAAAGAAGCTAAGTCTAAACGTACGAACCAGAGTCATCTGCATGCGAACCACTTATTGCCGAGCCACCAAGTCGCGCCTTCCTTAGTGCTGCTGATGTCAGCCCTAATCTTCCCAGATGCGTGAATTTTTGTTCTTTTTTTCTGAATCGGTTTCCATTCAGTTATGTAATACCTCCCATTGGATGCCTTCCGGTAGTTCGTTTTCGACAAATTTGGTACTGTTTTTCTAAGAAAAGCACCATGAATCCAAGATTCGACTATAAATTAGAAGATTTATAATCAAAATTGCCCAAAAAACGCAAGGGCCTTTACATCGATCATATTAAAAAAATTAAAAATGAATAGCCAAAATTTAGACAAAACATCCAATTGCAATCTAGATTCATAATGCAAAAATCTCATATAACCAATGCAAAATTTAAAATTCCCAATTAAGAATTGAGATGACTCTAATACCAATTGAAGAGATAAAAGCCCTAAGCAACTGAAAATTTTACAGAACTATTCCTCAATTCAATTTGGGAATCCCAAAATACTAGTACATTGGAAATATTTAGAAACAAAATTCTAAAAGGCTAAGCATGCTTTTAAATTAAAAGATACAGAGAATGAAAAACTCACGTAGTTTGACGCCTCTGAATCTACTAAAATTTCAAATTAGAGACACCACCCGTCGAAGATCTTTTTATCCTTTGAAATGAGATTGGTTTGTGGAAACCAATTTTGCATCCAATTTTATGAGAGTGGCTAGATTGCCGACTCAATACGCTTATCATTTTGGGGACAAGATTGAATGAGGAGCTGAAAACATAATTACACAAGATGAAATTTACTCCTTCCCTATTTTAGGGTAAGTAGATGAGTGTTCTCTTAAATGGTATCTCCGCGACTTGAACAAAGGGCCCTACCCTCTCTATGGCACGAGAGGGGTTTCTGTTTATTGGTTGGACCATAAACATGTTGTTCATTAGAGGAGCACTGGTATTTAAAGACTAGAAGTAACCCAAGGATAAAACGGTAAGTTGACCCAGCTGGTGTTACAAACACTCGTGAAGGACTAACTTACTGTTATTGGTCTATATCCGTGGACACAGTGATATATTTATAGTGAGAAGAGTTCAGTTGTGTCACACTCCAAACCGTACTAAGACGAAAATGTCGAAGTAGTAGGAATAGGATGTGAGTTTGTTACAACTTTGAAATTTTCTTTTCGCAAAATATTATTCTCAACTCCTTTTATACTATCAACAAAACTCAAAACGCAATGGTGGTCAACCTAAACGCCAAGTATAATAAGTACCTACCAAGATGTTTATTAATAACAGGCGTTTGATACATAATTACAACACTTTGACCAAACAACCAATGCTTAACTATTTTCAAAACGTCTGAGTCATCTCGTTGCAAATCCTTCAACCTTCCACTCTACTTGGCCTAAATCCTTGATCCTGGAAGATGAATTTTTGAAAGAATGTCTAAAAGACAGTTAGGTTTTATCGAATCCTTTTTGCAATACCTTTTAATAAACATCATTTCGCATAAATAACATCAAATCATTTCATCTCACATAAACCTTTCTTTATGCTTAACAAACATATTCATAACATAACAATTTCACATAAACACACATTAGTTAACATTCATTCCATTCGCCAAGGATCCTGAATCGTTCTCTACGCTTGGTCCTATTACCTCGTGTTTGACTACTGTATCAACAACATCCAAGAACGTACAGATTTGTCCTTGTTGCTCAGACCGCTAAGCTTTATATGCTCCTTTCAATGCATAAGTTAGCTTTTTATCACCATGTGGTCCGTACACCCCATGGTAGCCTTGACTCTTTATGTGCACATAAAAGTTAGCATCATCTCAAGGAATCAACTAATAGTTTCAAAACCATTTCATAGCATAGAAATCCTAATCATCAAATCAAGCTTTGACATGATTTTTATAATTCTAGAACACATAAACTTTTCATAGAAATCTCTTTTTGAAACACTTTCTCATTTGAAATCATCTTTCAAAATAGTAAAGTGGAACCATAAAACATTTAAGAAGCAAACCACTCACCACACTTTAACGAAAATCCTCCTCTTCCTTTCCTTCTCGTGGAGAGGGAAGTGACATATTCTTAATCTTACACATTAACCCCTGTTAAATCAGATTTGACATTTTCTTAGCCAGATCTTACTTCTCGCCTAACCCTGTACCGCAAATAACTTTAACCACTTAACACTTCTCGCGAACAACCTTATCATGTGGTTATATATTTACAAGAAACCTTCCTCGCAAACTAACTAACTTTTACTCGCTTAGAACACTTATTGCGAATTTAAACTTCAAGGCTTCTTCGCAGACTTCTTGATCGCGAAACTCTTGGTTCTTATCGCAAAGACTACCCAAACGCCTAGTCATTTTAGTCAAAAACTTATGCGGACTTTCTTTTGAGAGCGTTGAGACTTATAGATTCTACTGTAAATCCTTCTTTTCTCAAAACTTCCTTTCGAATCTTCTTAATCGCAAAACTTATACTAATAATAAAAGATTTTATCGCTTAATCTTTTCCGAGGATTTATTCAAACGTCAATTTCTATAATACTTTTAGCAGAAATTTTACTTCCTATACTCAAATTAAAACAGGTCTTACAAGTTGTGAGTCTTTAGTGGAGTGTTGCTTGTGATTCTTTTTATGCTTAGACCTTCCCAGGTACTCTTTTTCAGAAATTAACATTATTAGTTCGAAAAGTACCAACTACGGACTAGAGATTAGAATGATGCGATAAAATTTGCATTCCTGATCATGTGTTGTTGCTATTTATGATAAAAACATTGTTGTGCAAGTTCTTCCCTCTTTCGTCCAAGTATAAGCGACGAGAGGTTTTCTGGTGAGCCTAGGGTCGAACTCAGGAAATTTCTAGCTCCAAACTTATCCTAATGTGTGCAAAATCACGCTGTAAAGATTAAACAGTAATATGTATGAACAGTATATGAGTTTCTCCTAACTATTTACATTACGGTACTTGACTGTGCATGGTGAATATGAAGTTATGATGCGGTTAAAGATGCTCTCATCACAAATAAGGTGAGGAAGGAAACAAAATTGAAATTCTAAATACACTAGCTGATGCTTTGAAGCGATATAGCTCTATCAACCACGGATTAAGGCAGACACCTCTCAGTGCATTACCATTCTTGCTCGCTTTTCAGGATGCAAATACATGAGATCAGTGACACTATATCGCGAATCATTGTCATGCAATAATAGTAGCTAATCATTAATTAAGGTTCACGGCTTCTAGTGCATTTTACCACACACATTGATCTCTCAGTAACATATGACTAGGATGAGCTTAGAGATGAGAATGCATTAGTGCATTCTTTTTGCTACTTGCTTAGTTAAGAGCGAGTTACACATATTCAATAATGTCATTCTCTACACTCGTTCTTCTTTCAAATGAACAAGGTCAAGATGCTTGCTCTTAACTGAAAAAAACTCGTACTACGTGCATTATGATCTTCTACGTACCAAATACATCACTCATTGCTACTTAGTTATTCAATAATATGTGTATATGGAAGAGATAAAGAGATGGAAGAGTGGAAGTGGAGATGCATTGCTTTCATACATAACATTTTAAGCCTTTTGACCTTACCATTCTGATTACAAACCCACACTACAACAAATTTGGCCTTCTTTGATGTGCAAGACAAGTCAAAAAATGTCTACCTTGATGGTCTTTGCCCATCATCCTTTTTATTTTCTCACACCATACAGGAGTGCGAATATGAACCCGGGACCTCTTGTCCACAGATACATACAGGTGCTAGTTGAGCTAAGCTCATGTTCTACAACATCTACAAATTTTAAAATTCCTAAATTACAAACTTTCAATTCAACTCATTACAGTTGAAAACAATAACTAATTTAATGTTGACAAAGTAATATTGTATTATTGGTGTATAGACAGTGATAATTGAAAAAAAATAGTAAAGCTTTAAGAATATTCTTGGTGAATATCGTGTTTTCTGAGCCCGTTAACAAGGGTTCGAATTTCGTGCTTCATAGAAAATAGTTTTTTCTTAATGGACAATGCCCATCAAGATACCAGTTTTTATAGGTCTTGCCCATGATCTTATCCTAAACCCAAAATTTTAAAAAAAAATCTTGATGAGTAGTGCCCATCAATATATCATTTCAATTGATAGACCTTGTCCATGATATTCTTTTTTTTTTTTTTTTGTCTTTGTCGATCAAGAAACCTTAGACCCATCAAGAAAATTCTAAACCCATCAAGAAAATTCTCAACCCATCAAGAAATCCAAAACAAATATATTAATCTTTTTTCAATGATGGCTATTTGAAATCAAGAAAAATCATCCCTTGATAGGCCTCATCCATCAAGAAAGCGTAACTAACTTGATGGGCATTGCATGTCAACTAATATATTTTTTTTTTTATATTTATTGTCCATCGAGAAATAGTTTTCTTGACGTTTGTGGACCATCAACAAAACTAAGGGAACTTTTCCCATCAAGAAAGTCAAGAATCCACATTTTTTTACGTTTTTCATATTTCTTCAACAAAATGAAGGGACTTTTCTTGACGTACATGACCGTCAAGATAAACATTGTATCAAGAAAAATATTTTTCTTGATGGACCTTTGCCATGACCATTAAGAAATCAAAAAATTTGTGGGCGTCAAGAAAGACCAAATTTGTAGTAGTGACAATATGAAAATAAGGAAATGGAAATATAATCTAGTAGTTATGCCTCAGAGTTTGATATTTCATTCTCTTTGACTTGAATGCTGCCTAGGACAAACCTACAAGCAAACAATAGATTTACCTGGGTGATCCAGAGTCGAACACAGTTAATTGTTATAGATGTTAGTTAGAGATTTTACTTAGTGTTAAGGCTTTATGACAATTAAGCTGTAAGGATATGACACTAATAGTGCTGACTATTTACAACCATAGACTCACTCATAGAGGATGAACTAATATGGGAAGACAAATCAAATTAAATTGCATGCAGATGAATATTGAAGGAAATTCTTTGTGTTTTAACTGATCAGGAGTTGCGATTACCTTAATGTGCTATGTTTGCATAAGAGGCACACGATTATGGTGACCTTCTTTAGAAGTGTTCAAAGCCACACTTGTTCACCTTTCGTGATACAAATGACTATGCTTACTTAAGAAAATTATAACTAAGGAACTTGGCTCATAACACATATAGGACTTCTCGTTTAAGGAAAATTACCTCTCAGCACCTATTGTTCGCACTCGTTCACCTTTCGGGATATAAATGTTGAAAGTTGTCTCGCTAAGGAAGAGTTTGTTACCAAACTCCTCTTTGTGCACATTAGCTTTATCCTGCTACTTGCCCTCTCAGGTAGTTTGCGATTGACAATGGTCGAGTGATGAAAATAGCTCAGCTAATGCGATAAGAATTATAAGTTAATCCTATTATTAGGAGCTGATCAGAACCCTTCTCCTTTAGTAACATACAGATAGATGAAAAGTTAAGATACATTCGATTGAACAGGGGTAAACATGCAGTGATGTATAAAAAAGAATATAGACCTTCGGCCACTGTACAATATAAACAATTGATACACTACCAATAGTATAACAAAAATGGTATAGACAAAAGAATGAAAAATGCAATTACAAGTTTAGAGATTAGACACAAAGATTCTTTTCTTTTAGTCTGGATGATTAATCTCCAGGTAGCTTGCTCATGCTTTCTTTCTCTCTATGCAACATCTTCACCAACCATTCGAGTATATTCTTTTTCTCTCTCTCTTCCCTCCCTCTTTTCTTGGTGTAGATGTAGTGCTTATTATAGGCTGCTTTTTCAGCGAGAAAACTTTGATCCTCTGAATGTGTCAGCGTTGTAATTTGCCCCCTGTGAAGTCACATCATTCCAACTACCATTTTTGTCTTTTTGTGAGCTTTCCTCATGTGATGTTTATGTTCATATTCTGGGATTGTTAGTCACTTGGCACGATCCATTGAGGTGTCTTTGCGCAGGATGTCTCGTGCAAATTGCTCCTTTTTGATTTTTTCCACTTGTCCTGCATTTAGACATGGATGCGTAAAACGAGAACTATATTTATGTAAGCCTTATTTCTAAGTATTTATGCTTTTACAACTTAAGTTATGCGTTTTGAGCATCCCTTAGGTGTTTTAATTCCCATTATTCTACTAAAAAGGGCTATAATAAAGGACATTTCTACCCATTATCACACCCCCAAATTTAGAATAATGCTTGTCCTCAAGCATCGCTTCGTATTATGCTTGTCCTCAAGCACCATTCCTTCATTGTGATTCACCTTCCCCTCTGCGATGCAACCCATTTCTCAATGCGAGCAAGTTTTATTCGTTATCAAGGAATTACCCTCTCTCATACTTCTTATCATGAAAATATTTCTAGGCTTAGTAGGTGGCACGCTTAATACTCAAAATACCCTTGTTCACTCCCTTAAGTAAATCTTATTTTCATCTTCTATAATGATTAAAATTTTGGAAAAGCTCCAAATCCCTTTTTATTTGGCGAAAGAATGATTTTTATTGAATTTTCATTAGATTGGGCGTTGTGTGGAAAATCATGGGTACTCTATGAGTCCATTTCTCTCCTCAACTATAACTCTTATCGCCTCTTATTACTCAACTATCTCAACTCTTACTTTTGAAGCTTTGCTTCTTATTTTTGCGAGAGGAGACAACATAAGAGTTGTTATGTTAAATTAATCAACGAATATTAACTTTCAGCAACTTATTTCACTTTTGGCTTAGTTTTAACTTGTGTTAAAACCCCTTATCTTTGCTTGCCTGATAAAGTTCTTCAAAACATTTTCAAACTTTTAACACGGATCTCGCGCACCCTAAATTTAGAGATTAACGAAGTCCTCATCACTAAGGTGAATGATAAGATTAGTCTTTTAGGAAGATTTTACAAGAATTGGTTTGAGGTAAAGCTTTCTTGCCATAGTAAATTATAGAAATATTTTCTAAGTAAGGTTACTTAACAAGTTAAACACAAAGATAACAAATGAAACTTTATTTTGCATACTTTATTTCATGAAAATGTTATTGAAGTACAAAGAGAAATTAGAGTACAATAAGGCAAGGAGCCATACTTTGCGACAAGAAAGATTAAACGCTTAAAGGTTACATCAAAAGTTATTACTTGCATTGTATCGGGCATAAATAAAAGAAAAAAAAGCTTGATGTTGTGATGCTTAGCAAATCCTTTTTTATGTTCGCTGCAAAAGGAGGTCTCTTTGATTGAGGGCCTATTGGTGCTATCCTCCATTTTGCGGCCAAGTCATTGGGCTCCTTCGAATTTGCTAAGGTCTGGAATAAGCGAACAAGAATTACTTGGAAGAGAAGGAGGTAAGTGGAGGTTGCGAGGAGTTTGAGCGGTTTGTCCTTGGAGGCCTTTCTTATAATGTGGGCATGGGACAAGATTTCATTGGAGTCCTCGGCCTTAAATGATTGCCTTCTCTTTGATCCTAAGGCTTCCTCCTCTTCTTGTCTGTACCCTCATCACCCTTTTTATTTATCGCCATATGGATGGTAACGAGGTCCCAACTTTCCATTTGGCCCCTCCTCTACTTATGTCCACAAGAGCATCCTCGCCCACGCTAGGATCTCTTCTTTCTTGTGGGTGGACACTTTCTCCTTCGACGTGGTGTTTCTCTTTTCTTCTTTATCAAACTCCTCGGCCATGCCCTCCACCACCTTTGTCTCCCACTCCCTTCCCTTGCTTCTTCTTCCAAGGACTGACTTCCTTTTGTGGATCTTGCGGGGGTCCTTGTTGCTAACCCTGTAAAATCAACATCAGGCAAGAGGGTGCTTTTTATTGGAAGTTCAAGATCCTCCTTCCCTGCCTGGTTGTTTCGCTTCTTCCTTATCCCTATCTTCTTCTTCTTGTTACATAATCTTTTATTCATGTATATCTTTTCACTTTCTTTTTCCTCCTCCTTTGCATAATCTTTTATTCCCGTATTTCCTTCATCAACCATCTCCATCCTTTCGCGCTTTCTATGTTTTTAGAACCTATCGCTTTAGGGGCTGAAGAGGAGGAGTGTTTGTTACTCATGATGGGGTGGCCTGATAAGGGATCTTGTAAAAAAGAGTGTTTCTTGGTGAAATATGGAGGGAATACGATGAAGAACATTGAAGAAGAGCTTTTTGGAATGGTAGTATTTTGAAGATTGCTCAATGCATAGATTTGTGACTTGTTGGATTGGGATAAGGGTTATTTATTAGAGGTTGCAGTGTTTAAATAAGCCTTCCTAACTAGGGTTAACAGAGTAGTTAACTAGTAGTTAAAGTTTTGTCACAGTAAATGTGATGTGAAAAATGGAAGTGACTATTCGTGGCTCGAGGGCAGCATATTAATTTCGTCTTGGAACTGAAAACTGAAGGATTTGACTTGGCGTTTCATATCTTCTAAAGATTTCATCGTTTCCCTATGCACTCTAGCTTTCTATTTTGGTGTATGACTGTTAAGACTTCCTAAGATGACACAGTATGACTAGTGATTCTTGTGCACGATTACACAACGTACAGAAAAATAAAACAAAAGAATACAAAATTGATTTATGAACATAAAAGAATTACTCACACAGGTATGGGAGTATAAGAGTATAAGTATACATGTACATTAATATGAGGATGCGATAAGAAAAATTTGAAGAATTATACATTATAGATTGTTTTCGTGCGTTCAAGTTCCTTGATAAGGTTGACTCTGGTATCATTGTTGTTGCTCCGAGTAGCTTCCTAAATGCATCATTCATGAACTTCATTGATCATTTCTGTCATGACTCTTAGCGTCTTGATTGATCATTGCAAATAAGTCTTTGCTCTCAATCATTCTTCGCAATGTTCAAAGAACCTTTCTTGGTCCTTGTTGCTTAGCTAACTGAAACTATGCCTTTTATCATCTCTGCATTAGAACTCTTCTCTAGATGACTTTATTGAAATTCCAATTTTCATTTGCGATCACTGCATCCATTAAGAGTTTCTAGGTCATCTTTGGAAAGATACATTGATTTTGGGTTTGGTTCAAGCAATCACGAATTATTTTGGTACCTTGAAACCATTTACGTTATCTTTGGCTAATCGCGCAATTCACCAAAATCGTATGTTGTGCCTAAACCCAAGTAAAAATTTTACTCTAACGTCTAAAAATCAATTCTCTGGCAATGGCACCAAAAACTTGGTTGTTATTGTATGAAAGGACTTAATAGCTTCGCGTTTAGAGACCATTATAGCAATACTTTACTAAGTCAGGTCACTGTGCATAATGCACTCATCATAACTTTCGATATTGCTTGCGTTTCCTCTCGTGCGATAAGTCATGAGTAATGATCATTGCAATTGAATTACTCACATGCACTTCTTCACCGCATAGTTTCTAAGTCCTTACTGAATACAAGTTTTTCTACTACTCGTCCAACATAGGTTCTTCAGTTTTCTTATTGTCTACACTCGTTCACCTTTCGGGATATAAATGTTGGAAGCTGTCTGCTAAGGAAGAGTTTGTTACCAAACTCCTCTTTGCATGCATTAGTTTTATCCTTGTTACTTGCCCTCTCAGGTAGTTGGCGATTGACACTGGCCAAGTGATGAAAATAGCTCAACTAATGCGATAAAAATTATAAGTTAATCCCCTTATTAAGAGTTGATCACAACCCTTCTCCTGTAGTAACATACATATAGATAAAAAGTAAAGAAACGGTGGATTGAACAAGGTAAACATGTAGTGATGTATCAAAAAGTATATAGACCTTTGGCCATTGTACATATAAACAATAGATACTGTACAATAGAATAACAAAAATGGGTTAGACAGAAGAATGGAAAATGCAATTATAAGTTTGGAGATTAAACATAAAGATTCTTTTCTTTTAGTTTGGATGATTAATCTCCGGGTAGCTTGCTCAAACTTTCTTTCTCTCTATGCAGCATCTTCACCAGCAATTCGAGTCTATTCTCTTTCTCTCTCTCCCTCCCCTTTTTTCTTGGTATAGATGCAAGTGCTTATTATAGGCTACTTTTTCGGCAGGAAAACTTTGATCCTCTAAATGTGTCAACGCCGTAATCTGCCCCGTGTGAAGTCACATCATTCCAACTACCATTTTTGTCTTTTTGGGAGCTTTCCTCCGTGATGTTTATGTCATCGTCTAGGATTGTTAGTCGCTTGCCACGATCCATCGCCCTATCTTTACGCTGAATGTCTCTTGCGAATTGCTCCTTTTTTCTTTTCTCACTTGTCCTGCATTTAAACATGGTAAACGCGTAAAACATAAACTACATTTATGTAAGCCTTATTTCTAAGTATTTATGCTTTTACAACATAAGTTTTGCGTTCTAAGCATCCCATAGACATTTTAATTCCCATTATTCTACTAAAAAGAGCTATAATAACGGTCATTTCTTCTCGTTTTCATTCACCAAAGATCGGATGTTTTCCTATGGGATCACAAGATTGCGTGTGTTTGGGAGCACGATAGTTGGGGTACTTTCTTATGGGATCCTAATGGAAAGTTAACAGACACTTAACGAGACTAGTAGTGGGACCCTTAGTGAGTATATGTTTATACTCACTCTTTCTATGTTTAAATTTTTAGGCAAAGGTAGAGGTAAAGGAAAGCTGGCGGATGATAAGAAGGGTCCATGAGTTGCCATAGGGGAATTACAATGTTTCCACCTTTATGTTTACACTATTGTTGAACTTTAGTATTTTTACTTGAATTTATTAAACTAATTAATTATTTTCAACTATTTATTTCTATCATTCCAAATTATGAGTTATAAATGAGTATTTGAAATTCTTTATTTAAGAACTTGGTTTGCTCTTTTTTATTTAAGTGGAGTCAAATTGTTATTTCTTTTAGTAGTAATGATCTTAGCTTAGTACAAGGAGTTTGATCGTTACAAGGATAGTCAATCAATGCATCACCAAAGTAAGCAACACGATACACTCTAGCTACTCTAAGCAAATAAAATAATTAGACAAAATGTACTCTAAGCAAATAAAACCAAGAAGTGTAATGTTTAAATTCTCAACCTCTAACAAAATAGTGTAAAGATAAAACATATTATCTCAATGGAAAATGTGGGTGTTTGATTTTTATGGTTAAAATCATTTCCAAATTGGATAATATTTTTTCGGTGCCTTTTCCAATTCTTGCTCTTAAAATCCTAATAAACTTTTCTTTCCTTTTTCTATCTTAATCACTACCTGATAAATGACGAAGAAACCTTTTCCTTTCCAAATAATAATAATGAAAGTTGTAATAATGGAAAGAAAAGTTGTTTTTATGATATTTATGGATAGATTGAATTACTATTTTAATCCTTACATACTTTTTATTTATTTATTTATTTTGATTCTCTTATTTTTAAATGTTCGTTTTAATTTTTTATATTTCCAATTTTGAAATAATAAAATCAATATTTTCCAATCATAAGATCCACCAGAACATAATAAAAGTATAGATTATTGCTAAAATAACAGTACAAAAACACAACGTTTATCAACCCAAGTACAAGTAATGAGTTTAATTCTAAAATCAACACCTAAGGCTTTTTCTAGGTACGGGTTCCTACCATATCACATTCACAAAACATTTTAATACTCTTTTTTATCATTATCAAATCAATCTTTATCCAACTAAAGATTTTTTTTTTTAATATACAATTTAAAACTAATGGAAAGTATAATATGTTGGAAATTATGTCCTAAAACTCGTAGTTTATAATAATATTCTATTCAATAAAGTCGTTATTGATACTATAATCTTAAAGCCAATAAATGAAGAACGTGAGGCTATTATTGAGTAAATTTGAACCTGATGTAGTGACATAAACGTGGACTAAGTTCAAGTATATAACCTAAATAGTCTATAGTATAAGAATACAGTTAGGCACCTTATTTGGGATACACTATATGGATGCAACCCGCTTTGTAGTTAATACAAACGACGTGATTCTGAATCTTTCATGTAGAGACATGAAAGTGGGGGCATCCTATATAAAGAGTTTACATAAGACTGAAACTATGAAATAGTCAATTTTAAGTTATAACACCTCTAACTTTATAAAACTGACTATTTCGTATACATATATTCTTTGTAACTTAATCTTAATTCTAAGCTAACGGTAGACTCCTGTTCACACGAGATTATCCTTATATTTGCATAGGTCAGGGCAACTCATTAATGTTGGTCCAATAAGCCTCTCATTTCAAGGGTAAGAACGGATGGATAGCTGGGGACATAACGCACATGACAGAATTCACACCTACCCGCTTTAGGGTTAGTAGATAGGTTGTTCCCTTAATAACTGAACCCAAGTCTTGAACAAGCACTACTAAAAATTTGGCCTTCTTTGATATGCAAAGCACTTCAAAAAAATGTCTACCTTGATGGTCTTTGCCCATCAAGTAGGCAGACATCAAGAAAGCCCGACCATCAAGAAAGAAGGCTTTGATGTTTTTTGCTCATCAAGAAAACTAAAAAATCCATCAAGAAAATCTATCTTGATGGTCTTTGCCCATCAAGTAGGAAGACATCAAGAAAGTCCGACCATCAAGAAAGAAGACTTTGATGTTTTTTGCCCATCAAGGAAACTAAAAAATCCATCAAGAAAATCTACAAATTTTTAATGCAAGAGTGGGAATTTGAACTCGGGACCTCTTGCCACACAGATATACACAGGTGCCAGTTGAGCTAAGCTCATCTTCTACAACTTCTACAAATTTTAAAAACCCTGAGTTACAAACTTTCAATTCAACTCATTAAAGTTGAATACAATAACTAATTTAATTTTGATAAAGTCACATATTTCAATCTAATTATAATTACAACAATTAACTTTTAAAAAAGTAATATCTTATTATTGGTGTATAGACAGTAATAATTGGAAAAAAAATAGTAATGCTTTAAGAATGTTATTGATGAATATCATGTTTTCTGAGCCTGTTAACAAGGGTCTGAATATCATGTTTTCTGAGCCCATCAAGATATCATTTTTTTATGGGTCTTTCCCATGATCTTATCCTAAACCCAAAATTATAAATTTTTTTCTTGATGGGCAAGATATCATTTTTCTTGATGGACCTTGTCCATGATCTTTTTTTGTTTTATTTTGTCTTTTTCCATCAAGAAACCCTAGACCCATCTAAAAAATTCTAAACCCATCAAGAAATCTAAAACAAATATATTAATTTTTTTCGATGATGGTCCTTGCAAATCAAGAAAATTCATTCCTTGATGGTCCTCGTCCATCAAAAAAACCTATCTAACTTGATGGACATTGCCAGCCAACTAATATATTATCTTTGATGTTTATTGTTCGTCGAGAAATAGTTTTCTTGACATATGTGAACCATCAACTAAACTAAGGAAACTTTGTCTATCAAGGAAATAAAAAATCCACATTTTTTTATGTTTTTTCGTATTTCTTCAACCAAATTAGGGGACTTTTCTTGACGTACATGACCGTCAAGATAAGCATTGTTTCAAGAAAAATGGAACTTAAGGAACAAGATGTAGTCTTGGGGGTAAAACGGTACTTTGACTCAGCCAATGTTACGAACAACCTATGAATGCTTAACTTACTTATCATGGTTATATCACATGGACACAAATATATCTATAGTGAGGGGAGTGCAACTACGAGACTTTAGTGGAATGACTCGTTAGTTAACGAAGATTGATTAACTCAGTCTAAAGAGTTTAGCCAGTTAATCTCAGATCGTTTGAGCCCATGATCCATAGTTCCATTAGATTCTCCCACTAGCTCACAAGGAATCAATTTAGAACATTATGATGAAATAATTTAAATTGTTCGAATTAGGTTAAGAGAGAGAAACTGACAAATATATTTGATATAGTTGTCGGTTATAAGTTTAAGATAGAGTTTTATGTTTAAATGTGATTTAAATACTAAAAATATGAATGATTCATATTTAGAAGTTTGGAATTGATGGAAGTGGTCAAAGATATGAAAAGTCAAACTTTGACCAGCTTTATATTCAAATATGATTTGAATTTCGGAGAAATTAATGTGGATTCTTGCTCGGGAGGTCAAAATTAGTCAAGAAGGACAACATTTCTGAATCATTTTTTGCCGCCTTTTTGTTTCTTGGTTAAATATTATATGTGCATATATATAAGTTAAAATTTTAGATTGGTTCTGGCCAAAAATCTATTTTGAACCGGCAATGAAAGTAGGGTAGATTGGCCTTATTAATCCAAATGTTGGATCTTTTTAGACTTTTAAATATAGTCAAAGAACAAAAAAAAAAAAAAAAAAAGACTCCTAGTATCTAAATTGGTGTCATAACATGTGTAAAATATGATTACTTCAAGCTAATCAAATTAGCAACCCTAACATTATGAAATTGTAATCACCCAACTTTTTATACTAAGGTGAGATCATTACTATTAAACATAAGAAAGAGTGAATGTAAACATATACTCAGTAAAGGACCCACTACTAGTCCCACTAGATGCTTGTTAATTTTCCATTAGGGTCCTCAAATGAAGTACCCCATAACTATCGTGCTCCCAAACACACATTATCTAGTGATCCCAAAGAAACACATCTGGTCTTTCGTGATCCCGAAGGAATACCTAAGAGAAACTGATCTTCGGTGACCCAAAGGTACACCTAAGAGAATCGGGTTGTGAGTGACCCTATTGGACCACTTCTAAAACATATACTGGTGGTGATCTCGAGGGACACCTATGTGGGTACGACTCTAATAGACAAAGGTAACAGAACACCATAGCCTGTATTGGTATTTTGGGGTTCCCAAATTAAATTGAAGAATGGTTCTATAAAATCTTCTGCTGCCTAGGGCTTTTATCCCTTCATCCAAAACGTCATGCTAACCTCTATGACTTCCTTGCATACCATCCTTAAATGCCTAGCCTTTCCATTGCCTTGCTTCTCACTTAGTAACCTCTATAACTACAAGCCTTCTGACATAGGCTTAACACATGTCATGGTAACCTTTTAGAGGCTGTTTAGGCCCCAAATAATTACTGTGGGGTTGAGTTTAAATAACCTTAACCCACGTTTTGGACCCAAGTTATGGAAACCTTAGTTTTAGAGTTTCCATAACCCGGTTTATCCCTAAACCTTCATGACAACCCACGATTTTCTCCCTCTCAATGAGTTCATCTTTTCTCAAATCATCTTCGACCTTTCCTCAACCCCCCTTTGTCCTTTCCTCAACTCATTTCATCTTTTCTCGATTTCCATACGAAATCATCCCCTCATCTCTTCAATCGTCTTCAAGCACTTTGTCCTTCGGTTTCATTGTCGAAAAAAATCCCCCTTTTTCCGTTAACTCCTCTTTGACCTCTTCCCTAATTGGTTTATCTTGGCGTTCTTTTTCTTGTGGGAAAAAAATCCCTCTTCTTGTAATACCATTTCTCTCTCACTCTCCGTCCTTCATCGTTTCGTTGATTCGCTCCACTGCGTTGCCTTCAAAACAAAATGGACTTTCGATTTCGTTGAATGGTTGGGATTCCACCTTGCCTCTAAAACCCTCGCTTCCATGTTTGGTGACTCGTCTCGGTGAACATCAAGTCCTTTTCGTTCTCCCCCCTTCCACTTCCCTTTGTCACTCAAAATTTGCATTTGTCACTCGGACTTTCCCTTCTGATCAGACTTCTTTTCGCACAGAGTTTGGACAGTTGCTACACTATCCTTGTGCGAATTTGTAATTTTTTAGCAAGGTAGGGTTGGAGGTGCTAGGTTTGAAGCTGATTTTTACAAAGCCGATGATGAGGTCATTAATAAAAACTTCTCTGATTTTGTATGCATATTGTTTGTTATTACAATTTGCTTCCATATATGTGCATCCATGCCATAAAATACTTCTCTCTATTTTTTCCATATTGTTTCCATTTCTAATTTTTTTTCTTTAGACAATTCTTGGTATCTCATTTGTTTACGAATCAATTTGTTGTACATTCATGGTATAAATTTTGTTGGGCCCTCAATGTTCACATTTTTATTTTTATTTTTTGCATTTCATCCTTTCTTATTTACGGTTGCAATTTACTTCCAATAAATCGTGCATTAAAATGTGGCCTGGAAATACTTCTTCTGTTTTATTTTACATAAACTCTCATCCATGGACTTGTTCTATGAATTTCCATATATGTGCACTCTCTTTATTCAATCCTTTCAATCAGTCTTTTCTTATGCATTTGTCTACTCAATACTTCTGGCCATATTTTCTTTGTACACATTGGTAGGTTTCATGGTTAGGGTTTGACTATTTTCTCAATTTTCTGTATCTTATCCTGTCATTTGCAGAGATTCTCTTCTTTTTTTGGTTTGGATGAATAAGTGCATCATTTATTTTACTTCTACCCCTCTATATATACATCACATTGCTTCTGCCTTAGTGTGTGTTCTTCTCCCCATTGGTCATTCTTCTTCGTTCTCTATTCCATCTTGTTTGGTAGGTTTGAAGTTCCTTTTCCTTTCTTATTTTCATGTTTCATCCTTCATTGTCTGTTTCTTGTCATGAACCATGTTACCAATCTTCTGTCTGGCTGCCAATGAGTTGATTTCTGTGATCTTTTTAAGGCATATTATAGTCCATGTTCATTTGATTTCTATGTTATTTTCATGTTCTTTCTGTCTGGCTTCCATTACATGTGCAAAGTTCCTTTTTTTTTTTTTTGCAGTATAACAGAATGTTCGTTACCATACATATGTTCATTTGATATGTCTGTTTGTATGCATTTCCATCCCCATACTGTTATGCACTTCCTTTCCATGCATACATTTTATTGATGTTTCCACAACTAAATCCAGTTCATCTTATTGAACGGTTTTACATCCTCTGAGGCACAATATTATTTAAAATAAAACATTGACATTTTTTTTTAAACTTTAACAAGTGTTGTTCTTTTCATTTGAACATCGGTTTATCCTTAAAAGTAGATGATACGTAAATGTATAAATTTTTTTCCTACAGTCTTTTTAAGTGCGTTTGTCTTTGTCCACACACTGATTTTCTTATTTTATTTTCAGGACACCCGACTCATTACTTCCATTGAAAGAGGTACTACGAGTTTTGGACTTTTGGAGTACATTTTGTCATTTATTTTTGTAACATTTCTTTTGGCCGCTTACTACATTGTATTTCAAACTAAACTTTTCCCTTCTTTATTTGTAAATACATTTCTTTTTGGACTTCCATTACTTTTTTTTTTGTTTTTGCGCAATATATTACATAACTTTTGTTTATTTTATGAACTGTGTACTGCATTCCTATACTTTTCTTTATTTTTTGAAGTCCGCCAAAATTCAATTTCAAATACAATGCGTATTTGTATTCACTAGACATACACCAACATTTGCACAAGCATTTCATTAAATGTATGCACTCGAACTAGGTTCAGAGTCCGACGTGGTATAGTCCTTGGAAAATAGTACACCATGATTTTCCAATAAAATAAGGTTCGTTTTCAAAAATATTAGTCACCCTTTTAAAACACACGATCATCAATTTTTAAAAAAACAATACAAATTACTTTTCCACATATTATCAAGCCTTTTGAAACACAACACCATGATTTTGTAAAAAATATTTGGTTACAAACATTACATACACTTTTGAAACACTAGACAATGTTTTAAAACAAAAAAAAAAAGGTTTTGTTTCTGAAAGTATTATATACCCTTTAAAGACATTTTAGTTCAACAAACAGATGTACTTGATCGGCTTTTGTTGGATAATGGGTACGGACCGCTGTTCTAAGTTTAGTAAAAAAAAAAGATTGTTACAACCCATAAGGCTATGTAAATTCATTATACTTACCATAAACCATTGGTACTTGTATGCCGCGTATAGTCCTTCATTCCCACTTCACACTAGGGTATACCCGACCTAAAAAGTCGCAACATTTTTTGATTTGCATCGCATCTTTTATTATGTTCTAACGCATGCATTGTAAGTTTAATAGCAATCTAATTCGTACCATACATTATCAGGTTCTTAGTGGTTAGCTTGAAAAGGCATCAGAAAACATTCGCACAATACTAACCATCTTCAGAGTCACCCAACGTCATTTACTGCTAATTTTAGAGGCACTAATGAACGATAATAAGTGGTTAACACATACACTATACGACACTAGGCATCAAATTAGGCAGCTTGCATACTTTCGTATGATCCACGCCTCCGACCTCGTGTGTTGTCAAAGTACTAAAATGGACAAAAGAACTTTTGCCATTCTATCTCACTTACTAAGAACAACTGTAGGTCTGACATCGACGGAAATTGTCGATGTGGAGGAGATGGTCGCATTGTTTCTGCATATACTGACGCGTGATGTGAATAATAGAGTCATCTAGAGTGAATTCGTGCGATCGGGAGAAACTGTTTCTTGTCACTTCAACCTTGTGTTGTTGGCTATTATATGACCGCACGACGAGTTGTTGAAGAAACCACAACTAGTAACTAACACATGCATAGATGCACGATGGAGGTGCTTTGAGGTGCGCACATTCGTTTAATCAGTAAAAAGTTATGAATCACGACGTCCTACTACTTGACTACGGTCTGTTTAAATATGCAAAACTGCCTTGGGGCATTGGATGGGACGTACATAAAGGTCAATGTGTCGCAAACCAATCGGCCAAGGTATATAACACGTAAGGGCGAAGTTACCACAAATGTCCTCGATGTATGTGACATGAAAGGCGACTTCGTATTTGTCTTGGTTGGTTGGGAAGGATCTGCAGCTGATTCGTGCATTCTTCGAGATGCTATTTCACGCCCCAACGACTTGCAGGTTCCGAAGGGTAAATGCAATTTGTACTCTTCCCACCAATGTTAACTATTTTGTGAATCACATTAGTTAAACCTGTGGCAATCATAACATGTTACTACTATCTATACGACGCGGGATACCCCAACGCCAAGAGATTTCTGGATCCCTATAGAGGACAAAGATACCACTTGCAAGAGTGGCGTGGCACTGGAAATTCATCAACAACTGCTAAAGAGTACTTCAACATGAAACATTCCTCGACATGAAATGTTATTGAACAAGTATTCTATCTATTGAAGGATCGATGGGCAATACTTTGCGGCAAATCCTACTACCCCATGCAAGTTCAACGTCGAACCATTCTGACATGTTGCCTATAACACAATCTCATAAATCGAGAGATGATGAATGCCAATTTTTTTTACGACCTGAACGAGGTAGACTCGAAGTATGCAACGACCGAAGATGACGACATTCACTACATTGAGAACTCCAACGAATGGACTCATTGGAGGGATGATCTGGCTGTAAAGATGTTCAATCAATGGCAGTTGCATAATCAATAAATTATATGTGTCCATTTAGTATTGTTGTATTTTAATTTAGTATAAGGTTTGTCTTCTTGTATCTTGAATGTATGCGTGCATGAACAAAATGAATGTTAAACTAATCGTTCACGCAATACACAATGCAAATTTTCATTCTATGTCTTTAATTATGTCTTTTTACGTATTTAAGTTGTTGATTTGTGTGGCATCATTTCAATTGTCAATATGGCAAGTTGGTCACGTGTAACGAAGCATGTGTGGACTAAGGAGCAAGAGGCCACCCTCATGGAGTGTTTGATGGAGTTGGTGTTTGTTGGTGGATGGAAGTAAAAAAAATGGCATGTTCAGACCGGGCTATCTGGCACAACTTCTGCAATGTCCAAGCTACTACTGTTATTGACTGTCGCTTAAAGATGTTGAAGCGATCGTACCAGGCAATAGCAGAAATGCGGGGTCCCTCATGCAATGGGTTTGACTGGAATGATGATGCAAAGTGCATAGTTGCTGAAAAGGAATTGTTCGACAGCTGGGTCAGGGTATGTGAAAATTACAATATTCTTGATTTCTAGTTAAACCTAAAACTAGTCCCATCTTTGATTTTGTTTTCTTATGCAGACACATCATGCGGCTAAGGGACTCCTCAACACACCTTTCCCATATTATGACAAATTATCGTATGTCTTTGGGAAAGATAGGGCAATGGGAGGGCGTGTCGAGACCTTTGCGTCAAACGTTCC
Source organism: Cucumis hystrix (assembly GCA_025688845.1). Lineage (NCBI taxonomy): Eukaryota > Viridiplantae > Streptophyta > Magnoliopsida > Cucurbitales > Cucurbitaceae > Cucumis > Cucumis hystrix. Next base: position 12,110,961 of record CM046886.1, read on the forward strand.
TAGCGGGTATGAGGAAATTTCACATGTAGATATGAACGATATGGAAATTTCTTCTATATCCAACCATGGGTTCAACATGTCCCCCGATGACATCGCACGACTTAGTCGAGGAAGCGAATGTAGGACGTGTTTGAGCCGCTCAAAGATGAAGAGGGAAGGTCAAAATTTGGAAACTGTTGATGTCATTAAGGATGCCATGGACTGTCAAACTGACCAGTTGAGACTCATTGCTGAGTGGCCGCGGTTGGCACTAGAGGATGAAACTAGTACCCGAAAGGAAGTCGTTCAAGCTTTACATGCCATACCTGAGCTCAGTAGGTTTGATAGGGCGCGCTGCACTCGTATACTGATGCACAATTTAGCTGACATGAAGGGTTTCCTTGAAGTGCCAAAAGATGAGAAGCTTGACTACTGCACGATGATCCTACAAGATGCTTTCTGATTGTTTCTGTACTTCCACCGCCTATCATTATTGTTTCTTTTTATGCTTTTATCTGTTCACTGTACTTGACTTCTGTTTGAAATGATCAGCCACTTAACGTTTTTAGTTTCAGTTATTAATGTTCGTATTACTGAAGTTATGTTTGACGTGATTTATTTCATTGCTAATATGTATGTGCACGACTTTCTTTGTTTTACGTGGTGCATGACACAAAAAAAAATTATTGGGAATGTAATCAAATCGTAATGACTAATCAAATAATGTTGAATATGGATGTTATCGTTAGAGAAATTAAGTCAATTTGTTCAGGCACCGTTGGACAATTTGGTAAATAAAAATTATACACTATTGGATTTTAAATATGAATTTGAAAAAAAAGAATAATAATAAAATAAATAATAATAATAATAATAATAAATCCTTCACAACACCACCCAAATAACTCTTCCTCCAAACACATCTTATCATAACACTATCATAACCTTACCTACATAACAATCAAAGATATCTTATCGTAACACTATCATAACACTACCCAAATAACGCTTCTCCTAAACACATCTTATCATAACACTATCATAACACTACCCACATAAACCTTCCCCTAAACACATCTTATCGCAACACTATCATAAACCTACCCAAATAACCCTTCTCCCAAACAACTCTTATCATAAAACTAGTTTTATCATAACCCTAACCCTTTCATAACCTAACCCTTCCCACAAACGGCTCGTTAATCATCTCGCCCAGTAAGTCTAATGTTGTCATGCCATCCCAAATTGCCAAGACATGTCCTTTGGAGGTTATTTTCATGGTTTGGCAGCCTAACACTTCTTCCAAAACGCCTAGCACATGCGTTAAATGCCTAGCTTTAGAGATTTTCCTAACAATACTTAGCCGCCTAGAACATGTCATTTAGAGGTTATTTAGTGTTTCTTTGGCTACCCACCTAACTCTTCTTTCTTTAAACACTTAGTCCCTTTCCTAATTTTCTTTGCTTTATCACAATTTCTCTTATCCTTGCCAATTCTAAACAAGTTCCAATGGTCTTAGAAACTGTGGGGTTTCACAAGAATCTACGTCATCACTTGAGGAAATTTCACTAGAAGGCAAGTAAGATAATTAGAGTTGATGTGACTTGACAAGACTGCATTCGACGCTGACATATTCAGAAGAATTGAAGTTTCTCGCCGAAAGTTGCCTATAAAAGGACTCCTTCCGTACCAAGTAAAGTGGTGGGATTTGAGGGAAGTCAGATGTATGAATGGACCAACCATGAGTGTTTGAAAGGGCCAATCTCTAGAAAGGGGCAGAAAGGAGTATCCTTTCCACCGTCTATAAAAGTAGTCTTCTTCTTCTTTTGTCAGTTTGTAAGTGAAAGCTTAGAGTTCGAGTAGAGAAGATTCCATCCCCCTTTTCCCCTAACTTGTAAAGTCATTTCTCTTTACTTTCAATTTTTATATTTCTTTGTAATATATGTTGTTCATATCGTACATTGGCCTAAGACCTACATTCTTTAATATATTACATGATTATACCTTTTCCATCCAACATTCCTTTACTATTCATCTGTCTGTGTGTTATTCGCAGTTTATGTCTGTGATAAGTTATTGATAAGAAGATTAACTTATAAGTCTTATCGTGTTAGTTGAGTTATAGTCATCACTTGGCTAGTGTATATCGTCAATTACTCAAGAGAGCAAGTTGAAAGGACATGGCTAACCTGCACAAGGAGAAGTTTGGAGACAAACTCCACCTTAGGGAGATAACTTCCATCATTTGTGTCCCAAAAGAAGTATAAGTGTTGGTATTTGGTGTCGAGAGATTGTCACCCTTAAAAGAGAAGTTTTATAAGTCTTATGAGTAAACCCTTCTAGATATATCTCGCTTAACCCAGCTTAGTCATTTGTATCTCGAGTGGCAAACGAGTGAGGCGTTTAAGACACTGAGAGGTGTTCGTCTTAATCATAAGCTAGTTCATTGGGCTTTATTGCTCAAGGATGCTGCATGATTTAATCGCCTAGTAACGTAGAGACCTTCTTTCACTCTTTCTTTAACACAAGTTAGTTCACAATTCCATCTCACCTCCATTCTTATTCACCCTTTACAGAATCTCTAGTTTAGATAGGAAATTTAGTTTAAACTTACACTTTATATTGTATAGATAGTATTTTACACAACCTAAATGAAGAGTAAACCTTAGAACTAAGCTTTGATATCAATTCTCTGTGTTCGACCTTAGATTACCTAGGAAACCTATTGCTTTGCTTATACTTGGATAAGCAATAGGAAAACTTGTACTCAACGAGGACTTAGACATTTTAAAGAAAAACAAACATTCTAGCTAGATGATGCAAGGAAGGTGTAGTTAGGCGTTCTGGCTAGGTTATGCGAGGAAAAGCGTAGTTTTGAGCTAGACGAGGAAGACAGTTAGGAAAATTTAAGAGGATTTACTAATCTGGATTAGTTAGCAGGTTATTTGTAAGGTTAAAGGTGAGCATGATTAGAAGAAATAGTAAACCTACATGTGTAAGTCATAAAGAAGAAGGTGGCAAGCTAAGGTGAGTTTAAGAATGGCTAATTTGGTTTATGATTAGTATAAATAACCTTTGTAAGCTGAAGAAAAAATTACAAAAAAGCTCTAAGAAAAACTCTGTCAAAAGAAAAACCAGGTGAGAAGAGCAGACTTTGACGTTAGGCGATAAGAATGGAGTAGAAAGGAAGGTTCTTCTAAAAGGAGCAAATTTTTCTAAGTATTCCTTTAAAGTCATGTTATGTAAAGTGTTCTACTTCTTGTAATTTGATTTATGATTTACGTGAAAAGTATGCCTATTTGAAAGTATTTCTTTGAGTTAAAGTATAAATTTCTTATAATGCTTTTATGCTAGTAAACCATTAGCTTTATTCCTGTCAAGAGCTAGCATTATGTGAACATAAGATTAGAGGCTACCTTGCGTTGAGTGGTCCGCTTGGTAGAAGGATAGGTAAACGCTTAGAGTGGTCTATGTTCAAATCTATCTCCTGAGCAATTGGAATTGAACGAGGGTCTGCAGAGATATTGGTGGTGAAATGAGAATCATCACAGTAGTCCATACATTGAGGAAGTTCAAATGTCTAGACGAGGGTACATAACAAACCATTTCTTACAAACATGTCTATAAAATCGCAAAATGTATGGTTTATATACATATAACAAGAGAAACCTATAGATTAGATGGCATATTGGCAGTTATAGATTATGCTCAGAAATTGCAATCTCTACCTGAAAAGGGGGAAACTATTTTGAAAAAAAATGAGCTAAAGGCCTAGTGAGTGACTATTTTAAATTAAACATGCTTATAGATCATATACTTAATAAATCATACCAAAGCAGTAAATAATCAAAACTTTTCTCTTTACTGTAATCATAGAAAGGATGTGGTAGAATTTAATCAATACTTAAAATGATACTTTCTTTGTAACTAGATGGGTTTAGGGTTTACCAACAACTGTAATCTATTTGGAACTAGACATGTTGTAGTAGAAATTAATCGATACTTACAACAATCCTCACTGAAGTGGAATTCTTCATGAATAGTGGCAATCTCTCTATGTACACATAGTAACTATCCTCGAAGAGACGAAAATTATCTCTGGGTATCTCGGGTGTAGAGTAATATAAAACAAGCTTATAAACTTATATAAATAACTTGCTCAAATAAATCATTGATGTTGGTAAAGAAATTCTCATAATACTCATGCTTGTCTTTAAATCTTTTCTAAACCATGCTTGTAAAGAAAGTTTCCTAAAACTCGTACTTACTGTTAATCATGCTTTACTAAATTCTTGCTAAATCTCATGCTTAAATACCTTATTTAAATATCAAGCTTTAAATATTTTAGTAAATCTCATGCTTAAGTAAATTAGTGTAAATAGAAAGATCATGCTAGTACTAAAAATGCTCAAATAACTCAAAGCTTACTTTAAAAATTTTGGTTTGAAATCGTGCTTAAATAAGAAATTTAAATTTATTTTGCCGCCCACGAGTTTAAGCTAGACCCTTGATAACTTGTAGAAATACAAGTTAGTATGACCTTTTAGGTGGAACAATGGAGCCAAAACGCATGATAATGTGTCAAAACATATAGCTTTTATTGCCAATTCATAAATATAAGAGAGCACAACTTGCATAAGTTTTCATGCCTGTTTTATCCTATTTTCTAGTGTCTTATTGCAAGTTTATAAAGCAAAGAAGAAAGAAAGTGAATCGCAGAGGAGCGCATGCTATGGGATTAGAAGATTGTCTGGTGGTTAAACATCTCTAGGTGAGGAACCACATCAGCACGCGAGGAAGATTCACTAGCAGACAAGAATGATAGTTGGAGTTGATGTGACTTGACAAAGGCTGCAAGTGGCATTGACACATGATCATAAGAATAAAAGTTACCAGCCGAAAGTAGCCTATAAAAGGACTCCATCTCTACCAAACAAAAAAAGGCTTGAAAGGGCCAAAACCTAGAGAGCCGATGGAAAAGATTAGCTCTTCTGCCATTTGTAAAAGTCATCTTTTTCTTCTCCGTCAATCTTTTAAGTGAGAGCTTAGAGAGAGGTTAGAGAAAGATTCCACTATTTTCCTTCTCCTAACTTGTAATATTTCTCATTCTCTTTACTTACAACTTGTGTATTTTATTGTAATGTATATTGTTTATATTGTACAATGGCCTAAGGCCTATATTTTTTAATACATTGCACATTTATCCCCTTTCAATCCATCATTCCTTTACTGTTCATTTGTCAAAATGTTATAAGTAGTTTAGGTTTGTGATACGTTCTTGGTAAATAGTCTAACTTATAAGGTCTATCGTGTAAGATGAGCTATACTTTATCCCTTGACCAGTGTTTGTCGCCAACTACTCGAGAGAGTAAGTAACAGGGACATAGATAACACGTGCAAAAGTGTGGTAACTTGGTGCTTAGAGGTTACCATCCTTAAAAGAGGAGTATTATAAATCTTATAAGCAACAACTTCTAGATAGTTATCGCTTAATGAAGCTTTGTCATTTGCATCCCAAGAGGTAAGCAAGTGTGGCGTTTAAGACACTGAGAAGTGGTCGATGTTTTATTTTTAGTTATGTGTTTATGCGTTATGCTTTCACAAGTATTATGCTCGTAGATTTAACATGAATAGCTCTAAGTGAGCGACCATTAGTTGACTAAATAGGGTGATGCGATAAAAGGTGAACTCCTATTCATGTGTTGCTAAATTGACAAAGATAAATGTTATCATGCATGTTTTCCTCTCTCTCACCCTAGTATAAGCGAAGAGAGGTTTCCTGGTAAGTCCAGGGTTCAACATAGGAAATTGAAGCTTCTAACTTATCCCATTGCACACTAGATCATGCAGTATAAGCTCAACAGTATAATTGTAAACAATACACTAACTATCCTAACTATTTATAGTACTGTGCTTGGCAGTGCAAGGTGAGCATGGCGAGATGAAATGATGGAATGTGAACACTTTATAAGTATGGCGACGAAGAAAAAGTCTAATTCTCTAATCGCAATAATTTATACTTCAATACTTCAAGACGATACAAAGCATATATTAACTAAGAATTAGGGCGAGCAACCTCTCAACGGTTTTGTCATACTTGCTCGCCTCTTGGGATGCAATTACACAAAGTTAAGTTATGATTTGTATCTGATCATCTTAAATGTGTTATTAGTAGCTCATTGTTAATTAAGGGAAGGAACCTCTCCGTGCTGTCGCCACACACAATATCCTCTTGGTAATGTATGCAAATGATAAGTTTGGTGATAAAATTACATTGCTACAATCTTCTTGTCACTCGCTTAGCTAAATGCGATTCTTACTTGTTAGGCGATTACAATCTATATCATTGTTGTTCTCTCGAATGTACAATATTAAGATATTCACGTTCAACTTAGCGAAATTGATAATACATCCATTCCGATTCTCTAAGCATTAAAGACACAATTTATTACTAGCTAGCTAATCAAACAGATTGAACATGTAGAAGATAAGAAATATGAGAGAATGGAAGAAGGAATGCGTTGCTTTAATATAAATAACTTTAGGCCTCTTGGCCATGATATTCATCTTAATACAACCCAACAAAATTATAAACTAAAATACAACAGAGATGTTATGCCGCAGAGTCTGATTTCTCATACTTTTTGGCTCTGATTTTTGTCTATTGATGTGGGGGAAGATGGATGGGATGATTCTCTCTCTTTTTTGTTCTAAGCTCTCATCTAAAACTCAAGAGAAAGGAGAAGATGGACAATATAAGAACTTGCTCTCTGACCAAATGTGCACACTTAATTCTAGAGTGAGAGACTCTATTTAAAGGCAAAAGTTAATGTTGACAGAACGTTGTACGCTATTAAGACATCCAAAAAGCTACAACGGTGCTGCACAGATGTCCTTTTGTCATTTCTCAGAATTTCCCGTCAACCAATTTTGTTTGCTAGTGCCTTAAATGCCTAGCTTATATTTCTTTCTACTACAAAGGTTGAATGGGTCTTCTCGCGTAGACTGGTATCACTGAGCTTCACTCCTTTTTGCCTAAAATCCTGCGATAAGAGTATTAAAGCATAGTAAAACATGGATAATGTTTTTTTGTATCATGCATTTTGCAGGATAATCAAATCGCCTACTTTTTTCTCTGTTTGCTTCTATTTTCATGCGACAAGACTTCATTATTTTACTTAAAAGGCTATAATAACTTGTATTTCTACAAGTTATCACTCGACTTAATCAGAAGCTAATTAATTGATCTCTATCGCATCACGACTTATCCCGTAATTTAATCACTTATAATGTAGAGACCTTCCTTCACAATTTCTCAACACAAGTTAGTTCATTTCCCCATCGCCTCACCATGTCTACCACTTTTTATAGAATCTCTAGTGTAGATAATAGACTTAGCTTAAACACACATTTACTTTATTCTGTATAGTTATTTTATACTGCCTAGATGAAGGAGGAAGTTTTATATTTAGTATTTGGTATCAATTTTCTGTGTTCGACCCTAGGTTACCCAGGAAACCTATCGCTTCGCTTACACTTAGGCAAGCGGTAGAAAAACTTGTACTTAACTAGGATTTAGAGACATAGTGAGCATCTCACATGCAGTGACCATGACTCGCCGCGTAGAGAGGTTTTGTGATATGAATTTAGCTTACATATCTTAATCGCGTAAACCTAAGACTATAATTGAAACTAAAACATTGAATCCCTAAACGTAAATCTCAAAACCAAGCAACCCTCTTGATCTATAGGCTTGCCCTACCTCTTTTTGGCCAGAAATAAGAGAATTAAGTTTCAAATTAATCCTTTTGATCTTTAAATATTTCAAACTGAGCTTTAAAATCTCAAAAATACAAAAAATAACTCATTTTGGCATAATGGCATGGGCTGGTGCATGGTTGGGCGGAGGGCAAGGCTGCATGCGTGTGTTGGTCTTGTGAGGGGCTGTTGGGATGCGTACTAACCTCCCTAGCAGTGTTGCACGCCCACCATGGTCGCTCATCTCCCTGTTGCATGCCCATCCTACATGCAAAGTTTGCCATGTAGCCCTCTTAGCACACTCAGGCCTTGACACCCACTCCTTTGATGCATGTGCAAGCCTGGATGTGGTGTCCTTTTCTTTTGGCCACACTTTGCGTAGGCCGCCTACGTCATGTTTAAGACACTTTGACCATATGCTTAGTATCATAACTCAACAACACTTAAGTTATTTCCTACACTTATCGGACATCGCATTTAGCTATTTCTCATCTTTAAACACTTAGCTAATTCTTCCTATCAAGTAATATAACAACACTAATTCTTCCTATGAAGTAATATAACAACACTATCAAACAAACTTCAACAAAAATACTTAAAATACTTGAAATACTTAGATAATTGAATAAATGATCTCTTTATTGACGTGCAATTGAAAAGTAACCCTAAATTTCAAAACCATTCAAATTTGGTTTTCTTACCTTTAACCTCGACTTGGTCATCGGGCCACATCAGTTAACCCAACATAAAGAATCAAACACCACAAGAAATTTGGTCTTTAATGTCGGTTTAAAACCGACATTAATGCATTGGTATTGACGAGTAAAACATGACAAACATAACAAGTGATAGACTAAATGCATCAAAACAACTTACCATTCAGATCAACTTCACCCAAATTACGACTACTAACCGAAATAGAAGACAGAGGACTCACTCTTTGCATAGAACAAGACTGAATATCTCTCAGACATTTTTTCAAACACCTTACCTACAACAAAAAGATTATACTAAGTTATGAAAAGTACTTTAAAGATTTATTTACACCTCTAGCTTCATATATTATTTCCTTTGGGGACACCAAGAGAAATCACAGAGGCACTCACTTCTTAATTAACCTTATACACCTTCTTATGTCGTGAATCAACCAAAGTAGTTAACAAACGAATCCTAGGAAGAGTAGTGTGAGAATCAACCAAAGTAGTTAATAATCGACGGTGGTGGCGAGCATAACGTGAAAGAGATGAGGATTCCAACGTTGGTGAAAAGTTGAACGTGAAAGAGATGAGGGTTTCAACTTAGTGGTGATGAGCATATCGTGAAAAAGACGAGGGTGGTGGTGAAGGCTGAGCATGGTGGGCACAGGCTGGGTACGACGGACATTGTGTTGGTGGCAGCGGCCGTTGTTTGTGTTTGGAGAAGAGAGGAAAAAGTAGTGTGAGATTTTGAGAAATGAAGAAAAATCGTGAAGGAATGGGGGATTTTCAGAAAGAGTAAAGTAAGAGAGATGTTTTTTTGACTTTTTATAAAATTAAAAATAATAATAAATAATAATAGCTAATAAATTAAAGAGAGAAATGGACATAAATGTTGTTTTTGAAAATGCGGATGATTAATGTCGGTTTTAAAACGACATTAAACCTCTCTCATTAATGTCGGTTTAAAACCGACATTAATCATCCGCATTTTCAAAAACGACATTATTGTCCATTTCTCATTTTTTCTACGTGACATCAAAGGCCTGAATTCTTGTAGTGAAAGGTCTATACTTGGCCAAAACCCAAATTCTATGAGCCTCCAGCACTATGGGGCTAAGCCTTGGTTGGCCCACCCAAACTTAAGTCCATAGCCCAATCCATGGATCTTGCTCAAATAGCCAAATTTGGATTGGGCTTGAACTAACCCTTTGAATCGACTTTAGATTAGCCAATTGAATAACTTATTAACTTTTGTTTTAGTTTTAATCTTTAAAATTCTTGAAATTTGAAAGCTTATTTTTAGGGTCTAAGACTCCAAATTTTTTTCAAATTTTTAAATATAGGATCAAAAACTAGAGTGTATCATAGTTTTCACTTTCAAACTCTCCCAACAAGCTACATTACACACATTTATGTTTGTGTGTATATGTATACATATCAAGGAATAAAAGCCCTTATGCAATGGAAGAATTTAATAGAAATCTTTTCTCAATATTAATTTGGGAATTATGAAACACCCATACATTGGAAAATTTACATACAAAAATAAATTACTATACAATAAAGAATTGGCTAAGCATGTTATTTTTTTTAAAAAAAAAAGTATGTAGAATTACAGAGGAAAAGAACTTACTTTTGTTTTCGTTTCTAAATCTACTATTCACCAAAATTGGAGTCACCACCACTTGAAACCTTTTCTATTCTCCGAACAAGATAACTTTGGCTTGTGTAAACCAATTGGATTTTGAAAATCAATTGAGAGAATATTTAGATCATATGCTTTTGGATGTTTTTATAAAAAAAAACGAAGAAACTCAGACCTCCTCTATTCTGTTTTGTAGATACATATATAGAGAAGAGGGAGAATGTGGAATAATTCCCACAATTTTAGTAACTCCCACTATATTATTTAATAAAATAAATAATAATAATAATAATTAATTAATTAAAATTTAATTAACATTTCATTTAAATATGATTTAAATGAACATCTCCCACCTAACTTATAATTTTAATTTAATTAAATATCACTAAACTAAATTATTCATTAATTACTAAATTAAATATCTAATATTTTATTTAATTCATATTTGAATCATATTCATATATATAAGTTTCTCTCAGAAATTATAGTTTTAATATGTATCATATCCACGTTAAATTAATAATTGAACTCATTCAAATATTTTATTCTCTCATAAATTAATATTGAATCATATTCAAAATTAAATTTATATAATAATGTTTAATTAAAATATAAGCTTTATATTATAATGTATCACCATAATTATATTAATTCTCTAAGTAAATTTGAACATTTCAAATTATTTCTAATACATATTAACCGTATTACCCTTTATGAGCTAGGAGGAGACCTAATGAACGTACAGATAAAAAACTACAATGATATGAGATTAATTGGCTAAACTTATTAACCACATTAATCAATATTCATTAGTTGTATGTATACTCTACTAAAGACTCACAACTAAACTCTTCTCACTGTATATATATTTGTGTGTCTACGAATATAAACCAATAGCAATATAATAGTCCTTCATAAGTGTTCATAATACCATATTGGTCAAATTACTGTTTTATCTTTGAGTTACTTCTAGTTCAAATACCAGTACTCCTCTATTGAACAGTCTATTTATGGTCAAACCAATAAATAGAAACCCCTTTCATGACATAGAGAGGGTAGGGACTTTTATTTAAGTCTCAGAGACACCATTTAAGAGAACACTCGTTTGCTTACTTGAAAGTCGGGAAGGAGTGAATTTTATCTTGTATGATTATGTTCTCATCTCCTCTCTTAGTCTTGTCCTTAACATGATAAACTTATTGAGTCAAAAATTTAGTCACTTTCACTCATACAAATCAAAGGACAATCCCTCGCGAATAGGAGTTCATAATACAATTTTGATTAAGACTAAGTTACCTAGGTCATCCTAATGAAATAGAAACCTAACTATTTAACGGAGTAGCATCTAGTGGTTATTATTTGGTGGGTTGGTCTTATGCAAACTTATTGGATAAAATACCCTTACTCGAATGTCACCTACACAAACGTATTAGATCATTGCATTTGTTCAAATACAAATTGAGCCGTATCCAAATAAAATAAATTAGATAATCTTAACTTCTTGTTAGGACTATTTTGACTTACTTTTTATAGCTTAACTCTTCCCACATCATACCACTAATTCATTAAATTCACTATTTTATAGATAATATTAATCAAGACATAACAACAAGCTCTAAAATGAAATCGTTCAAAATGGAGCTAAAACGAGCAAGAACGGACTAAGACAAGTTAAGTGGCCTTTTTGTAATCTTTCTAACTCATGTGTTGTCTTTTGCAAATTGCTAGCTTATTATTTTATTAATAATCTTGCGTTTAGATACTAAAAATGGAAAGCAGACAACAAGCTTATGTAAAGTGTATTTCTAAATAATTATGTATTTACAACACAAACTATGCGTTTTGGCACACATACCACATGGTCTGGTCCCATTATTCTACATAAAAGGCCATAATAACTTGTATTTCTACAAGTTATTATAGATGAATCATGAATACTTGTTACACAACCACACCAATATCGAAGAGAGACATTAGCTCAACATATCACATTCAAGACATAACACAACAATCATCAAAGAAAGGAACACAAAAGAAAGCTTTTCATACAAATATTCATAAAATACTTTCTTTGTATGTAAGAGTAATAAATTACAACGGTTTGGTGATAAAAAATAACATTCATTCATTTAGAACGATCATTTACTCATGAAATCATTCACAAACAAACATTGTTTATAAGGATCACTCACAACAACACTTAGCCTCAACCCTTTCTTCCTTTAACTTTCGGCTTCGTCTTCTTGCCTAGTGAATTCCCTCAACCGGCTTCTCAACACTAAAAAATCTCCTCTCAACAACTCAGCAAAACGTCTTAGCACTTTTTTGCAATTTCTTATGTCTTTGGTCCTATTTATAGCGACCTTTCACATCTAAGGGTCACTTTCTCTCTTTACACGTGTCACCTTTCTATTTCCTCACATTATACAGCCAACTCCAACTTGACACGTATACTAAACGTCAGTTACAAATAGATACTTTCCTTGAGCGTCAACCTTATCTTCTTGGAAAGCTAAACTGATAGAAGCATGAGACATGCGCATCGGAATAAAGAACGAATTTTACTATAAATGCATCTAAACTATTTAGAAATTATCATGCATCAAAACTACCCCAATTAAAAGAAATAAGGTTGAAAAGAAAAACTCACCTTTGAAGTTTCTCGATTCTCGTAATCTCCTCACAAACTTGAATTTGAAACCACCACTAGTGTTGACCCGTTATTTTCCAGACTTAAAACGGAGTTGTGAGACCCGTAAGGTGGAGGAAATAGAGAGAGATAGAATTTGGTGGATGAACTTAGGTTTGAGATTATGGAGAGAAAAAGAATATTAGGTTTATTTTTGCAATTCCAAATTACAAAATAATTACCAAAAGTCTTTTACCCATTTGACATAAAACCTATTTATAAGTAAATTAAATGTAAAATTGCATGTAATGAGCTTGTCAAATCTCAACACCTAGTATTCCACTAACTATTAGTGGAACTTAGTGGGCTAGGTGTCTACATCTCATGTAGCCACTTATCCCACTAGGTGTTAATAGTATTATTCAACAAAATGTTGGATTTTCCCACTATCTTAGTTTAAGGGAATATGATAATTTGACATTCAAATCAAAGTCAAACTTTGAGTTTTTTAAGTCAAAAGTTAACATTCTCACTTTTTACCATTTTTTCGTTCTTGACTAATTTTAACCTCTCGAGCATGAATCTGTATTTATTTTTTTGAAATTCAAATTATATTTGAGTATAAAGTCAATCAAAGTTTGACTCTTTAGAGTAAAAACTCAACATTTTGACTTTTTACAACTTTCACCATTTTCATCAATTCCAAACTTTTGAATATGAATTTGTATTCATATTTTAATATTTAAATCAAATTTAAACATAACCCTCTATCTCAAACTTATAATTGATGTCTATATTACATATATCTGTCGATTTCTCTCTCTTTACCTAATTCGAATAATTCAAATTATTCCAACAAAATGTTGTAAGCTAATTCTTTATGAGCTAGGAGGGGAACCTAATCGACCTATAGTTCATGGGCTCCAACGATATGAGATTAACTGGCTTAACTCTTTTAGACCAATCTAATCAACATCTAGTAACTAACAGGTCATTCCACTATACTTTTGTAGTTACACTCCCCTCACTATAGATATATTTGTGTCCATTAATATAACCATGATCAGTAAGTTAATCCTTCACAGGTTATTTGTAACTTCAGTTGGGTCTAAGTATCGTTTTACCCTCGAGATTACATCTTGCTTCTCAAGTCCCCTTGATTCAATATTAAACAATTGGTTTAAGGTCCAATCTATAAACCAAACCCCTTCATTCCAATTAGACGCTGGGGCTCCTTGTTTAAGACTTGGATTCAATCCTTATGGAAACAACTTATCTAGTTGTGAGGCCCTGATCTGAAAAAGAAAATCCTATTGAAGAGGACCCTAGTTGGAAGGTTGTTTTCAATAAGTGTTGATGCATTCCATAGGCAAGGATGCGAAAGAAAGCAAGCAACGAGAAGAGAAAAGCCTAAGCCAAATATTCTATCGCATGAAGGTGAGTAACACGATAAGAATAGTTGGTGAGAAAGGCGTTGCTCTGAGTGAGGTGTTGGCAGAATACCTCGATAAGAAGTACCTGTGCCCAAGAGATTGAGCCAAGGAAGTAAACGTCTTGTCAAACGACATGAAAACTCTTTGTGGGAAAAGAAATGACGGTAGCTTCTTCGAGAAGAGAACTGGAGCAGTCAGACAATTAAAAGTTTGGCTTGCCAAAGAGATAAGGTGTGCGTCTCAAGGGAAAAGTCAAATTGTCGATGATTGATAGGCTATGTGTCGAGTTCGAGTGGGTAGCATAACACAGTGTGTTAGTAAAATGAAACATGTAAAGTGTAGAAGTGACCCTTGGATGTGAAGTGTCTCTATAAATAGGACCGAAAACCAAAAGAAAGGGAAGTTTTTCCTAAAAAGAAAAAGTGTTTATTGAATAGAAAAATTTTAGACTAATCACAAATTGCCACATCATTTACTAGATTAATGATGAAAAGTACAAATAATTAAATTTGGGACTAATTAAAATAATTGACATGTATCCCAAATTAAAATTGAAAACATAAATTGGTCAATTCTGATAATGCCACATGTTTTCATCCTAACCGTTGAATCAAGTTAATTATTTTGGTTCAATTAAATATTATTTACTTGGGCTAAGTTCAATTAGGCCAAAAAATAAGCTTAACTGAGCTCAAAGGCTAAATTTGATCCAAATCCATGTGGTTGAGCCCATGGGTTTGGTCCATGGACCAACTAGGCTCAAGCCCATAAAGCCCACTAGAGAACTCTATAAATAGAGGAGTTCTCCTCATTTGTAAGGGTTGGAAAATTTTGACTCCATAAGGTCTAGAGATAATTCTTCCAAGAGCTAGAAGACTTCCTATCTCCTAAATTCGACCATTCTCGAAGATTGAAGCTCCTTTGAAGATACAAGCTTTCGTCCAAGACTCCAACTTCCCTCGAAGATTGAAGCTTCTTTGAAGATACAAAAATTTCTTCCAAGACTCCAACTTCCAGAACATCACGTGCTCCCCTTCCTCAAACCATGTGTAAGCATCCAATCAAGAGAGAACCAAAGGATCAAATTCTAGAGATTGAACCACATCGCATTAAACTAACAACGATACAACATTAACACAAGTTCAACTCCACGAATCAAATTTCTTCAAAAATCTCGTGTGAACAAATTGGCACGTCAAGTGAGATATCTATACCTCTGATCTCTCCCTTGAAACTCAAATCAACAAAACCAACTAATGGCACTACACGGAACTTGTCACCCGCATAGAGCATTCTTAAGCAAGATCAAGGTTTTGTTATCACATAGAGCATTCTTAAGCAACTAATGGAAACTTCTAAAGGCAAAATCATCATTAGTGAAAATTCTCTGTTCAACAACTCTACTCCTACTTCTGATCTATTAGAGCAAGAATCAGATCTTGAAGTAGTGTCTGCCTTGGGGGCTGATGTAATTGTTGAGGTCGCCATGGCTGAGATGGAGAGAAAAATAAATTTTCTAATGAAAGCTGTCGAGGAGTGAGAACATAAAATTGCTGCCTTAAAAGACCAAATGAAAGCTTGTGAAACTGTTGAGTAGAGCAAAACTCTTGCTGTCAAAGCTGACAATAAAGGAAAAGCTGTGCTGCAGAAAAATCAGACGCAACAGTCCATTTCTGTCACTTCCCTGTCAATCCAACAACTGCAGGATATGATCACAAGCTCCATAAGAGCTTAGTATGGACTCTAAGCCATATACCAAAAGAATCAATGACCTGCGAATGCCTATTGGGTATCAAGCTCCAAAGATCCAACAATTCGACGGAAAGGGAAATCCAAAGCAACACATTGCTCACTTTGTTGAAACATGTGATAATCCAGAATCAAGAGGAGACCAACTAGTCAGATAGTTCGTTCGAAGCTTGAAGGAAAATGCTTTCGAGTGGTATACTAATTTGGAGTCAGAAGTCATTGGCAATGTGGAACAACTGGAAGAGGAGTTCCTCAACAGCTTCTATAACACCAGGCACACTGTAAGTATGAAAGAACTTACAAACACGAAAAAACGAAAAGGAGAGCCAGTCATTGACTCCATAAATCGATGGAGAACTCTAAGCTTGGATTATAAAGACAAGCTCACAGAACAGTCTGCAGTCGAGATGTGCACCCAAGGCATGCACTGGGAACTTTTCTATATTTTGCAAGGAATAAAACCTCGTACATTTGAAGAATTAGCAACTCGTGCCCACAACATGGAGTTGAGCATCGCTAATAGGGGAACTAAAGACTTCTTAACCTCTGAAGTAAAAAAGGGGAAGAATGAAGTCAATGACACTAGAAAGATCACAAATAGTGTCATTTGTTGGGATTTATGTCCTAAACTCATAGATTGTAAATATAATCCATTAGCCGTTGTTAATAAAGTGTTATTATTGTAATAATTGTTATTGATTAAATTATTAGTTTTGTCTTAATAAAAATCCAATAAACTAACATCCTAAGTTGTTTAATGAGTCTTGAATAGTATGTAAAGACATACAAGGATCAATGTTTAAGATCAGCTTAAAGGGTCTATAGTATAGGCATAAGGCTGAGTACCTTATCCTGGTAACACTATAGATACGACTCACTTTATATTTGATACAAATGCAATGATCCAACACGTTCGTGTAGTTGACATGCGAGTGAAGGTATCCTATGCAATTAGATTGCATAAGACCGGACCGCGAAATAGTAACCACTAGATGTAACTCCGTTAACTAGTTAGGTTTCTATTTTACTAGGATGACCTAGGTAACTTAGTCTTAATCTTGAATGTGTTATGAACTCTTGTTCACGAGGAATGGTCATTTGATTTATACGGGTGAGAGTGGCCAGATCACCTACTCAATATGCTTATCATTTTGGAGACAAGACCGAATGGGGAGCTGGGAACATAATTACACAAGATGAAATTCACTCATTTCCTACTTTAGGGTAAGTAGATGAGTGTTCCCTTAAATGGTGTCTCCAGGTCTTGAACAAAGGGCCATACCCTCTCTGTGGCAAGAGAGGGGTTTTTGTTTAATGGTAGGACCATAAACAGGTTGTTCATTAGAGGAGCACTGATAATTAAGGATTTGAGTTAACCCAAGGGTAAAACGGTAAATTGATCCAGCTGGTGTTACGAACACTCGTGAAGGACTAACTTATTGTTATTGGTCTATATCAGTGGACATAGAAATATATCTACAGTGAGAAGAGTAAAAATGTGAGTCTTTGGTGGAGTGTACACACAGTTAACGAATATTGATTAATGTGGTAATGAGTTTAACCAATTAATCTCAGATCGTTGTAGCTCTGATCTGTAGGTCCATTAGGTCCTCTTCCTAGCTCGTAAAGGGTAATGAGATTTATTTATATTGGTTGTAATTTGAAATGTTACTTTGGGAATAAGTTTAATGTATAGTAATACATTATAATATAAAGTTTATCAAACTTTATTATATAAATTTAATTTTGGATATGATTTAAAATTAATTTATGAGAGATAAAATATTTGAATGAGTTCAAATATTAATTTAATGTGAATTGGATTCATATTAAAATTATTGGTTATAAGAAACTTATATTTGAATATGATTCAAATTTAATTTAAGTTAAGTATAAGATATTTAATTTAGCTATTAATTAATTGGAGAATTAATTAATAGTTTAGTTTTATTTAATTAAATTTGATTTAATTAAATCTATAAGATATTGCATAGATATTGCATAGATATTCATTCAAATAAGATTTGAATGAAATAATAATTAAATATGATTTAATTAATTATATTAATATAAATCTAGAGGAATTTTAAAAATATTAGATTTTACAAAATATTTACGACCTATAACAAATTCTATTACTGATAATTATTAATATACTATAGTGATAGAAGATTATCAGTGATAGAATCCAAAAAAATTTTATAGCTTGTAAATATTTTAATTTATTTTGCTATTTTTAAAAATGCCCCATAAATCTATAAGATATTGGAAAGATATTCATTTAAATAAGAATTGAATGAAATATCATATTTAATTAATTATATCAATATAAATCTATAGGATATTGGAGAGATATTCATTCAAATAAGATTTGAATGAAATATTAATTAAATATGATTTAATTCATTATTAATTATTAACTAATTGATTAATTGTTAATTAATTAGTAGATTTGATAATAGAATCTCATGATTCAATCATACTCATTTTCCTATTCTAAGAAGGAAAGAGAGTTATAAATTTCTAGAAGAAAACAATTTTCTTTATAGAATTTATCAAGAAAAAAAAAAAGGTTTTTTCCTTGCAAATAGAGTTTCTCTCAAATACCTCTAAATTTTTTCTCATTCCAATTGGTTCCCACAAACCAATCTCATCCCAGAGGATAGGAAGGTCTTCGATGGGTGGTGTCTCAATTCGGTGGTTTGTAGATTCAGAGACGACAACAAAAGTTAGTTCTATGTATCTTTTAAATTAAAAGCATGCTTAGTTTTTATTTGGAATTTTGATTCTAAATTTTGCCAATGTACTGCTATTTTGGGATTCCCAAATTAAATTGAGTAATGGTTCTGTAAAATCTTTCGCTGTCATAGGGCTTTTATCCCTTCATTATTAACGAGTCTATGGTTGCTCATGAGTCTCCATTGGAATCTTTCTCCAAAAAAAAAAAAAACAAAAATTGAAAGAAAGCATGATGGTGAAGAGAAGCATCGACCAACTTTTAAAGAAAGAGAGAAAAAAATTTATCCTTTTTCCGACTCTGATGTTGCAGACATGTTAAATCAAATGCTAGACAAACAACTTATTCAACTCCCAAAATTCAAACGACCGAACAAGCAGGAAAAGTAGATGATCCTAACTACTATAACTACCATTGGGTCATTAGTCATCCTGTTTCGTGTTGAAGGAGCTGATTCTAAAGTTGACTCGTGAAAAGAAGATCGAGTTGGATATGGATGAAGTAGCTCAAACGAATCATGTTGCAGTTGAGATGACTTCAAGTGTTCCACCATCAACGCTGCCTTATGATCAATGGAAAAACTTGATTCAATTTGGGACTTTCGAACCTAAACTTGTTAGTTTCCAACAAAAGATCGTAACGACGGACTCTCAAAACAAAGAAAAACCTGTTGAAGATGATCGTAAAGGATGGTTAGTCGTGATTCGTAAAAAAGGAAGACAACCAAATTCCATTCAAACAAAGTCGCACTTCCATCAGAATCATGAAAAAGGAAGCAACTCTCATAAAAAGGAGAAAAGAAACAAGAAGATGTGGAAGCCTAAGCCTATCAAAGGAAAAAACGGGGACTTCTTTCGACCTTGACTGTCGATTATTTTTACAGAATTCCTCCTAAGAAGCTTCTTTGATGATAATCCAAAGGAAGTATTAAAAGTCAGTGCATGTCATGCTGTCAGTATAGAAGAAGTCGACAACAATTATGCATCTTCTGAAGGAATTGACACTTCCAATGAAATTAAGCAAAGGACTTTTGCCTTTGATCGTATCAAGCCTTCAACTACTCGATCTTCAGTATTCAAAGATTGAATATGGCCACGAAAGAAGAAAACCAATGTCCAACGTGTACATGCACTCGAACTTCAGCTTTCAAAAGGCTAAGTATCTTCACATCGAATAAAGATCGACCTTCAACATCTGCTTTTAATCGTCTAAAGATGTCAAGTGATCGACACGAAAGAGAGATGAAAATATTAAAGGCAAAACCATTTCATGAAGAAAACAAGGACGATGAGATTCATAGTCGTGTCCCATCACGCATGAAGAGGAAGTTTTATGTTGACATAAATACACAAGGTTCCTTCACAGTGAAGCCAATAGTTATTATATTCACCAATTCTACAAATAAATAAGGTGAACAAATCCTTGATGGAAATATTTGCTGCTAAATATGCGAAGCTCCTTATTGCAAGAGCCTAAACTGCATGGTGCTCCTACCCCACAAGAGCTTAAATGGTATATGACAAAAAAAAAAAAAAAAAACTTGAACTACATTATGACTTGATCCCTATATTATTAAGGGTACGTAGGCAACTTAAAGAAAACTATAAGTTCAATCCAGTAAAAAAAAAAAAAAAACTTGAACTACATTATGACTTGATCCCTATATTATAAAGGGTACGTAGGCAACTTAAAGGAAACTTTAAGTTCAGTCTAGTTAAAAAAAAAAAACTTGAACTACGTTATGGCTTGATTATTTTCTTCAAAGGATTTTCATCTCTACTAGGGAATCATAACAAATTGAGGTCAAATCCTTAAATCCAAGATGTTCATCCCTAGTAATAATGTGATGCAATAAATTGAAGATAACACTAATTTGTGCAAGACTACATACAAGTTGAGTGCATGCAAAAAGGAAGCCTCAAAATCAAGCTCAGAGGCTTCATCAATGATTCCTTATATTCAAGCTTAAAGGCTTCGCCGAGGCTGCAGCTTTACATCTTCGAGAGGATAACGATAGTGCAGCTCTGAGAGGACGACGCTTGTGCAGCTCCGCCTTCGCCTCTCCAAGACGACGACGATGGTGTAAAACCGCCTCTGCCTCTCTAAGAAGATGCCTACAATGTTAAAGCTCCACCTCTGTCTCATCTTCAATATGTTGCAGCCAAGAGGACCATCATCTTCATCTTCATGTGCAAGAATCGAGAGGATCAACATCTTCATCTTCTCCCATGTGTCGCAGTCGAGAGAATTCATCTCCATCTTCTCCCATGTGTTGCAACCGAGAGGATTCATCTTCATCTTCTTCCAAGTGCCACAGTTGAAAGGATTCATCATCATGTTCTCCCAGATGCCACAACCGAGAGGATTCATCTTCATCTTCTTCTAGGTGTGCGTCTCAAGGGAAAAATCAAATTGTCGATGACTGATAGGCTATGTGTCCAGTTCAGGTGGGTAGAATAACACGGTGTGTTAGTAAAATGAAACGTGTAAAGTGTAGAAGTGACCCTTGAAGTGAAGCGTCTCTATAAACAGGGTCGAAAACCAAAAGAAAAGGGAAGTTTTTCCTAAAAATAAAAAGTGTTTATTGAATAGAAATTTTTTAGACTAATCACAAATTGTCACATCATTGACTAGAATAATGATGAAAAGTAAAAATAATTATATTTAGGACTAATTAAAATAATTGATATGTATCCCAAATTAAAATTGAAAACATAAATTGGTCAATTCTGATAATGCCACATGTTTTCATTATAACCGTTGGATCAAGTTGATTATTTTGGTTTAATGAAATATTATTTACTTGGACTAAGTTCAATTAGGCCAAAAAATAAGTTTAATTGAACCCAAATCTATGTGGTTGAGCCCATGGGTCTGGTCCATGGACCAATCAGTCTCAAGCCCATAACGCCCACCAGAGAACTCTACAAATAGAGGAGTTCTCCTCATAAAGGTTGGAAATTTTTTACTCCATAAGGTCTAGAAAGAATTCTCCCAAGAGCTAGAAGACTCCCTAACTCTTGAAGTCGACCATCCTCGAAGATTGAAGCTCCTTTAAAGATACAAGCTTTCTTCCAAGACTCCAACTTCTACAAGCTTTCTTCCAAGACTCCAACTTCCCTCAAAGATTGAAGCTTCTTTGAAGATACAAATCTTTCTTCCAAGATTCCAACTTTAAAAACATCACGTGCTCTGCTTCCTCAAACCAAGCGTAAGCATCCAATCGAGAGACAATAAGAGGATCAAATTCTAGAGATCAAACCATATTGCATCAAATCAACAAAAATACAACATCAACTCAAGTTCAACTCCACGAATCAAATTTCTCCAAAAATCTCATGCGAACAGTGTTATATTTTCTTATGAAAGTAAAAGGAGAAAGTTCTAAATGTTGGACGAACAGTTCCTCCCCATGATAACTTGTAGAAATACAAGTTATTATGGCCTTTTAAATAGAATAATAGGACCAAAATCCATAGGAAATGTATCAAAACGCATTACTTATGTTGTAAATACATAAATATTTAGAAATACACGTCACATAAGCATTCATGTCTGTTTCACCCTGTTTTTAGTGTCTTAACGTAGGCTAAAGAACAAAAGAATAAGCTAGATCGTAGAGGAACTCGCACGAAGACTAGATGAGAAGACCATATCAGAAAGCGAGAAGAGGTTCGCTAGAAGACAAAAGTGGTAGATGGAGTTGATGTGACTTGATGATAGAGGCAGCTTTCAGCGCCGACATGCTCAGAAGATTAGATTTCTGCCTAAATCTGTCTATAAAAGGGAACTTCATTCTTACCAAGGAGGAGTGACGTCTGATTGGACCACCATCCATACACCTGAAGAGGTGGGTAAAGTCCTAGAGAGTTGGTGGCAAAGAATAACCTTTCCACCATCTGTAAAGCACTTCATCTTTTTCGGTCAGTCTGTAGAGTGAAAGCTTGTAGTCTGAGTGAAGAAGATCCCATTCCCATATCTTCCCTTAACTTGTAATACCACTTCTATTTTTTCCATTTTTATATTTTCTTACATTGTATGAGTTCATATTGTATAGTAGCTGAAGGCCTACATTCTTTTTATTCAATGTATATTTATACCTCTTTGAATCTATCCATGTTTCTAATGTTCATTTGTCCTTATGTTATTCGTAGTTTAGATTTATTGTAAGTTTTTTATAAGAAGCTTTACTTATAATTGTTATCCCATTAGCTAAGCTATTTTCATCACTTGGCTAGTGTAAATCGCCAACTATATGAGAGGGCAAGTAGCAAGAATATGGCTAACACGCACAAAGAGGAGTTTGGAGAAAAACTCTACCTTAGCGAGATAACTTCTACAATTTGTGTCTCGACAGGAGAACGAGTGTGGGTATTAGGCATCAAGAGGTTGCCACCCTTAAAAGCGAAGCTCTATAATTCTTATAAATAAATTCTTCTAGATATATCTTGTTTAGCTAGGCTTAGTCATTTGAATCCTAAAAGGAGACCAAATATGGTGTTTAAAGACTCCAAGAGGAGCTCGCCTTGACCATAAACTAGGTGAGTAAGTCATATTGCATCAATTCTTTCATATACTTTATTCACCTGGTAGCACTACATATTCCTTCACCCCATTCTTTGATACAAGTTAGTTCATGCTTGCACTCCAGTCTCACAATCACCTTCATTAAATTATCCTCACAACGTTCTCTAATGTATATAAGTAGATATAGATTAAACCTACACTCTCCCGTACTATATAGTTATTCTTCTATACTGCTTAATTGATAAGTAGACTCTAGAACTATGTTTTGATATCAATTCTCCGTGTTTGACCCTGGATCATCTAGAAAAACCTATTGTTTAGCTTACACTTGGGCAAGCAATAGGAAAACTTGTACACAATGAGGACTTAGAAGTACATGATGAAAAGATCTTTATCAAGCATTTTGCATGCAATGATCCATATAATTGACACATCATGTGGAATGAAACACCAATATAGGCACCATCACTATTTCTCATATCCCTAAATCTTTGTTGCTTAGAAGTAGATATGCACAACACTGCATTTTACCTTCTCCC
Organism: Cucumis hystrix; assembly: GCA_025688845.1. Lineage (NCBI taxonomy): Eukaryota > Viridiplantae > Streptophyta > Magnoliopsida > Cucurbitales > Cucurbitaceae > Cucumis > Cucumis hystrix. Next base: position 12,134,655 of record CM046886.1, read on the forward strand.
ATAATCTGTAGAGTCATCCAACTAATTCAAGTTGTAAGCACTGTTGAGTGGGATTGGCTCTAAAACAAATTTAAAAACAAAACAAGCACCCAACTATTAGACGAAAAGAGAAAGTTGAAAGTCGAGGAGGAGGAGTTGAGGCTAAGTATTTTATGTGAGTGACAAAATGATTTACATGCTTGAAAGTAATAATGTGGTTTATTACCTTTCTGTAAATGATCAAGTATGTTTTACAAGTCATATTTCTATGGCTGACAAGATCCATTTCATAAATATTTTTTGAAAATAAGTGAAAGGCTAAATGTTTTCTATGAACATGAGTATTCTTTGAAAGATGGTAAAATGTGATTTATAAATGGTGGTGAATGGTTATTCAGTTCCTAGTATGATTTCTAAAACCATTATTACGTTCCTCGTTCTAAAAGGTGGTGTTCTGAGGCTTTGTAGCCAAGTTAAGGAGGGAAGACAGAGTATTTATATAGTCTTACATGGCATGCTAGTCATGAGATCTCATCATGCGTTCAAGGAGTCGGTTGGGAAGGTTGTCGCTCTTTATTGCCCAAACCTTAGCTAAGTAGGGAAGAGAGGCATAAGAATTTTGAGAAGCTAAAGTAGGGAAAGGAAGCCCTAAAGATTGTCTTCCAGCTTGAGGCTTTGGGGTGAACGAGGTAAGGAAGAGAAGGACAAGCTTCGCACCTCTAAATACCAGTCTTTGAGGAACAATTGAAACGACAAAGGAGGAAAAGATGCAATAGTTAAAGTGGATACTGAGTATCGATGCCAAGAGAGTTCAGTCGAGTCTGATCCACTATGACACGAATGGCTGCAACTTGGTGGAAAGAAGAACAACGTGAGAAGACTAGAGATGGTTTATTTTATTCTAAGTAAAGGGTAATTTTGTAATTTGACTTCTGTAAGCATTAAGTTAATAAAGAGAATGAGTTTAAGTTATTTCGATGTGTTTTTCTTAAGTTGTTTTCATTGTAAATGAGGTGAAGGTCTTTAAGGCTCAAGTGGAAGAGCTTCATGAAGAGACGAGAGAGAGTTTTTTCGCTTACTAGATGTTTAACGCTTTATCTCAAGAGAGCTATGTGCTGAATGTCTAGGTGGTATGCCCTCCATTTGGTCGCGTGGTGTGACATTTGGGATGGGGCATGACACTACTAACCCTAAATAAGGGTAGGAGTGAATTCGTCTTGCACCCTATAGAGCTATCCACCCGATCTTACCCATGAAACAAGAGGTTTATTAGGCCAGCGCTGATGAGCTGCCAACACCTATGCAGATCTAAGGATAATTTCGTTTGAACAGAAGTTCATAGTTAGTTCAAGATTAAGATTAAGTTACCTAAGTTATCAATAATCAAAATAGTCAATTTTATATATAACAAACGGTGTTATAACGCAAAAAATGACTATTTGATGGTTCGGTCTTATGTAAAATCTTTACATAGGATGCCTCCACTTTCATGTCTCACATGAACGATTTAGGATCACATCGTTTGTCTCACTACACAATGAACCACATCCATAGTGTCTTTGAATAAGGTGCCCAACCTTTATTCATAAACTATAGACCATTTTAGGCTATATACTTTAACTTTATCCATGTTTATGTATTTACTGAAAATAGCCTTGGGACCTTAGTTTATTAGATTTAAGATTATGTACTCAATTTTACTAATAAATTCTCAATAACGACTTTATTGAATAGAATATGATTATCTTCTCGGGAAGCAACAAATATTTACTTTCTCTAGAGGGTTGTCTAGTCACCTCAATCAAATTCCTACCTCATCACCACACCCTTAAGCGTAAGTACTTCTCTTCGCATTACTATCCTAATTGCCTAGTCCTTAGCATTAAACACAAGCTTCTTCATTGCCAATAGCTTCAACGCATTACCTACTTCCACACGATGACTCTTATACTAAAAAACTTCCTCTTCGCATCACCTTTTCTCTAATTGCATCCTTCTTTGCAGAATGCCTCTTTCTATACTTGGTCAAAATAGCTTATCTCAACAGAGTTCCTCTTCAACAAAACTCTCCTTTTGGATCAAGACCTTACAATATAACTCTATTACCCACATACTCAGAGTCGATTCTTGTGCTACAATTAAAACAAGGATGTATATCTCATGGCATATGAAAGAGCACGTGATAAGTATTTTTATATTATTTCCAACAATCCAAAATATTAGAAGGTTCTTTAGTATGTAAAGAAATTGTTGGTAAATCCATGTAAGTTTTCAAGTCAAGAGTTTCAAATCTTTTTGAAGAATCAATCTTTTTCTTTTTCGGAAGAAGCATGACAACATTCAAATGTGAAGTTATAATTAAACTATCAAAGTTTATTGAAAAAGTAGAAGAAAATGCACTAGTAGATGTACTAGAATTATGTCCATTTTTCTTATAAACTGCATATATCTAAAATAATTTAGAATTAAATGAATTTACAGTACTAACAATTTTATCGGTATTACTATCAAACAATAAATCTAAATAAGGATTGAGAATTGATTTTATATCTAAGATGAAAAAAGATTTCAAGCAGATATCACTACAAGAAATGAGTGATCTCTCGATGCAACAAATCGTTGAGATATATATCCAAATGCATCGGGAAAGAATCTCCTAACGCATAAAACCCAAGGATCTTCTACTGCATAAATTTTGTAAATTTTGTAAAATGGAAGATAGAAAAAGGAACTAGGTTTCAGAGTATGATTTCTTAGAGAGGTTAGTATGCTTGTAAATTTTGTAAAATTTCATTCCTTCTTGAACTTTCCCATGCTAAATGTAATGAAATGGAAATATTTGCAAATGTGTCATTTAATGGTTGTCTGTTCAGTTTTATTTGACACCATGTATGGATTTCTCCACTAAATTTAACTTTTGGTTTCATTCTTAATGCTCTAATTCTCTAAATTTTTGTTAATTTGTTCTTCACACTCATTTTAATATGATGAAGTTCTTTTGAATTCGTCTTGGGTTTGCTTTTGCCCATAGATCTATTTTTCAGCATTATCTTGTTCGTCACTCGCTGTTTTTGTTTGTTTGGAATGTCTGGAACTTGTATTGTTTCTCTCTTTTTTCATTGATAGGTTATTGTTCTTATGAGTTTTGGGTGTTTTTTTTAAGTGAGGTTTTGCTTTTCTGTGGATATATGTTTTTCTTTCAATGGAGTGTTTGGTTTGTTAGCTCTGAGAAGCTACATTATTGTTATGTTGTGTGTTCTTTATTTTAAGGAAAGAATATTGATGGATGAAAACTAAATGAGGGAATTCAAGAGTTGCGCTAAGGATTGAGCTTTCATGCGACGAATAAAAGACAACAATACAGTCATTGAGGCAACATTTCTTTGTTTGAATTTATCTGCTGCTTGTGTAATGATTTCAGTTTCTTTTCCTTTCATATGGGTTAATTTCATGCATTCTAGGAATCCAAAGGCTCTTAGGATGGTTGCCTATGTGGTCTTGACGATTTTTATCACATAAGACCACAATCTCTATTACAAACCAAACTAACTCTAAAGGCCTTCAACAAAAGTTGGAAATCAAGGTAGAAAATTGCCATCTCTAAAGGATGCAATGTGATCTAATTCCTCCAATGCTCCCCTGCTATGAATGCATAGGTGCAACCCAAACACAAAGGAAGATTGTCCCTGCATATAATCTTTTTTTTAATAGGAAGCATCTCTGATATAATCTCTAATGTTAACTCCTTAATGCAAGTCCTTGCCTTCTAATTATGCCACTCTAGAAACTTGACATTCTTGGAAGTTTCTTCCTTTACAGTGAGGTGGAGTTGAAAGTAATGATATTGATGGTGTTGACTGTGCATAAACCAACCTAAATTGTATCAAATGATTCCACCTCAAGGTCATGAATCATGAATGTTGGAATCGAATCACTTACTTAGTTTTTTTGTGAATTAGGTATTTATTTAGTTCTTTGACTAATTTATTGTTAGAGTTAGATAATTATATTTCTTTTTATTTTTTGTTAGGTGATTGATGTGTGGAGAAAACATTGGAGCAACACATATATGTGGAATAATTTTGGTATTGCTACAACTTAAACATCTTTTCTTATCCTATCAAAATTTTGGGATTATATATATGAAGCCATTTTATTTGAATTAAGAATTTACTTGTTCTAGTAGTTAAGGACTTTGTTGGAACTTAGTGTTGATGATTATTTCATACATTTGAATGTATATAATGCTTTTTTTTTTATGTTATAAATTTGAATATTTTGGTTGTAATTATGATTGTAGATTTGGATGAATGTGAACTATACCTTCTTAGTATGGCAAATTACGACTTGATCTATAAATATCTATATGATTATAATTTGATTTAACAATAATAATATTGGATAGGTGCTATTAGATCAATTATAGTTATGTTTGCATTATTACAAAAAATGCTATAGAGGGTCAATCAACAATAAAGTTTGTGTGTAAAAATGAGGTATTTATAACTTTTTTCCATTATAATAAATAATGCTAATAAAAATAAGAGACCTTCAATAACATATCTAGTCTTTTATAATGTCTTTTTATGGTTATAACATTTTTTTATGATACTTTTTCAATATCATAAAACGTTTCCATAACAGTGAATTAAATCTATAATATATCAATTTTTTATATTGTTATTAATAGCTCTACAAAAACTGATATTAAAAGTCAATGACTTTTTGCTACGACAACATTCACAAAACGCTAAAAAAATGGTTTATATCATTTTTCAATGTTATTAAAATAGCTATTGAATGGTTTTGATAACGCTTCTCCGAATGCAATAAAAAACGCTACAAAAAGACTTTTATAACATTTTTCCAATGTTATTAAAACGCTATTGAAACATTTTGATAGCGCTTTTTCAATGTGATTAAAATAGCTATTGAAAGGTTTTGATAACACTTTTCGAACACAATAAAAAATGCTATAAAATGTATTTTATAACATTTTTCCAATGTTATTGAACGCTATTGAAACATTTTGATAACGATTTTTCAAACACAATAAAAAACACTATCCAATTTTCAATAACATTTTTTTTCACGTTATAAAAAGCATTTATAGCATCATATATGTGCTATCAATAGAGACATATTATAGAGTTTTACACAACGTTGTAAAAACGCTATGGAAAGTCATGAACTTTCAATAACATCAGCTACGACAGCATTTCGAAAACGCTATCAAAAATCAACAATAACGTTTTTTTAATACTATCATAACTGATATTTCTTGTACTGAACTTAGGCATATATGTCCAGTCAAGTTCAGCTAATTGTTCAATATTAAAATGGCGAGAACTATTATGATATTCAATACAACACAAATCTAAAACCCTCTTTATACTCAATTGCAACTTTCAACATTTCAAACGCTCAATTTCATTTATGAGGTAAATCAATTCTAATAATTTATTTTTTCATGTAATTGTTTAACAATGTACATTTAAGTATAATAATTTATGTTTATATTGAGAACTATTGATATTATGAACTAAAAATCTTAATTTTAATTACATAACATTTTTTTTTCTTTTGTGTGGAGAAGAGGATGGAGTATGGAAGACTTAGTTAGCAAAAACTAAATATAGAAAACTACAATGCATTCGTGTGTACGATAAGAAACCATAACTACAAGAATGATTGATGATGTTTGATCACATGATAAACATCAAATTAAAACTTAATCAAAACTAAATCTTAGGAATGAAAATTATTGATTTAAACTAAAGTATTATATAATAGTAATCTAAAGCTCGTGGACGGAGCCAAACTTCAAGAAAATTAGGAGGTGACATGAGAAAACATGTGTCCAAGGGATAAAAGTTAGAGTCTCAAGTTTCATGAGGTTAACCAGTTGAATGGACAGTATATACCAATCAATAAATATGAGCCTTGCTCGATCTGACGCCTTTTAACCTTGAGCATTGCAACTACCCTAACATCATTGTTGAAATTATTATACACATAATCACAGGAACAAAATAGAGGAAAGACATTATAAATAACTTCATTGGATAACCCCAAAAGAAAGAGTAAAGTAATCTTCAAACGAGAGTCCGACTCTTAATCTTCAGATGAGAGGCATGCTCTTACTTTTGAACTTACTTGAACTATACCCTCTTTGTATTAATTTAGACATTAAAGTATGGTAGGACTTATCACCACATCTGTGCATGTGAGCAACTCACACAAATCAGCTCGAATGACAAAACTAGACTAGATAAGCGAGCAACAGATATGCCCAAGGAGGGTTCACGAAAATGGCGAACCACATGCGAATTTGCTACCCTAACCAAACAATATAAAAAATAAATGATAATAACACAGGTATGATAAAATTTTAATGTTAACATTTATGTTACAAGAATCTTGATACGTGAAAGGATGCAACAAAGCACTAATTAAGAGCATGTGATAGAGGAATCTGCTTCCCTTATCTCACTGTTGTTGCAAATAATTTTCACATGGACCGACCGCCATGCAATTCCAATACTTTATTTATTTTATATCAAATATTTTATAATGTAACCATATATTATACTTGTATAATTAATTTTATTTTAATAACTAGCTATGTACTTAATCAATGACGAATTATGATTGGCCATTTTTATTATCGGATTAGGGTCTTAACTAAAAGACAAGATTTGCATATTCTATACGTGGATTATTATTTTGATTAATATAATATGGTGCATTTAATTCTAAATTTTATTATTTTGATTAATATAAGTTGTTTAAGAACCGTAATTAAAGAAAGAGAAGTTGTTTTAATTAAGAAGTGTTTTTTTAAATAACTTTGAGATCAACAAAAATTTCAGTATAAACATTAAACAAATATTTAAGTAATTTTAAAACAATAAATTAATTTTTTTCTCAGGAATATTTTTTTCATGGTAATGCTTCTTGAAACGAAATGGTTATCCCAATCGAAAATCACCAAATACAACCTACAAAGCTATATAGGTCAACCTTCTTATACACTTAAATTAAAAGAATAAAAAAATAAAAAGAAGAAAGGAAAAAAAAAACAGAGAGAAAAACACTAGTGACGAAGGAGCCCGACTTATAAATTAAAAAAATCAAACTAGTTTTTTTTTTTAGAATTTATCTAGAATCACGTAGATTTAAGTAAGTAGTGATGGAAATTAAAAAATTAAAAAAACATAATCTTTTAGAAATCAAAATTAAAAAAAAAAAATTGATTACAAAACCAGACTAAAAATTTTCATTTTTGTATCAAGTAAGAAAATTTATCCATTTAGTATACACAAAGTTAAAGTTGATTGTATTTAAGGACTATTGCATTTAAAGTTGATTATCTTTAAAGACTACTAGACAGTTCAAAAGTTTATTATACATATTCAAAATTTGAAAACATATTTAGAGGCTTTTCAAATTTTATTAACCTAATAAATGCAAAATATTTCATCAACTATATATTTGTAATTAAAAAGAAAAACAAAAGAGCAAAATAACAACATAAGAAGTAAAATTGAAGTTTATTTTGATTCGAAGTTCCCTTTTCTCTGTCTATTCTTTATATTGTTTTATTAGGCCTTTCAATATTAAAATTTTAAAAAATCAATTAATTCACCTGTCAATATAATCTAAACAAAAAAAAATCTCAATCAAATAGTTTAAACTTTGTTATAGATTTAAAAGAAAACAAAAGACCTATTAAATTTAATTTTATTATAAAATCAAATTAAAAGTTAAAAGTTAGGGTTTAAAATATTTCGTTCCATATCAATTACTCTCATTCACATTGAAGAACTTTTATATTATAAAATAGATTGATATTTTAATGTACACTAGGAGTTGTAAAAATTATCAAGGGATTATTTATTCACAAATAAAATAAATTCCTTTATTCTTTTATTATTCTTGAGAAACATCTTTAAAAAAAAAGTAAAATAAGTAATGGAAAAAATGAGTGAAGAAGAAAAGTTTGGTCAACTAATTGGGTGCGCGCCGGGCTGCGAAATTTGTGGGACAATTACTTAATATATAGTTTTTGTTTAATATGAGTTTATAAAAAATGTACGTAATTAGTACGTGCAATTTATTGCCCAAAACGTCTATTCCATTCAACAATTTCCAAGAAAAAGAAAAAGGAATATGGATTACAACTTTCAAATATTAGTTTAATAATTAGGCTTAAAACTTTAGCAATAGTAGTAGTTGACTTAGCATTTCAAAATCAGTCAAACATGGTAAATATAATATAATAATATAATAATAATAATACTAAAAACCATAGGATATTTATTTGACGAGAAATTTCCATCAATTAAAATTCGTACGAAAATAAAGGCAAGGTAAAAGAATTGCACGCCTTACTAGTACTAATCATCATTTCATTCCAATGACATTTTTATCGAATTCAATAGTAACTAAGTCCGATCCACAATCCTAAACCTTAAACCTTAATAAATTTGACTAGTAATTTAATTGAGGTTGAAATTATAAATTACATCTGATTAAATCATTAAAGTTGTCCGATTCCAAAATTCAACCCACTTCAAAGCTATAGTAGAAATTTAGGTTAAAGAAAAGATTTAGTCTAAGCCTAACTTTAGTCCAAGCTCGTGTTTATGTAAGTTCCTTAAAAAAAATTCTATAAGTAGAGCGATCTTGTCCATCGTTTTGAGAAGATGAAAGAATTGAGGATCAAATCTCTCTAATATCCATTTCGTAACCATTCAATTTTTTTATTTTTGTTTTTTCTATTTTCTAAATTATGTTTTTTAACTTTTTATTTATTGAAAACAAATACCTAGTAATTGATTTTGTTTTTTTGTTTCTGAGAAATAAAATGCATTTTTTTTAAAGTTTTTTTTTTTTTTTTAAAAAAAAAAAAATTTCCTTCCTAATTAAAAATAACTATTGTTAAAAAAAACAAAAAATGTAAATTAGTTAGCAAACACAACTATCTTTTAAAATTTAAATTTTAAAAACAAAAACAAACAACAAGTAGTTACCAAATATGCTTAAACTCTGGAGTTTTGGAGGCGTAAGATTCAAAGAATAATAATTTAGAAATGGCAAAGCTCTGCAACTCTAAAATTCTAAATGCCGAAAGCTTTGAAACTTAGAAGATTTAAAGATCTAAGAAAATAACTCAATTTATTCCTTATGTTTTGAGTTTTTTATTTCAATTTAATTCATGGGGTTCGCACGAGATTTTCGGAGAAATTTGATTTGTGGAGTTGAACTTGAGTTGATGTTGTATTTTTTGTTGATTTGATGCAATGTGGTTCGATCTTTAGAATTTGATCCTCTGATTTTCTCTCGATTGGATGCTTACACTTGATTTGAGGAAGCGAAACATGTGATGTTCTTGAAGTTGGAGTCTTAGAAGAAAGTTTGTATTTTCAAAGAGCTTTAATCTTCGAGGGAAGTTGGAGTTTTTTAAGAAAACTTGTAGAAGTTGGAGTCTTGGAAGAAAACTTGTATCTTCAAAGGAGCTTCAATCTTCAATCTTCGAGGATGAGGGAGTCTTCTAGCTCTCTAGATAATTCTCTCTAGACTTTTTGGACTCAAAATTTCCAACCTTTATGAAGAGAACTCATATATTTATAAAGTTCTTTGGTGGGCTTTATGAGCTTGAGCCTAGTTGGTCCATGGACTAGACCTATGAGCTCAACCAGATGAATTTGGGTCAAATTTACCTTTTGGACTCAATTATGCTTTTTTTTGGGCTCAATTGAACTTAGCTTAAATAAATAATATTTAATTTAACCAAAATAATTAACTTGATCCAACGGTTATGATGAAAAAATGTAGCATTATCATAATTAACCAATCACCACAAGAAAAGCCCTCTACTACGACAATTATTTATATCACAAAATAGAGGGAGAAAAAAACATTGTCACAAAAGGGAAAAAACGCGTTTTTGGCGGGAAAAGGCAGAATTTTTTGGATAATACTTTTCGCGACAGTTATTTGATGTCATAGAATATAAATAAAATAACAATAAAATAATATATTTAATATATGATTTTTTTTTAAATTAGGATATAAATAAAATAATAATAAAATAAAATCGTCTCTTCACTCCACTGCCCCCTCCCGCCCCCAATCTCCGACTCTTTGAAGGTCTTCCCTGGACGACGACCACTTCCGTCACCGCCACTGCCCCCTCGTGCCCGTCTCCCCACTCCAACACCGTCGAAACCTCCTCCACTGGACGAAAAAACGTCCTCCGTCCTATTATGTTCAATCTGACCGTGCCCGTAATCTCCAATATACCGCATTCTCTTCAACATTCAATCCGCCGTCGTCACCTCCTCTATCGGTAAGTAGTCTGTTCCTTTTCTATTTCTCTCTCTCTGTGAACTTGTTCTCTGTCACTCTTTCCCTCAACTCCATGGGTCGTCTGTAAGGTGTTCAATTTTCAATTTTGTATGAATTCTATCTTTTGGGCAAACAATATTTAAGACTTGAAGCTGAAAGAGATCACTATTTGAGAATGGGTGAATGAATTCTCAGGTTTTTCTTGTCTTGTTCTTGCTTATTATGATAATGGGTGAAATGGGTTTTTCTTATTTGTTTGTTTTCTTTATGATTTTTCTATAGCTTTGGATTTCATTTTCTGGGCTGCTTATGGAGTTGTGTAATTTTTGGTTCTGTAATTTTTACAATTTAGTTGGTTTAATTAATCTGAGATGGGGGTAGGGTAAGGGTAACGTTTATTCTGCAATGTTCTTGGAAATAAACTTTACATATATATATATATATATAAACCATTATTCTATAGATCAAATGAAAAAGTATTGGAACCAGAACATAAAACATAGGCAAAGCTATGTACCAAAAAGTGGTCTTACAGTTGAGAAACAACGAATTTTTTTTCAATATGTTAATGTGGAGGTGGACTTTTTTTTTCTATTTTTCTTCCAATTCTCAACTTGATGTACTTCGAGGTGTGTGAGGAATTTTAGGTGGATTGAAAACCTGAACAATATCGCTCACGTAGTTTGAATTGAAATTTAGGGGATCATTGGAGTTATGAAGTATTGTTTATGATACTTTTAAGACTAAGCTGAAGACCAACTGTTAAGACTAAGATTGATGTTGATTAGGATACTTTCTTGGTAGAGTAGTTGTGAAATGTGGAGGTGGACTTTTTTTTTCTACCTTTCTTCCAATTCTCAACTTGATGAACTTCGAGGAGTGTGAGGAATTTTGGATGGATTGAAAACCTGAACAATATTGCTCAAGTAGTTGGTATTGGCATTTAGGGGATCATTGGAGTTATGAAGTATTGTTTAGGATACTTTTAAGACTAAGCTGAAAACTTTCAACTCTCACGCTTGTTTTTTTTTTTTTTTTTTTTTCTGTGAGTTGATTAGCTATTTTTGAAATATACTTTTGTGTGTGTGTGTGTTTGTGTGTGGGTGTGTGCTGGTTTTTCTTACCACAATCGTTTCAAATTCAGCTATCTATATAGTGCTATTTTGTATCTATGAGATCATTAATTGGGATAGAAAATTTCTGAATGCTATCAAATAAATTATTTCTTGACAACAATACTCTTCAACATGCTCTACATTTGATTGACATTTAAGTTTTTAAGGATGGTATATTTGAGTATTTTGAGGATTATGTACCGTTTTGAAAGTATGAGTTTAAAAGTTGTTGCCTAATATCTCTTTTGTAATCAGGTTTATTTAGAGGCCAATTTAGAAGATTGAATTTTTATACATCTACACAATGGACAAAGTCATGGATGACGGAAAATAGGATGTCTGAAGAATATGATTTAGGAGTCGAAAGGTTCATTCAATTTGGTTTGAGTCATGCCAAAGGTTCTAATTCAATTAGATGTCCATGTTTAAATTGCGGCAATTGTTTACTTAAGGATGTCTCAACAATTCAGTATCATTTGTATGCCAATGGAATTGATAAAAGTTACAAGGTATGGTTTTGGCATGGTGAAGATTTGAACTCAGATAACATTACCAACATGATGGAAAATACAGTGGATGAAAATGATGAAAACCACGATTTATTTAATACAGTTAATATGGTTCAATCCATTCAAGAACAATCTTGTAATGCATCCAATACCTTTGATATTATGTTTGATGATGAGAAGAAACCCTTATACCCAGGATGTAAGAAATTCACAAAGTTGTCAACCCTCGTGAGATTGTATAACCTGAAGGGGAAAGTTCTCTTGTGGCTTTGATATAACAGCCTTTGGTGGACTGCAAGGTAGGAAAGATGGGTTATTTAAATTACAAGTTGTATACCATACATGGTTGCAATAATTATTTAAATAGTTGAACTTGTAATGTGAAGTCAAACTTTTTTTTACAAACTTTCAGTCCTTTCACAACGATTGTATTTTTTATTTGTTTAATTTATTTATTTTGAATCTGTGTTTGTATAATTGACCTTCTGGAGGTTGGTAATGGAATATGCGTGTATTGGAACCACATGCTCCCATAGAAGAAAACATAAGTGTTCTTTTAAAATAAGGCTACTTATGAAGCATGGTTATTTTGAGCTATGCTTGAAATGCTTCTTTATCTTCATTTTTCTTACTCTAAACTCTTTCTTTGGCTTCTTAACTAACTTATGGAAATACTTACTAAAATGGCTGGTGGAGGAATGATCGGGCAGTTACTAAAGAGGAAGCTTAAGACCCAGTCTACCGTAAGAACGATACCTTTTTTTTTGCTTCTTTTTCCCCTGGAGATCTCATTTCACAAATCAAATTGTACAACTGTAGTATTTTGTCAAAATTGTGAAATTGTGCTATCTTAATATACTCTAGATTGTAAATGAAGGTTTCATCTTTCTCAACCCTTCTCAAAGATTGATCACCCTGGAACTGCAAGGTGGGAAAGAAGATTCTTTAGAAGGTAAGCACTTTTTTTTTCCCGCCCCTAAAGGACAAGGATGGAAGTGATAGCCTTGCAGTTCAACTTGCGGATGAGAAGCACTGGGATGATCTTGTAATTATCATTGCTGTGGTATGTAGCTTTTCTCACTTTTTTTTATGACGTAATAAACATAAAAGATTATAATGTTTTTTCTTATAAGCGAGGACAGAACAAACTGTTCACCAATTGGACACAATGGAATGATTTTTTATTTTTATAGTTTCTATTGGAATTCTGCTTTCGTAGTCACAGTTTAAGTTGCCTTAGGGCCTATATAATCGATGATGATGTTTTCGATTGTAGTATTGCACATACTTTAGAAGCCACAAAGATAAAAAGTCACGATTACAACTTAAAACATGGGTTTAGGTGTTGAATGCTATTTAGTTCGAACATGGTTTTTAGTGCAATAGTGAATGGTGTATTTTGTTTACCGACTTCTGGTTCCTGGTCAACGAAACCCGTTGATACATATGATATAATTGCTTCAGGTTCAAGTAGTGCTCAATGTTGAAATAATTCTTAATATCCAATGCTTGTGAAAGAAATAATGATAGGTAATGCTTTTCGGTTTTGTAACCTTGTCATGCATGTAGTGTTATCGATGCATGTAGTGATAGATAATGCTCAATGTTGAAATTTTCTTTAAGAGTTGTACTCTCTTGTCCTATGATGGATGCTTATATTCATGTTGTCTTTGTAGGTTCAAATGGAGCTGACAACTTCATGAGTTTTCTTTTAAAGAAGTTTATCTAGACCATCAAAATACACTAGCTAGCATGGTTCAAGCAACAAAGAATATTTTCAGAGATGAAGGCTTACCAGTTGGTTGTTTATGCTTGTGCAGAAAATCATGTTATATGTATTATGATGGTATTTATATTGGTTTTGATTAAGGGTTGGAATTCCGTACTTGTAGATTATTGAAACTTGATTGGAAATGTAAGAATATTACGAAGTGTATTATAACGCATATATATTAAAGTGTCGGCTATTTGTTTCTATATGGGTGTGATGTATTATTAACATTATTTTCATTCAAATGGTTCGTGTAATGGCGGAGCGACAATAAGAACAAGAAAAAACTGTAGTAATTGAGGAATTTGCAATAGGAAATAAATGTCATAATATATGAATTTGTGACATTCATTAATTGTCGTCAATACTAAAACAGTGACAATTTTTTGATAAAATAACTGTCACGATTGGCCTATCTTTGATAAGAAAAAAATGTCGTCAATAGCAAAACAATGATAATTAATTTTTGAAAAACACTGTCATATTTGACAGAAAACAAATGTCGTCAATAGCGAAACAATGACATTTAATTTTTTAAAAAAACTGTCACGATTGCCCTATATTTGGTAGGAAAAAAATGTCGTCAATAGCAAAACAATGACATTTTTAAAAAACTGTCACGATTGAAATATCCTTGACATTTAAAAAATGTCATAATAAATGAATTTGCGACATTTTTAAAACTGTCGTTAATACGTTGTCATAAAATAGTAATTAACGACATTTATTTTATATCATGAAAAAACTTATTGCGACAATTTTCGAAAACTGTCATGGAAGGACTTTCCATGACACTCCCGCTTCGATGACTGTAAATAACTGTCACGAATGTTATTCGCTACATAAAATAACTGTCGTCGTAGACCATTTTTGTTGTAGTGAATTTATGTTTTCAATTTGAATTTGGAACACATATCAATTTTTTAATTAGTTCCAAATTCAATTATTTGTATTTTTCATCGTTAATTTAATAAATGATGTTGCAATTTTTTATTGGTGTCAAAATTTTCTATTCAACACTTGGGTTTTAAAATATATAACACTTTTAATTTTTAATGTCGCAACTTGATCACAATGCGGATCAACCGACATCCTCGTTATTTAATCTTAAAATAAATAAGTTTGGAGTCTCTATCAACTATAAACATATTAATGTGTGATTGGTCATAAAAACAACATTTGTCTACCTAAATTTACATTTAAGTTCGAGAGTCAGTTGGGTAGAAAGGGTGTTACACCTTACAACACTCATAAAAATGGTTAACAAATTTTATCTTTTAAACTAAATTACACAAATTTCATAAAACAAAGTTTTTATTTGGTTTTTTAAAAGTGTCTCATGGTTCTCAATTCACATCTAAGAAGAAATTAATTGATGATTACGGATGATATAAGAGCATTAAAAAAATAGAGTTTAATTGGGTTTCAAAGGATGATTCCAATCATCTCAATAATATTACAATATCAAACTTTAATATACTTTGGTGTTTAATAGGAAATTTCATGTATCTAAATAATTAATAAATTGAAAAAAAAAAACACTACTTAATCTTGTTTTAAAATAAAGAAAATTTATAAATTAATTTTCAAATGGAGAAATTCCATGTATTTATGAATTTAAATCATAAAACACATAAGGAAACACTACTTATTCTTGACTTAAATTTTTATATTCATACAAAATTAGCAAAAAAACAAAAAAAAAAAAGAAAAAAAAAACAAATGAATTTTTGGTTATGCATTTTGTTAATGGAATTGGAAAATAAATAAATAATAATAATAACAAAAAAAATTAACACCATTCTAAACTAAATATTTACTTTTACTCATTTTCTTTAGAGAAAAACAAAAGAATTCAAATGTTTTTTTCTTGACATCTTAAACTATATATATTCGTAGTATATACAAAAGTATGGATGATGAGAAACTTTTCTTTTCCAATTTAGTCATTTTTCTTATTAAATTTACTTGTTTCCTACTTTAATTTTATTGTAATTTGCTTTTTATTTATTTTTAATTTGAAATTAATTATTAGTAAATTCTTGGGTATTAATAGTTTTAACTTTTTCTCCAAATTAACTATGTCATTAAAATTTTTCTAAACCCATTCATATTCCTCTATCTCTCACTTTTCATATTCCCTTCTTTCATACTAACTATTTTGTACATCTCTTTCAATCTTTCAAAAAAACTTTTCCTTTAAATCTTTGGGTATAAATATCATATTATTTTTCTTTTCTATTCATGTTCATGAGTTACAACAAAAAATTGAGGGTGTCAAGAAAAAATGAAATCATGCTTTTTATTCTCTTCTAATTTTTTTTTCTTATTTTTATTTTGTTTCCTATTTTTTCTATAGAAATATGTTTATGTATATTCCTTAATTTATAGATTTTTGTGATGCTTAGGAATAAGCAATTAACTCAATAAAAAAGATGCAGAGAAATTGATGAGGATTCAAAGATGAAGAATGTAAAAGTGGGAGATTAAAGAGATAACAGTCTGGAGCGTCATTTCCAAAAAGCAACAAAGTGACATGCAGATGCCAAAAAACTAGGTTTATCAAATTTGTAATTAAGTATGCTTTTGATGTAAAGATGTAGGATGTGCTTACCACTATAGTATATTATGGATCTTATAATTGAGGGATCGAAGGAAAAAAATTATCTTCTCTATTTGTATTATTTCAATAATATATTTTTCATTTAAAAAAAATAACTAATTATAATTCTTGGAAAATTTGTTAAAATAATTATACTTCTTGAATAAGGTAGAAATACATAAAATATATAGAATTAACACAAATGTCCAAATAATAATTAAGACAATGTCGATATCCAAAATTTCAATTCCATTTATATACATTTGATTTTCATTTAAATTTGATTATTCATTTCAAAACAATAACTAGTTATAATTATTGGGAAATTTGATAAAATAATTATACTTCTTGAATAGGGTAGAAATACATAAAATATATAGAATTAGCACAAATATCCAAATAATAATCAAGTCAATGTCGATGTCCAAAATTTCAATTCCATTTAAACATTCGATATGTAATTGATACATAAAAAAAACCTACTCATCAATCTAAAGTTTGATTGAATGGATTGTAATTGATACATAAAAAAAACATACTCATCAATCTAAAGTTTGATTGAATGGATTGTTTCATAGTCTTACTATCAAATTCTTTATATTTTTTAGCTTATTCGATTTATACACACACGTATAACAAATCTTGAGTAAGAGGTCTCTAAAGAATTAACACTACTACAAATTTGGTATTTCTTGACGCACCCAAAATTTTATTTCTTGATGGTCATGGCAAAGAACCTTCAAGAAGAATATTTTTCTTGATACAATGTTTATGTTGACAGTTATGTACATCAAGAAAAGTCTCCTTATTTTGTTGAAGAAATACCAAAAAACCCAAAAAAAATATGGATTCTTGATTTTCTTGATGGGAAAAGTTCCCTTAGTTTCGTTGATGGTCCACGAACGTCAAAAAACTATTTCTCGATGGACAATAAACATCAAGGATAATATATTAGTTGACTGGCAATGCCCATCAAGTTAGTTAGGTTGTTTGGATGGACGAGGCCATCAAGGGATGAATTTTCATGATTTGCAATGACCATTATTGAAAAAAAGTTAACATATTTGTTTTGGATGTCTTGATGGGTTTAGAATTTCTTGATGGGTCTAGGGTTTCTTGATAAACAAAGACCAAAAAAAGATCATGGGCAAAGTCTATCAAGAAAAATGAATGCCCATCAAGAAAAAAATTCATAATTTTGAGTTTATGATAAAATAATGGACAAGGCCCATCAAGAAAAATGATATCTTGATGGGCATTGTCCATCAAGAAAAGGCACAAGTCGACGTTCGAAGAGAGAAAGTAAGTTTTGTAGCCTACACCCACGACAAGCACGAAATTCGAACCCTCTTTAATGGTCTCAAAAAACATGATATTCATCAATAATATTATTAAATTTTTACTATTTTTTTTCTAAATTATTACATTTTATTCATCAATAATACAATACTGAACATGAATATATTACTTATTTAAAAGTGATCTTTTGTAATTATAATTAGATTGAAATCAGTGATTTTATCAAAATTAAATTAGTTATTATGTTCAACTTTAGTGAATTGAAAATTTGTAATTTAAGGTTTTTAAAATTTATAGAAGCTGTTTATAAATTTTGGGTTTAGGGTAAGATCATGGCCAAAATCCATCAATAAAAATGGTAACTTGATGGCCATTAAAAAAATTATAAATTTTGCCAATTTATCTTGACGTCAAACACACTTGCCGATCAAACGAAAAAGCCTTCTCTGCCGTCAATCGAAACTTTTCCAGATTTTTCAATTCTTTTGTTGCTCAATCCGTCGTCATTAACCGGAATCTTTCTAGATTTTTCACGTCTTCTGCTAGTCAACCCCGCCCTCAACCAAAATCTTTCCAGCATTTTTTATTCTTCTGTCGCTCAACCTTGCTGCATGCGGTCAATAGAAAAGTTTCTCAAGTTATCAATTCTTTTGCCACTCAACCAAAATGTTGAACGATTTATCAATTATTTGCCACACAACCCCGCCGCTTGAATTGTACAAAAGTTGTAGAAATTCGCCGCCGCTCCTCCCCTTCTAATTGCCCGAATTGCTCGAAACTCCACCACCGCTCGAATTGCTGGAAAGTTGCCAAAAGTGTCCAAAACTTAATCGAATTGCGTTGAATATTCCATTCGTTTTCGCCATGCTCTCGAAGGTACTCTTCTTCCATTGTTTTTGTAACACCAAAAAACTTAAGGTAAATTTTTTATTTATTTAACTTATATTTATGTAATTTTATTGAAATTATTTGGGTATTATTTTAGATCATTGTTGAAGAGAATTTTATTTTTAGCTTGCCTTTGTGAATTTGGATTAATTAAATATTCAGTGGAAAAATATTTAATTAATTTGAGAAATTGAAATTTTGATTGGATTGAAATAATTATAAATAGATATATATGATTAAATAGTTTTTTTTGGAATAAAATAATTATATTGTGATAATATAACTATTTTGAGGAGTATTTTATTATTTGGGAAAAAGATAAAGTTGGATTTGATATGGGAGTTAACGAAGAGAGAGAAGGGGTTAGTTTGTTATTTGGAAAAGAAAAAGAAAAAAGAAAAAAGAAAAATAATAATAATAATAATAATTAAATAGGACCCCTCTTGAAGTGTGCCATCATCTTCTCCAATTCTCTTCCCACAAGAATCCCTACCCGCCGCCGACGACATCGTGCATCTTCGACCGTCACAAGTCCTCACCTCAGCCCCTCTACGCGACGACGATCGTTCGACGAAGCCAGCGAAGGCAAGCTACATTCCCTTGATTGCATTTGCCTGAGTACGTACTCTCAACCGTGCGAACTCCACGTCGAAGCTGCATGCGTCCCTCATCGTTCTCTCTGTCGATGCATAGCAAGCCAAGGTCACCAACACGTCTCTATCCAGTCCGTGTTGGTGTTCATCTGTCTGTGCTTTCCCATCTTCGATTGACGTCGTCACCCGAGCTGTTTGCTTCCATCCAAGCTGTGTTCTCTCTGTGTGAGCCGCCCGTGAGCCGTCTACTTTCTTTCAGCTGTGAGCCGAGCCGTTTGAGCTCTTATGTTAGTCAAGCCATCAGATTGAGCCACTTGCTTTTTGGTGAGTATTTGTTTGGGGTTTGGTACTCCCTTTGATATCTATTTATCCTAAATAATTTAAAGAGGGGAATTAAGTGAGATTTTTGTTCATTGAAGGTTTTGGCTAAATTCTTAATTAAAGGATTGGAGCTGTGGAATTTTTTCCGACCAAGGTTGAATTAGTTTCAACCTTCTTCTTTGGTAAGATTGAAAGCCTAAGAAATTAATGGTTTGATGTTAGTTGTCAAACTATTATTTTAGTTACATTTATGTTTAGGATTTTGTCTGATTGAGAAGTTGTGACTGCTAGGAACAATTTTTGTTAAGCTAATCTCGAGGTAAGAGATTCTGCCACTAGACCTTAGACCTTCGACAATAGACTAAAGGACTTGCATGTATATTTTTTTTTTCTTATTATGCATTAATGTAGCTAGGATGCATAATGTGATTGTTAGAGATGACTGATATTGATGGTTACATAGATAACCGTTATGTATGACCAACATATGTAATGACCAAGATATGTTATGATTAGAACATGTTATGAATGAGATATGTTATGAATAAGATATTTCAGAATGAGTTATGCTGTGAATAAGATATGAATGATTGAGATACGTTATGACTAAGTTATGATATTTATGATATGCTACATGTATATTGGCAAAATAATACATAAACTAATTTTCTTATTATAACTTAAAGGTTAAGCATGCTTTTAAATTAAAAGATACGGAGAATGTAAACTTACGTAGTTTGATGCCACTGAATCTACTAAAACTTCAAATTGAGACACCACTCGTTAGAGACCTTCCTATCCTTTGGGATGAGATTGGTTTGTGGGAACCAATTGGGATGGAAAAAAGTTTAGAGAAAATTTATTTTTGCAGAGAGCAAAAAATTGGCTTGATTCAGAAAAACTGTCTTTCTTCTACATATTTATAACTCCCTTTCCTTGAGGGAGTAGGAGAGAATCTTGAGATTCTATTAATTTAAAAATATTAAATTAATAAAAATTTCAAATCAACTAATTAATTAATTAATCAATTAATAATTAATTAAATCATATTTAATTAATATTTTATTTCAATCATATTTAACTTAAATTAAATTTGAATCATATTCATATATAAAATTCTCTCATAACCAATAATTTTAATATGAATCCAATTTATATTAAATATTTGAACTCATTCAAATATTTTATCACTCATAAATTAATTTTGAATCATATCCAAAATTAAATTTATAATAAAGTTCGATTAAAATATAAATTTTATATTATAATGTATCATCATACATTATACTAATTCCCAAAGTAAATTTGAACATTTCAAATTACAACCAATATAAATAAATCTCATTACCCTTTAAGAGCTAGGAAGAGGACCTAATGGACCTACAGATCAGAAGCTACAACGATATGAGATTAATGGGCTAAACTCATTAATCATTAATCAATATTCGTTAACTGTGTGTACACTCTACTAAAGACTCACAGCTGAACTCTTCTCACTGAAGATATATTCCTGTATCCACGGATATAGACCAATAACAATAAGTTAGTCCTTCACGAGTGTTCGTAACACCAGCTGGGTTAATTACCGTTTTACCCCTAGGCTACCTCTAGTCCTTAAATATCAGTGCTCCTCTAATGAACAATCTGTTCATGGTCCAACCAATAAACAGAAACTCCTTCTCATGCCATAGAGAGGGTATGGCCCTTTGTTCAAGTCTCGGAGACATCATTTAAGGGAACACTCATCTACTTACCCTAAAGTAGGGAAGGAGTGAATTTCATCTTGTGTAATTATATTTCCAGCTTTCCACTCGGTCTTGTTCTCAAAATGATAAGCATATTGAGTTGGCAATCTGACCACTCTCAACCATATAAATCAAAGGACAATTTCTCGCGAACATAACTTAATAATATACTCAGGATTAAGACTAAATTACCTAGGTCATCCTAATGAAATAGAAACCTAACTAGTTAACCGAGTTACATCTAGTGGTTACTATTTCATGGTTCAGTCTTATGCAAACTCGTTGCGTAGAATACCCTCACTTGCATGTCACCTACACGATCGCGTTGGATCATTGTGTTTGTATCAAATACAAAGTGAATCGTATCTATAGTGTACCAGGATAAGGTACCCAACCTTATCCCTATACTATAGATCCTTTAAGTTGATCTCAAATATTGATCCATGTATGTCTCTACGTACTGCTCAAGACTCATCAAACAGCTTAGGATATTAGTTTATTGGATTGTGGTTATTAATACAAAACTAATAATATAATTAATAACATTTATTGAAATTATAATAATCACTATTAATAGTGATCAATGGATTATATTTACAATCTACGAGTTTTAGGACATAAATCCCAACATTGGACTCCTAGGTGTTTTGCTTGCATATTGGGTGTTTGGTTTAAAGTGTGAAGAGGTTAGCATGAGGTGTAAAGGGACCAAGTAGGTGGTGTCAAGACTAAATCATGCAAGCATGAGGTGGAAAGTGTGAGTAGGAGGTGTCAAGAAAGTTTTATGCAAGACTTCCTATAAATAAGTAACTTCAGACTAGGGTTTCTCATAATTCACTCGTGTTATTTACTTCAAATTACTCCTAAAAGATCAAAAAAATTGTCTATTTTATAACACTGGTCTGCTGTGCAAATTGGGTGCAAGAAGATTGGCGTTTTGGTTAAGAGAAGGCGAGAAAGTCAATTTTAGTGTGAATCTAAGTAAGGTGGACTTCAAGAAGACTATAAAGCTCATCCATTATAATTAGGTTCTAAAATTTTGAGGTAAGAAAGTTAAGACCTTTCAGAGAAACGTTGTGGAAGAAAGTCTTATAAAAAGAGTTATGGATTTAAAGTTATTATTTTTCAAAGTCGAATCATGTTTTATAGGCGAAAAGGGAATTATGGGCAATGGGTCAGTATCATGCATGTTTAGGCGAGATGTGCATAATTTTATTTCATAGAGGTTATTTTGGCCTTATTTTGAGGTTCACGGCAAAGCCATGGCATAGCCGAGCGGCATGGCATGCGCTCAGGCTGAGCACATGACTTTGTGAGATGAGATTAGCATGCAGGTTGTACGTGTAGCACAACGCGTACAAGGCATGTGGTAAGGGCACGCTAGGCAAGTGGCTAGGACACGCGCAGAACCTCATTATGAGGTTAGCACACGGCAAGGCCTCAGGGCATCCGCGCACGCCAAGCCCCAGCCACCATGTCAGTTAACGCTAAAGAGCTATTTTTTGACTGTTTTGGGCTGTTTTTGGAATTTTAAGAAAAGTTTTGGATATTTTCATGATCAAATGATTAATTAAGGATTAAATGTAGATTTTTTATATCAAAGAGATTTTAGAGGAATTTCCCAATCAAGGATCTATTCAAGTACTGTGAGTAACATATTGATTTGAAAACTATTTATTAAACATGGTTTCAAGCAACACAAGCACTAACTTGTGAAGTTTATTTATAAAACATGATTTTCAAGTTATTTTTCAAAGATATGGTTTATGATAAATGTTTATTGAATAGATATTTCATGCTATATTATGATTTATGGTTGAAAGCAAAGGAAATTTTTCAATGTTTTCAAATGTTCTCTCCTAGCCCGAATATTCCATGAGACCTATTGTATACATGTGTTAACTCCATACTAATGGTATGGTTGACGAGCCTATAGTTTATGGACCATCAGGAATGGTATATTTTTATGCCTTAAAGTAGGAGGATTACAGTGAAAGTTGTTTCCTATTGACTGTTCCGTCTTCAGACGAAGAAGTTTATATTGTTTGTGGCTATGGATCATTTTCTTCTGAAAGCTATACAAAAGTTCAATGTTTCAAGTATCATGTTAAGAAATGATTGTTTATTGATAATGTTATTCATGCTTCAGTTTTATGTTAAACTGTTTATGAAACTTGTTTTATAAAACCGTTGCTCACTAAGTCTTTCAACTTACTCATTCAAAATGTTTTACCTCTTTCCACCTACAGATTGTGACTCTCTGAGTGCTAAACATATTGCTACCAGACCAAGTTAATTTTTCAGTCATGAAAGAATACATTTTAGTAGAAGTATCGTTATGTTTTATTAAAAGTTTATACTTCCATGCTTTATACAAATTACTTGGTATTTATAAAAGCATTTCAAATAGGTTACACTACAATTTTAAAGTATTTCAAAGTTTTAAGACTTTCGCTGGCAAATATTTCAAGTTTTCAAGTTAAGGGTCAGTTGAAGTTGTTCCATAGGTGAATGGCTTCAATTGACTTCACGTCACATCTTGGGCAAAGAAAGCAAATGCTCGGGGTAGGGTGTGACAATCCTCGCCTAGAAAGTGACTTGCCAACTTCCTCTATGATTCACTAGTTTTTCTTTTGTTTCTATTCCTACGTTCATACACTAAAAACATGGTGAAATGGGTGTGGAGACTTATTTAAAGTATATTTCCAAATATTTATGAATTTACAACAGAAGCTACGCGTTTTGGTTTCATTATTCTATCTAAAAGGCTATAATAACTTGTATTTCTACAAGTTATCACCTGGCCGGAATTGACTCAAGATCACCCCGAGTTCACCAATTAAACTCTTTCCTAACTCCAGTCTTGGTTGACAGAACCTCAAGTTTGCCTCGAGATCCTTCAATTTTCTTCTTTTACCTTTAATCTCGATCGGATTCGTGTTCGAGATTGTCTGAGAACTCTTTACAATTTTCTCTTTTCTTCAAATCTCGATCAAACAAGCATCGAGATTGTCTCGAGATGAACCTTTTGTCTTCAATCTTGCTTGGGATTCCACATGACTGCCTGAGATCCTTCTCTAAAACCTTTTTATCCTTCATTTCGATCTGCCACAGCCCCGAGATGGTCTGAGGGCACTTATTATTTTCCTTCTTTTTTTGGCACAAGTCTCACAAAATTACAATAAACACACTTTATCAATAACGGTCAATGAATTGTTTACTATCTACGGATTTTAAGTCATAAAACCAGCAAATTTTTTCGTATATGATAGCCAATTCAACTAACAAAACTATGACATATAAGATCTTGTGGATAATTCATTTGGTTTTTTATTTTTGTAAATTGAGGTTATAACACTACTATTTCAACTCATAAGTGTTATTTACTTTCAAATCACATTTTCCAAAACAAAAGTCAAGTAAAAAAAAAAACTAATTTTATAATGCAAGTGTTTTTTAGAAAAATTAAGAAGAAACAAGTTATAAATTTTAAAAAGAAAAAACTAAAAATGAAATTATTATCAAAGAAACCCTAAACCTACCATAGTTTAGAATCAAACTCACTGTGCATAATAAGAAAATAAGCATCTTTTAAGTATATAAATAAAGTGGAAGTAGAAAAAAAATTGAACCGCTAAACAACCTCGAATGAACGGGTATCTACGCTTTGGCAAAATAAACCTATTTGTTCTATAGTGAAAACATATTTAGATAGTTTTTTCTTAATTTTTTATTTGATTTCTTTTTTTTTTTGGAAACTCCTATTCATACTTTTCTTTGTAATTTTCAAAAAATATATTATAACTCTAAAATTAAGTATATATGCACACGAAAATCACTTTATAAATCCCAAACATAAAATCTAGAACATACAAGAAATGCCAAATTCAAACAACATATATATCTATTCAACAAATTAGACCAAACCTTATTATATATATAAGAAAAATATAAGAGTGAAAACCTAATCTGATCACAATTTTACACAAATTCTTAAATTAATTTTAGTAATAAGATTTGACTAATTTTATAGACGGATTTAATCTTATCATTATACTACATATCACGAAAATTTATATAACTTTTTGTCATAAATATTTTATACTACATTTATTATTTATATTAAAAATTACATTTTTATATTCTAATTATTTAATAGATTTTTTTCATTTAACGTAGTTGTCATATTTATTAGTGATCTTATATAATATGGTATATATTGAATACAATTATGGTAATATTTTCAATCATCTTTCTCTCTCCCCATTTCTTATTCTTATGGTGAATTAACGTTTTAATATTTTCAATCATCTCTCTCCGTCCATTTTTTATTCTTCTGGTGAGTGCATATTTCTTTCAAATCATCCAACTGAGCTCTCTCTTCGTTCATTTTTTTTTTATTTCGTTCATCTTCTTCAAGTTTTTCGGTGAGTGTATATTTATTTTATCTTATTCGTATTCTTTCGATGAAGTAAATTATAGTATGCCGATAAAGTTTTCCGGTGAAGTAAATTTGTTTCTAGGTATTTCAATTTTTTTTCTTACATTAGTAATCAGTATTTTTGTTGAATTTAAGAGTAATGTATTTCAAATTTATACTTATTATATTACATCCAATTTACAATGTTTTTCATATATTGAAAGTTTAATTTCAGAATTTTTTACAATGTTTCAAATTGTTTCAAATTACATGGATCATTATATACTAGGATATATTGTTCATAATATTGTACAGTGATGTATATTTATTTTCTTTCTTATCAGGCATGGGCAACATTGGAGTATATTATGATGATTTTTCAATGATTCGGACAACTATATTAGTTATAGTGTATCAAAAATTTTAATTTATGAAAATATGTCTTTTCAAGAGTTACACAATAGTTTTTTATCCAAGTTAGACAGTTATATTGATATAGATAATCTGGATATATATCTTTGCTTAGGTCCTATACAATGTTTGAAAATGACTTGTCTATTACCAATAGTAACGATGTTAAATGGGTTTACCACAAAATAACATCAAATGTAGAGCAACACATTACTCTCATTGTTAATTTTGTTGATCGGTTGACTATTACATTCGATTCTAGAGCTTCCAATTCATGGCTATTACAGGATATATCGGGTTTTATATAGAACATTATTACGGTTGTTTATTATATAATATGAGGTACATATAAGAGAAATAATTAAACATACATGTGTATATATAAGAAAGCACGTAAAATATATATCTTAATATTATGTAACTTACTAAAAATCTATAATTGTTATAATTATATTTGATATAAACATGGTATATATTTAAAATTAATAACTAAATCAAATAAGTGCACAGATATAACAAATTTACAATATATCATCTTATAGACCAAATAATATATGAGATGTATACTTTCATTTGAAAAATTTTCATAAATATAACAAAACATCAAAAAATATTTCTGACCCATGTAACAAAATCAAAAAGCCCATGAAGCCAACCATTTTTAAAATATTCTAGGTTTGCCTTTCATTTCCCTGATCTTTCTTTTGCAATTTTTCTTTTCCTTTCTATCATCTTTTTCTTTTCTTCTGTTGCAATTATTCTTCTTTTATTTTTTTCAAATAGTTATTTGGTTCAAGATCGTGTACCAAATATAAAAGATCTACTTTAATTATTTTTTTCAGATTGTTATTTGGTTGTTCAACATTGTGTACCAAATATAAAAGATCTTGGTACACAATCTTGAACAAAAATCATTGGGATATTGTACACATTTAGATTTGGCTACAATCAAATCTAACAAATATAAAAGATCTTCAGCTACAACCAAATCTAACAAATATAAAAGATCTTGAAAAAAATTGTTGGAATATTGATAAATGATCGTTTAGATTTGTAAACGATCGTGTATAAAAAAAATAGTCAAATCTAAACGATCGTGTGTCAAAGATGTGAAACTCAAAATTTCTTTAATCTTTGGATTTGCTAAGATTAGTCAAGGACAAGAGAAAATGAAATTATGGGAAAAGAAGGTAAAAATATTTGGAAGTTAAGTCTGAGTTTTAGAAAAAGAGAAAAGTTGGAAAATTTTGGCTAAGGATTCAAAAGAAGTGATTTTGTCTTTAGAGGTTAGCATGGGCGGCAAGGAAGGCCAAAAGGACCTCTAATTAAGTGTCTTGGGTGACAAAGAAGGATTTGAGAACCTCCAAGGATGGGCATTTGGACATGAAGTAGGCGACCAAGGAGAAAAGAACCTCGAAAGGAATGTCACTAGGCAAGGGACTTGTTTTAAGAGGTTATTTGGCTAAGTGTTGGCATTGGAAATGGCCTAGGCGAGAAGAGGCATGTGGGCGTGAAGAATCTCCAAGGACAAGGTGTGGTGTTGAGATGCTAGGTGTTTGGCTAGGCGAGATAACCTCCAAAGAGGTTACTAGGCGGCAAGGCAAGGTTGGCAAGAAAAGCATGGCTACGTGAGGAAGGTTGGGCGTTGAGAGTTAGGCAGCCAAAGCAAGGCTATGTGAGGAAGGCCAAGGAGGTTAGCTAGGCATTTGGATCAAGTATGTGGCATGTTGTAGACAAAGGGTGTAAAGTAAATCCAAGTGTTACAACCATGTCATCATGAATTTTGCGGCCAAGTAGGACGTGGAGGAGGTGATTAGGTGTAATTACTAGGTTAAGAGATGGGTCTAATCACGGATTAAGTGTCACCTTAATCTCATGCAAGTGACTCTATAAATAAGCCAGCTTCAACAATCAATTTCTCACAATTCACTAGTACAAAATTACTCAAATTAGTCTTGAAAGTTCATAAATTGAGTCTAGTTTGTGAGAGAGGGTTGCTATACATTTTTTATTTAAAGAAGTTTGCATTTTGATCAAGAGAATGCGAGAAGGTCATTTCTCAAGGTGCATCCCAAGTGGGCTACAGGACTTGCCTTTTAGAGTTTTGATTTGAAATTTTGAGGTACGAAAGTTAACTCATTTTAGAGGAACTTTATTGAAGGAATTTTTATCAAAAATATTATGAATTTTAAGTTATGATTTTTCAAAGATGAGTCATGTTTCTGGAAGTTTAAACAGTCTTTGGATAGTGGCCTCGAGTCATGCATGTGTGGGTGAGATAGGCATGCTTTTTCTTTATAGAGATTGTTTTGAGTCAGGTTGCACGCACATGACCAGGTCATGGCATAGCCAAGCGGCAAGGCACACGCTCAGACTGAGAGCATGATACTACCGTAAGAGGTTAGTGCGGCGTGGGATGGGCGGAGAGCACAGATGCGCACGCTAGAGGCATGCGAGGGCTATTGGGTAGGTGGCAAGCATGCGCGCGGTAACCCCTTGCAAGGTTAGGACGCGGCGCGTGACATTGTGAGGTTAGCATGGGCAAGGCTCCCAGGCCATGCGCACACGGCCAGCCCCCTGAACCATGTCATTGGGCTCCCCTGGGTTGTTTTCAAGTTGTATTGGGCTGTTTTGATATTTTTAGAAATTTTTAAGGATCTTTTGAATATTTTCATGTTCAAGGAGTTAATTAAAGATAAAACGTAAATTTTTTCAGGACAAGGAGAATTAGAAGGAATTCTCGAGACCAAGGCTATTCAAGTATTGTGAGTAACACATTGATTTCTAAATGATTTATGGAGCATGTTTTCAAGCTCTACAAGCAATAGCTTGTGAGTAGCATCATGATTTCTAAAGTATTTATTGAACATAACTTCAGGATTACAAGTAAAATGATTTGTCAAACATGATCTCAAGTTCTTATACCAGTCATGATATTGATAAGTGTTTATTGAAATGATATTTCCAAGCTATGTTATGATTTCATGATTCAAGAAAATATTTCAAATACTTTCAAATCTCGTGTACCAAAGAATAACTAAATCTAAACGATCATGTACCAAAAAATCGTTTAGATTTGGGACCCAAATCTAGACAATCGTGTAGCCAAATCTAAATGGTCTTAGCACAAGATCGTGTACCAAGTATATTACGCGTGTGTTGATTGGGCCATTTTTTGTATTTTTTATTATGGGCTTATGGGCTTTTTTTTGTTTTCGAAATTGTTCTATACAACGTTAATATTTTGCTGTTTTTATATTTTTTAAAGAAACCCAAATGTTTATCAACACAAAAAATAAATCATGGTATACTTTCGATAAACTATATAATTTATTTAATAAAAAAAATAATGATGAAAAAACGTATATACATTTGTACAAAACTCGAGCCACATAAAAACATAGAAATTAATGAAAAAACAATATACGTAAAAATCATATAACAATGACAATAAAAAATCAAAATAAATAGAATTTATATGAAAAATTAAAAAATAAATCAAATATTTACCATTAAAAAGATAACTATGTAATATCTCACATTAAATACATCAAATCTCATACCATTTATATATTATCTCATATTAAATGCTCCAAATTAAAATGAATAATAAATACTCAAGTTTAATTTGAAATTAAATCAGTAAGGAAACTATTTTCATTTTATTTCTATATTTATGTTATTATCCATTTCTTCTACTTTTTAAAATAATAATCATCATAATGATGGGTGTTGTTAGTCATTTGGACCTTACTTTTGTATAAATTTAAAGTTCAATGTGTTTTTTATGAAAAAAAATAGTAATTTTAAGTTTCTTATGTAATTTAGTCAATATATTTAGGTTAGATGAATTAAAACCCCTGTGTATAATTAATTTAATTAAATTCTATATATAATAATGTTCAATTTTTTTCCACATAAAATAAGATATGGGAATGTAAAGGGTACAAAAGTAGTGTTACAAGTAGGGGAGCCAATTATGGCATTGATTATGGTATTATATAGATACAATAAATTGACTAAAACACAAAAACTCTTTTTATGATTGGACCTTTAGTGAACATTGTCCCTTTCATTTTGGCCATTTTCATTTTCAAACACTTCCAAAAGTCTTAGCTAACTTCAATTTAAAGACCATCAACTAATTCTTTAATTACCCCCTGTCAATATTATTTTCCATAAATATAATTTTAACTTGATCATTTTTCTTCCCATTTATTCCTTCTATTTAATAAACCCTTCAAAGTTGGAGAAATTAAATAGAGTTTTAACTTTTTTATTTTTTGTTTTGATTATTTATGATCTATTAATTAATTAATTAAAATTTACATTAATTCTAAATTTTTTACTATATATGTGTGTGTTATTATGTAGTATAAGAATTTTTTTGATTGGTGAAAGTTTGAGCCAATTTTCCAATGGGTCAAAATTGTTAATGGGATTTTACGTGTATGTTTGTTTAGTATGAATATTAGACTTTTCTTTGAATTTAAATAGTCAAAGTCAATAAGAAAAGACTTTTTTTTATATGATAACAGTAGAGTTATTAATATTTGCATGTTTTGTAAGGGTAATTTGGTTTTTTAGAAAGCACAATTAATGCCTTTGATTTTGGTTTTGTATTTTAAGTTAATCTCTTTTTTCTTTCTTTTCTTTTTTTTTTTTTTTTTTTTTCTTTTTTTTTTTTTTTTTTTTTTTTTTTTTTTTTTTGTCATTCCTTTGTCACATTCAAGTTTAAGAAAGATGAGATAATCTCATCAAAATTATATAAATATATTCAAATAAAATGTACTTAGGATTTCAATTGAGACTTTAATTATGAGTTTATAATTCTTTTAAATAATTTAGAATAAATGATTTCCATCTTATTCCCCCACCATAAAAATATTTTTATTTACTTTGAATTCAAAAATGGGGGGAAATAAAAAAGTATTAAAATGTCTTCTTTTCTCTCTCTCTCTCTTTTTTTTTTTTTTTTTTGTCTTTTAGATATATATTAGCGTACATTTTGGAGGAAGAACTTAGACGACTTCTCTGCCTACCAGAATTTTGTATTTTAAATCAATCACTTCACTCACAAAAAATCACATACTATACATGTTACCGACTCAAAAACATAAATTTGGAGAATAAAAATAAATTTAATATTATATCACTTCATAAATATATACATATTACTACTTTTTTTCTTCAATTATTTATTTTGAACATAATATAAAAGAACAAAATAATTTTATTAGCAAAATAATTTTTTTATTTCTAATTTTTAATTAAATTTCAACTATATTTTTAAATTTTGAGTCTGGTTTCAACTTATATTTAAAATTTTAAAATGTTAGAATGGTTTCTAAATTTTAAAAACTATATAATTTGTTTTGTTGTTAATGCATGTGTAGGTTAATTAATTTAAAATAATTATGAAATGAAATTTTAATTTTAATAATAATAAAGAAACTAATTATTTAATTCTTTTAAATTCTTTAAATTAAGTAATAAACCTTAATACCACTACAACAAAAATTACATACTACAACAGTTGTGTACATCAAAAAATAGAAGGGAGGAAAAAAAACTGTCACAAAAAGTAAAAATTCGCGTTTTTGGGGGGAAAAGACGGAATTTTTCGGATAACACTTTCCGTGACAGTTATTTGATGTCATAGAAGTTACATAAATAGTTTATTTAATTTATTAAAATAAAATTAATTTTAAATGAAAATTAAAGTCTATTAAAGCTTTTTCCCCAAATATAAAGTCCTTAACATTTTCCCAAACCTTCATGCGAACAAGGCCATCTCCATTTGACCATCTACATCCGATCATCTTCATCCGACCATCTCCCGGTGTCGTCACCGCCACCGCCCCTTCACGCTCGTCTCTTCACTCCAAACCCTCACAAAATGGCGTTGCTTTCGTATTGATTTTCTTTTTGGAAGGAGCGGGCGAAGAAATTTTTTTATGGAGGAAGGTACGTTGGATTTGCTTCTGAAACAATATGGACTCTGTTTTGATGGTACCCTTGAGAGAAAAGGGCATTTGCTATTGGGAAGTTCTTATGGCCTTACCAAGTTTGAATTTACCCACCATGTGTTTGATGAAATTCCTCAAAAAAAAAAAAATCCAGTTTTTAAGATGTTTGTATATCTAGGTATGAATGAATGTGATGATAGTTTAAGATGTAAAAATATTAATAGTTGTGTCTTTTTTATATATATTTTTTTTCTTTTTGGTCAAAGCTTTTGTTTGGTTGTATATGTTGATCTTGATGGGATTCTAATGAATCTTGTAAAAACCTAATTGTCTGGTATATTAAAAATACCCTTCGACTTTCTTTCTTTCTTTAAAGAACTTTACTTCACATAAAAAAAAATGGTAAAAATGTAGTAAAAAGAACAACAAGAATTTGGTATTATTCTTCAAGAAACAAAGGAAGAAGAAACTATTGTATTCATATATTGAGTGATAATTCATAGTTTCTACATTTAATCTTATTCAAAACTCTACATAACTGTACAACATCTGTGATTGTCTTGGTTTGCCTAAAAGAATTGATTATCAGGATGCGGATGCAGCCATCCCAGCCATATCATTGGCCATGGCACAGGTTGGGGTTGCGGCTGTGGTAGCAATAATTGTCAAGGATATGGCTTCGCATTGAACATTTGTTACGGTATGGACTGAATTGTTCTAAATTTGAAATTACATGACTAATTTGTTACTAACTTAAGAGTAAATTGTTGTATATTGATGTTTTAGGACTAAATTGTTGTTTGTACTCATTAATTAGCTATGAATATATTTTATGTTGTCTATTAGATAATCCTTGCATTACTTCTTAGTTCTTAATTATAACTTCAAAATCAAATAAGTCTCCATAAAAAGCTATACTCGAATTGACGTTTTTTTACTAGACACGAGCCTTGTGTTTCTTTAGGAATCTCACATGTAACTTAAGAATTGAGTAATTGGTCAGTTGACTTCCTTACTTGCTGATGTTGGACTTGACATGCAAGAAGCTCATGCTTTCTCCTCTGTTGATGGTTTCTCTCTTAATGTTTCTGTCATTGATGGTTGGCCTTATGAGGTAAGATCTGATTTAGGCATTTAAAAATTTATTCTCCATTTACTTTATGATCAATATTTAGAAGTTCACAAGAGAAATTCATTCTAACATCTTTTACTATTCTGTTTCATTCATATGGTATATTGTTCTTCATATTTGGGGACCTGTAAATTTTATCTAATTATGACATATGATTGTTAACTAATAAAAAAAACTTGTTAACATATCCTCATCCTAATTCATTGTTAATCTAGGAAGCCCAGTTTGGTGATTTTTCAAATGGTGCACTTCTTTGTCTTCTTCTTTCTTTTTAATTGTTTTTTCAAAAAAGAAATAAATTGAAAAATTGTTTCTTTCGTTTTTAGCATCTTTCCTTTTTGTTCTTGGCACAGTGTTTTCTTTTTACTGTTAGGTTGTTTGTCCTTGCTTGATTGGTTTGATGATGGACACATGTGAGATGTAAGGGTTCTCATAGAAGAAGCTAGTTTAGAGAAATGTTGAAACATTTTATTTCTATCTAGTTATATGCTCTGCGATATTTTTCTAAAGCACAATTACAGTAGCTCTCAGACATAAGGGTGAGATGCTTAAGAAATCAAAGGATTTCTTTCAAGTGTATAGCAGTAAATTTATTTAAGAAAAATTGTTGTATAAAGTGCCATAAGATAACGGGAAATTAATTTATTTTCTAATAAATGAGCTTATATACTTGTTTCGATTTTAAAAAGTTCTATGACTATCATAAATGGTTTGAGTGCGGAGGTTGACATGACACATAGTTGCCTAATTTAGTTTGGTTGCTATTGATCAGAATTTGTACGAATTTCTCCTTTTTATGCTTTTGCTAGGGTTTTGATCAACTATGTTTAATTATAGTTGCTTGTACTATTAGAATTTGAAAATTATGGATTGCATTGGAATCTTAGCTAAGAATTTTTGTCCAGGTTCTAATGTAGTACAATTCACTGGGGTTCTTGAATAATGTTTGTCCAGGTTTGGAGGGGGGTCCGGAATGAAGGGTTGGGAGGGGGGATTCTGTTTTTTACTGTTTCTAGTTTGTTCTGGTTGTAGGAATTTATTTAGATCTCTGAGTGAAATAGATGGTTACATTAGATGGTTATTTCAAAGATATACAACAAGTTGATGGATAAACTTCTTATAATGAACATTGATATAATTGTTTTAGCAGGCTTTAGGTAACGATTGCGTAATACATTGTCACTGTTTTTTGTTTGTGTTGGGAGGGGGCTGTAATGGTGGGTGGGTGGGGGGGGAGAGGGGGCTGAAAACTAATGACTAGTTTATAATGGTATTGTTTATACCAAATCTGCCTCTTTTATAGCAAGTTGTAGGTAACTATTGTGTGCCCCATTGTCACTTCTTTTTGTTTGTGTTTGAGGGGACTGGAATGAAGGTTTGGGGGAGGGGGGGATGCTGAAGACTAATGACTAGTTTATAATGGTGTTGTTTAGACCAAATCTGCCTCTTTTATAGCAAGCTGTAGGTAACTATTGTGTGCCTCATTGTCACTGCCTTTTGTTTGTGTTGGGAGGGGGGGCTAAAGACTAATGCCAGGTTTTTTATGGTACTGTTTATATTCTTGGTATAATGTATTTGGATTGTGTTTGTGTATTTGGTACATTGTGTTATGGTATTGACTGAAGACATATGTTCTGTGTGTGCCATTTTCACTGCTTTTTTATTATGTTGGCAGGGGGCTGGAATGAAGGGTTAAGAGGGGGGCTGAAAATGTTATCACAGAAGTTTGGGCACTCTAGTTATTTTTCTATAATCTTAATATTGTTTTTTTTCAATCTTACATCAATGGTAATGTTCCTTAATTACCTTTAAATAGCTTTAAGTGGAACCTCCTCATAGGTAATGTTCTTTAATCATACTTTAAATGAGATTTTGTTTTCTTACTAGGTTTGTAAGAATCCATTTGGAGCATTGAAGCCAATATGGAGCAATTGATTGATATAACATCTTTTGTATGGTTGGTAGCAAACTCTTGCTTCCAATGTATTAATTTTAGGTTTCTTGCTTCCAATGTCAATGTACACTTTTTTTTCTATGGAAACTACATTTGAACTAAACAAATGGTTATTAGTCAATGGGTGTACGAATACTACAAAGTGTATCATTATGTATATATATATTAAAGTGTTGACTTATTGTTTTCATATGGGTGTGATGTATTATTGTTACTGTTATTGAAGTTGTTAGTGTAATGGTTCAGCAGCAAGAAAAACAGGAATTGAGGAATACACAACAGGGGAAAAATATCATAATATACAAATTCGTAACATTTTTTCTGTCGTCAATACCGAAACAATGACAATTAAAATTTTATAAAAACTATCACAATTGGTCTATCCATGACAGGAAAAAAATGTCGTAATATATTAATTCGTGACATTTTCATAACTGTCATCAATATCGAATCAATGACAATTAAATTTTACAAAAAACTATCACAATTGGCATATTCTTGACAGTAAACAAATGTTATAATATAAGAATTCGTGACATTTTTGTAATTGTCGTAAATGTGTAAATGGTGACAGTTATTTGTTGTCATAAAAAAAGATGACAGTTATTTGTTGTCATAAAATACTAATTAATGACATTTATTTTTTGTCATGAAAATACATATTGTGACAGTTTTTTGGAACTGTCATAGAAGGACTTTCCACGACATGTGATACTATGACTGTAAATAACTGTCACGGATTTTTTCGTGACAAAAAATAATTGTCATCGTTGACCATTTTTCTTGCAGTGTACTAAATAAAAAATGGAAACCAATCAAAGGTATAAACTTGAAACCAACCAAACAATAATAATAATAAGGTTCAAATAACAAAGATAATTATAAGTAATTACAACATTTTGAAATCTTGCGATCAAACTGAACGTTAAATCTAAAATTTAAGGATTAAAAACACATCAATACTTAAACCTTATAATTAATTGAATAACTATTACAATAATCATTTTTATATTAAAAAACAATAATTATTTTTATATTATAAAAAAATTAGTAAAATTCAATATACGTCTCTATTATTGACAAAATGAGGTTGACCCATGCATTATCTACAGAGGATGGAGACATCGCATTTTGAGTTTGGCACTATATATAAACAATTTTGTAGATCCAATCATACATATATCTTTGAAAATGATAGACAAGGCTACCACACCTCTATTAATTTCCAACTATGTATCAACCCCTAGCTTCCATTCCATATAATTAACATCTCATTTTTATTTTCTTTTAATAAAAATCATATTGCAACAAATAAACATCATTTAATATATGATAGTCCTATTTATTATATAAGTAGCAAAATTAACATGTACATACATATTATTAAATAAGTGCAACTTCAAAGAATAGAACATTGCTTTTGGTGTAAGTAACCATTTGTAAATAACATGACAAAGTATACATAAAAAAGTGTGTGAATTTACTTTTGGTCCTAGTCCTACATCATGCTCTTTATATTATTGTAATTATTTAATGTCAATACCGCTTTTATTTATTTATTTATTTATTATTTATGGTAAAAACTATTATTGTCATAAATTTCTTTATGTCACATATTTTCAAAATTGACCTATTAATTTTATAAAGGAAAGTAGTTGCCAAAATTAGTTAAATTAGTCCATAGTATCTTTAGTTAATGATGTGTAATGACTTAGGACTTTGTGATTCATAAAATATGGGTTAAATTAGTGTTTTAGTCCGTAACATTTTATGTTTTTTGTTTTACTTTTTATTGTTTTAATAGGTTCTTTCCTATAATTTTCCAAAAATTTTAATTGATATTTCCTCTTAACACTTGTATTCACATTGTCATTTTATTAAAACATTCAAAACATTGAACTAACTTGTGGAAGTTACTTTAGAAATTTCAAAAATTTAATATTATATATGATAAAGTTTAATTTACAATAAGAACGAAGATATCATAAAATTAAAATATTATTTTAATCTTTGTATTTTGATATTTGTTCAATTTTTGTGGGTAAGTTTCAAAGGTTTAATGTAATCTACTCCAATAAATTTTAAATAAATAAAATAATTTTAGAAATTTAATATCATACCAAATAAATTCCCATGTTTTTTCAGTTTGTTTATGGTTGATAGTTCCAAACGAATAACACAAAGCACTCAAGAAATTTTGAAAATCGTTAATTAGCCAATTTCAATTAAAAAAAAAAAAAAAAAAGTTACGGATTATTAAAACAATAAAATGTTGAAAATCCCATTTTGACCTTAAAACTTATTATCGATTCTTTTTAAAAGAAGTAAAACTGAAGTAAAAGGTGGTCGCGCTGGCAAGTGAAGACCGGTAAAACAAAACGACGCCGTCTATAAAAGTGAAAACCCGGGTAGAACCGTACTCGGTTTCGGAACACTTGTCTATGAAGAACCGCCAGATCTTGATACGAACAGTTCGGTAAATTTCACCAGAAATTCTGTTACTTTTCAACATCGGTAACATGGACATGTGGAAAAAGTGGCGAGTGACTCCAACGCTCCAAATTGTGCGCGTCAGTATTGACAATATGGAATAAGAATTAAATATTCTGACGTGGCAGAGATGGTGGTCCCAGGGAGGATGTGGTGGTCAAGGGCTTTTAAAGTTGGCTGAGGTGTCAGACAAGAAAGAGTAGGACACGTGATTGACCGACAGAATTGACACGTAAGCAAGCTAAAAAAGAAAAGAAAAGAAAAGAAAACTAAAGAGCAATAGTTAATAAGTTGGTTAGCGACAGTTACCATAGGGATTCGTGGACTTTATTACTGCTATTAACTGACGTTTAGGGCAGTGATATGTTTTCACCATACACTCCTAATTTCCTATATATATATATATATATTTAAGTTTTGAGTCTATTTCTCGTTCAATTCAACTTTAAAAAAATATAATATATAGTCATTCAAATTTGAATCTATTTTAATTTATTCTCTATACTTTTTTTTAAGTGAATTTATTCTTTAAACTTTAACATATATCAATTTTATTCTTGAATTTTCAGTTTTATGTTAATTCAGTTTTATTTTCTAATTTTCAGTTTCAAGATTTGCTATTTTAATTTAATTTTGATTTTATTAAATACTTGTTTTTAATCTTTAACATTAATGTATGTTCATTCATACAAAATAATTAAATAATTAATTAAGTTTTATTATTTTTCATCCTTATTAAAATTTGTTTTTAGAATAGATAGGTATATGATGTTAAATTTTATGTTAATAATAATATTATTATTACTATTATTATGCATTTGACATTAAAATAAGAGATAAATTGAATTTTCAATACATTGTTTAAATTTAGTAAAACACAACAAAAATAAGTAATAAAATGTTGCTAAAATAAAAATATATAAACACTACATGTTTAAAAAATATAAAATGTTTATTTATTTATTCAAATAACATCAAATACAACATTTTCTATGTGAAAATGTGGAAAAAATAATTAACAACTTAAAAGTGTATTTTTTTAATATAATAAGCAGATGAAAGAACAAACCTTTCACCAAAAGAATGAAAGATTATGATAATTAGTTTTGAGTTAAATTTGTTTTCTTAATTTAAATTGTGTTTATTATAAGTTAAGAAATAAGTAGAGCATTTTGTCATTAAAAATAATTTGTCAAATAAAAACGATATAATAACTTTTAAATATAGAAAAAAAATCTTATCTTAAAATAACTTTGAAAAATTATATATTTTTAATTGTGTTTGAATTAAAAGGTATTGTAGAGTTCAAACGGACCATTTATTTGTTGGTTGAAGTATGTCAATTTAAAATAGCAACAAATATAAGTATTCAATTATATTTGCTATAGATTTTAATTATGTAAGCATTTACATTTAATGCATTTGAATGATATGGTATATAAAACTTTAATAAAATTAAATACTTTGAGATTTATTACAAGGCAAACTAAAATAAAACACACTCAAATAAATACACAAACATGTATAATGCAAAGTTATTTATTTATTGGGTTATTTGATTACTCTATTTTTGGGTTTTTTTTAAATAGAAAAATGTGATAAATTATCTACCCTGAAAAAAATCACAAAATTTATTATATTTTAAATTTTTTTTATAAAGTATAAATATTTGGTCAACAGTACTAATTTTGATAATTTTTTATTTTTTATTTCTAATTTTGTTTTAAATAAATAATAGATTTTCAAAAATTATTATTTTTAAATTTATTTGATAAAAATTATTTAAAATACATTTTAACATATTTTAAAACTATTTTGTATGATTGGAACAGAATTTAATTTTTCTAAAATAACATACTTTTCAGAATTAGATACGCTTTAAAAGTTTTTAAGTGTTTTTTTCTTGCAAGACGATAAGTTTTGGGCATTTATTTTAATAAACTGTTAGTAATAAGTGAAAAAATTGCCACAAATAGCCTAATCAAAACTTAATTCATATTCATTTATTATCCAGTTCTATACATTTCCTGAAAGACATTAAATATATTTATAGAAAAAAATATCTTAAAATTATAAATTTATTAGGGATCATCTAAAAAATATAACTAGTCTCTGTACAATTTCAAAAATAGAGAAAGTCGATAGGCCCACAATAGAAAATATAAAAAATGCTCCGTAATAAAAAATTCAAGATTTTTTGCTACACGATTGGGATCGTTTATATTTAGTACACGATCATTTAATTTGATCGTTTAAATTTGGATAACGAAACCTCAACAATTTTTTTAAAAGATTTTTGATACACGATCATTTAGATTTGGTATAGGATATTTTATATTTGGTGTATGATCTTTTAGATTTGGTACAACATTGTTTATATTTAGTATATGATCGTTTAGATTTGACTATTTTTTTTTGTATACGATCGTTTAGATTTAACTATTTTTTGTGTACGATGGTTTAGATTTGAAAGTAAAAAATAAGCGAACCTTTTTTTTTCAACATCTTTTATATTTGGTAAACGATCTTGAATAACCAACCGTTTGAAAAGTAAACTAAAAAAAATAGATATTTTATATTTGATATACAATCTTAAACCAAATAACCATTTAGAAAAAAAACAAAAGAAAAATTTTAAATTTAAAAAAATTAGAAGTTTGAAAAAATATATAAGAAAAGTGGAGAAGAATGAAAAATGACAGAAGAAGAGAATAAATATGATAGAAAGAAAAAAAAATGATAGAAAGGAAAGAGAAAAAAGACGAAAAATAAGGACAAATTTGAAATACTTTTGAAAAATGGTCAATGAACCTTTTCATTTTGTTACTAAGTATTTTGAGTGATGGTTATATTTATGAAAATTAACCAATTTATTAAACTTTTAGGTATTTTTTATTTTTTATTTTCGTAAGTTCTACCATTTTTTAAGTAAGTTTTGTACTGCTTCTCAGATAGGTCTTTTAATCTTTTTCAGTTTCTTTTGGTGCCATTCATCTATTATTTTAGATTTTCTTTAAATATTCATATCTATACATAAAATTGGGTGTAACATTCAATTCAATTATAAATCTATTAGTTTAAAAGAATTGAAAACATGTTAAAATTTATTAAACCTAAGATTGAAAGTTAGTTCTTTAAAAGAATTGAAAACATGTTAAAATTTATTAAACCTAAGATTGAAAGTTAGTTCATGAAGTTAATTATTAAACACAACAATGGATAATTCACTATTAAACTCTAAACACTTTTTATAGTATAGTGTTCAACTAAAATAAATAATTAAAAATTATGTAATAAAATTTAAGATTTACGAAAGAGGGGGAATTAGTTTAGTTCTAACGACTTTGAAAACAATCAAAAATCAATCGAAACTAATTGCCTTCTACACATAAGAGATCCAAACCAATGAATTTATTTTATATTGATTGATTTAATATTGGTTTGGTTTTGGGTTTTGGGTTTTTGGTTTTTGATAATTTTTTTCTTTCAAATTTTTATTTTTACTTTCAACTTTTTTTAAAATTTTTTTGTCATTTTTGCTAACTTTAAATTAAAATTGGGTCTATTTCTTCTTTTACAAATTGTAATTTGACATTTTTGTTTATTTATTTAAATGTTTTGGTACTTTTCTAAATAAAAAATCATGCATGCTACATAGTAATTGATATTTTTTTCTAAACAACATATATACATCCTCCATGGTCATTAAAATACAAAAGGTACCCATTGAAAGAATGTATTTTAAAGGGTATATACACTATTGGTTCAGATTGGTTTTTGCAATTGATTTGAACCAATACTTATTAGTCTTCTCCAAATACAAACCAATATCAAAACCAAATTTGATACTAAAAAGTCGAACAAAACTATTGGATAGATTTGAACATGGTTTTGGTTTTTCAATTGTTTGGTTTATTATATCAATCCTAGATTAATTCTAATTTTTTAAAAATAAATATATAATATGTTTTAAAACTTATCATGTCACTTAAAATGGGAAGGAATAAATTTATACCAACTTTAAATTGTATCAATTTAAAATTTATACTTTTCCTAACAACTAATTTATCCTCTGCTTTATGTTTCATTGAAATCGAATGAAACATATAATTAAGATTATTGTTGAAAAATTGTTCATGTATACACTTTTTATCACATGATGATGAACAATTAAATTTTGATAGAAGGATATTTTAGTCAGAGTTTTGATTCGGTTAGGAAAATTAAAAATTTTTAATGGATTAAATTATAAATTTAACTAAATAGCTTGTTATTATTATTATTATTATTATTATTATTATTATTATTATTATTATT
>CM046886.1:12176532-12217701 GCA_025688845.1 Cucumis hystrix
TTATTATTATTATTATTATTATTATTATTATTATTATTATTATTATTATTATTATTATAAAAACCCCTTACTCAAACATAATATAATGAAGATTATATATATTTTTTCAATTAAATGATCAAACATGTAATACTATGAAAGACAGAATACATTTAGGTTAAATTATTACATAACCTTTCTTTGAATTTGATCTCCACATTTTAAAAAAGCTTCAATTTGGTCAATATGGTTATAAAAAGTATAAATTTGATCACTACAATTTAGTCAAACTTCTTGAATAGTCCCTAATGCAACTACATTTAATTTGTCGGAAATGCTTGGGTGATTTTTATTTGACTAATTGTTTTAGTTGATTGTACTATAGCTGTTAAAGAAAAAAAGAAAAGAAAAGAAAAAAAAGAAATAATAT
Source organism: Cucumis hystrix (assembly GCA_025688845.1). Lineage (NCBI taxonomy): Eukaryota > Viridiplantae > Streptophyta > Magnoliopsida > Cucurbitales > Cucurbitaceae > Cucumis > Cucumis hystrix. The sequence goes on from CM046886.1 coordinate 12,176,942, forward strand.
ATCTTAACTTTGAGTTTTTGATAGGATGATAAATTGGTAATTGTAATTATACTCTCAAACTTTGATCAATAGTAAAATTATGCAAGTTTGATAAGGTTCTATTTTTATCATTTTAGTTTCGAATTTCTACAACTATCATAAGTTTGATAGTCTAATTTTAACGCTTATGTAGATTCAAGGGCTCAATTTGTACAATATTATAATTTCAAATTACAAAACTACCCTTACAATTTACCCAACTTTTTCTTAAATATTATTTTTAAAATAAAACAAATTAAAACTTAGCTTAACAGAAATCAAATTCAAACTTCAAACATCCAGTTCTAAATCAAATATATATAAACTAAATTTAAATCCTTTTCAACAAAAAATATTGATTTACAAACTTCAAAACATAGCGAAAATCCAAGTTCAAAAGCGAGAACACAAACTGTCAAATGTCAATATTAAAATTAAAGAAAAAGTAATTACGTTTTTTAATTCTTCTAATAAAAAATGATTTTTTGTTGGTGGAAAATATGTATATAAAGAAATTAAAAACTAAGAAAGATTAGCAAACTAAAATAAACGAAGAAATATCATGCCCACATCTATAACTAACTCATGTATGAACAACTTTATTCCATTCACGTCGTACAAGGCAAACTTCGATGGAATAAGAAGGAGAAATTAAATTCGAGATATTCCCTATGATAATAAGGATATAATCTTCAATAATGGCTCAATATCTCTAACCATAGATGAAGGCGAATGCTAAAAAAATAACTTGCAAACCACCTTCTCAGAGGAATATTAAGGATACTTTTTCAATCCAATAGATAGACAAAGATTATTTATTCCATTCATGTCACGGAAAAAATATAATAGTTTATTACTGACTATTTTTCAAAACGTTTTTATCATTTATTAACATTTACCTAATAAATTTTGGAAATATATTTCCATTATATTGTTATTAGGGTTAAAGTAAACTTTTTTTTTTTTGTTAGGATTCAACGAATTTACTTTAGAATTAGTTTTTTATTTGGTCTTCAATTCTAAAAAGTAACATTTTTAATTTTCAAGTTTTTTTAGTTTTTTTAGTGGTTTTAATTTAATTTGTAGGGTTTAAGATATTACTAAATAAGTTTTTAAGATTTGGATTATAATCGAGTTGGTTTATGAATATCAAGATTTACGTTCTCAACCTCTTTGTTAAAAGTATAAATATTAAAAAAATTTGTTTGAATTTAGAAAAAAATAAAAGAAAAAAGAAAGAAAAAAGAAAAAAAGAAATTAAGAAATTAAGAAATTGTGAAAAAGCTTACAAGGTGGGGGCCTATAAAAGGAGATTCTACATCTCAATTTCGTTTCCCATTCAATTTGTGTATTTGGTTTCACAACTACTAGCATTTATCTCTGTCTGTCTCTCATACAAAACTCAGAGATCAAGAGAGAGAGAGAGAGAACCCAAATTGAATTCAATACATACACACACTCCTAGCTACTACTATTTCCTTCAGAAAAGCAAAAAGAAGGCTTCAGAAAACTTGAATAATGGCGGTTTCTGTCACACTGCAAACCTCCACATCCCTTCTCCTTCTCCTCATCTTCTTCCTTCATTCCAGGTAATTCAATTCTTTTCATTTCATCAAATATATCATCTCCCGGCCCATTCATTAATTTCCCACAATTGTATTATTCTCATTATTCTTCATCTTCCTTCTTCTTAATTATTTTCTCTTCCCATTCTTCTTAGTTTTGCTGAAGATGAGAGATTGCAGAGCTTCAATTCTTCGTCAATGCCCTACCGGTCTGTTTCACTTATAACCACACATATTCTCTCTGTTTTTTCTTTTTCGTTTTCTGGTTTGATCTTGATCCAGTTTCAATATGATCAGAATGAAAATGAGGATGGTTTAACATTCTATTTGTTTACTCAATCCATTAACAAACCAAGGGTTAATTTGTGACAACAACATGATGTTTTTTTTTATTATATTTTCAAAATCCGGTCAAACCATCTATGGAAATGTGACATTTGAGTCTGTTCGATCGTATACAAAAATGTCAATGTTGAAATTTCGATTTTAAATATACTTGATGTACTGCGCTTGCTAAACTGCTCGATCACAGGTTATCACCTTACGAACAAACATTTTTTTTCACTTACCATAAACTCAATATCTAGGCCTAAACCATAATTTAGGCCGTTGGATATATTCAGAAAGTGCAATTTCGAGATCGGATCACGAAAATCTGGGCCCTTCATTCATTTTCCCTTATTAATTACTTTCATTGACTCTTTTTTTCTAATGACCAATTTACCCTTAAAGCATTCGATTTCAACTCTCACCTAATTTTGGACCTTTTGGTCAATGGCCATTTTCTCTTCCACGTCTACAACTTTTTTTTTTTTTTTCTTATTACAATTAAATAAAATATTTCATTAATGAGAAAATTTGCGCAAATTTTGAGAAATACCAAAATATTAAAAACGTAAAGAACTGCCTTCCACCGACCAAGAGCTTATTATTATTATTATTATTATTATTATTTTATGTTGAGATATTTTGATTATGTATTTAAATGTTATAATTTTTAATAATATTTTGTTTTAATTGAAAATTTCAGATATATTGAGAATGAGCATGCTGTTGATAATCCAGAGGAAATTGCATCAATGGTTGATTTGTAAGATTCCTGTCTCTTTCTTTGATATGTAATTTAATGGGGGCAAATAAGAGAATTAAAAATGATTAATACTAATAATAATAATAATAATAGATTTTGTTTTTTTTAGCATGTGCTTTTTTTTTTTTCACTCTAAATATGTTAAGTTTTGATGGAAATGTGAAGTTTTAAATAAATATTATAATGAAGAAAATCATTATTTTAAGTATTGAAAAGGCTTCTAGTTGACGTTTCTTTTACTAGTAATAAATGGACTCGAAAAGAGGGAGATCTAATTTAATAAATACATGAATTTAATGAAAAAAATAATACTTTATCATTAACCTGAATATTAGTTACATTTAGGCTACTTGTAGAAAATGTTAGATATCCATATGTTTGAGTATTGACGTGATTTTGAGATAATCAACCTCAAACCTTTATGCCAATTATTGGTGATTTTGAGATATCTAATTTTTAAAATTTAAAATTAATAACATACCTTTCTTAAAGCTAAATTCTTTTTTAAAAAATCATAAATTAAACTTTACCGTTTAAAAAATAAACTTATAAATATTTATAAATATTTTAAAATTACTGAAAAACAAAAAATCCAAATATAAAACAGTACTTGAAATAATGTGACGATGATTAAAAATAGAGTGATGATTTAATTTTTTATTCTAGGTCACTACCACACCATCTAAGTACCAATTTTTATAAAAAGAAGAAATCTAAATCTTTTCTGAAACATTTTTGAGATTTTAAAGAAAATACTCAAAGTTTTGAAATTATAAAGATATTTTGGAATCAAATGAGTTTTGTATACTTTATTTATTGATTAATTATTTAATAATAACATAGTGTGAAGGAGGATATTAGTGATATAAAATTTATAATGATTGGGAGGGACCCAAACACCACGTTCTTTGCTACTGAAATTTCAATCTCTTTCACACATGCCCATGTGGCGAGATCCACCTGTCACGCTCATAATTTAATTCTTGTCTTTTACCTTATCCAAAATTTTGAAAAATAAACAAATAAACATATAAATAAGCATAAAAATTTTATTGAAAAAGAAAGGGAAAAAAACACCCATCCCCTCATCTATCTGTGAGATGCATCACTGTATTTTTCTCCATTGCCCAAAAGCATCTTCTTATTTCAATCCTCAGAAAAGGTTCCCTAAGGAATGTGGCTAAAGTTTTACATCTACTTTGACAACGTTGTTTTATTCTTTTATCCTTTGAGTGTGAAGCAAAGGAAACAAAATATATATTGATCTTGTATTTAATATGGACAATATTATTTCAATCTTTCAATCTAAGACTAATTGAATGATAATTACTTTGGATATAAATTTATCTGTATTAGAAATGTAATATCATTTCATTGCGTGAGTCCCACGCTAGATATATGCTAAAGAAATCACTATAGTTAAGTTCTATATATGTTAATGTTTCCGATCTAGTTTTCACATTACATTTTTCTTTTTTGTTAAATTATATGTTTTGTCAAATAGTTCTTAAACTTTAAAATATTTTTTTTATGGAATCTTGAACCTTCACTCTGGTGTCTTATAGGTACCTAAACTTAAAAAGTAAGTCTTTAAAAATTTTCCAACACTCTAATGATCTATTAAATACGAACTTGAGAGAAACTTGTAAGTTATTTTTTTGGGTTGAATTTATTGTAGAAATCATGCAAGGGCAGCTGCCTAGCTTGCAGAAACTATATCCTAATCAATAAATGAGACCACCTTTTCATTTAAAGACACCTTCACCGACGCATCAAATTTTAGTCAAATACAGACAAAAAAGAATGAAATTTCTCTCTTTCATCTCTAGCATTAAATTTTCCCATCGAATTTTATTACTTTTAAATAAGGTTCAACATATTCCGTATGGTCCGTACCCACCTAACTCATGAAAAAATGTGGGATTTAATTTATAGATAAAATGAGATTTGAATCTAATATACATCTTAATCCGTTGAGATCCATTGTGTTTGGTAATATCCCACAGGAGCATTCGCAATAGCACAGAGAGGAGGAACTTGGGGTTCTTCTCTTGTGGAACAGGAAATCCAATAGATGACTGTTGGCGTTGTGACCCACGTTGGCAATTGCGGCGAAAACACTTGGCCAACTGCGGCATTGGGTTCGGCCGTAATGCAGTTGGTGGCCGTGATGGTCGATACTACGTCGTCTCCGATCCTGGTGACGACGATCCTATCAATCCCAGACCAGGGACCCTTCGCCATGCAGTGATTCAAGACAGGCCACTGTGGATTGTGTTCAAAAGAGATATGGTTATCACTCTAAAACAAGAACTCATCATGAACAGTTTCAAGACAATTGATGGCCGTGGTGCTAATGTACACATTGCTTATGGAGCTTGTATTACGATCCAATTCATAACCAACGTCATTATTCATGGTTTGCATATTCACGACTGCAAGCCGACGGGCAATGCCATGGTTCGAAGCTCACCAAGTCATTATGGATGGAGGACAATGGCTGATGGTGATGGCATTTCCATTTTTGGGTCGAGTCATATTTGGATTGACCATAATTCTCTTTCTTCCTGTGCTGATGGGCTCATTGATGCTGTCATGGGATCAACTGCCATCACAATTTCTAACAACTACTTCACCCACCACAATGAGGTAAAAAAGCTTACTACGCTTTTGTTCAATGATCCATCAAATGTGTGTGTGCATCACAAAATGGAAATTTGTCTGAAATTTTGGCTGAGAATCATAACAGGTGATGCTCTTGGGTCATAGTGATTCTTATGTAAGAGACAAGCAAATGCAAGTCACCATTGCTTATAACCATTTTGGGGAAGGTCTCATCCAAAGAATGCCAAGGTACTCTTCTCTTCCCTTCTCTTCTCCCCTCTCTCTCTCTCTTTTCTAATCACGCTTGGTCTCTAAACCTTAATGTTTTTGTTTATTTGCTTCTTAAACTCTAAAGTCTTTAATAGGTCATTGAACTTTCAACTTTGTATCAGGTAAATCATCAAATTCTAAAAAGTGACTCATAGGAAATAAAAAATTGAAAGTTTAAAGTTTCACCCACCGAATTTAAGAAGTTTTAGAATGTACGAAATCTATTAGAGACTCGTTAGACAAGTTTGAAGTTCAGGGACCTATTAGATATAAAATCGATAAAACTAGACCAATTAGACATAAACTTAAAAGTTTATAACTAAACTTATAATTTAACAAAAAAAAAAAAAAAATTTAACGGTTGGTTGGGACCCATCATTTAATGTTGCAGGTGTAGACATGGGTACTTCCACGTAGTAAACAATGACTACACTCACTGGGTAATGTATGCCATCGGTGGAAGTGCTGATCCCACCATTAATAGCCAAGGCAACAGATATCTTGCCCCTGCCAACCCTTTTGCCAAAGAGGTATCTTTCCTCTCTTTCTACATCTCAATCCTGTTTGGAAGCTTGGAACAGTAGAAAAATATAATCAATATCATGGTTATAATTCATAAGCAAAGATTACAATTCAAACATAGCAAGGTCAATATGGCACCAATTACCATTCTAACGATCGATAATTCGATCTTCCACTCCTGCAACTCTGATTGGTTCTACTTGTTAATGTGTGAAGGTAACAAAGAGAGTTGAGACACATAATGGTGTATGGAAGCACTGGAATTGGAGATCAGAGGGAGATCTTATGCTCAATGGAGCCTACTTCACTCCATCAGGAGCTGGTGCAGCAGCCAGTTATGCAAGAGCCTCAAGCTTAGGAGCTAAATCCTCTTCCTTGGTGGGCTCTATTACTTCAAATGCAGGTGCCCTTGCTTGTCGTAGGGGATACCGGTGTTAATTTCAAGTCACAGTTAAAATAAGATAAATATAAAAAAGGAAAAGCAACGAAGATAAAAAAAAATTGAACATTTAAAGGAAGAAGAAAACAATTTACTCATTTTCTTCTTCCTTATGATTGTTATAGTTATAGCATTATGCCAATGAGTTTGAGGCTTTGAGCCATCCATTCTATTTACAAACCCCCCACTTTGTACTTGTCCCAATCAAGAATTGGAAACTGTACATTTTTCTTCAGTTACATATTAATGCCAAATGTTGTAATATTCATATAATTATATCTTCTGACAAGATTACTTAGAAAGTCAGGTTATGGCAAATGGGAAGGATTATGATAATTGAACAATGGACGTAAAGCTAAAGTGAAAGACTTGTGACTTGTCCATACTCTACATCAAGATTCTTTCCCACTTTAAAACTATTACTTTTCCTAAGCTTCACAAATAAAGGATGAAAAGGGGGTTTCGACCCAATTTAGAACACTTCAAAAACATTCAAACTAACCCACAAGAGAGAATTGACAATGTCATAATCATCTCAAAACTAAGACCTAAGCTGAGCAATTAGTAACAAGAAATTTAATCCTAAAGAGGCAACCTTGTCTGACTTCTCTTCTTAATCAGGTTCCTCTAGTGAAATACTCTGTTATTTTCTACTGTTCACAACTATCATTCCTTTGCATTTGTGTAAAAGTGAGTATTAGAGACATTAATGAACTTCAAATCATAAAATGAGAATAAGTCTGAACTAAAGATTTTCCTTCCACAATTCATAAACAGGAGCCTGATATAAAGATTTCCACAATAATTCATGAATAAATGACAAGTACTACAACTTGGACTGTGGACACGTGGTGTTTAGATGGCCTGTAGTCATGTGTCCATTTCTTTTACCTTAAAAAATAATATCGTTTTTTCTTGCCAACGAGGTTTGTTTAAACCACCCATGTTGCAATTATGAACTTCACTTGAGTTGTCATCTTTTGCCCCATGTGAACTTAGAAGAGGCACTGAGCTATAGCTGTACCATGCCCTCATTGTCTTCATTTTGTACAATGAACGAAAGAAAGGAATCAGGAAGATAAGATATTTTGCAACTTAATAAGTTCTGCAAGTTATCTAATCATCACCATCAAAATTCATTAAAAAAACTAATTAGCTTGTCAATAATATCATATGAGTAGGCATCATGGTAATGCAAGTTTACATTTTTATTTTTTTAAAGGAAACAATCTCTTTCGTTAATATATAATAAGGAGACAAAAACTTAAAGTACAAGAGTATTATACAATGAGCAAAGGAACCAAACATCAGGAGTAATGCAAGTTACATTAAGTGTCTGTACGGAGGAGCTTCAAAACGAAGCTTCATATGAGCTATACAAACAAAGCCACTTCTTTAACCTTAATTATAAGTGAGATTTTGTCTTCAAACTATGATTGAGGCCTCAAAAAAATGTCATTGATATTGATGGGGAAAAGATAACTTACAAGCTCACATGCCTTCAAGAAGCCGTGTCTCTCCTCACCAGACTCAGCAACTTCTAACTCGTTTTGTGTACCTATTCTTTCTTAATCCTAGTAGTATAACAAAAGCAGGTCCCTACCTCATTCAAAACCTCTTACTTCCGCGTAACTAAGTCATACATAACATGACAAGCCCACAAGTTAGCGAGATACCATCTCCAATACTGATTATAACAAGGGCATTTTATCATGAATCAGAGTCACATAGGAAAACAATAAACTTAGACTTCGCAAGTACATTGAAGATAAATCTAAATCTTCACCAAGGATATCAATGGGTAGAGTTCAAACATCAAACCAATTACAAAAATGTGACATCTGGAACATTGCTTCAGCAGATAAAATGGGTCATAGTGTATGGCCCAGAAAAATATAGATTTGCATCTTAATAACAAAAAGAGCATTGCATTCGTTGTACTTGTACTCCTCAAATTCATGGTATTTACAACTTCCAATTGGATAAGATACCAACAAATATAGCAACCTCTTGTACGGCCGTGTGAGCCCAAAAAATTATAAGCAGACAAAACTCAGGATTGTTTGGATTGTGAAGCAATTTTAGTTATGTTGACTAATATTATCTTCATATCCTGGTCGGAGGCAAGACTAGGGTGACTATGATATTTGACAAATTATGGGAAATGATTATACCAAATTCTTACGGAGTATGACACTGGCTTTCAGCAGGTGTTGCTACTTGTACTTCTCCATTATTCTTCTGGCTTCTTCAAGAGTTTCTTCTGTAGAGGTTGGGGAGGAGGAAGAGCCTCCACCTCCTCTTGGCCCTTCATCTTTATTCAACGCTATAAATATGAAATAAATTGCTCCCATCATAGCCTGCATTCACACAATCCCTTTTTCTTCAGTATCTTTGCCCAATTTAATTGATTGCGAGTGACAACTTCAATGTAGTCGTCGGGGAAAGAAACAGGTCCATGATCAGGCAATCAGAAAAGCATTAAAGATATTCCTTCTGAAACCAGATTTAATCACTACCAGGCATGGCTAAAATGCTCACTGCCAACCATGAGTTGCAATCGATTGATGAAACCAAAAATTAAGTGCTGAAGACTTCTACGCATGAATGTTATAAGGCATGTTGATTGCGAAACTAGAGGTTCTAGTTGGGTTGTGAAGCAACATGCTATCAGGGTGTTAGAATTATCCCCATGGATCATGGTAGTCCTGAAGGATAGCACAGGACCATCCTAGGCACCAATTTCATTTCCTAGTGTTTGCGAAGAAACTAATGTTCCCTTTTATAACCATTTTTGTCTTATATCTTAAAGGGTGTTTTCAAAATCTGTGCTAACTTTTTGAAAACTAAAAAGAGCAGTTTTTAAAAACTAGTTTTGTTTTTGGAATTTGACTATGAATTCTTATGTTTCCTTACAAAAGATGTTATAGAAAAATTGCATAAAACAAAAAATCAGATATAACTCTTTCAAATAGCATAGAATTTAGAATGAATGGTATTTACATAAAAAAATAATAACAAATAAAAATTTGAGTAAACAGCTGAACTAGAGAAGATCTTGTCTTGAACTAAGGCAATCAGAGAAGAACCCTATTATGATGATTATGTAAGACCCCCAATCATTCACACATATAAAAGGAGGGGCAGAAAAGTAAATGAACAAATAAATAATGATGATTGAATGATGGGAAGGGGATCGTGCGTGTGGGGCCAGGCACAGAAATAGAAGAATCATGATAGGAGGTATATAAATAGCCCTTTTAGGGTTGGGGTAGGTAGGTTTTATTTTATCCTTTGTTTAGGCGGCTGCTTCAGCCTGGGTGAATATCCAGCTATCCCAAAAGGAAGCTGGGTTTGTCTTATTGTTTTCTTTGTTATTTGGATTATCGTGCCTAGTGTACTGTTTTGGCCTATATATAAATAAAGATAACAGAATGCTGCCTCTGTTTTTGCCATTGTAAGGGTGAATTATTTGTGTTAATCAAGTAGAATCCTTACATTTGGTATCAGAGCCACCTCACTGGGGTGGTCGCGCGTCTTATGGCTCAGAGACAAATTGAGGAACGGGTAGAGGGGACTGAAAAAGAAATCATGAGTCTAAAGGAGATGATGCTGGAGATGAAGAAATCGGTGGATCGAATGGCAGATGAACTGAGAGAAAACTACAGCCACAAAAGAAGAGAGGAGGCTGGAACTGCTGAAGGTGCGATGTTAAAACTGAAAGGGAAGCTTGAAGATACCGTGACGACCGCGGAGTATGGAGGAGGCAACGTAGACCAAAGTAAGTACAAAAAACTAGAAATGCCAATGTTTACAGGGGTGAACCTTGAGTCTTGGACCTACCGGGCGGAACCTTTCTTTGAGATTAACAACTTGCCGGAAGCGGAAAAGGTCAAGGTAGCTGTTGTGAGTTTTGGACAAGAGGAAGTAGATTGGTTTAGGTGGAGTCATCATCGAAAGAGGGTTGAATCATGGGAGGATTTGAAGGGAAGGATGTTCGATTTCTTTAATGATACTGGACAGCAGAGCTTAGGAGCAAGACTGATCCGTATCAAGCAAGAAGGATCATACAGCGATTATGTTAAGAAATTTGTTACATATTCAGCTCCCCTCCCTGACATGGCCGAAAGTGTACTACAGGACGCGTTTCTGACGGGTCTCGAGCCAGCATTGCAAGCGGAAGTGATTAGTAGACACCCTCATACTTTAGAGGAGTGTATGAAGGAAGCTCAACTGGTGAACGATAGAAATATAGCATTAAAGCTGGCTATGGAAGAGATGAGTAAGGTTGAGCCCAAAAGGAGTGGCAACATTAGCAAATTTCAAGGGAAGAATGAGAAGGTCGCACCAAAGAAGGCAGAGTTTGCCATGAAACAGATAACTGTTCCGGTTAAGGGGGATTACCAGAAAAATGATCCTCCAATCAAAAGACTGTCTGACGCAGAGTTTAGAGCAAGGCTGGATAAAGGGCTTTGTTTCAGGTGTAATGAAAAGTATTCACCCGGCCATAGATGTAAAGGCAGAGAAAAAAAAGAGTTGATGCTCCTTATACTGAATGAGGAAGAGGATAACGAAAAAGAAGTTACCACAGAGGATGAGGCCGAAGAAGTGATAGAACTGAATCAATTGGATTTGGATGAGGATGCCCCGATTGAATTAAGATTGATCATGGGTGTTACATCCAAGGGAACTATGAAATTGAAAGGACAGGTGAATGGAAAGGAGGTAATAATCCTTATTGACAGTGGTGCCACTAATAGTTTTATCAGTCAAGCGTTGGTGGATGACCTGCAGCTGAGCATTGATCCGGAAACTCAATTTGGAGTTACCATTGGGGACGGCACCCGTTGTGAAGGAAAAGGGATATGTAAGAGGGTAAAAGTGAAGTTGAAGGAGTTAACAATCATAGATGACTTCCTGGCGGTGGAACTGGGAAAGGTAGACTTAGTGTTAGGAATGCAATGGCTTGATTCGACAGGAACCATGAAGGTGCACTGGCCATCCTTAACCATGACATTTTGGAAGAAGGGAAGAAGAATAATATTGAAAGGGGACCCTTCTCTCACCAAGTCAGAATGTTCGTTGAGAACCATAGAAAAAACATGGCAAGCTGGGGACCAAGGATTTCTTTTAGAATTTCAAAATTATGAAGTGGATTGGAGAGAGGAATCGGAAACAGAAACCGAAGTGAAGGGAGATGAGGAAGGGTTACCCATGGTTCAACGATTGCTCGAGCAATATGCAGACATATTTAGACTACCAACAGGGTTACCTCCCAAGAGAACCATAGACCATCGCATATTGACTTTACCCGATCACAAACTCATCAATGTTCGACCATATAAGTACGGACATGTGTAGACTATTGGTAAAAAAAAAAGATGGGGGATGGAGATTCTGTGTAGACTACCGTAAGCTGAATCAAGTAACTGTGGCTGACAAATTTCCAATCCCAGTGATTGAAGAACTCCTAGATGAACTCCATGGGGCGACAGTTTTTCTAAACTAGATCTTAAATCTGGATACCATCAGATAAGAATGAAGGAGGAAGATGTGGAGAAGACAACTTTCCACACGCACGAAGGACGCTATGAATTCCTAGTGATGCCTTTCGGTCTTACTAATGCCCCGGCCACCTTCCAATCTCTCATGAACGAGGTGTTCAAACCATTTCTCAGGAGGTATGTACTTGTATTTTTTGATGACATTCTAATCTATAGTGTTAATATAGACGAGCATATGAAACATTTGGGAATGGTATTTGCCGTATTGAGGGATCATGAGCTTTTTGCGAATAGAACTAAATGTGTAATTGCTCACTCCCAAGTTCAATATTTGGGACATCTGATTTCCAGCAGAGGAGTGCAAGCTGATGAGGAAAAGATTCGAAGTATGCTCAGCTGGCCACAGCCGAAAGATATAATGGGGCTAAGGGGATTCCTAGGACTGACTGGATATTATCAAAGATTCGTGAAGAGCTATGGGGAGATCGCCGCACTCTTGACTAAACTACTTCAAAAGAACGCATTCAAGTGGAATGAAGAAGCCACAGCGGCTTTTGATCAATTAAAATTAGCAATGACAACCATACCCGTGCTAGCATTGCCGGATTGGTCACAACCATTCACGATTGAGACTGATGCTTCAGGAGTAGGTTTAGGTGCGGTTCTGTCACAAGGAGGTCATCCTATAGCCTTCTTCGGTCAGAAACTGTCCCCAAGAGCTCAAGTTAAGTCAGTACATGAACGGAAATTGATGACAGTTGTTCTCTCAATGCAGAAATAGAGGCACTACCTTCTGGGGAGAAAATTTACTATTATTTCATATCAGAAGGCTTTGAAATTTTTGTTGGAACAGAGGGAAGTTCAGCCTCAATTCCAGAAGTGGCTAACGAAACCTTTGGGGTATGATTTCGAGATTTTATATCAACCGGGCTTGCAAAATAAAGCTGCTGATGCACTCTCAAGGAAGGACCAAACAGTGGAGTTAAACACAATGACGACCACAGGCATTGTCGATGTAGAACTTATAGAGAAGGAGGTTGAGAATGATCAAGAACTCCAGAAAATTATAGCCGAGCAAAAAAAAGGGGTGGATCAGGAAGGAAAATACCAGTGGAATAATGGCAAGTTGTTATATAAAGGAAGGATAGTGTTATCATGACACTCCTCCCTCATTTCGAGGCTGCTACACACGTTCCATGACTCCATACTAGGTGGACACTCCGGATTCTTGAGAACTTACAAAAGGATGAGTGGGGAATTATTTTGGAAAGGAATGAAGGCAGATGTGAAGAAATATGTGGAAGAGTGTGATATATGCCAGCGTAACAAATTCGAAGCTACCAAGCCTGCTGGAGTGTTACAACCCATTCCCATCCCAGAAAAGATATTGGAAGATTGGACCATGGACTTCATCGAAGGTCTGCCTTTAGCAGGAGGATGCTATGTAATAATGGTAGTCGTTGATCGATTAAGTAAGTACTACTTCCTGACTCTTAAACACCCGTACACAGCAAAGCAAGTGGCTTCCATTTTTTTGGAAAAAGTGGTCAGCAAACATGGAATTCCCAAGTCCATTATTACCGATCGAGATAAGATTTTTCTGAGCAATTTCTGGAAGGAGTTATTCACCACCATGGGCACACTTTTGAAAAGAAGCACGGCATTCCATCCCCAGACTGATGGACAAACCGAGAGGGTAAATAGGTGCCTAGAAACCTATTTGAGATGTTTCTGCAACGAGCAACCAAAGAAATGGGATAAACTAATTCCTTGGGCTGAATTATGGTATAACACCACTTTCCATGCATCCACCAAAACAATTCCTTACCAATCAGTTTATGGCCGAACCCCCCCTCCATTGCTATCGTATGGGATGAAGAAATCTCCAAATAATGACGTAGAAGCCATGTTGAAGGAGAGAGATTTAGCTATCAATGCCTTGAAAGAAAACCTATGCACAACCCAAAACAGAATGAAAAAAATGGAGGACTGGAATCGTAGAGAACTCAAGTTCAGGGTCGGTGATGAAGTTTATTTGAAACTACAACCCTACAGACAAAGATCATTAGCTAGAAAGAAATGTGAAAATCTATGTCCAAAATTTTATGGGCCGTATGAGATTATTGAGGAGATAGGAGAGGTCGCATATCGTCTGAAACTACCTCCTGAGGCTGCCATTCACAATGTTTTCCACATTTCCCAATAGAAACTGAAGTTGGGAAAACAGCATGTAGTTCAGCAACAACAACCTATACTAACTGAGGATTTTGAATTACAACTATGGCCTGAAAACGTGCTGGGAATACGGTGGTACAAGGAGTTGGGAGGAAATGAATGGCTAGTCAAGTGGAAGAACCTACCGGATAGTGAGACAACATGGGAATCAGTCTATCTATTGAACCGGCAGTTCCCTAACTTCCACCTTGAGGACAAGGTGAACCTAGAACCCCGGGGCATTGTAAGACCCCCAATCATTCACACATATAAAAGGAGGGGCAGAAAAGTAAATGAACAAATAAATAATGATGATTGAATGATGGGAAGGGGATCGTGCGTGTGGGGCCCAGGCACAGAAATAGAAGAATCATGATAGGAGGTATATAAATATGGGGTAGGTAGGTTTTATTTTATCCTTTGTTTAGGCGGCTGCTTCAGCCTAGGTGAATATCCAGCTATCCCAAAAGGAAGCTGGGTTTGTCTTATTGTTTTCTTTGTTATTTGTATTATCGTGACTAGTGTACTGTTTTGGCCTATATATAAATAAAGATAACAGAGTGCTGCCTCTGTTTTTGCCATTGTAAGGGTGAATTATTTGTGTTAATCAAGTAGAATCCTTACAGATTATTATGATTATTGTTATTATACTTGTTACAGCAGTGTGTTGGCTGATTTTATTTAAGACAAAACTTGAGTAACATGTTGTACAACATATCAAAGACATTGTCAATAACATTGTGTGCGACGAGCAGGAGCTTTAGTAGGGTATTATTTCCATATATAATATGTAAGTGTGATTTGCAAATTTTCCGATCTGCCTGGAGAAAATTTTCCTGCAAGGAATATTTATTTTCTCCTAAAATATATTCTCAAGGCTAGCCATATTTATATGGTGCTCTTATTCAATTTTAGGATTAGCCGCCCCATTAGAAAAATTTGTACATTGAATGTTTTGAGCTTAAGGTTTGTCTAAGCTTCAATCTTCATGTATTGTTATTTTTTTAAAAATGGAAACATATCTCTTCATTGATTAATAATAATAATAAAAAGTCGAAGCTCAAAGACATGAGGGATATACATGAGCAAAACCTAAGAATTAGTAGATGAGCCAGGACATCTTAACTAGGTTGACACCCCCTTAGCGCTCCTTCATGTATTGTTATTAAACATCCTTTTACTTATCCTTGTGACTTTTTTGGTTCGGTAGCCATTGTAGAACTCGAGAGGTGTTTATTTTGATGTAGTATCTAGGGGAGCCTAAATATGGTCTTTTTAGGGAGAGCCTAAGCATTTTATATGGAGGGGATCTCATACAAAGTTTAAAGAAGCATTATTGTGGAAGTGAAAAGAGCTCAAACTTAGGGGGAGCGTAAGTTGAAATAGAAGAGGAAGCTATACGTAAATCACTGAAGAGGGAGTCTATCAAATAAGTACTTTCGTTGTAATTGCTAAATTGTTTCGTTCCATCGGTCACACTTCCCTTTAGACGTAGGGGATTTTGCACCGAACTGAGTTATGAATCTCTGTGCCTTTATTTTTATGTTTGTTTCCATGACTGCCCTTTTGCGTACATATCGTGGTTGACATTTTGCTCTGTGTGCTAGATCCATTTGTTTTTCAATGCTATTACTATTTTAGTTATCTTAGTATATAGGGAAGCACCGTGTTTGACACATCCCAGACATGGATACAAAGGGTGTATGGGTCAAGTCAGACTTTCTTCAAAACCAACCTGACCAAACCTAGTTTGCTTTTGTTCAGACAAACCTGACCAGACCCAAGTAAGTTCGAGTCGGGTCGGGTTAAGCAAACCTCGATTTAGTATAATAAAATCTATTGGATACATTTGAGCACTTGTTTGGCACCGTAAAATATAAGTTTGAATTAATATTTTTCCTTCCAGTCTTGGACATGACTTATGACTTGGACATGGACCACATGGTTGTGAACATGACTTTGGCATGACTGGAAAATATTTAACCTAAAAATAAAGAAAAAAATAGAGAACTTTTACAGACTGAATTCCAATGAACTGATCGATCCTAAAGTATTAGGAAGACATTTTCTTCCTCTTGCCAAAGCTAACCAAATCCTTTCATATCTTTTAGGATTTCATATATCGATAATTGAATTGACTTTTTATGGTTTTAGTGGAGTGTATTTTGTTTTTGGGTTAAATTTACATGTTTTATCTAAAGAGAAGTATGTGTATATATACTTACGTACATGTTAGAAATAGTGGGTTTGGGCGGTGATGAAAGGCCATGGGTAGTTAAGATTTACTTTGCCCTAATTTTTTATTCTTTTAATTAGGCTCGTGTTGCCTATAAATATCCCTCTTTTGTACCTTTATTATTATCAGAAAATAATAAGAACAAAATATCGTGATTTTTCTATGGTACTCGGGTTTCCACGTAAATCTATGTGTGTTCTTTGCTCTACTTTCAATATGGTATCAGAGTGAGACATTGAACAAATCCTAGACGACACAACTAGCGATGGAAATCAAACAGAGGAGACAGCCGCCGGTTTTAGTGTCGCTGTCATCGCTACCGTCGGTGCTCAAATAAGTTCTGTCGTGGACGAATGGTTCTGCTGCCTTCAATAAATACCGAAAAATGTAATCACGTCGATTCCGCCATCGTCTGCGCCGCCAAAACCCCCTCATGCACCGGTCTATCCTCTTCAGACATTGCCGACCATCCCATCTGTGCAACTCTTTTCTTCATCTGCGGCCTATATTGCTCCCCACACCCCGATTCATGTACTGCCACCTAATTCCGGTCGGCCACCACCGCTTCTGCCGTCAAATCTGTATGCCTTGCCACCCATTGACCTTAGTTATCATCCCGATGTTAAGAATCCTCAAATTCACTCAACATTTGAGGTTGGTGAATCTTTGGCACATTCTAACCCTAACATGCAAGCTTCCTCTTTGTGAATAACTTAACAACAACTAGAAGGGTTTCGACAACAGATTGCAGCAATTAAAGCTAACTTAGGGACGACATCCAACACTCATGTACCAATGTACTCAGAGAATCCGGTAACCTCGTTCCCCACTTTATCCCCTTCTTATATGACTAATAAAGTGGCACAGTCTATAGGATATCATCTTTCAGGGGAAAAGTTGAATGAAAATAACTAATTCTCATGGTCTCAGTTAGTGAAAATGATCCTTGAAGGACGACATAAATTTGGTTTTTTGATAGGAGAAATACCTCGTCCTCCACCGAGTGACCCATAGGAACGATACTGAAAGGCAGAGGACTCTCTTCTTTGATCCATATTAATCAATAGTATGGAACCTTAGATTGGCAAGCCATTACTGTATGCTGCAACAACCAAAGATATTTGGGACACTACCCAGACACTCTACTCCAAACGTCAGAATGTCTCTCGCCTATACACGCTAAGGAAGCAAGTTCATGAATGCAAGCAAGGAACCATGGATGTCACATCCTTTTCTAATAAACTTTCTCTTAATTGGCAGGAAATGGACCTATGCAGAGAACTAGTATGAGAGTAGTCCCAGTGATGGTTTACAATACTCTAGAATTGAAGAGAATGACAAGATTTATGCCTTTCTTTCTGGTTTTTAATATGAAGTTTGATGTAGTTCAAGGGCGTATACTAGGCCAGAGACCGATTCCCTTGGAAGGTTGTTATGAAATTCGCCTCGAGAAAGATCGCACAAGTGCTATGAGTATTTTGGCACCTCCTACTATTGACTCTGTTGCTTTCTATAAGCAAGATTGCTCATGAGTTTCAATCTGAGGTCACCTCTGTCTTCAAGGACTTCTATAACATCGTAGAAACGTAGTTCAATACAAAGATTGCTATTTTGCAAAGTGACAATGGTCATGAGTTCCAAAACCACACCCACAATGAGTTTGTATCCTCTAAAGACATTGTCCACCAAAGCTTATGTGCCTACACCATCCAAAAAAATGGGGTAGCCAGCGCAAAAACTGTACCTTTTGGAAGTTACTCGTTCTCTTATATTGTCTACTTTCTTTCCTTCCTATCTCTGGGGCGATGTTATCCCCTTAAAGTGTCTTAAAGAGTCATATCCTTCTACCTGCCTTATTTTTTATGTTCCTCTTTGGGTATTCGGGTGCACCACCTATGTTCATAACCATGGCCCTAACCCATCTAAGTTTACCCCCTCGAGCTCAGGCATGTGTTTTTGTTGGTTGATACAGAGGGTAACCAACAATTATACATGTTACCTTTCTCTCGTTACCTGTTTTTGTTGGTTGATGCAGACGGTAACCAACAAAAATACTGGATGACAACCTTAGAGTCTACTAGTCCTGCTCTCGTTACCATACCAAGCCCAGATCCTCACTATACAGTACTACCTGCGAACCAAGTTCCTTGGAAAACCTACTATAGGAGGAATCTTAGAAAGGAAGTTAGATCTCCTGCTAATTAATCGGCTTCGGTCCAAGATTCTGAACCTTTACGAGATCAAGGTATGATTCTATTGACTCACATATTGATACAGCTATTCCTAAAAATATAGGTAAACAGGGTAATGTTGATACTGAGGTCATCTTGGATGGAAAGAGTAGTAACGATGAAAATGAGATCAGAGCAAGAGTTACTAAAATTAAAATTATGGAGGATCGTTAAGAAAATATCAGTAAGTATGATCTGTCTCTTGATTTGCCTATTGCACTATGGAAGGGTACCAGGTCCTACACTAAGCACTCTATTGCTAACTATGTTTCTTATGAGAACCTATCTCCTCAGTAGCCTTCACAGCTAGTCTTGACTTTACCATGATACCAAAAGATATCCACATTGCTTTAGAATGTCCTGAGTGAAAAAATGTTGTCATGGAAGAGATGAGGGCCCTTGAGAAGAACAAGACTTGAGAGATTTGTGCTCTATCTAAGGGACATAAAACTGTGGGATGCAAATGGGTGTTCACTATCAAATATAAGGCGGATGGAACCCTTAACAGACACAAGGCGAGGTTAGTTGCAAAATGTTTTACTCAAACCTATGGTGTTGATTATTCAGAAACTGTTTCCCTAGTTGTCAAACTAAATACTGTCAGAGTCCTGCTATCTGTTGCTGTGAACAAAGACTGACCTCTTTATCAGCTGGATGTTAAGAATGTGTTCCTGAACGCGGACCTAGAGGAGGAAGACTACATGAGCCCTCCCCCGAGGTTTGAAGCACAATTCGGCCATTAGGTATGTAAACTTTAAAAATCTTTATATGGTCTGAAACAGTCACCTAGTGCATGGTGTGATAGGTTTTCTATCTTTGTCAAGTCCCTAAGACACAGTCAGGGGCACTCTGACCATACTTTATTTACAAAGATCTTCAAGGCTAGGAAGGTTGCAATATTGATTGTTTATGTTGATGACATCAATTTTATCTGGAGACAACCACGCTGATATCATCCAATTGAAAAAGATGATGAGTGATGAGTTTGAAATCAAAAACTTGGAAAATTTGAAATATTTCCTTGGAATGGAGGTAGCCAGATCTAAAGAAGGTATTTCCTTATCTCAGAGAAAGTATACCCTTGATTTACTGACCGAGACAAGTATGTTGGGTGTCGTCCTACTGATACTCCCATTAAACTCAACTGTAAACTGGGAAATTCATATGATATTGCCTTGTGGGTAAGATGATTTACTTGTCCCATACTCGACCAGATATTTCCTTTGCTGTGAGTACTGTGAGCCAGTTAATGCAAGCTCCCAATAAGGAACACATGGAGGCAGCAAACAGGATACTGTGATAGTTAAAAACGACTTCGGGTAAAGAATTGATGTTTAGAAAGACAGATAGGAAAACTATCGAGGCTTATACTGATTCAGACTAAGTAGGGTCTACTGTTGACAAGAAATCTACCTTCGATTATTGTACCTTTGTATAGGGCAATCTTGTAACTTAGAGGAGTAAGAAGCAAGGGGTCGTGGCCAAAACAATTGCTACAGGGCTATGAGTTTGGGGATATGTGAGGAAATCTGGCTCCAGAAAGTTTTGTTTGATCTTCATCAGAATTGTGAGATACCAATGAAATTATTTTGTGATAACAAGGGAGCCATTAGCATCGCCAACAATCTAGTTCAATATGATTGAACTAAACATGTTGAGATTGATCAACACTTCATCAAAGAAAGGCTGGACAATGGTAGCATATGCATTCTATACATTCCTTCGAGCCAACAGATTGTTGATGTCCTGACCAAGGGACTTCGCGGACTGAACTTTGACTTTTGTGTTATCAAGTTGTGTCTCATTGATATCTACGTCCCAACTTGAGGGGGAGTGTTAGAAATAGTGGGCTTGGGCCTTGATGAAAACCCATGGGTAGTTAAGATTTACTTTGCTCTAATTTTTTATTCTTTTAATTAAGCTCGTATTGCCTATAAATCCCCCTCCCTTTGTACCTTTATTATTATTATCAGAAAATAATAAGAACAAAATAAAGCGATTTTTCTTCCGGTACTCAAGTTTCCACGTGAATCTGTGTATGTTCTTTGTCTCTACTTTCAATAATACATATACATACATACAAAATTACAAATACATTTTATTGTAAAAAATGTATTTCCAAGTACGATTGATGTGTCACAGTGTCCATATTGTGTTATTTTCATGTTTGTGCTTCATAGGTATAGCTAAAGGAAAACTTTTGCTCAGTTACTTCTAAATAGATGTCATGCCTCTTTGCATGTTCATGTAAAATTTTGTGAGATTTTGTTCAACTTATGTGTAAGAAGACACATAGACATTCACGTGATGCCGATTGCAAAAGGTTTAATTTTCCAGGTACATCTTGAATCACAACTGCCAACCTGCAATTGGTCTCTTTTCCAAGAATAAGGGAACAATATTTTAGTAGTACAGTAACATGATAAATTTCTATGTAACCATTACTTTTGCTCTTGTGAGTAGTATTTAAGAACCGTGCAAGGTCCATGAATTAAAAAAAAACAATTAATTAGATAAGCATCTGTTTTTTTTTCTTTTTTTAAATTTTATGAAAATAACTTTCCTTCGGAAAAAAAAAGTCCACAAAAGCACCCACACTAAAAGAAGAGTTTCCAACTAAGTAAAATATGACCTCGGAGATAATTACAAAAAGCCTTTGTAACCGAAGTCCATAGCCAAAAATGATACCTCACATGGATCCGATTCCAAGACCTTTAAACACCCTATTGTTCCGGTTATTACATCTGGGTGATTTGGAACAAAAGGAATAGGTGGTTTTGTAAAGGTAGAAAGGATTCAAAGTGAGACTAGGAAAATGACAAACTTAGCTTTCCTAGTAGGGTTGACCTAAAAAATTGGTTTTTTTTTCCACTTTTCCAGTTATGACAAGTTGATGAAGTAGGGGAAATACTAAATTTTATATCTTGGTTATGTCTAGGCCAGGTTATGGGTACGACTAATCTCATAGGAGAACCCGCTTGACTTTATAACATTTAGGGAGTGTTTGGTGAACCGTAATGGCCCAAAATCCATGTTTGGAATGAGTTTGGAGCCCAATTTGTAATATAAAACTCATTTTGTTCCAACAATTTTCAATTCAACCCTCCATCTCACTGTTTTCATGCTTCAAGATCTCATGATGTCATTTCCATTTCAACTTTGATTGCTCACATTTTCCAATACTTTTCTAGTTTCCAGTAATCTTGATTACATTCAAGCTCTCCAAACACTTTTTTGGGTACTAAAGAAACTCGCAGGGTATTAAATTCTAGATAGTGGACATCATGGATTGATTGAACTCATTCACTCCAAGTCCTTTATTAAATCCATGATCCTTTTTTACCACTAACCCAATCCATGATGATTAGTACTGGAAATACTAGAGTACAACTATAGACAAATGGAGTTCAACAAAAACAACTAATTTTTTTTATAATATCAAAGGTACCTGAAGAAAATAGTACAAACTTCCAAAAAAGAATGAGATACTCAAAATTAAGTCAAATAATATATATAGGCAGTAGAAAAAAAGAAAAAGAAACCAAAAACAGTAGTCCATCACTTGGTAAGAGTAGGCAATACCAGCACAAATAAGGCTGTAGACAAAACCGACTTGAATAAAAAGAGTCCAATTGTTAATGCAACTATTCCAACAGATATCCTTGCAATTGGTCTTGGTACAGAGTCCTAAAAACAAGGCCACAAAATGGGCAATCAGTTCTTCTATGATGCTTCGCCCTTGAATGAACTAAGAGCATATTTGGAGTTGATTTTTAAAATGGTTAAAATCACTTGCCTCAAGTTCAAAATCACTAAAATATCTGATAACCATTCAGAAACAGGCGTGCCAATTGCATTTGAAAATGTAACATCAAATATCTTTTAACACATCAAATATCTTTTAATCATTTAACATAACAAAAGTAATTTTGACAGTTTCAAAATCACTCCCAAATATGTTATGACACGATTCAAAAGAGAGAGCTATGAATATAGAAGAGGCGGACTTACAGGTACTAGGTCTGTTCCTGCCTCAATTCCATCCTTCCCAATCTTCCAAGCTGTCTGAAAGACTGTTTCAAAGCATTTCTCAACAGAATTAGAACTTCATAATGTCATTGCCAAAACATAATAATGGAGTGCAAAGACAACAAACGTACAACATCTTGGAAACTTTGACAAATTATAATGGAGACATTTAGTTAGAGCAACTCAACCACTTAAATTCCAACTCACTTCAATTGAGCAACTCAACCACTTCAATTGAAATTCTAAACACAACCCATTAGAGGACAGCAATGAAGCAGAAACAGAAACCTTAAGAGAAATAAAGCCAACCTCTCAAGAAATTGTTCTGAGCGGCATATACAAGAGGGAAAGAAGGAGAACCACGAGTTCTTAGCTTTTCAATTGGTGGATTAAAGAGGAAAGATTGTTCTTTGAGTTTTAAGGAATTCAAAGGGAGGATCTGGGAATGGAGGGATTTAGTTGGATTTCTATGACGTGTTAACGGGTGTCCTGAAATTGAAGGGAAGTTGTGAAATAGACATGAAGAAGCCATTAAAATGGATGATTTTGAAACGATGGTGGAATTGAATTGAGGAAGAAGGTGAGGTTTTCTTCATTAGAAGCTCACAGTCGACTCAGGAAAAGAACCACAAATTCTCAGCCTCAGGAAGAAAGGGCCCACTCCAATTCCATGTTTGTTTGGGCTTTTCAAGCCATTTTATTTGGGCCCATCATTCGGAGAGCCAAGCCCAAAGCTAGACATCATATCCTCGTTAGTAACTGGTTCATTTTTTTTAAGCGTCTTAAAGTTGTATACCACATTATAAAATTTATCTAAAATTTTCAAATTTTTTATAAATGTTCTAAATTGACTAATATTTTAGACAAATATAGGGTCCAAATGATCAATTTATCTATATTTATTATTAATAATATATTAAAAAATAGAAAAAGAAAAAAAGAAAGTAAACCATGTTTAAGATTTACATTTATTAGATATCTTATGTAAATATGGTAAGTGATTAAATTCTATTATAGTAATATTAATAATAAAAATGGTCCCTTAATTAGTTTTCCTTTTATGATTTTGTTCAAAATTTCTCCCCTTCTGATTTCTTTCACTTTCCAATCTCTCTCTCGTTCATTCTTTTTTTCATTTTGCATTATTTTGCATATATTTTACGTAATTATAGTATATATTGAATAATACGGTGTATATTTTATTAATAAAAGGTTCTTATATCAATTTGTTTATGTATTTTATTTAAACATTCATATCTTACGTAGTAAATAATACGTTATGTTTGAAATAATATTGATTATGTATGAAAGTTGTTTATGTTTACAGGAATATGAATGAGAAAAAAAATGTGATGAATATATGTAATATATGTCATTAAAACATTAGTTATTCTCTGGTATATGTAATGTTGAGGAAAACTGAATATGTTTGCAATGTAGAGACTTTGATGAAATAATGGAAGATCCAGGGAATTGTATGGAAAAAAATGGTTGAATGTTAAATTGGTTTATAAATAGTATATATGAAACAATACATTGTATATTTTATGAATGAAATGTTATGCTATCAATTTGTTAAACTGGTTTATGTATTTTATTTCAAATATTCATTTTATATGTAATAAATAATAAGTTGTGTTTGAAACAATAGTGATTACGGGTATATTATAGTATATATTATTCATTTAAGGTTAGTAAGAATTTATATTTTGTATTTGAAATACACTATGGTATATTAAGTATATTGAAGATAACATCATTTATGTATTATTGAATATATGAAGTAGTATATATATGTGACAAATCACATAAGATATATGCATTATGCAGTAGTATATATGTAAGAATTTAAAAAAATACTGATCGGATACATAATTTATGTTAAATGCAGTAAGAAAAAAGTACATAACATAAAAAAAAATGTATGTATTATTGAATATATGCAGTGGTATATATGTAACAAATCACAAAATATAAATGAATTATTCAGTAATATATGTGTAAGAAATATAAAAAAAAATGCTAAATGAATATATAATCTGTGTATATATACATATATACACAATAAGAAAAATCAAAGAACATGAAAAAGAATATGTGTATGTATTATTGAATATATCCAGTAGTATATATGTTACAAATCACATAACATAAATTTATTATTCAGTGGTATACCATAATATATATGAACGACGGGACATTTAATAAAAATTTTATGTCGAACACGACAGGAAGATGAACTGAATAATAAAAAATTAAACAAAATAGGAGGAACATGACCAGAATATATGCTACGAAATTGAAAAAGAAAGAACAAGTTTTTTAAGAAAAAAAATATATGTACGAAACAAAAGAAGAAATAATACATATGTCATATTGTATATATGAAGTGGTATATATGTGTAAGCAAAATCTCGGTAAAGTACGAAATTTGAAGAAAATGACAACAAAAATAATTGATTGGAATTTGAAGAAAAAGAAAGTAATTAAGGAAGACAACTAACCGAAGGTTGTATATAAAACGAAATTTCGAAATAAACTAAAGAACCAAATTGAAGAACGATATTGATAACAACGAAATTGATAGAAGAAATGATCGAAATTGAATTATGAAGAATACGAAATCTTCGTCGGCGCCATAATTTTTATCTCAGAATGTTAAAGGGTGATGCAAATAATGATATAATGTTATTTTTAATCATTAAATAATTCCATATTAAAAAAGTTTTCATTTTATATTGAATTAATAAAATATTTCTAATTAATTTCGATAATAAATTTATACCTTAATTACTAGGTCAAATAAGAAATTTGTCATTTACCTAATTAATTTAGTATAATATAAATAAGGAAATCATTTGAATTTAATTAAAAAAATTATATATAATTAATAAATATTATAAAGTTATAAATGTCTTAAAAATTTACGAAAGCCTAATCAAGAAAATAGATTATAATTTAGGACATTTGTAAAATTTTCTTGTAGATTTAGGTCTTTTGTCTAAATTTTTTTTTTTAAGATTTAGAGAAATTACCTTATTTAGTCATGATGTTTCACTAATGTCACAAATTTTTAATTAATACCTTAGGTAAGAAATCATGATTTTTTTAGAATAATTTTAACTTTCATATCATTATTTAAATAATAATTTTCGAAAATCATACAAAATAATTTCTTTAATTAACAAATACCATATTTATTATATAAATTGCAACTTTCACAATTATTAATGCATATATATTTGTATTTATTACTAGAATATAATTTAATTTGAATACACTTTAAATATGATATAAATTATTATATAATATGGTAATAATATTTTTAATCATTCTGCAAATTAAATATTTTCAATTTTATAATCCAATCAAAAGTATTATTCTCACGATCAGCAATTCTGGCGCCGTCGTTCTTCTCCGATTTCTATTTCAAAGCTTTTTTTTGTTATTTCTTCTCCCCTTTCGATTTGCTTCAGAATATTCGATTAGTATTTTTTTCTTCATATTTTGTATCTTTTTCGTAGCTTTTTTTCCTTCCATTTCGTTTTAAAATTAGCTTCTTAATATCTTTCGATCATGTTCTTAATATATTCCGGAGATGTTCTTCATTTTTCTGTTTAATTACGGCACCTTCCGATAATGTTTATCATGTATTCCTTTCATGTCTGGCATATTTTCTTTATTTACAGCATATTCCAGTCATGTTCGTCATATTTTGTTTAATTTTTTATTGTTCAGTTCATCTTCCTGTCATGTTCAACATATATTTTATTATTAAATGTCTCGTCATTCTTATATATATGGTATATACCACTGAATAATACATTTATGTTATGTGATTTGTTACATATATACTATTGCATGTATTCAATAATACATACACATATTTTTTTCTTCATGTTTTTTTATTTATTTTTTACTGCATATATGTACCACTGCATACACAGATTATCTATCTGATTAGTATTTTCTTTGATTTCTTACATATAAACTATTGAATAATACATTTATGTTTTGTGATTTGTTACATATATATGATAACGCGTATAAACAATCTTTATTATACCCTCTTTTATTAGAGTAATGAGGTCAAAACGCATAAGAAAAGGATCAAAGCGTGTGATTTTCGTTGTAAATTCATAAATATTTAGAAATACATCTTACATAAGCATCATGCATGTTTTACGCGATTACCATGTCTATGATGGAAACGGTAGACATGCGCAGCGGAATTAGGATCAAAATTTACTCTAATTACAACTAAACACTTTAGTGGTAAACATGCATCACAACCCTAAAAAGAAACAAAATAGGGTTAATAGAAAAACTCACCCTTGATGCTTTTCTATTATCGCAATCTTCTCACGTGCTCTTCACGATCTCCTCACGAAATCAAAATCGGGACTACCACTAGTGTTGACCCGCTAATCTCCGGACTTAGAACCGAGTTGTGGGACTCGAACGGTAGAGAAAATAGAGAGAGGATGGATTTAGGAGGAAGAATTTGTGGAGAGAACTTTTGGAGAGTAAAAGGAAAATTGGTTTGATTTTGCAATTCCAAATTACAAAATCAATTTTTCAACAAAAAAACAACCAACACTTTTTATTTCCAATCCATTCCTTTTATAAGCAAACTACATGCAAAATTTGCATGTAGTGAGCTTCCACTCTCCACACTTGGCATATTACCAAGTAGGTGTCTTACATGCATGAAGCCATTTGTTATTTACATGCAATATTCTTCCAAGGGTAAAATGGTAATTTGACATTTAAAAAGTCAAAAGTCAACATTTTGACTTTTTACAATTTATCCCTCTTGACTAATTTCAATCTCCCGAGTATGAATCCACATTCATTTTTTCAAAAATTAAAATCATATTTGAATATAAAGTCGGTCAAAGTTTGATTTTTCAAAGTCAAAAGTCAACATTTTGACTTTTTACATCTTTGACCTTGTTCATCAATTCCGAGCTTTCAAATATGATTCCATATTGATATTTAAATCATATTTAAACATGAAGCTCTACTTAAGTTATAATCGATGACTATATCAAATATATTTATCGGTTTCTCTCTCTTTACTTATTTTGAACAATTCAAATTATTTCATCATAATGTTCTAAGTTGATTCCTTATGAACTAGCGGGGGAACCTAATGGACCTATAGATCATGGGCTCCAACGATCCGAGATTAACTGGTTAAACTCTTTAGACCGAGTTAATCAACCTTCGTTAACTAACGGGTCATTCCACTAGAGTCACTCCCCTCACTATAGATATATTTGTGTCCATGTGATATGACCATGATAAGTAAGTTAATCCTTCACAGGTTGTTCATAATCTCGGCTGGGTTAAAGTACTGTTTTACCCCCGAGACTATATCTTTTTTCCTAAGTCCCACTGATCCACTATTGAACAATTGGTTTAAGGTCCAACCTTTAAACCGAATCCCTCTCGAGCCAATGAGAGGGTGGGGCCCCTTGTTCAAGACCTGGATTCAGTCCTCAAGGGAACAACCTATCTACTAACCCTAGAGTGGGTAGGAGTGAATTCTGTCTTGCACCCTATGCCCCTAGCTATCCACCCGATCTTACCCCTGAAATGGAAGGCTTATTGGGCCAGCGCCATTGAGCTGCCCTCACCTATACAGATCTAAGGATAATTTCATGTGAACAGAAGTTCATAGTTAGCTCATGATTAAGATTAAGTCACATTGGATATCTATAAACGAAATAGTCAGTTTTACAAAGTTAACGGTGTTATAACTTAAAAGCGACTATCTCATGGTTCCAGTCTTATGTAAACTCTTTACATAGGATGTCCCCACTTCCATGTCTCTACATGAACGATTTAGGATCACATCGTTTGTACTAACTACAAAGTGGGCCGCATCAATAGTATCTCCCGAATAAGGCACCCAACCGTATTCGTATACTATAGACTATTTAGGCTATTTACTCGAACTTCATCCACGTTTATATCTCTACATAAAGTTCAAGTTTACATAACAATAGCCTTGGGACCTTAGTTTATTGGCTTTAAAATTATAGTATTAATAACAACTTATTGAATAGAATATGATTACAAACTACGAGTTTTAGGACATAAATTCCAACAGTCTAAACCTAGGATAAGTGGGAAAAGGAGAATGAACAAATCACAGAGAACAACTTGCGTAGAGGCTACGCGATGGAAACTCACTTGGCGATTAATAACCCAGACGATGAAACATGTCATCACCCGAGAAAAGCTAACTAGAAGACAAGAATGGTTGTTGGAATGACATGACCTTACAATGTCAGAGTTAATGCTGACACGCTCAGAGGAATAAAAGTTTCGCGTCAAAAAGATGCCTATAGAAGCACTTCATCTTCACCAAGTAGTAAGAGCGTCTGAATGGGTGCGAAACTTAGAGTTCAAGTAAGACAAGAATCGTTCCTCCATTTTTCTCCTAACTTGTAGCATTCTTTTCCACTCTTCTTTCTCTCCATTTTTGCACTTCATTGTAATATATATGTTGTTCACATTATACAGTGGTCGAAGGTCTATATTCTTTAAACATATATTGCATGTTTACACCATTTCAATCTATCATTTCTTGACTGTTCATCTGTTTATGTGTTATTAGTAGTTATGATTGAGATAAGTTCGTGGTAAGAAGTTTAACTTATAACTCTTATTGTATTAGTTGAGCTATATCCATCACTTGGCCAGTGTCAGTCACCAATTACTCGAGAGAGTAAATAGCAAGGATAAAGCTAATACGCACAAGGAGGAGTTTGACAACAAGTTTCACCTTAGCGAGATAACTTCCAACATTTGTATCCCGAAAGATGAACAAGTGAGAACCTTAGGCGCCAAGAGGTTGTTGTTCTCAAATGAGAAGTTCTATAAATATTATACGTCAAGTCTTCTAGATATAGTTTGTCTAATCAAGCACATACATTTGCATCCCGAAAGGTGAGCAAGTGTGGAGTCTAAACACTTCGAGAGGTCAACTTAATCATTGGTTGATTAAGCAATTTTATCGCATCAAGGCTCTTGCATAACGCCTTCACCTAATAACACATAGACCTTCCTTTACCGTTTTCTTGCATACAAGTTAGTTCGTTGAATCCTCCACCCTGTCATAATTTATTCTTTGTACATGAGTCTCTAGGTATAAGTAAATAGTTTTAGTCTTTTGCATTCTTTCAACCTAATTGTCATAATGCCTAAACGATAAGTAGACTCTAGAACTAACGTCTATAAATAGTTCTCTGTGTTCGACCCTGGATCACCCTGGTAAATCTACTATTTTGCTTGCACTTGGCAAATAGTAGGAAAACTTGTGCTCAACAAGGACTTAGGTATCATGTGATGAAGAGGTATATAGTGAGCATCTCGCATGCTATGATCATGACCATGACTCATCACCTAGAAGTAACGCACGCAATATAGAAAGTTATGATGAGCGCATCACGTGCAATGACATGACTTCGTGACATATTGTAGTTGCAATATACTTATGCACCCTAGCAGACAATATACTACTGCATACATTCAATAATACATACACATATCTTTTTCTATGTTCTTAATATTTTTTTTAATTACGGCATGTTCCGGTTATCTTATTCATATTTTTGTCTAGTAAAGTTTTCGTAAACAATATATAAATCTATATACCACTGTTTAATCTACTTCTATTATGTGATTTATCAGATATATACATCTTATTCATATTTATATTCTGTAATTTGTTACATATATACTACTGCATATATTCAATAATACATAAATTGTAGTTGAATTTCATTATATATCACTACATACACAGATGATGTTATCAGTATATATGTAACACCCCTAAATTATTAAGGTAATTTTAATTTTTTATGTTGAATTTTGGGTGTTATTTGAGAATTTGTTTGAATTTGTGAAAATTAAGTATTTTGGAAGGATATTTAATTAATTATTGAGATTGAAAATTTTGGTTTTATTGTATTGGTTTTGTTAAAGATTGTGTGATTTTTGTAAGATTTAAGGATAGTGGTATATTATTTTGTGTATTTAAGTAGGAGAAGGAAGATTTTTAATAATTTTATTTATTGGGAGAAAAATGTAATTATTAAGGATGATTTCGGAAAGATAAAAAGAGAGATGAAAAGTTGGATTTGATGGGTTAGAGTTAATGAGGAGAGAGGAAAGGTTGATTGTTATTGTTGAAAAGGTAAAAAGTGAGAGAATTAATTAAAAGATATAATAATAATAATTAATAATAATAATATTATTATTAATAATATTATTAAATAAGGTCATGTCGTAAACCGTGAGTTCACTATTCATCATCATCTCTAATCTTCTTTTTCCCTTCAACCCTAGCCACTGCCAAGCATCTGCATTGTCCACCGTCTCTGTTCAATCGTTGTGGGTACAAACAAAGACGACTGCATCCCTCCGCCACGTTGGAACCAAGCATCTCATCTTTTTCGATCGAAGCCACACGTGTCTCGTCCTCGTTCGATCTCTCATTCTTCTCATCCGTGAGCCCCGTCACGCTTTGTCGGCCCCCGCGGTTCATCAGATCTGAGTCTCCCAGCTGCACACTAGCTTTTTCCGTCAGCTTCAAGTCCAAGCCATGCGCTCCGTTGGACCCGAGCTGTTCTCCCTTTTGTAAGCCACACGCCTGCATCCTCCAAGCCACGTTCCTCTTCACCATGCCACGTGAGCAGAGTTCTTCACCCGAGCTGATGCCTCCCTACTCCAAGCCGACCCCTCCTTCTTGAGCAGTTTCCAAGCCTCTTCCTTGCAATCAGCCAAGTTGAGCAGATTTCTTACTGTTGGTAAGTTTTTTTTTATGGGTTTAGGTATACCCATCAAATGATAAGTATTGGTTTGAGATAAATTCACAAATTGTTAAGTTGGGTTTTTTACTTGAAGGTTGACTTTTTGTTGGAGGATTTGAGTGGTGCATTTTGTCCCATTCAAGGTTGTGTTTGGATTCAACCTCAGTTTGGGTAAGTTTGGGTTTTGGACACCTAAGAAAGTAAATGAGATGTTTAGTTGTCAAAATTAATAATTTTGATTTTGTTCATGTTTAGGACTCACTACAAGAAATAAGAGTTTCCCTAATGTAGCAATACGTCGCCAAAAACCCTTACCAACGTCGGAGAAGGTTACTGCGACTTCGAGGACGACATCGGCAGGCACGTCGGGGATACTTTCCTCGACGTAGCTCACGTCAACGACGGGGAAAATTTTCCCAACGCACTCTGCAGCACATCGCAAAAGGCTTCCGCGACGTGTGCGTCGCGGAAGGCTTTAAATATATATTTTTTAATTAATTATTTTATTTATATATAAAAAAACCCACTAAATTCTTCCATTATTTATGTCTTTGTCATATATGATTGATATTGCTGATAAATTAGTCTATTTCCAAGCGATTAATTGTTTTTGGAGAATGAAATTGGATAGAAAAACGGACGGAGATGAGCGATTCAGAGAAGGGAAAGAGAGAAAGTACAAGAAATGAGAGAGGGAGATGAGCGATTCGAAGAAGAACGGAGATGAGCCAGCGGCAACGATGACGACGAAGATGGACGGACGGCAGCACTAATCTCTCCCTCTCCCTCTCTTTCGGTCGATTTTCTCTTCATTTCATTTTGCAATCGGTTCTGTGTTGAAGGGGGAATAAATAGAGTGGACTTTTCCCGACGTCTTTGAACACATCGGGAAAGACCCTTTCCCCGACGTCGAGTAACCCCAACGTCGCAGAAAAGTTAAATAATGAATTAATTATTTAAACATTTCCGATGTGTACATGCTACTTGTCGCGGAAAGGTGACCATGGTCACTTCAATACGTACACTTAAATTTGCAACTTTTCGCGACGTTTGGTTCTTGTGCGTCGCGAAAAGTGAAAATATTAAATTTAATTTTAAACTTTCCGCAACGTCTTATTGTTGTGCGTTGCAGGAAGTTAACTCATTAAATTTAATTTTAATTTTCATTTTTGACTTTTCGCGACGTCTTGTTTCTCTGCGTCGCAGAAAGTGACTTTCCGCGACGCACACAATGGTACGTCGCGGAACGTTGACACGTTAAATTGAATTCTAATTTTAATTTTAAACTTTCTGCTGCGTCTTATTGTTGTGCGTCGCGGAAAGTTAACTCATTAAATTTAATTTTAATTTTCATTTTTGACTTTTCGCTACGTCTTGTTTCTCTGCGTCTCGGAAAGTGACTTTCCGCGATGCACACAATGGTACGTTGCAGAAAGTTGACGCATTAAATTGAATTTTAATTTTCATTTTGACTTTTCGCGACGTCTTGTTGCTGTGCGTCGCGGAAAGTTAACTCATTAAATTTAATTTTAATTTTCAGTTTGACTTTCCGTGACATGTGCGTCGCGAAAAGTCATTCGTACCATTTCGTGCGTCGGCGAAAGGTGATCAACGACGACACACCTTTCGCTGATGTTGTTTTTGGCGTTGCAATTGTTCCGATTTCTTGTAGTGACTGAATTATTTTGAAGTTTACTGTCATGAAGGGACTATATTTTAACTAATCTTTAGGTAAGAGATTCTCCCATTAGACCCCCACGTTAAAGCTACATGCATGTTCTGTATTATGTGTTAATGTAGTTAAGAGAGATATGTATGACAAAGATGTTATGACTGCGATACATTATGATTGAGACATGCTATGATTAGGTAGGCTATGATTGAGTTATGTTTGACTGAGCTATGATATTTATGATATGATATAGTTATATAGGCTATGATGTTCTGTTACATTTTCTGTTAGAGTCGTACCTTATGGGTGTCTCTCGGGATCACCACCTATTTATGCGTCTGTGGCCAGTTTTATGTGTGATTCGATGGGATCACTTACAGTCCAACTCTCCTTTAGGGTGTTTTCTTCAGGGTCGCCGAGAGCCAAGATGTATCCCTAGGGAATCACTGGATAGTGTGCCTTCGGGAGCACAATAGTTAGGCGATACTTCTTATAAGACTCTAACGAAAATTTAACAGATACATAGCGGGACTAATAGTGGGTCCCTTACTGAGTAGAAATTTATACTAATTATTTTCTATGTTTAATTTTTCAGGCGAAGGTAGAGGTAAACGCAAGTTGGCGAATGACAAGAAGTGACCGTGGTTCGTCACAGGGGATATTTTCAGTTTCCTTCTGCATTTAGGTTTCAGTAATTATATTTTCATAAATTTATTTTAGAACACATTATTATTTTTAAGTATTTCTTTTATTTTTATAAGGTCCAAACTAGTATTTTAATTATTTATGTTTCTTTCTATTTACTTTATTATTAATTTTAAAAGAATATTTGAAACGTTTTCTTATATTTTAAATAAAAAGTCTATCTTTATTTTAAATGGTAACGACCTCAGCTTAGTAGAAAAGTCGGGTCATTACAATATACATATGTATATATACAATAACACGTATTTAATGACACATATAGTTCAATGTTTTTTTCCTTCATTTTTCATACCGTTTTCTTTATTTTTGTCTCTATTCGATCAATATTTTCTTTAATTTCTTACATATATACTACTGCGTAGTACATTTTATGTTATGTGATTTGTTACAGATATACTACTGCGTATATTCAATAATATAGAAACTAAAGTTGTCATTCTCCCACTGAATGTAAAACGTTTAGTTGGTTGACCAAAGAAGATTAAAATTCCTTCTAAAATGAAGTTTAAAAGACGCGTTAATTGTGGCTGTTGTGGACGTGTTGGCCATAACCGAAAGAGATGCAAGTTTTCCTTATGGAACTATTTTTTCCTTCTTATTATTAGACTTTTTGTATGTTGTTTCAAACTTTTATTTAAAATATTCATATTCCAGTTTTTAATTCAATTATTTTATTTCCATTTTCCATAAATTTTCATTTACTATACTAATCAAAGTTCCTCAATTTGTAATATTCCATATACTACTCTTCATACATAGTTACTATTGTTTCAAACATAACTTATTATTTATCACATATAATATAAATATTTGAAATAAAACACATAAACCAATTTAACAAATTGATAACATAAAATTTCATTTATAAAATATACAATGTATTATTTCATATATACTATTCATAAATTAATTTAACATATCCTCCCCATTTAACCACTTTTTCATACAATTCCCTGGATTTCAATTCTTTCATCCAAGTCCCTACATTGCAAACATATTCAGTTTTCCTCAACATTACATATACTAGAGAGTAACTAATGTTTAAATGACATATATTACATATACTCATCATAAATTTTTCTCATCCATGTTCTAGTAAACATAAACAACTTTCATACATAATCACTATTGTTTCAAACATAACGTATTGTTTACTACATAAGATATGAATACTTTAAATAAAATACATAAACAAATTGATATCAGAACCATTCATTCATAAAATATACACCGTATTATTCAATATATACTATAATTATGTGGACTATATGAAAAACAATGCAAAATGAAAGAAAGAATGGATGGAGAGAGAGATTGGAAAGAGAGAGAGATTGAGAGGGAATATTTTTTTAATAAAATCACCAAAAGAAAAATAATTAATGGGTAATAATTTTGATTATAATATTACCATAATAGAATCAATAACTTACCATATTTAGATAGGATATTTAATAAATGCAAATTTTAATCATGATCCACTTTCATTTTTTCATTTTTCTATTTTTTAATACATTATTAATAATAAAGGTGGGTAAATTGATCATTTGGGCTCTATATTTGTGTAAAATATTAGTCCATTTAGGATATTTTAGAAAAATTTGGATCTATCTTATAATATGGTATACCATTTTAGACCTTAGTACTTAAAACTTTTTTTTTTGTTGTTCTTTTTATATCAAGTTATTTTCTCTCTTTCTTACCATAATTTGCAATTTTCTTAATTACATAGTTGGATTTTTAATTAAACTAAAAAAACAAGTTTTTCAAAGAAAAATGATAGAAAATAGCACAATTTTAGAAAATAAACAAAAAATATAATATAATAATAAAATATTTGCAAAAATAGGAAAGGTTAGGAAGTCAATTGTATAATTTTTTAAAATGTGAAGATAACCCTTTAATGATTGTTATTGATAGAAGCTATCACTGATAGTTGATATCAATGATAACAACTGATAGCACATTTATCAAATCCAAAGCTATAACAACTAATAACAACTATCAATGTTATTACTGATTGTTGTTAATGACAGCTCTTGATTTGAGAAAATTGAGAAGAATCACTTGCACTAGTGGCAACTAAAAAGCTAGCTACTATCAGTAATAAAAACTAATAACAGCCATCATTGATAACTTTTAATTTGAGAAATTAGGAAGAAGCAGTATAGAATAATGGTGGTTGCAGTTGAGTTCTTTAGTCTTTTACTAATTTTTTTTGCTATTATGCAATTATTTTATCCTAGTATTATATATTTTATTATTTTTGGCTTACAAGCCATTTATGCAAGTGGGCCCATTTAAAAACTTTTTTTTTAGTTTTAAATTTTTGACTTGGTTTTTAAGATATTGGTAAAAAAGTACATAACAAAACAAAAAGAAATTAGAGATGAAAGAAGTGTTGATAGACTTTCGTTCTAAAAGCTAAAGACTAAAATCAAATAGCTTGTTATCAAACAAACTTTAAAATATTGTATACATGTGATTACGGATACTGGAAGATGATTAAATTTATCTTGAGTTTCCAAGAAAACATGATAGATTTTTACTGTTTTAGGTAGGTTGCCATCGTAGAATTTGAACTCTACTATATCAAAAGTTTCTTTTTTCTTTTTTTTATTATCTTTTCACCTTGTCAAATATTACTAAATCAATTAATGTTTAGATACCATTTTGGTCATTGTATTCAACTTTAGGTATATGCTGGTACCTATAATTCTAAAAAGTGACAAAGGGGTCAATATTGCTTCCATTTATATTCCAATTTTAAGGGACCAAAATGGTCAATTTAAAAAAATATAGGAACTAAATAAACTAAAGTTAAAAATACGCCAGTCAATAAGAAATTTTAAAAGTACACAAACAAATGAACTAAAATTGAAACTATAAAACCAATAATGATGAAAACGAACCAAATTGAAATAGTATATATAGACCTATTGCTAATGAATTCAATACTAAATCAAATATGAAGAGTACTATAGGTCAAAAAAACATTAAAAAAATCTGGAAACAAGGCTTACACGTCTAAGATTGAGATATTTCAAAGGGATATTGTGAATATGTTAAAGAAGAGTAGATTTCATGAAGGGAACAAAGAATGACAACAACCAAAATAACTTATGAGAGAGAGTTAAGACATTCATGAGGTTCATGTAGATCAAAACCTCAATTCACAATGGATCCTGTGCCATAGCATTAACTAAAGTTGGCTAGCCCTGTTCAATTTTCCCCCAACGTTTCACCACACAAGAAAGAGGCCTTGAAATGGCAAATTACAAGCTTAATTTGATGTTGATTATGGCTATGGCTGCATTTGCACTCCATGTTACTGCAAGAACTGTCCCAAATGAGGCTGCAAAAAGACTCGATGACCAAAAGAACTTCCTCAACTATGGTGGAGTTGGTGGTTTCTCTGGCATTGATGATCGTGGACTCCCCTTCAGAGGCTGTATCAACGGGGTAGGGCTCGGAGGAGGTGACGGCTTAGGCGGGCTTGGTGGTGGCATTGGCGGATTCGGTGGGGTTGGCATTGTTGGCGGAGTTGGTGGTGGCGTGATAGGGGGAATTGGCGGGATTGGTGGTGGTGGTGGACTCGTTAAACTTCCTTAAAGTATTAGTCTAAGAGTGGAGGTTTACAAAATTTGGTGTGTTTTTTTATGTGTTTTATTGTAATGTTTTGGAGTTTCTTTAGGGTTTATAAGAAAAGCTAAGTAATTTGTGTGTTTGGTTTGCGACGTTAGTTAACTACATCTTGTTGGGAAGGATGCTTGGTGTGAAGAAGATTAGGTGCTATCTTTTCTTAAGTGTAGGAATAAATATAATAATATATGTTTTTGTTCCCAATATTCTCTCACTTTTTTTTTTCAGTTTCCCTTTCAATTGTCAATGGTATAAAATCACAAAAGTAAAATAAAATGATGCCAAGGTAAAGTGTAATGCCTTCTTGTAATTTTATATTTTACAGTAAAAAAACACACTTGTGTAACTAAAAACACTTTGTTTCAGTTAATTTTTTTTTTAAAAAAAAGTCAAGAACTTGGCTCAAAATTTCTTTAAAATTCTGTATTTTAAAGAGTAATGATTACGCCATATATTATTTAGATTTGGGTAGGAAAGAATAATCAAATCAAAATGATTGTTTACCAAATATATTACACATGTTGGGTGCCAATTAATTAGGAAAATTGCATCACATGGCCAAAACATTTAGAAAAAAACAACTCATGACACCAGTTTTTTTGCATATTGTGAATAAGCTAAAATTAGTGATATCAGACGGTAATCATAAGTTATCAGAGGGCTATTAGACGGTAATCATAGTGCTCTCAGATGATCATCACTTTTAAATTTGCTAGTTTTGCAAATTTTTTTGCTATTTTTGCAAAAGCTCCAATGAATTACGAGACATTTTTGGTATTTTTTATTTAAGCATGTGGACTTGTAAATATTTTATCATTTTGTTATTATTTTGAAAAGACTCATGTATTTATTTTAAGATCACTCTCAAACATAACATTAAAAAAAAAAAAAATATCAATCCTTTATAAACTTGATCTCTGAATGTTCACATACGTTGCTGTATATTACCTTAAAAGAGAGTTTTTCAATTCATTATCGTTTGATCATTCCCATCCTCATTTGTTATTTAATTTAGTATTTCTAGGAAATCAATTAATTTTTTAAATACTTATAGAAATATCATAAATCAGATGCTAAAGTTTGAATATATGCTACTTTAGTAAACTAATTCGAAGTTCCAATGTCTATAAAATGGCTAAGCAAAAGAAAGAATATAACCATCAAACAAAAGCATTAACAAATTTACAAAAAAAAAAAGGAGAAAAAAATATAATATGGCAGAGAAATCTAGAATGAAGTTGGCTTTCATTGTTGTGATGATGTTGCTTGTTGTATCTAACTTTGGTAAAATTTCAAGATCTCAAATTTTTACCTCTATTTTTTTATTTGTCTTAAATCTCTTGAAATTTTGCAAAAAATAATGATTTTTCAAGTTTTTTTGTGCAGTCGAAGGGAAACCATTTGTATCAAAGGGGAGTCTTTTGACACAAATCAAATGTAACACCACTGCTGATTGCAAAGATCCTAAATGTATATGTGCTGACTTTAATTTATGTTTCTGTGGTAATGAATTTGCAACTCAACAACTACGCTTCAATAATGAGGTGGAATTTCAAAAGCTTAAAGGAGGGGATCTCAAGAATTAAGGGTAAAAAAGAACAATATCAATCTTGATTTGATTGTTATTTGCGTGTTTGAATAATGTAAAGCTTTTAATTGTCTTGGAATTTCAAGAATAACGAAAAGTAATGTAGCCACATCTTACTACTATGATATATATACACACACAGACTTCTCCATCTATCTTATACTTTTTGTCTCCTACACGCTTGTTGAGACCTCATCCCAAATTTTAAAATATATATTCACTACAACAAAAAAGTATCTATTACGACAGTTGTGGACATCCCAAAATTGAAGGGAGGAAAAAAAAACTGTCAAAAAAGCTAAAAATTTGCGTTTTTGGTGGGAAAAGACATAATCTTTTGGATTTCACTTTCTGCGACAGTTATTTGTTGTCATAAAAGATACCGAAAATAATTTATTTAATTTATTAATAAAATTCATTTTAAATCAAAAGTTTATTAAAATCAGATGTTTCCCTAATTCTAAAAACATATATCTCCAAACCCTTTCTCTTCTTCTTCTTCTTCTCCCTCTTTCTTCTTCTTCTTCTTCTTCTTCCTCTTCCTCTTCCTCTTCCTCTTCTTCTTCCTCTTCTTCTTCGACGCGACTTTTCGTCAATGACACACTCGAAATCCATCTCTTTCTCTCCTTTAGTCGACACCACCACTCAACACTCCTTGCTCCGCTTAACTCGCAGATGAATCCCAGCCGCCGCGCGCGGTAGTTTGCTGGAGATCAAGCTCATCGTGGTCTGTCTCCATTCTTTGTTAAGATTCAACTTCTATAGTAAGATTTTTGTGTTTCGAGATTGTTTTGTTAGGCGATTTTGAATATCCATTGTGTTTAAACTTGAGTTTAACATTACCCATTACTTTTTGATACTAGATTCGAGTTTGAGAAGCATTTGAGCCACTGTCTAGTCCTTCAAAAAGTCGTATTTGGGCATTTTGGCACAACTTGGGTGAGATTCTAAACTTTATTTAGTTTACCTTTATAAGTGTTAGTAAGAAATTTGGTGATTTTAGTAAGTTTCGTGATTACCCGATTAGTTTCGACATGGATTTTCCATTACCATGTTGTTGATTGGAAGAATTTAGACTCTAGAGAACTATGGAATATTGTTTTACCAAACTTAAGATCGTTAGTACAAGTGTGGGTTGTGACGACCCGGACTTTTCGGACTGACCGTCTAAGTCGTCAAATTGACCCAAAACCGTTTGTTGACAAAAGACATAAGAATATTCAGTTGAAACCGTAAGAAAACGAAGGAAAATTTAATCGGGCCCTATTTCCAAAATACAAAATTTACAATGTGCTGTTTACAAAAAAATTTAACTATTGTAGACTTAGTTAAATCAAAATATTTTTCAAACCGTCAGCGGAAGCAGTTTAAAGACAGACCCCTATGGCAAAATTCACGAGTCCTTCTTGTCCCTCGTCGGTCTGCCCCTCATGTTACCTTTGCCTGAAAAGTTAAACATAAAAAGGGTGAGTATTAATATACTCAGTAAGAGACCCGCTACTGGTCCCGTCAGGGGAACAATAAATTATTAGCATCCTATGGTGTACCCTGCACAGTCACAGTCTAGTGCTCCCGAAGGATGCACATATCAGTCTAGTGCTCCCGA
>CM046886.1:12217711-12271257 GCA_025688845.1 Cucumis hystrix
CAGTCTAGTGCTCCCGAAGGATGCACATATCAGTCTAGTGCTCCCGAAGGATGCACGTAAAGGGATGATCCCGAAGGACACCAGCAGGGTAACTATCCACTAGGAAACTAATAATTTATCCCCTCAGTCCATTCTAAACATCTTAAAAATCATTCCCAATACAATCAAATTTCCTTATCACCTAAGCTTCCAATTTAACCTCAACAACCATATCATCCTAATTTTACCCAGAGACAATCAAAACATATCCATACCTCAGTCATCAACATATCCATACGTCAGTCATCAACATATCCATACATCAGTCATCAACATAAATAACCATAACATTCACCTTAGTCTACAACGGCGCAACCATGATATCCCTTCCATTCATAACAACACTACCATAGTTGTATATCCTTCATTTGGTTTACGCAACATTTTATCCATTTCAGCCACACTTTATCTAAGTAAAGTCTACGAGATTCCGACATGCCCACATCCTTATATTTGTACATATACATAACCAGACAGTCATAGCATGCATTCAACCACAAGTCCACATTCAAACATACACATCATAATTGTTATCCCTACTCAGTACAACGGTACGATTTATGCAGCCAATACATCCAAATAATATTTATTGAGTCCAGTAGAGGGTCCCTTACCTTTGCGTTATTCTAACCCCTTGACTGAATCCCACGTTTGCCAACAACCTAAACATTAAGACAATCACTCAATACCTTTCTTTAACGTATCATTCATTAAAAATCCACCCAAAAGTGACGCCTCACAACTTACTAAATTTCACAAAACGAGCCCCAATTAACAATTGTTCGTTGTGAACCCAACGACTTCAAGCGTTACCCCCAACCTAAAATTGAACATCCAAGCAGTCAATTTAACAACATCCACAAATCGAATTTTCAATGGAAATCCCCAAATTCATCAATTTCATCCTTACCAATGAAGTTACAACATGGACGTCGGATCCGCGGCTGGATGGAGAAGGACGCGCGGACAGATCTGAGACGGAGGCAGGCGGGGGCGACTGGGCTTCGCGTATGGAGTCAGGCGGCGGCTGGGACGGCAGCGGGCGGCAGAACGTGCAGATCCA
This sequence comes from Cucumis hystrix, assembly GCA_025688845.1. Classification (NCBI taxonomy): domain Eukaryota; kingdom Viridiplantae; phylum Streptophyta; class Magnoliopsida; order Cucurbitales; family Cucurbitaceae; genus Cucumis; species Cucumis hystrix. Next base: position 12,218,814 of record CM046886.1, read on the forward strand.
GGCGTCGGCGTGCGGCTGGGGAACGGCGCGACGGCTGGACGTGCAGGTCTGGGCGTCGGCGTGCGGCTGGGCTGGACGGAAGCTTCGTCTGTCGGACGGAAGAAGAGGAGCGGCTGGGCGGCTGGGTTTCGCGGCTGCGTGCGGTGGGGCTTCGCGAACAGAGGTGCGACGCGGCTGCTGCGGCTACCTGGGCTTCACCGGAACGGAAAGGAGGAGGGGAGAGGATGGCGGCCGGTGTGAAGCTAGGGCACACGGAAGGAAGAAGAAAAGAGAAAAGAAAAAAAGAAGGAGATGGGGGGGGGGTTTCGCGAGAGAGAGAGAGAGAGAGAGAGAGAGAGAGAGAGAAATTTCTCTTTTTTTTTTGTTATTATTATAATAATAATAATAATAATAATAATAATAATATTTAATAAAAATAAAAATTTATTATTATTTTTATTATTACCTTTTTTTTTTTTTTTTTTTTTTTTTTTGGGCGTTACATTCTTCCCTCCTTAATAAACTTTCGTCCTCGAAAGTTCTAATTCCGGAATAACTCTGGGTAACGAGCCCTCATATCATCTTCTCGCTCCCAGGTTGCCTCTTCAACTCGGTGATTGCGCCACAACACCTTCACTAAAGAAATTCCTCTATTACGAAGCATCTTCAACTCTCTAGCCAGAATCTCAACTGGTTGCTCTACATAGCTCAAATTTTCGTCAATCTCTAGTGGTTCATAGTCCACTACATGAGATGGATCTGCCACGTACTTCCTTAACATCGAAACATGAAAAACATTATGAACTGCTGAGAGATATGGTGGTAATGCCAAACGATACGCCACAACACCAATTCTCTCTAAAATCTCAAATGGTCCCACAAAACGAGGACTCAACTTCCCCTTCTTTTCAAAACGCATAACACCCTTCATAGGTGCTACCTTCAAGAACACCTTATCTCCCACATCAAACTCAAGGTCTTTCCGTCTCACATCAGCATAGCTTTTCTGTCTACTCTGCGTTGTTCGCATACGTGCTCTAATCTTTTGAATAGCCTCATTAGTAGATTGAATCAACTCAGGACCCATCAATCGCTGTTCACCAACCTCATTCCAACAAACAGGAGTCCTACAACATTTACCATGCAAGGCTTCAAACGGTGCCATGCCTATGGTAGCCTGAAAACTGTTATTATAAGTGAACTCCATCAAATGCAAGTGAGAGTCCCAATTACCTGGAAACTCTAAAACACAAGCTCGTAGCATATCCTCTAAAATCTGGTTCAAACGTTCAGTTTGACCATCAGTCTGTGGATGAAAAGCCGTACTGAAATCTAACCTCGTGCCCATGGCGGGGGCGGCTGGGCTTCGCGTATGGAGTCAGGCGGCGGCTGGGACGGCAGCGGGCGGCAGAACGTGCAGATCCGGGCGTCGGCGTGCGGCTGGGGAACGGCGCGACGACGGGACGTGCAGGTCTAGGCGTCGGCGTGCGGCTGGGCTGGACGACAGCTTCGTCTGTCGGACGGAAGAAGAGGAGCGGCTGGGCGGCTGGGTTTCGCGGCTGCGTGCGGTGGGGCTTTGCGAACAGAGGCGCGGCTCGGCTGCTGCGACTACCTGGGCTTCACCGGAACGGAAAGGAGGAGGGGAGAGGATGGCGGCCGGCTTGAAGCTAGGGCACACGGAAGGAAGAAGAAAAGAGAAAAGAAAAAAAAGAAGGAGATGAGGGGGGCTGTCGCGAGAGAGAGAGAGAGAAATTTCTCTCTTTTTTTTTGTTATTATTATTATTATAATAATAATAATAATAATAATTTTAATTAAAAAAAAAAATTTTTTTTTTTTTTTATTTTTACCTTTTTTTTTTTTTTTTTTTTGGGCGTTACAGGGTAAGTTCTTAAGTGTTAACTCATTAGTTGTTGATGAGTTTGTTAAATGATCTAAATCTCGCAAGTTATTGGGGTTTCTAGGAAAATTAACTAATGCTTCTTTGTTTGACAGACATCCTATTCAAACTTGCTGATTTTGTTACCTGGTATTTATTAATTTTATGAAGTCAGTGGGTTGATTTTAAATTGCCAGCATGATCAACTTGCTGGAGAAGCTTAACATTAAGCTTGTTTTGTTTACATTTGAACTACTCAAATTTCTATCACATAAAAATTATCATTCATGAACATAATAAAGCGGGTTTTAAAGATGTGGAAAATAATTTTTTGTTTAGTATTTGATTGAACGGAAAATTTTGGGTAAAATTCTTTCTTGTAATATTATTTTACTTTGGCTTTAATTTTTTTTCTGTGAAGAATGCTTCTCCTTCCTTGTTCTCAATTTTTATCTACATCTGGTTTGTTTTCCTTAGTATTTGAACGTTTTTGTATTTGTAGCAACCTAACTTTGTTGTTTCTCTTAGTTTGGCTATGATTTGAGTATTTTATATGTGGGGTTCAGGAAAGGCGGTATTTTTTGAAGGAATTCCTTGAACTAGTTTCTTGTAAGAAGTATTGTAAAGTTTTGGAGGTGGGTTGTGGTAATGGAAGCACCGTTATTCCAATCTTGCGGTAACCTTCAACGTATTCTACTTTTCCTCTGCTTTACTTCTTAGTCATGTTCCTCAATTTTGTTTGTTTTATTTTTATTTTTAGAAATTTAGTTGATAAATACTGTTTGTGTTTGCTTTGTGCTTGTTTATATGAGATATTATTAAAAAATCTTATTGTTGAAATTAATTTAGAAGTAGAGAAAAATAAGTGTTAGCTGGAGGAGTCTTTTAGAACAGAAGAATAAAAAGACAAATGTTATTGAATGGGCTCTTAAAGCTTCCACATTTTCTATTGTGCTCTTTAAGTTTCACCTATGTTTCTATGTGGATATGCTATTGTTGTTTAGGTTAGCTTTCATATTCTATAAAAAATATATATATATAAACAAATGTGTAATTGTTATAATTTTCTAAGGGCATTGTTTTTTGCTATTAATTAAATCTTTCTTCAGTAAAAGTAATGAACTTTAAGCATTGTTGTTTATATTATGGTATGGGCGAATGCAAGTGTGTTTGTAAATTTGATATATGAATATACAGTGTCTTATAATTTGAAGATAGGACTGGACTTTTTGGTGTTTCCAGATATGAATATACAGTGCCTTATATTATGGTATAAGCGTGTTTCCAGATTTTTCTCCATTCTACTTCTCAGGTAATCTCCCCCCATTCCTTTCCACTTCCATTTTCTTCTCCTTTCTTTTCAAATGCTTTCATTTTACCCACAATATGAAGGTATTCAACCAAAGTTTCATTATTTCTATTGTTTGTACTTGTAATATGTGGTTCTGACATGGCTTTTTTTTTTTTTTTTCCTGTTTCTTTTGTATTACTCTATTTTACGGCAAGCTAATTTTAAAGGTGCCAAGTGAATATTGATGTATTTTGTAGCCAACAAAGATTTCACTAGTTTTGTGTATCTCATTTTTTTTCCCATTTGATGATGGAATTGATACAAATTCCTTCATTGCTTTGCTTATTGAAATTCTTTTCTTTGATGGTTTATGTGATATATTGATGGTTCTTTGTAGGAAAAACATCCCTCAGAGTTTTGCTTTTATAGGAATGGTTCTTTAGATTCTTGTCAACGTGTTTATGTATGCTTCCTTGATAGTGACTTCTAATTCTTCCTTTGTAGACAAGTTGTTTGTGTTGCACGTCAATGATTTTTCATGATCAATTGTTGCATGAATGTAGCGTTTAACAGCAAAACTAGAAGCTAGATTGAATTCTTCTTGATTTTCATATTCTTATGAAGTGCTTTCTTTCTGAAATGCCTGATTTGAGTTTGGTTTAAATGATAAGATTGGCTTGAGAAAGAATCTTAGTTGAAGTCCCGTCCAGCAAAGTGGTAGTTTCTCATGGGTGTCTTCAATGATACTCTACTGCCATACTATATTTTAATGAGAAATAAATGGTTTTGCTCGTTCTTTATATTGTATTTCTTCTTATTTTCTCTTTTTTCTTCTAAATTTAAAGGTAAGCCTTGTCACGTTTGTTTGTGTACTAGCTAATGAGTCAGTTTTTGTGCTTTTTATTTAACTTTTATGTATCATGAAGTTTTTCTCTACTCTTGCTTATTCTGCAATATTTAAAGTCCATTGTAGAAAACTTTCATTCTAAACAAGTTGTCTTGTGCAATTTTCCCAAACTTATACAAGGAGAAAAAAAGAAAAAAGAAAAAAGCAATTATAAGCAGTTGAGTAGTTCCTTTTTTCTCATCTTCTGAATTTTGTGGTGAAGTGTACCTTGGTTTACTCATTTCTTACATGTTTACTATAGCTCAGAAGCAGTGTGGAATATCATTAGGGTTCAAGAAGAGATTTAGGTTTCACATTTTCTTTATTTTCTTATATTTCATTGGTCTGGAATAGTTACTGTAATATAGAGTTAATGATTCCCCCATTTTAGTTTCATTTAATAAGTTGTGCATTTTTTGTTTTATGATTTATTTTGTAGTGGTATGCAGATTGTATTCTGTGTTTTGGTATGCACAACCAGATTATTTACTTCCTTATATTCATGTTGTCTTTGTAGGTTCTAATAGAGCCGACAAAGTTCAAGAAATTTCCTTCAAAGAAGCTAATCAGGGTCATCAAAATACACTGGTTGTTTTTAGAAATGAAGGATTTGACCATGGTTCAAGCAAAAAAGTATATTTTCAGAGGTGAAGGATTATCGGTTGGTTGTTTATGCTTGTACAGAAAATCATGTTATATGTATTATGATGGTATTTACACTGGTTTTGATTAAGGGCTGTAATTCCATACTTGTAAATTGTTCAAACTTGATTGGAAATGTACGAATATTACAAAGTGTATTATAGCGTATATATATATTAAAGTGTCGACCATTTGTTTCTATATAGGTGTTATGTATTATAACATTATTGTCATTCAAATGGTTCGTGTAATGGCGGAGCGACAAGGAGAACAGGGAAAAATAGTAGTAATTGAGGAATTTGCAACAGAAAATAAATGTCATAATATATGAATTCGTTACACTCCATAATTGTCGTCAATATTAAAGCAATGACATTTTTGTTATAAAAAAAACTTTCATGATTGTGCTATATTTGACAGGAAAAAAATGTTGTCAATAGCAAAACAATGACATTTATTTTTAAAAAAATTGTCACGATTGACATATCCTTGACATTTAAAAAATGTCATAATAAACGAATTTGCGACATTTTTTTAACTGTCATTAATACGCAGATGATGGCAATTTTTTTGTTGTCATAAAATAGTAATTAACGACATTTATTTTCTATCATGAAAAAACTTATTGCGAGAGTTTTCAAAAACTGTCATGGAAAGCTGTCATGGAAGGACTTTCTACGACTTCTGATACTATGACTGTAATTAACTGTCACAGATTTTATTTATGACAGAAAATAACTGTCGTCGTAGACCATTTTTGTTGTAGTGATTGTTTCTCTTACATATTGTAATCTCATGTTTATTTGATATGGTTTTAGAGAGTCTATAAGCCTAAATGAATGTATTCAGACATGTTCGATATATTTAAGTGTTATGATAGCTAAATTCCCTTAATGTCCCCTTTTAGAAGCTCTTGGCATGAACTAAAAATTGGGGAATTTATTGAAAATCGCGTGGTTTATCAAAGTGTTGTTGTCTAAAGGTTGCAGGCGAACCTACGCATTTTTTGTCATGACAAAATTCTTAAAAAATATATATGGGTTGATTGTAAGGACGATGAGATATGACACATTATAACAACCAAACTTTTCAAACTAAGTCAAGGTCATTACTTAAAAATAAATAACGATTTTAACATTTTCTTGAAAAGTTGAAAAACTAATTGTTTATTAAATAATTTCAAACAATTGTTCAATGATCAAACAAAATAATAAAAATACTATGAAACCATAATTTTAGTTCAAGCCCTATCTAAATTATATATATATATATATATATATATATATATATATATATATATATAAGAATAATAAATAATCATCTAGTTCAAAATCATGCTAATAGTCAAAATATTGAAAACATGTAAAGAAAAGTGGAAGCAGAAACTGAGTCTTCATATGGCATGTCATGGTCCCTTCCCGTCACTCGCTAACTTTTCATTTCATATACCTTTTGCCTAAAATATTAAACATAGAAAAAGATTAGTATAAAAATATACCCAGTAAAGGACTCCACTACTTGTCCTGTAATATGATCTATTAACTTCTCGTTAGAAGGTACCTCTATCATAAGAATCTTGTGATCACTAAAAGAAAGTGGGGATCTCCTAACGCACAAAAGCAACGACTGATATATGAAAAAGTGTTGGGAAAGGATTTTTCCACGCATAAATCTGCGACGGGATCGGAGTCGGGCAAAATGAGTCGGGAGAGGATCTCCCAACGCAAAAGTTTAAGTGTCGGGAGATGTCAAGGGACGTCTCGATGCATATTTTGTGCGTAGGAAGATCCTCTATTTTTTTTTTTAAAAATAACTTCCATTTGTTTGGCAAAACCTAGAAGAGATTGAAGTAAACAAATGGAAAAATTAGCAAAACTAAGGCAAAATTAGAAGTTACGATCTAGGATTTTAGAGCAAAAATCTAACTTAAATAACCAACTTACGCGGAAGAGGTAGAGGCGACAGTTGCACTGGAAAGGAGGATCGAGAAACCTTGCACAAAAACAAACAAACCCAACAATTTATAACAAAAGTTAGGATATAGGCTTCTAGGACAAAAATCTAACTTAAATTAACTTACCGGAAGAGATAGGGGTAGCGGTTGCATTGAAAGACGATGAAGATGACGGTGGCGTAGTGGTAGTACGGTGGATGAAGTTCCTTCATTGTGGAAGAGATTTGCGAAAGGGAGGGAAGAGATGCAAAAGAGAAGAAGAGATCTATGAAAGGGAAGGAAGAAATCTGAGAAAGGGTATTTAAAGACAAACTCCCAACACCGCATTGTGCAGCGTTTGTAGTTATCCCAGAATTGCTGATGCACTAAGTATTGCCTCAACAACTCTCCCTAAACTTCCCAACGACATGATTATGCATCAAGAATACTCTTCTATCTTCTGATGCCTTTAAACAGCATCAGAAGTTATCTTCCTTTTCTCGATGCCCTACATGCAGGCGTCGGGGAAAATACATCTCCCGACGCACCAAGTTGTTCGTTGAGAGATGCTTCATCTCCCAACTCTTGATCTTTCGATGGTCTAGATCGACGTCGAGAGATACTGAATTTTTTATACTGGATTCCGAAGAAACACACATGGTCTAGTGATCACATAGAAACACTCATCAGTCTGGCAATCTGGTAGGAGCATACATAAAACTAGGCAGTCTAGTGATCCTGTCTAACCACACATGAATTATGACATGATAGATTGGTGGTTCTATGAAACGCATACAGTTATAGATGTGAAAGGTGGTGATATTGAGGGATATCGTACATGTAGGTAAACATCTTAATACACAAAGCTAACAGACACCACAGTACAAAAAGCATGTAACAGTGAACAAAAACATGACATGAAACATCAATCTTAACTGTCCATAATCATGGTATCTATCAAACATGCATAAAACGTCACATAACCGTAGCCAACAACTCATTTATGCATTTTAGCTACCATCAATGCATAATTAGTAAATGAATGTAGGCTCTTAAATCTTCATTCGAAGGTCCAGTAGTAGAATCCCTTACTTGAGATTAGCTAAAATTATTCCTTTGTTGACAATAAAATTTTCCTCCATTTATTCGGTTCTAAGCAAGAAGTAAAAAATCTAATAACCTTACTTTAACAAAATTACTATTGGCTCACATGTAAAATTTTCCAATTTAACTTATCAACAAATGAGGTTGAAACCAATTCATCCTTGATGGAAAAATTGTACATATTAAATCTTAAAAAATTTGTCAATTAAACTATCGCAGAAAAGAATCCAACTTGAATCCAAAATTAAATTATTTTTTAGCCAAAAAATAACATTTGTGTCGTGATAACTTATAGAAATACAAGTTATTATGGCCTTTTAGGTCGAACAATGTGTCAAAACGCGTTGTAAATGTGTCAAAACGTGTAACGTCTTGTGCAAGCAAAGAGGTCAACTTCGAGAAAAGTGAGATGTCTGAATGGACCGCCCAACAAAGTCTGAATTGGCTAAACACTAGAGAGGGGAGGAAAGGAGTAGCTTTTTCACTGTCTGTAAAAGTTATTATTCATCTTCTTTAGTCAGTCAGTAGGTGAATGCTTAGGTCTATGTAGATAAGATCTCATTTTCGATTTTCCCTAACCTGTAATGTTCATTTCTGTATTTTCCATTTTTGTATTTTTTTGCAATGTATTTGTTTATATTGTACAGGGACCTAAGGCCTACATTCTTTAATATATTGCATGTTTATACATTTTCAATCCATCATGTCTTTACTATTAATCTGTCAATGTGTTATATGTACTTTCGGTATGTGATAAGCTCTTGATAAGAAGCTTAGCTTATAAAGCTTATCACATTAGTTGAGCTATAGTCATCAAATGACTAGTGTATATCGCCAACTATCCGTGAGGGCAAGTAGAGAGAATATGGAAAACGCACTCAAGGAGGAGTTTGGACCACCTTGGCGAGATAACTTTCATTATTTGTGTCTCGAAAGAAGAACAAGTGTGGGTATTTGGCACAGAGGGGTGTCACAATTAAAAGAGAAGCTCTGTAAGTCTTGTAAGCAAAATTTTCCAGATATGTCTCGCTTAACCAAGCTTGACCATTTGTTGCTCGAGAGGTAAGCCAGTGTGGCGTTTAAAGCACTGAGAGGTGCACCCCTTAATTTTAAGCTAGTTAATTGAGCTGTGTTGCATCAAGGCTGCCGCATAACTTAATTTCTTAATAATGCAGAGACCTTCATTCACCCTTTCTTATATACAAGTTAGTTCGCATGTCCCTCTCACTTCCATTTTAATTCCCCTTTATAGATTCTTTAGTATAGATAAGTAGATATAGTTTAAGCTTACACTTCATTATACTGTATAAATAGTAAAGGTATACTGCCAGAATGAAGAGTGAACTCTAGAAAAAAGCTTTGATATCAATTCTCTGTGTTCGTTGTTGGATTACCTAGGAAACCTATTGTTTCGCTTATACTTGGACAAGCAATAGGAAAACTTGTACTCAACGAGGACTTAGTATTCACATGAGGATGAGATACGTAGTGAGCATTATGCATGCAATGATCATGATCAATGACTCATTGCATAGATTTAGATATAGACAAATAGAACACTGCACACACTGAGTCTGAAATGAAACCACAAAATTTTTGGTGCCGTTATCGGGGAATTTATTTTTCAAAATTAGGAATATGTTTTATTTTGATTTTGGGCAAAAAACTTGATGCTGGTGAATTACGTGTTCAGCCGAGGTTCACGTGAAGACGTCGATGGTACCAGAGTAAACAGTAATTGCGTGGACCTACCCCAAAGTTGAATGCATCTTTTGGTAAGTAATAAGAGGAACCTAAATCGATGCATTTTAAATGCAAATGAAGTTGAGAGCCTCAAATGCCTAACATCTTAAACGCTAAATCAGTCAAGATCAAGAATCTTTAGTAAGGCGTAAAAGAAAGTGTCCATGCAGTAAGTTCAGTAAGACTTTAATCTTAACTGACTATGTGATAAAAGGACCAAGAATGATCATTTAAACATTGCAATGAACGGTTGGAAGCAGAGGCTTATTGCGATGAACGATCGTGATGCAGAGAATCATGTAGCAAATGATCAAGGGTGTGCAGGAAAAGACAATGCAATTAGGATGGCTACGTAGAGCATTGTGCGATAAGAGAACAATTTTTCCTTGCAAAGAACCTGAACACTAGGATGCTTTTGTAAAGTGTACACTTTCCCTATCTTTACTACAATTCACATCCATAATTTTTAAATATTGTTTTTTGTATAGGATGTTTGTAATTATTTTCACGCTTGTAAGTATTTTATAGATTTTTAATATGTGCTTTTAGTTTAGAGTTTTTACAAATTAGAGAGAGCGAGTTATCAAGCGAATTCATTAGGCTAGTTGAATAGAGTTGTACTCAACGAAACCACCTTTCGAGAAAAGTTCACAGCGAAACGCATTGGGCATTTTAGTCTTCTCGCAAGTTGTGTCACTACAAGAAATCTAGCCTTTAATGTCGGGTGAAAAAAATGAAAAATTATATTGAATGCCGTTTTTTAAAAGGCAGATCTTCAATGTCGACATTAATGATAAAGGTTTAATGTCGTTTTTAAATCGACATTAATGATTCACCCATTTTAATTTTTTTCTTTAATTTTTTGTATTTTGTAAAAACCGACATTAATGACCCTTCCCATTTTTAATTTATTTTTATTTTTTTTTAGGTTTTAAAAACTAAAATTTTCCCTCTCTTTCTTACTTTTCTCTTTCTTATTTTTCTCTTTTTTACTTTACTCTTTCTTACTTAACTCTTTCCAATCAATATTTTTTTCTTCTCTCCAAGTTGATTTCTAATTTTCTTCTCTTCTCAATCGTTGCCACCAAGTCGTCGTGCTTCCGCCACAAGAATCCTTCGTGTCCAGTCATCTTCAAATCCACCACCGTTGCCACCATTGCGTGTCCAGTTAACCACCACCACGTACAAGCTTGGATCTGGTAAGTACTTTTTTGTTTTGAAATCACTTATCTAAGCTCGAATATAGTATATAAGGTTGGAACTGGTATACTTACCCTTGCAAACCGTGGCCAGATTTGCATTCGAAGTGCTATGTTGAATGCCTTGAACGATTCCGAAGTAAAAAATGTAAGTTTCACTTTCTCTTGTTTGGTTTGAAAATCACTCATCTAAATTTACTTTGATTTTTTATTATTTTCTAGATTATTGTGATTGCATGGCTGTTGGACTTGTGATTGTGATTTTTGTAGAAGTTGTGATTGTGATTGTGATTTTTGATATCATGTGTATGGTAATTTTTTATTATTGATATCATGTGAGGAAGTTACTGTAAGTAAAAAAAGGGGAAAAATTTTCATAAAAGGAGGAAAGAAGAATAATATAGAGAGGTTAATAATGGGAAATAAGTAATGTTTTTATTTTGTTATTTTGGTTAATTTTTGTTTATATATGTTTACGTTGATGTAGTAGTAGTTTGTGAATCCAAGGAGATGAGAAAATTTGGGGAATTTGATGAAGGTTGATGGAGTAATGAAGAACAAGGGCAGTGGGTTTATATGGAGGTAGTTTATTTTTTTTTTAAATGACATTAAGAGATACTTGCAGTGATTTTATAGGAACATGAACTAATTTTTGGCCATACCTGTATCTTCTTACTTTGTGAACCAGTAAATAATGTGTAGGAAATTGATGGTTCACCTTCAGTCAACTTCTTTGAATTGAATGTATTAAACTCATTTCAAAATATCAATATCAACACTTTCATCATGTCATTGGTTCTTTTTTATTTTTGTATTAAAATAGTTTGGCTAAAGAAAATGTGGATCCTTCTTTGTTCCCTCGAGAGTTCTTGGCTAACACTTCAAATTTGGTGGGGCATGATGATGAGGTTGTATCCACATAACCATCTTTAACTTAATTGGTTGTATGGTTTATAAATTCTTGATAATTTAGATAATGGAAATTAAAGAGTTTGATTACTATATTACAGTTCACTGGGATAAAAGGTGCCAACTGGTTCTGATGATGGTATGGCTTATTGTAATATTTTAAGTATACAAATTAAATAAAATGAAAAATTTTAAAAGGCTGAAGGTGGTTTTAGACAGAGGAGAAATGATTTCAGGGTGTGGAGGCCTAATCCTTTAAAAGGATCCTTTTCCTCGAGTAGCTCCTTTTTTCGTACGTTTATTGATCCTTCTCTATTAGTTGATTCAACTTTTTCTGCTCTATAAATAAAAAGACAATACTAGAAACTACCAAGCTTGGGACATAAAGTATCCATCTTGAAACCATAGGCTCGTGAACCAAAATTATGTTCTGCCAATTATTTATGTAGCTTCATTTTGGAGTTTACTTCCAAAAGAATTTTAACCAATGCGGATTGGTATATTCTTTAATCCCTTTATTTTTCTAGTTTAAGCCGGGGGCTATATATCATTCCTAACATGGCAGCTTTAAACTTGCATATTATTAAGCAATTTTGTTGGTTTGTTTTGCATTGTTGTATATTAAAATGTCACTTAATTTCACCATTTTATTGGTCTTTCAAGTAGTTGGTATCATGAGGTGCCACTAGCATGGACATGACTGCATATTAACTTTATGTGAAGAGAACAACCTTCTTGGTACGTTTTCAAGTTTATTCTTGATGGTCTTTAAAGATTACATCATTTTAATATTATGGTTTAATATCATAATACTAGAGAACCTGAGTATACTTTAGCTAGTAAAAATATAGACAAGAGATTAAAGGATTGAATTCCCCACCTTCATTTTGATGTTTTGTTGAGCTGAAAAAATCTTATAGCACTAAAAATATAAGTTTTGATGTGCTTTTATCCATGAGGTAGAGTAGATGCTAGAATCTAAAATTATATAGTGTTTAAATGGTCGTACGTTGCTTAGAATTTCAGTTTCTTTTTTCACTTTATTGCATTGTTGTTGAAAAATAATAATGAAATTCTACCAAAATTTATTTTTATAGTTGTCCTCTTTAATCTTCTTGCACTTGGAAATATCTTAAAAGCATTATGTGGAGAGCAAGTGGGTATACTTATAAAGTCTTGTATTATGATCTGGTCATGGAAAACAAGTGGAATGAGCGATAGATGTTCTTGAAATCTGGTTAATTTCTATTCTTATTTATACGTTGATAAATTTGCTTATAGTCATTTGAGATACCCCTTAGACTTTCATGGTACTTCGTTTAAACTTTTTCATTGTCAGTTCAACAAAAGAATTTATGGGGAAAAATGTATTTTTCTGTGTTTATAGGAGTTATCAGGGAGACTATTGACTGCTTTCTTCATTACTATTAATATTTATCATTTTTAGATCTACTGAGGTCCTTTAGGAGCTCAAATACAGCAAATGCGAAGTCAAATTGAGAAGTTGCAAGCCAACCTTATGTTCTATAAGGTTTGATGCAATACAAAGGTCACCATTCCAGTTTTGGATATGATTAAAGTTTGATTGATTTGTATAGAAGGTCAATTAAGTATTTTATTCTTGAAATATATATTCTGATGGTAGATATGTCATTGCTAAAGTATATTTACTATATTAATTCAATCTAAATGTTTTTTCAAGTGTGTCGTCTTGCGATAACAGTAAACTTTAATGATGTGCAACCTTATTCATACTATCTTGTGTTAGAAAAATGAAAGAAGAAGGCATAGAAATGAGCTTGGTAACTTACAACATTCTTGGGGGTGGATTTGCCAAAATGGAACATGTGGGGTAAGCAATTATCATTAGATGTGTGCATGCGTAGGTTCATAAAATTTTCATTATATATATACATATATATTTCTTTTGCATATATAACGTTACGAAATATGGCCACGGGCGTGTTGCACTCATAGGATTTCTAAGGTTTTTCCTGTTATTTTACAATAGTTATTTTTCTTAGTCTAAAGCATAAAATTGTTTCTAATCTCATGAAATTTGAATGGCTAACCAAACCGACAATATTTGTTTGGAAGATTTAGTTAACAACTATTCAATTATCGTGAATGTACTCAAAACTAATAATAATTGTGGGTTTAATTTTTAGACTCTTGAATATAGATCATACACTATTTCAAAAAAAAAAAAAAATCATGTTATATTGATAAGAATTAGATCTAGCTCTTGGAATCTATTAGTAATAGACCATATCGGTTATAAGAGTTTTGTAGTGTTTCTTGATTGAGTTATGTAGTGTTCCTTGGAAGCTATTGAGTTCTATAGTGTTCCTTGATTGCTTTGTTCTTGATCATCTTTTCGTTTGTTAGGTTTGATTTTTGTTGTGATCTACTATTTTTTAGTTATGAACTAAAGCTTGGTTTGATGTACTACTAGAATTTAATTGACTTTGTATTTGAAAATCTTATCAGTTCTGCTGGAGCCTTATCACCTGTTGTTCCAACAAACCTTGGAAGTGTTGATGGGTCAATTCATGGGCTTGGTTCAAAAGTTGCATCTTTCCATACATCAGAAAAAATTATCTGACATTGAAGCAAAGGTAGGTCGTATAGTATCTCGACTTTTATGAAAAGTTAGAAATATAAGTATACCCTTAAGTGATTGTGTAGATGGAAGCGATCGTTGAAAGTTGAAGACTGTGAAGGTTTTTAGGATTTCTTATTTAAGTCTTGTATTAGGATCTTGTTTCATGTATTATTGTAGAATGAATATACAAACACAATATTAAGATTTCATTTTGTGTATACAAATGTAAAAGAAAAATATTGTAGTTTCTAAAATAATATTAATTTTATTGATTTGTTGCATGAGAAAAAAATATTTATCTACACGTACCCAATGTTGGTTTATGAAAAATGGACAATGTAACAATTAAATAAAAATAGATCCAAAAACAAGACTTTAATGTTGGTTAAAAAAAATAATTTATAAAAATAGATCCAAAAATACGACTTTAATGTCGGTTTTAAAATGAGATCAAAGGTCAACCGACACTAAAGATCTTCAATAACACCATAAAAAATGTCAGTTTAAAAACGACATTAATGATTCCTTTAATGTCGTTTTTAAACTGATATCAAAGCAGAAACGACATTAAAGGCCTTTAATAACGTTAGCATAAATGTCGGTTGCCAACCGACACTAAAGGCCATTAATGTCGGTTGCCAACCGACATTAAAGGCCATATTTCTTCTAGTGTGTTGAGCTAAGGGTTTTGATCATAATGATTAGGGTTTCAAGAAATGCCAACCGTCACATTTTAAATTTAAGTGTAAGAGCAATGGTTATGCCCCAAGTCGAAAACCCAATCATCATGTCAGAACGTCACTTGACATTTAAAATGCATGATGCAACCCGCATGGTGAACCAATCCTAACCACGGTTAACCTTGCCTTTATAAATCCTCTTTAAACCCTAATCACAATCTTTTAGTTGTACGAGTACCAAAATTTTTTAAGCTTTCCATATTTCTCGACCACTTTCTTTGGCGAATTCAGTAAAGTTATCTTTTCCCTCACATTTTACATTTTGTTTCGTTTTCCTTTCCTTTATATTCGTCATGTTTGGGAAACAAACCATAACCCAAGCGCTCAAGAAGTACCAAGCAACCACTACCAAAGCAAGTCCGTTCGGTGAAGGGGCTAAGAAGATGAAGTCTGGCGGTCCTAGGTCAGAACAAAGAATGGAAGAAATGTCATTCAAGACAGTGGTGATCAACAGAGTAATGAATGAATTGCTTGAGGATATGTTTGGTGGTCGGTATTGGGACTTATTAGTTTTGCATTTGTATAGTGCAATCGCAATACGTCACGAAGTAGGTTCATCGCACATAAGATGATCACCATATCTTTCTTTATGGCTTTCTTAATTCTATGCGATAGGTCATGGGTCATGATCATAGCATGCGAAATGCTCACTATGTGCCTCTTCATCATGTAATAGCTAAATCCTCGTTGAGTACAAGTTTTCCTACTATTTGCCCAAGTGCAAGCAAAATAGTAGGTTTGTCTGGGTGATCCAGGGTCGAACACAGGGAATTGTTTCAAGACATTAGTTCTAGGGTCTACTTGTCAATTAGGGGTTATGAAAATTGAGTTAAAAGAATGTATAAAAAGAACTAAAACTAACTTACTTACGCCTAGAGACTCATGCACACAGAACAATAAATTATTGCAAGATGGAAGATTGAATGGACTAACTTGCGTTAAGGAAGGCGGTGAAGGAAGGTTTCATGCTATCAGGCGAATAAGCTATATGACCACCTCGATGCAATATAACTCACCAAGCTATCTTATGATTAAGGCGTGCTCCTCTCGAAGTCTTTAAACGCCACACTTGGTTGCCTTTCAAAATCCAAATGACTAAGATTGGCTAAATGGCTTATATCTAGTAATACTTATTTATTCTACTTAGAGTTCTTCACATTTAAGGACAACAATCTCTTAGTGTCTTAGTCCACACTTGTTTGCCTTTCGGGATACAAATGAAGAAAGTCCTCTCGCAAGGTTGAGAAAACTCTTCCTCGTGTGTTAGCCATGTCCTTGCTACTCACCCTCTCTGGTAGTTGGCGACATACACTGGCCAAGTGTAGAATGTAGCTCAACTAACACACTAAGCGGTATAAATAAATATTACTTATCGAGAACACATCATAAACCTAAACTACAAATAAAATAAAGACAAATGAACAGTAGAGGCATGGATGGATTGAAAAGTGTGTAAAGATACATTGTATTAAAGAATGAAGGACTTCCGCCATATTACAATATGACTCAATACAATGTAAAAAAATAGTAAAATAGAAAGATAAAGAAAATGAAATACAAGTTAGGCTGAACGGGGGATGGACTCTTATCTTCTCAAAGTGTGAGCTTTTTTGTTACAATCTAGTCAGAGAAGATGAAGGAATGTTGTACAACGGTGGTTAAGCTAATCCTTACCACCAACTCTCTATGTTTTGGCCCATAAAGACCCCATTTTTGGTATATTTGGACCTCCTTTCACTTGGTGGGGATGAAGACCTTTTATAGGCAGCTTTAGGTGAAAAACTTCTATTCCTCTGAGATTGTTAGTGCCGATTTCGGTCCTATGAAGTCATATCACTCCAACTACCACTCTTGTCCTCTAGTGAGCCTCCCCCTTGTGATGACGTGGTTTCTCGCAAGATGAGTTCCCATCGTGTAGTCCTTGCGCGAGATGTCTCATGCGATTCACTAGTTTCTTTTTTTTGTTCATATCATGAGTTTAGTCATGACAATCATGTAAAATAGGCATGATACTTATGTAAGATGTATTTCTAAATACTTATGTATTTACAACGTAAGTTACACGTTCTGATCATCTTCTCATGCGTTTTGACCTCACTATTCTAATAAAAGAGGTTATAAATAATGGATATTTATACATGTTATCACTTGGTGATTTACTTGCAATAGTATCTAGAGTGACGTCAAAGAGAGAAGAAGAAAAGAAAGAATATGAAGAGTGAGCAAAGGCAGAGAAGGAAAAGGTAGACAAGAAAAGGCATAGAACGAACAAAGAGAAAAATAACAAATAGAGAAAGGATAAAGAAGAAAGAAATGAAAGAAAATGAGGACGAGGCGGGAAGAGAAAAACTAGAGAAGGAGAAGAATAGAAGAAAAAGAATGAAGAAGAATGGAGAAGAATAGAAGAGGAAGTTCGCGAGAAGAAGACGTAAGAGAGATAGGCACCTCCTCGTCAGTTGCAGAAACATAATTTGATAAGGTGGTGAAGAAATCCCAAGAGAAGAGAAGGTAGAAACGAGGCTTTTAAAGATTAAAATTAACGCACAAAGTGTTAAGGCCTTGGCAGGGTAAAGAGAAAAAAAAAACATAAGTGGAGGGAGCGAGAAGAGCTCCTCAGTAAAGCTGATAAGGTTGCTTTCTCTACAGAGAAGAGCAAGGGAAATGAAAAGTATACTGAGGAACACTGTGAGGAGTATGAAAGGGAGTTGGGTGAATTGAGTCCCTTAAAGGATGAGATTGTAGAAAAGCAACCAAAGAAAAAGAGGGCGTTGGAAGGTTAAGACACCAAGAGGCAAGAAAAGAAAAACAAAAAGGCCCACCAAGAAGAGAAGGGCCAAAAACTTGAGCGGGAAGATATCCTTTTCTGCAAAAGGTTTAAGTAAGCATTTTATGGTCGAGAAATGATTCTTTCCATTTGAAGGACAGTTGCCTCCAGTTCTCGCGTCACCCATCAAGGCATGGATGGAAAGAATTCTTTTAAGGGTTGACGACAATTAGGCCATGCGTGGTAAGTTTGTTTTATAATGGGCATATTAACACGGACAAACACTACACCATTGTAAAAGGGATGAAAGTCAACTTTGGGCTAGATGCCATAAATGCGTTATATGGGCTAAAGCAAGTCACGGTAGGACAACCAATATTATTTAAGGAACCATCAGACTGTGACATGAAGACAAGTTAGAAAGAGTGGGATGGCCAGAAATGAAATGGGATGTAATGCTAACTAGAAAGTATCAACTCTTCTCACACAATTTGAACACCACGACAAGCATTTGGTTGGTGTTCATCAAGAAGAAGCTCATGCCAACACGCCACGACAGTACTGTCTCACTTGAAAGAATAATATTCCTCTATTGCTTTATGAAGGAGATACCTACAGACATGGGCCAAATAATTTGCGAGCATATTGAAGTTTGGGTTCAACATCCACGAGGAGCCAAACCTTTTTCGTATCTGATTGAAAGGCTCTACTTGAAAGCATGCTCGAAATTAAAAAAAAAACTCCCTAAATTGCATGCATATGACACTATATGTGCAACGCACAAAATTTAAGACGTATAATAGCCATCCATAAGAACAAGGCGACAACCAAGAAACTGAAAAGAAGGCAAGAAGGAAAAGCAAAGGTTGCTCACAAGGTGGAGGCTAAAGAAATAGAACAAGAGGAAGAAGAAGAGAAGGTGGAAGAAATAGACACTCCTCTAAAACGTAAGAGGCATGGCTAGGAGGAGGCATCGAGTTCAAAGAGAAAGAAGACCTCTAAGGTTAGTGACTCTGAGGACCGATTGCCTCTTATGTCCACCACTTTTCCTGCAACCACCCAAACCATATCACCCTCTAAATCCAAACCAAACCCTAAGATGAAGGCGAAAATAATCCACTCACCATCTAACATAGCTCTACCACCTCCCTCCAAAAGCAAAGAACCAAAATCCCCCTTGCAGTCCTAAAAATCCAAACCCTCTTAATTGAAAATGCCCAAGCCACCCACTGCTATAATATCCATCCCTTCCTCACCAAAGCAAGATTCCAACAATTGTCTTGCTGTGATTGCTTATGAACCAATAAAAGTCTCCACCCCGCGGTAAGAGGAAATTCCTCAATCCTTGTCGCTGACCCAACCAACCAAAACATCTCAATCAACCCTTAATGTTCAAGCAAGAAAATTTTTAGAACTTCATCTTCGATCAAGCTGAGTTCATGAACGACATGTTCAAGGAGCCCGAAGAGGTGGCACTCGGTCCTGTGATGTCACCTACACATGCATTCTTGGAGAAGGCTGTTAATAACCCACTTCAAGCGAAAAAGGAAAAGATCACTGAGATAGATGTCGAGACACGCCTCACCTCATCATCAAAGCCAACTATAGAAGCCTCCACACGAACAGATAATATGAAGGAGGCGGTGAAGGAAGATGAGGAAGGATTTGACGAGGATTACATCTTTAAATTCATTGATCATTATGTATGTAGACTAATGGAAAAATGATTTGAAGACGTAATTAATCCAGTACCAAAGTAACCTTCAAAAGATGCAATAAAGATGCAATTGTAGAGTTAGAAACAATTATACGATCTGAAACTCAAATGCGACAACGTAAATGCTAACAGTCATGCATAAATGGATCAACTTAAGTGGGAAGTGACAGAGCTCAAAACACTAAATCAAGAGCTTTAGACGCAACTTCTCCCCATCATGGAACATATATTGAGGAAATGAAGGAAGATAATGAAACTTTGATTGGTTTGGTTGAGCAAATAGCTGCAAGGAATGACACACACTTTAGAGCATTATTGAGATATCATCGTTTATTGATGTACAGTACTATTCATGTGCCCGAAGTTCCACCAAACATAGTAAGACCCCCCATGCGACATGAACCTATGGTCCAAGATGTGAAAAGTCAACCTCCTTTACCATTGCCACAACCTTAAATTTGAGGGTGCTGTATATTTTGTATATATATATTTTTTTTGTAAATTTAACGTTTTACTTATGTAATTTGTATATTGTGTATTTATTAAATTTTCCATACAAGTACAATTTTTTATGCAATTATTATGTGTTTAATCTTTCTTATCGCAAGCTTATCTCCGTGCATTTAAGAACATTTATTTTTCTGTGTGTTTCTATGATAACTTCAGTGAAATAAATAATGTGAAATAAAGTTTCATTTGTTATCTAGGTGTTTAACTTGTTAAGAAAAATTACTTACGAAGCATTTCTAAACTTTATTAGGCAAACAAGCTTTGCCTCAAACCTCTTTTATAAGATTTTTCTGCAAATAATTTTATCATTCAATTTTAGCAACGAGGACATTTAAAAATAAGGCGTTTTAACAAATGTTAAAGCTAAACAAAAAAGTGTAAATAATTTGGAAATAATTTTATTAGTTGAGCAAGTTTTACCTTAAACTTCTTTTATAAGATTTTTCTGAGAATAATTTTATCATTCATTTTTAGCAATGAGAACATTTAAAAATATGGTGTTTTAACAAAAGTTAAAACTAAGCCAAAAAGTGTAAAAATTTCTTATTCTTTTTTTAATTAAAATAACAACTCTAATGTTGTCTCCTCTTGGCAAAAATAAGAAGAAAAGCTTCAAAAGTAAAGTTTGAGACTTCAGTAATAAGAGACGATAAGAGTTATAGTTGAGAAGAGGAATAGACTCATAGAGTGGCTATGATTTCTCACTCAATGCCAAATATCCTGTAAATAAGTAAATGAAAAGTATTCATTGCCAAATAAAATGATTTACAAGTCTTCGGGAACTTTAGCCATTTCTAAAATTTGAATTTTTTTTGTGGGAATGAACAAGGGTATTTTGAGTATTAAGTTGCCGCATTTTGAACATAGAAATGTTTGTATACCGAGAAGTACGCGATGAGAGTAGACTCTAAATAACGAAATTAATGTGTTACTCACAATACTTGTACAGATCCATGGCCGAAAATTCCTTCTAATCCTCCTTGTCTTGAAAAATTCATATTTTATCTTTAATTAATTCTTTGAACATGAAAATATCGAAAAGTTCCCTTAAAATTCTCAAAAATATCACAACGACCTAAAACAGTTGAAAAATAGTTGAACGGTGCCTCCTAATATAGGGGATGGGGTTGGCCGTGTGCTTGCAATCATTACTTTTGAAATTCCAAAAACTTGCTTGGTTGTTTTGCAACGATCAGAGTAGACTCTAAATAACAAAATCAATGTTGCACACTTAATTCTAAGCGAGAAGTCACTGGTCATGATCATAACATGCGAAATTCTAACTATATACCTCTTCATTGCGTAATACTTAAGTCCTCATTGAGTACAAGTTTTCCTACTACTCGCCCAAGTGCAAGCCAAACAATAGATTTACCTGAATGATCTAGGGTTGAACACTAGAAATAGTTTATAGACATTAGTTCTAGGGAATTACTCATTAGTTAGGTGATATAAGAATTAATTAACTAAAGTATAAAAGAAACAGATCCAGGATTAAAACTACTTATGTACACCTAGAGAATCTGAAAAGGGGAATAAATGAATGCAAGATAGAATAGTATGCGAACTAACTTGTATGTGAGAACGAGTGGAGGAAGGTTTACGCACCATTATTCGATTAAGCAATATGAGAGCTTTAATGTGCTATAACGTACTTACTCAACTAGCTTATGATTAAGGCGTGCTTCTCACTAAGTCATTAAACGCCACACATAGTCTCATTTCAGAATCTATACGCCTAAGTCTGATTAGGAGAGATATCTAGAAGAATTCACTAATGAAACTTATAGAACTTTGCGATTAAGAACGACATCTCTCGGTGCCTAATGTTCCCACTTGTTCACCTTTCAAGACATAAATGATTGTCACGAAACTCCTAATGGCACCCATTAGCCTCATCCTTGCTACTTGCCCTACCAGTAAGTGACGATGGACGCTGACCAAGTGATGAACATAACTTAACTAATGCGATAAAGATTATAAACTAGACTTCTTATCAAGAACTTATCACTAACTTAAACTCTTAAGAACACATTGATAAGTGAAAAGTCAAGAAATGATGGATTGAAAAGGTATAAACATGCACTACAAGAAATATCAGTTACCATAGCATCAAAAAACCGCTATCGTTGTTTTTCGATAACGTTTTTAAAATGTTGTCGTAGCCCATGGCTTTCCATAGAGTTTTTACAACGGTATGCAAAACACTATAAAATGTTCCCAGTGATAGTACATATATGATGCTATAAAGACTTTTTATAACGTGGAAAAAATGCTATTCAAAATTTGATAGCATTTTTTATTGCGTTGGAAAATCACTATCAAAATGTTTCGATAGCTTTTTAACAACATGGGGAAAATGCTATACAAGACTTTTTGTAGCATTTTTTATTGAGTTTTAAAAGTGTTGTCAAAATGTTTCAATAGCTTTTTTAATAACATTTAAAAGACGCTATGAAAGATTTTTTGTAGCGTTTTATGAATGCTCTTGTAACAGAAAATCCTTGACTTTTTATAGCAATTTTGTAGAGCTAATAGTAACAATATAAAAAGTTGATATATGATAGCTTTAATTCAATGTTATGGAACTATTTCATGGTATTGAAAAAGTACAATAAAAGAGTTTTTATAACAATAAAAAATGTTATAAAAAACTATAGTTGTTTTAGATATGTCATTGAAAGTCTCTTATTTTCATTAGCATTATTCATCGTAATGGGAAAATGTTGTAAATACGCATGAATTTAAATGTTGATGGACCTTCTATAGCATTTTTTAAGCACCTATCCAATAACAATTCGTTTTTATTTTACAATTTGTTCAGCAAATATTATTATTGTAAAATTCAATTATAATCATATAGATATTTATACATCAAGTTGTTTGCCATATTAGACATGTGTAATGCACATTCATCCAAATCTACAATCATAATTATAACCAAAATATACAAATTTATAACATACAAAAAAAGAACATTACATTCATTCCAAAGGTTTGAAATAATCACTAGCACTTTGTTTCAACATAGTCCTGAACTATTATAACAAGTAAATTCTTAATTCAAATAAAATGGCTGCATATATATAATCTAAAAAATGTCATATATAATACTAATTATGCAAATTGACACCTCTCCAGTTATAGTTGTGAAAGGTTTTTCAACAGGTGAGCATATAACATACATTACGACAGATGTTTCTTCCATCAAAATAGGAGGGGAGAAAGCCACTTGATACACAACACTCCACACCACAATTATTCTCTGCGTTCACTAATTAATTGTGCATTGCGATAATTTGTTTTATATAAAGTTTTATACAGTACCAGTCAATACTAGAATCCTTGATGTAGCGGAAATATCTGCACATTCAACATCCCAATCAACTCCATTGGGTTGAATTTTTCTCTTTAGATACAAGAGGAAACAAGGACAACCTATATGGGAAAGATGTAATCTGTTAAACATTCACTTCATATTCAAAACTCCATGGAAGCATGTAAATTTGAATATACAAATAATTGCACAAAACAACTAGGTCAGAGTATAACTAACTGTTTCAGCATTGATAACTTTTCGCTTGATAGAATCCCGAAAAATATAGTTGACAACAAGAATCTGCAGAGCACAAGATTCAAAAGTCAAAGCAGCCAAAAATTTCTTAAACATACAATACAACATGAGTGAAACGACAAATACCATAAGACCTTTTTTCATTTCTTATCTTTAAATATGAATTTTCTGAGTGGAAGGAAGGGAGAAGCATACAAAGAGAGCCTTTTTTGTTCATCCTAATAATCAAATGTTACATAACACCATAAGTAAAGTAAAAACACTACCAAGGGCATAAATAAACAAATAAATAAATACCTAGTCAATTTAGGCATATAAAAAATAAAACAATCAAGAGAGAAACTGCAAGTACATAACTCTAATAGTTCTTTCACTTACACTAAAGATAATGAAATTGATATGCTGAATGAAGTTCCACATGGCATCCAGACAAGCAATGCAAAGCCTAACAAAAATAGCAGCAAAGCCTAACAAAAATAGCAACCTAAGAACATGAGAGAGAAAGACAGAGATCGAGATTCCATGGATGAGATATAAGACATGGTAGAAATGTATATATCCATTTAATAAGCATTGATTTGTATCAAATTTCTTGTTCTGAATAATAATTATAATGTCAAGTATACAGTTATGGGGTGATAGAACCCAGTGTGTTCATTCTTCAGTTTCTTGGAACCTTATGCATACATAGCTTATGATATTATGTACTTGGAAAACTACAAACACCTCTTTTGGCAAAAGTGCTCACAATAATCATACCTATTGATTGTTAAATTCCTTCTATATGCATCATCCTCTGTCATCCCAAACTTTTGCTGTAAAATAAAGAAACAATTAACCCTCATGTATATAACATACATTCAGACAATATCCATCATTAGTTGTACAAGTGTTGTAGATTACACGATTGATTAAAGATTTAAGAAACGATGCCTGAGTTAGTACTGGCATATCTAACAAGAATGTGGCCAAAAGATCAATAATCAATAAAGATTTTGTACTTGCAACCAGTCATCTTATGGCAAAAAATACATCGTTTCTTACAGCCTAAAGCGGAATTTTTTTTAGATATCAACAAATAAAGAGGTAAAGGTAAGTTCTACATGTGCTCACAATAATCAGCCCATCAAACTTGTCAATCAAATGTCAAATTGGAAGCATTACAATTAACATAAAGACTTCCAAATTTGGTCCACCAAATATCTCATTAAATTTGTGTATGCAATTCAATTTCATAATTAGACAATTCGATATTGTATTATTTCTTTTCTCATCAAAGGCTTAATCAAATCA
Source organism: Cucumis hystrix (assembly GCA_025688845.1). Lineage (NCBI taxonomy): Eukaryota > Viridiplantae > Streptophyta > Magnoliopsida > Cucurbitales > Cucurbitaceae > Cucumis > Cucumis hystrix. Next base: position 12,243,580 of record CM046886.1, read on the forward strand.
TTTACTTATATCATTTAACAAATAGAAATTGATACAAATTACAATCTTTTTTACTAAACATTAATGTGAAATAAACCTATCCAATTTTCTAAGCTCCATATTACACTTTCATTATACGTTTCCAAAAGAAATGGATGAAGTTAAAGAATGTTGTGATGTTTGAAATAAGTCCAAACAAAGCATGTGATTTCTCAAGTAAGTCAAACGACATCATGAAATATATGAGAAAATCAAAAGAAGCCATAAAAAACGAAAATGTTAGAGTCAAACTTTCAACAAGTATATAGAATGTGAATCTAAAGGCCAATATAAAACATGGAGGATAGACTCATCTTGTACCTCTTTGCAAATGATTTTTGCCATTCATGCACCCATCCGTTTTGTGATATCCTCAATTGCTCCTGTTACTTGCAGAAGCAATTGAACATAGTGAGTTTAAACACAAGAACATCAAGTCATTTACTTACCACTATTCTTGAACTATTAGTTGTAGTTAGATCTTTAAAAAAGTCCCCAAGCCAGAAAAGAAGTGGGGGAGAAAACATAGATATACACATTGATCAAGTACAAAACTTAAATGAAAAGTGCCAATCACAATAATATATGTGAAGTGAAAAGCTTTTAAAATGGGCACTTTAATGTCTGTTTGTATGCTTGTAGATTAGTTTCAAAACATCTATCAGGAGTACAGAGTAAAATTCTTTCAGGAATTGACCCAAAAGGTGTAAAATGAAAGGTAAAACATGCTAACCACATCCTCTGCTTTCTGAAAGGCAGATTCAGCAGCTACAGGTGATTTAGTTCCAGGGGCCTACAACAATCAAGTTGATGATCTGGTCAACTAAGAGAGAACGTATAAAGTGCCATACAGGTTCAAACATAGCATGCCAAAAAATAATACTTCGAAGAATCTTGCAGGAGGTAAAACTAAAAAAAATTGAAGAAGAGATATTATGGCCCTTAATAATCTCTTTCTAGTAATGAGGTTCAAGCATCAGCTTCTTCTTTAAGGACAAGGCTTTGCTATGTTCTTTGACCACTAATAACAACCAAGAACACCATTAGTTATAATATCGAACAACTAGATTGCAAACCATATTTCAACTTTGACAGAAAGCTTCACTAATAATGGAATCTTTGAGAATTAAACCTTAAAGGCCAATGGGTATAAAACTTATAATTACTACGAAGTAAAGACATTGCCTACAAAGCAAAATTATAGACAAAAGAACGACAGTCTCTGCCCCTTGCGCATTCTTGAATGTTACATAAGTCGTTTAAGACCATTCAGTTTCACTGCACAACAATAAATACCAAGTGCTTGCCTAAAATTGAAGAGAATATATATCATAAAGTGAAATTAAAATCAGTACGCATACCTCTGCATTTTAAGATATTCAATGTCACCAGAAAAGGCAAAAAAAAAAAAAAAACCCTTGATATCTTGTTCAGTCACTAGCTACGAAGGAGACATTTGCTGACTTTGACAGTCTTAATTTGCATACAGAACAAACAAAGCACTTCAATCAAGAACTCTTTCATGGGTGGAGCCAAGAAACAACAGAAATCAACAAGCAGTAATTGAGGAAGTACTAACCGACATCGCTAGAAATGAGGAAGATAAAATCACTGGAACGAGAAGAAATCCATCGACGATCACCAAAAAACTGAAACCTAAACAAATTAGGAACGAAAAATTTGATTATGAATATAGGATTTCCCCCTCAGTGTGGACAACTCTTCATCGCCTTTGATGAGAGAAAAATCACTATAGCACTACAAAAAATAGCGAGTTTGTGAAGGGAGGTCCATCCACCGGTGAGAACAGAGTTGTCGACGAGAAGATCGACAACGAGAGAAGAAATTGATGGAAATGGTAGACATGTGTAGCAAAAAAAGGAACAAACTTCACTCTAATTGAAACTAAACAAATTTAGTAATCAACATGCATAACAACCCTAATTGAAACAAAGATAGGGATAAAAGAAAAACTCACCTTTGATGTTTTTCTCTTCTTGTAATCTCCTTACAAACTCTTCGCAATCTCTCCACGAACTCGAAACCGAGACTACCACTAGTGTTGACCCGCTATTTTTCATATTTGGAACTGAGTTGTGGAACTCAAAATGGTGGAGAAAAAATAGAGACAGATGGTACTTTTTAGGAGGAACATAACTTTTCAATCTTTGTTGAGAGTAAAAATAAAAGAGTTCTTGGTTTTATTTTGTAGTTCTTAATTATAAAATTAATTCTCACCATTTTTTTAAGAAAACCAAGACCTTTTTTTTTTTTTGCAAAAAACCTCTTTACAAGGAACTAACTACATGCAAGAGCTTTCTTATCTCACCGCACTACAAGAAATTTCGTTTTTAGTGGCGCAACAAAAACGTCACTAAAACTAAAAAACACGTCGCTAATACTTTTAGCGACGTAGAGTCATTCGTCGTTAGGAGTGTCGTTGTATCCGCGTAACTAAAAGTTTTAGCGACGCAACAATTACGCGCCACAAAAGATGTACTTTTAGTGACGTTTCTACCTTACTAAAAGCTTACTTTTAGGGACATACGGTATGTCACTATTTATCTTTTATAGTGACATATTACACTTGCCACTAAAGGTGATGTTTTAGCAACACTAAAGTGAATGCTTTTGCAACATTATTGAAACGCCAGTAAAAGTATTTTATTAAATAAAAAAAAAATATCCAATTTACTATGTAAACCTAGTATAAAATATCAAATATAATAACACCAACTTTATCACTAGAAATATATGACAAGAAACTTCGATAATGTCATAAATAGTTCGAGCAATGTCAACCTATGTTATAAGTACGAAATTACGTCAATTAAATGGATGTACAAAGTTACAAGTTATGAAGTGACATCAAGAAGTTACATTTGTGCAAAAGTAGTGTGCATAACAAAAATTTCTACAAGTCTTGAAAGCATGTAATAATAAGAAATAGAGACATCACCCTCCTCCAAGCATCACATTGTCACTCTCAGATAACTCCAAACTCAAAGTCTCGTCGATTTTTATTCTCAACTTCTTGAAATCTACAAACAAAATGAGAATAACGTTAAACCTAAGAACTTTAACTTCTAAGTCTAAGATCTTTGATAATAGAATTATGTCCTTAAAATAAAAACAAAATATAGAATCTTTATGTTACTTGCATTTTGTAGGAAACAAAACATTCAATTAGTAAAAGGTTACAATCACTAGTTACAACCTCTTTACAGCCCTATTTCAATTAAGATTTAACAATAATTATTTAAATAATAGAAGTCATTAAATAAATAGACTGAATGCCAAGAAGTAGTGTACCACTAAACCATATGTGGATTTGTAGATTTATGAATGACAAAGGCTAGTGAAACACCCACCTACAATATAAACTTCACATTAAACCACATTCTTTTTAAGATACTCTTAGAAAATAGACCATGGATGAGTCAAACAACATTAAATGGGTCAAAACCATGAATCTGTTAGAGTCAAAAGCTAAGATAAAATAATCTACTAGATTAGCGGTGCTTACCAATGTTATTACAGCAGAGATGACAATCGCAGTCAAAGTACACTAAGATAACAAAGAACAAATTAAAATGATTTTGGTTTGAAGTATATTATCATAAAACACATTTGCATAAAGCAACCCTGATGATATGAAAATTAGGAGACATCACCCCGGATTGATGTTTAGCTTTAACCCTTATGATAAAATTTATGTTCTATATTCTAAAGAAGAAAAGGGTAAGTACACTTATTTTCTTTGTTTGTTTTTCTTTTTTCTTTCTTATCTTGCATGGTAATTCAATGGTAGCTATTGGATTGATGAGGTACACTTGTAAACTACAGAAGTAGAAGATGTTAAGGTAGAAGGAAGAAAGACAAGGAGCAAAAGTTGCAACATGGTGGACTCTTTTCACAAGTGATGATGCTTGAAAGTTATGTTCTTCAGCTTCTCTTCGTGCAAAAGGTACTTCTAAAGCAAGCATCTTCACAAGATTTTATAAAAGAAGCATGAAGCTTCTACTCTTTAGTCATTTTGAATCTTGATCACCATTTGAGATTTTATAGAACTTAGTTTTCAAGTGTCAATAAATTGATGATAAAGAGTAAAGACATCTCATTTGGTCCATAATCTCAATTTCTCGTAAAGCCTTTTTCTTTTTCGTCATCAACCAACAACAACTCTAAACTGTTGTGGTTATATTATGGCTCATTCAACAGCTCTAAACTTTGTTACTATATCAAAGCTAAACTTCCTTATAAAATTAGGAGACATCACATAGCTTAAGTTTGTTGGTGCCCCTAACAAACCCAAATAATCATATACAAGTATGGAAGTTAAAATAACTTAAAAATAAGTTAAAAAACAGAGACTGTGTTACAAACCTTATTCTTTAACTGTAAGAAAACCATAAGGATTACAAGCTCAAGATATATTCACATAAGAAGGTCTAAACTTAGGGAACACTTATGTTATGTAGGTAAATATCATAAACCCTCCTCGACTTATATATGAAGACAAAGAAAAAGAACCAAGAGTAGAGGAACCAAACAGAAAATTAAAAGAATAAAAAATGCCAAAAAAGTAGAACCTAAATTCAAAGACTAACCAACAAACCAATCAACCACCACAGTAGGACTGAAGCAAGCACCACCAAAAAAATTAACTGAAGAATATGATAACATCAATAAAGGAAAAGTAGGAAGTAGAAAGATCATCATAAAAAAGAATATGAAATATATGTTACATGTTGAGGAATGCATGTAGACTCAAAATCTTATCATAGAACAAGGACCAAATTGGTTTTCCAGTAGTAGAACATACCAAAGAGTTATAGAATACATGATTATATGGAGTTTGAAATCATATATATATATATATATAGACACGCAGAACTTAAGCCACAGATAAGTAGAAGACTTACCTTGTTTCCATCCCACTTGAGTCAAAACTATTATTTCTAATTAAGTGAAAAGAAAAATATTTTAAAACCTTTAGTAATGATCGTTTGACAAAAGTTAATTAGAAGCATCACAAGCGAAGAAGACGATAGCTTACAAGTCTCTAACAGTTTGATGAAAGACCTTCTTCATCTTAACAAATCACAGCTTACAAGTCTCTAACAGTTAGACTTTTTTTTTTTCTTTTTTAAATTTTCATAAGTAAACAAGTTCAATCCTATGTTAAAATTTAGAACAAACCAAGCGCTTACTTTTGTTCACAGTTCTATTCTTTATCTTTGGCATTATTGAACCAAAAGAAGCGGATTGTATCGAAGCCTATTTTTAGTTTTGAAAATAGACAGCAGTCCATTGCAAGAATTGTTTATTGGGGTAAACGACCATTGTAGAAATTGTTTACTGAAGTTAGATGAGCATGAGGATAAAGACAAGGTCATTTACATATTCATATACATTTTTCTACATCATTTTTCTACATTAAAGAGGAGTTGGTGGGAGAGAAATTAAGGATAAAAAAAGCAGAGGAATGGGCTAGTCAACTTCAGTGTTGGTGTCTTCATTTGGTCAAATGTTTGAATCTCATTTGCAACAATAAACCAATTTTCTTAAAGGATTTGTGTGGAATGTGGGGTGGATTGTCAAATTAAACTTCAAGTGGTGGAGTTGGGCTCATAAGAATCTTGAGTTACAATAAATCTTCAAGGAAGTTCATTCCACAATCCAAATAAATAGTTCAAACACTTTGTAATCCAAAGAATGTCGTCTACTCCTTCTCAAAGACTCACAAACAAGGTACAAAGTCGTTGAATGTCTTCTACTCCTTCTCAAAGACTCACAAACAAATAAATTTTTTCTATCAATTAATAAATAAATCAATTTAGACCACTATTTTCACTTCATTTCATTTAACAACTAGCTCAAAATCACTCATAAATAAAACAACTACTCTTCTCCAAAATTTTCATACAATTTATCTCTAACATTCACTAAAAAAGGAATGGAAAAAATGAAAATGCTTAAGGGAGGAAACAATAAATAAGATCATATTCATTCAAGGCACTATCGGTACCTTTCTCTTTGAGTCACCGTCAGTCGTGGGTCACCGTTGATGAGAAGGACTGAGGATGCCGATCATGGGTCACCGTCTGCCAAAATGTTGTTGTCGAAACTCACGCTTTTGCCAAAACCCAAAACCTGAAACATTATCACCAAAACGTGGATGGCTGAAATGTGGGTTGCCGAAACGCCTAACTGGTGTTGCCGTGGGTTTTTGCCTATTTTTGCCGGTTGTCGTTGGCCGAAACGTCGCCGATCGATGACGAGGAGAGGGTTGAGGTGCCGGGGTTGAGGATTCGTGGGTTGAAAAGAGGGTTAGGGATTTAGAATTCTTTCTTTTTGTTGTGGAAGAGGAGAAGAAATAAGGGATTAGAAAAATATATATTTAATAAATGATTAAATGAAAAGTTGGAGGGAAATGAAGGGGGGAATTTTTTGTCAAAGTTTTAGCAACATTTTTTTTTGTTACTAAAACTATTTAATTTTTAGTGACATTATGTCTATGTTACTAATTTTTTTAGTGACGCGGATTAAAAAAATGTTGCTGATAATAATATTTTGTGACAATTTTTTTTGCGTCGCTAAAAATGATTATTTAGTGACAAAAATTACTTGTGCCACTAAAATTTTATCACTGAATAATAAATTTCTTGTAGTGCTGCTTGGCATTTTACTAACTACTAGTGGAATAAGTGTCTTGCATGCAATAAGCCACTTGCATATCATATTCAAGTGATAAGCTTGTCAAATCTCAACAAGTGTTATTATTTAAATTAGGTAATTTAACATTTAAATCAAATTCAAAGTTTGACTTTTTCAAGTCTAAATGACATTTTGACTTTTTACTATTTTCTTCGTCTTGACTAATTTTGACCTTTCGAGCATAAATCCTCACTCGTTTCTCTAAAATTCAAATCACATTTGAATATAAAGTCAGTCAAAGTTTAACTTTTTTAAAGTCAAAAGTCAACATTTCGACTTTTCACAACTTTGACCATTTCCATCAATTCCAAGCTTTCGAATATGAATCCATATTCATATTATAATATTTAAATCACATTTTAACACGAAGCTCTATCTTAAACTTATTGTTGATGATTATATCAAATATATTTATCAGTTTCTCTCTTTTTACCTAATTCGAACAATTCGAATTATTTGATCATAATGTTCTAAGTTGATTCCTTGTGAGCTAGTGGGGGAACCTAATAGACCTATAGATCATGGACTCCAACGATCCGAGATTAACTAACTAAACTCTTTTAGACCGAGTTAATCAACCTTCGTTAACTAATGGGTCATTCCACAAGTCTCGTAGTTGCACTTCGCTCACTATATATATATTTATTTTCATGTGATATAACCATGATAAGTAAGTTAATCCTTCACAGGTTGTTTGTAACCTCGGTTGGGTCAAAGTACCATTCTATCCCTAAGACTACATCTTCCTCCTTAAGTCCCACTGATCCACTATTGAACAATTGGTTTAAGGTCCAACCTATAAACCGAATCCCTCTCGAGCCACTGAGAGGGTGGGACCCCTTGTTCAAGACTTTGATTCATTCATTAAGGGAACAACCAATCTACTATCCCTAAAATGGGTAGGAGTGAATTTTTTCTTGCACCCTATGTCCCTAACTATCCACCCGGTCTCACCCCTGAAATGGAAGCTTATTGGGTCAGCACCATTGAGCTGCCCTTACCTATGCAGATCTAAGGATAATTTCGTGTGAACAGAAGTTCATAGTTAGCTCAGGATTCATATTAAGTTACGTTGGATATCTCCGAAAGAAAAAGACGGTTTTATTAAAGTCAATTGTGTTATTACCGAAAAGCGACTATTTCATGGTTCCTGTCTTATGTAAACTATTTACATAGGATTCCCCCACTTCTATGTCTCTACATGAACAATTTAGGATCACATCGTTTGTACTAACTACAAAGAAGGTCGCATCCATAGTGTCCCCAAATAAGGTGCCCAACCGTTTTCGTATACTATAGACTATTTAGGCTATATACTCGAACTTAATCCACATTTATATCTTTACATAAAGTTCAAGTTTACTCAATAATAGCCTTGGGTCCTTAGTTTATTGACTTTAAGATTATAGTATATATTAATAATGACTTTATTGAATAGAATATGATTACAAACTACGAGTTTTAAGACATAAATTCCAACAAGAATGACATCAGAACACTTGATTTTCCAACTGATGTTGCAAACTATAGAGGAGGATATGGTGGAAACACAAGCTAATCGAGCCGAGTTCCATTGAAAAAGATGTTGAGAAGAATGTCATCGAAAATGGTAGAGAAGAGGGAATCAACCATGGAAAATGAAAAATAGAAAAAGAAAAGAAGGGTTTGGGAATGGAAGAGAGAGTGATGAAGTTGAAGAAGAAGAAGGGTCTGATATGTTTCATTGCAAGAGAGGGAAAGGTTTTTGATGTGAGAGAGATGGGATTTGAATGGATTGACGAGGCGAGAATTGACATGCAAAAAGATTATGCAAAGAGTAGGTAAGGTCGTTATCAATGAAGGGTACTCACCTAAACGCCTTGACGAAAAATTATTTATAGTTACCCTTGATTTTACCGTAGATAGAAGCAAGCAAGGGTGTCGAACCCAAGGGAGTGATTGATTTTTCCTTGAATGAAATGCTTGGAAATATAGAGATTAGTAACAAAAGGAAGATAAAAGTATTGAAAACAAATTGGGGAAAATTGTAGGAGGGAATGAGAAGGGGAGTTTGGTATGCAAAACAATTCACAAAAAAAAGAGGAGATACTAGATATTCAATTCCAAGATGGTAAGTGAGGAATGGGCTTAGGCTTACATCAAATCTTATCATTGAATCAAAGAAGGTAAGGAAATTGAATTATGCATAGTTTTAAAGAGATTTTGATTCAAGGTTTCCTTGCAAGATCAAATTGCTTGATCTTGGAATGAATTCTTGAATCAAAATTCAAAAAAACAAGTAAAGAATTTCAAGGGGTTTAGTTTGATCATTGTAATTCTAACTAAACCCATTATTCTTTTCTTTAAAAGAAAACACAAGATGGATCAACAACAACTTTATATTCAAGGAATCAAAGAGAAATTAATTCGTGCACAAAAAAGGTATTCAATTTAATTCCAAGAATTATCAAAATCAATTGAAATCCAAAAGAGGCATTACACAATTCTAAAATTGGGAGAGATAAAATGAAGAATCATGGAAATTTTGTATATAAGCAAGCAAATCAACTAATCTTGCATTAATTGAAATACTAGAGGTAAATTGCTTACAATATTGAACCAAAAATTCATAAAATCAAGAATCAAGATTACAAAATTCAATAAAATTAAACTAAACATCCAACTCTTGATGCAATTTATTATTGATTCTAACAAAAATTACATGGAAATCAAAGACTAATCAAACCCTAACTATAAAAAAAAATCTAATTAATCAAATTCTCAAAGATTGGAAATGCCTAAGCCCAATTTACCTCAAGAGATTAGCCTTCCATCTTCAATATTTCTGGAAAAATGGTTGAAGATCAAAAATTATAGAGAGAGGGTAGAGAAATTGGAATTTGGAGGGAATTGGGAGTAATTTTGGAGGGTATTGTGAATTGTATTGAATTGAAATTGTGAAATTAGGGGTTAATTGGGGGTATTTATAGGGAGAGATAGAGGAAATGGGCCAAAGTGTATTTCTAAGCCCATATCCAAGAAGAAAAGATGAAAATTGGAGTAATTTCGGAAGTTTAGATATTAATTACAAAAATGCCACGAAAAAAAATGGAAAAATATAAAATTGCGTTGGTTGGGACTCGAACTCGGGTGGCTAAGGGGCGCGCGGGCTGAGATCGCGCCACGTGGCTCAAGGAGAATAGTCGGATTGTTGAAGACACGGATTAAGGTAAATTAAGTTCTGCTTTAGGTGAAGGAAGTATGACTGCTTTACCAATAGTTGAGACCCAATCGGGAGATGTTTCAGCTAGCGCATATTTCAGACATAAAGAAAGCACTACGCGAGATTCAAACAACAAAGGTCCAGGTGATTTAGAAGTAGGACCTTCCTTAATTAATCGAAGTAGTCCGGAGTCCGCAGGATTCAAACAACAAAGGTCCAGTTCAGACCCCTCCAAAATAATTGAACCGAAAGATTCTTTCTCCAACCTAGCCTTTATCTTCAAGTTCTTCCAACATGTTCTTTTGCGAGTTATCAAGCTCAATAACTCGTTCTTCTATTTGGGCGGTCCTGTATTTTCTTGCCTCAAATGCCCCGCTTGTCATATTCTTCTTTTTCTTCTATGGGTAGAATGATGAAAGGGTCATGATTATCCTGTCCCTGGGATCTAGTCAGGTAGATATGATTTTCTGGGTAGAAGAGCTGGTGTCTCGTAAATATTATGTGTGAAGAGAGACTCGAACCCGTGATCTCGAGGATAGGCGTGCGCGGCTGAGGGGTTGACACGTGTCAACCACTTCAATATTTACGAAAATGCCCGTTCTCCTTCGTTTGAACTCCGATTTAGGTGATTTTCGTGTCGTTGGGTTCGTATCGGAGTCTACTTCATATTCTGCATAAAAATATAGAAATAGTGAATTTTTGCATAAAGAATGCGAGAATATGCTATCTTTAAAGGGGTCAATATTTGTCCTAACAATGACTAATTACTTGAGTGAGAAGTGCGCCAAACGAAAAATTTTACTCCCACTTCATTTTTTCATCTTTTCCACGTTTTACTATTCTTTTTAAGGGAGTTTACGAAAAAAAAAAATTATGATAATAGAGCCCATGTCACTAATATTTTCAAATTTGCAAAAATAGCAAATTTAAAAGCAGATTACCGTCACATTTCCGTCTGATTACAGTCATATTTGCCAAATTTGCAATATACAAAAAGGAGGTGTTATGAGTTGTTTTTTTCTAAACTTTTTTGTCATGTAATACAATTTCCCTTCTTTTTATAGCGATGTTGATAAAATGATATGGTTAGATGTTATAAAAAGTGACTTTTGTTGTAGTGAAAGATGAGATGTTTTGCGTTCCTTAAAACCCTAATGATTCCCAATGAAACCTTGAACTCAGCCACGTCTTGTGAGAAGATAAAAATGCCTCATGTGTTTTTACACGAACCTTATCGTGGAGTAGCTTCATATAATACATCCTTTCCTAATAGCCTACAGGCTTTGCGAGATAACTCGCGCTCCCCAACTTAAGAAGAATATACAACTCTAGATTACAAAACTAGTTTACACATAGAAAAATAATTATAGATAAAATAAACATAAATTTATGGATGTCGTTGGAGAAGCTATACTTTACAAATACATCTTCGTGTTCAAGTTCCTGGCTAGGGGAGTTGTGGTCTCATCGTATGTTGCTCCACATATCTTTCCTAACCGCATCATTTCTCCTGAACTTTCTTGATTCTCTGTGACATGACTTTCTGCATCTTGATTGTTCCTCGCAATAAGTCTTACTCTCAATCAATCATTGAAATGTCCAGACAAACTATCTTGCTCTTTGCTGCACAGTTAGCTAAGATACTCATCTCACTAATCTAAACGTGGGAACACTTTCTTTGATGCTTTTAATTATATTAGACATTCGTAAACTCATGCGTCTTGAGTTGCTCAACTTCCTTTGTGATTAAACACATCCATTGATACCACTACTAAAGAAAGCACTTGACCTTGGAGCTGGTTCAAGCAATCACTAATTACTTTGGTACCTTGAACCTCTTCGTTCTTTGGTTGAACGCGTGATTCACCAAAATCAAGTGTTTCACCTAAAATCAAAGTAAAAACTCTACTCTGGTGTTTCAAAAATCAATTCTTCGACGACGACGCCAAAAAAACTTGGTTGTTGGGATTTGTTCACGAAACTCTCACCCAAAAATTAATTGGTTGTAAATGTGATTATTTTGAAATTAGGGTTGTGTTTCATGGGACTAAATGTGGAAATAAGTCATGTCGCCTTTGAGACCAATGTTCTAAAAAACTTGCCTTGAATTAAGGCACCCAAACTTATCTAGTAACACTTAAATTGTACGGTCCTGCTATAGGTTGTATGTTTGGTTTGTGGTGTAGATTCCCATGACGTTCCATTGACTATGGATTATTAAATGCAAAATGCTCTCCATTATTCTCTTCATCATGCGAGACGACATGATCATTGCATACAAAATGCTCCTAATGTCCCCACCACCTCTTTCCAAGTTCGTGTTGTGTAAGTTTTCCTATTGCTTGCCCAAATGTAAGCGAAACAATAGATTTTCTTGGATGAACCAGGGTCAAACACAGAGAATTGATATCAAACCTTAGTTCTAGGGTCTACTCGTCAAATATGAGTTATAACAAATGAGTTAAAAGAATATAGAAGAATCATAACTACCTAAGTATCCTAAAGATGTAAGCGAAACAATAGATTTTCTTGATAGAAAGAACGAGGTATGGACGGGGCATGCACTAACTTGCGTTGTGGTTGTCGGTTCAGTTGGACTTACTACTTTCGTGTGTGTATAATGCAAGTGCATACATCACCAAGTCAGGTCATCGCGTGTAATGCGCTCACTGTAACTCTCTGTATAGCATGCTTTGATTCTAAGCGACGAGTCATGAATCATGATCATTGGAATTGAAGTGCTCCCATGAACTTCTTCATTGCATAGTTTCTAAGCTCTCTTTGAGTACAATTTTTTCTACTACTTGTCCAAGTGCAAGCGAACACTAGGTTTACCTAGGTGATCTAGAGTTGAACACTAGGAATTGTTGATAGACGTTAGTTTTAGTGAATTACTCAATAGTTAGGCAATATAAAAATTAACTAATAAGGTATAAAAGAATCAGAACTAAGATTAAAACTACCTATGTACACCTAAAGATCTGTAAAGGGGAGTAAATGTATGCGAAATGGAATAGTATGTGAACTAACTTGTATGCGAGAAAGGGTGAAGGAATGTCTACGTGCTATTAAACATTTAAGCAATTCGAGATCTTTGATGCGATTTAACTTACTCAACCAACTTACGATTTTAAGGCGTGCTCTTCTTAGAGTCATTGAGCGCCACACATAGTCTCCTTTCGGGATCTACATGACTAAGTCGTATTATGTGAGATATATCTAGAGGTATTCACTTATAAGACTTATAGAACTTCGTGTTTAAGGACAGCAACCTCTTGGCGCCTAATGTCCACACTTGTTTGCTTTTTGGGATACAAATGTTGGAAGTTATCTCACTAAGGTGAAGTTTGTTGCCAAACTCTTCCCTGCACGTATTAGTCTTATCCTTGCTCCTTGCCCTCTTAGATAGTTGGCGATTGACATTGGCAAAGCGATGAATATAGCTCAACTAATTCAATAAGGATTATAAGTTGAACTTCTTATGAGAAACTATTGCTGACTTAAACTACTAATAACATTTTGACAAATGAAAAGTAAAAAAATGATGAATTCAAAAGGTATAAATGTGCAATATATCTATCAAGAATATATGCCTTAGGCCACTGTACAATTTGAACAACTTAGATTAGAAAGAAGTAAAAAAATATGGGGGGAAAGATAGTAGAAAATATTACAAGTTAGGGGACAATGGAAGTATGGATTATTTCCTTCTCAGAAGCTAAGCTTTCACTTTTGCAACTGATCGGAGAAGAAAAAGACCTTTATAGACGGCAGGAAGGCTATTCCTTTTTTCCACTCTTTAGGACTTGCGCCCATTCAAGTGTCTTGCGCCTATTCACGTGTTCCTTTTGTAAGTTGACAGAGATGGCTTTATATAGGCAGCAATATTGGGTGGAAAACTTCTATCTTCTGAACTTGTCAGTGACATCCACCGAAAGGTATCTGCGCATGTCACATCATCTCCAACTCTCGCTCTTGTCTTCTAGTGACCCTTCTTGGCATTATAAATTTATTCCTCGCCTAGAAAGTTTAATTGCCATATCACATCCTAGTTGTAGTCCTTCCGCAAACTATTTTTTGTGGTTCACTAGTTTCTTTCTTTATTCAATATTCTGTGTTTAGACATTAAAATCGCATGAAATAGGCATAACACTTATGTAAAGCATATTTCCAAGTACTTATGCGTTTACAACACAAGTTACGTGTTCTGATTATCTTCTTGTGCGTTCTAACTTTTTTTTTCTAATAAAATGAGCTATAATGATGAGTATTTATACACGTTATCACACCTCCAAATTTAGAATAATGCTTGTCCTCAAGCACAATTCCTCCTTAAAGACTCACCTTCCCCTTTTTGCAGTTCAACACTTTTCAAAACGCAAGTAAGTTTTATTCGTTATTCAAGGTTTACTCTCATTTCCAAGTTCAGAATGCGGCAAGATTAATACTCAAAATACCTTTGTTCATTCCTCACAATAAAAACTTATTTTCAATTTCAAAAATGGCCAAAGATTTTGAAAAGTTTCGAAACCTTTTCTTTGGCGAAATAATACTTTTTATTATATTTACATTGGATTTGGTGTTGAGTGGAAAATCATAGGCACTCTACGAGTCTATTTCTCTCCTCAACTATGACACTTATCGCCTCTTATTACTCACTCTGACTTTTACTTTATTTTACTTCATTTTATTTTATTGAAGCTTGACTTCTTTATTTTTTGCGAGAGGAGGCAACATAGGAGTTGTTATTAAGATGGAAAATAGAATACAAAAATTTTCACATTTTCACATTTTTGGGCTTGTTTCAACTTTTGTTAAAATGCCTTGTTTTTTATCGCGTTAAGAGGATTTCCCAAATATTTTCAAAAGCTTTAACTCATACCTCGCACACCCCCAAATTTAGAGGTTAGCAATGTTCTCATTGCTAAAAGTGAATGATAAGATTATTTGTAGAAAAATTTTACAAAAGAGGTTTGAGGTAAAGCTTGCTCGCCTACTAAACTCTTGAGATCTTTTCTAAGTAAGGTTTCTTAACAAGTTAAACACCTACATAACAAATGAAACTTTATTTCGCATGATTTATTTCATTGAAGTTTTATTGAATTGCGAAGAAAATTTAGAATACTAAAAAGCGGGGAGCCATGCTTGTGACAACAAAGATTAAATGCACAAAAATGGAATTAAAAAGTTGTAATTTCCACTGCAAGAGTCATAAGTACAAACAAATATAAATTACACAAGAAAAAAAAATCATAATGAAGACCTAAAAGACACCACCCACTACCAAGTTTACTGCTAAGTTGGCGGTTGAGAGGATTCAGCTTCGCCACGTACCGCAGCGTCGTTTCACGTTAAGGGTGTTGCCACCTCTTCAGAAATTTCGAGCATTGGGATGATGCAATAGATCGCGGCATGAAGATATCTCAATGTTGCCCTAAACTACACGTCATTGCCTTTGGTCGACTGTTTCATCATCTCCATGAGTACTTGATTTTGTGCTTTGAGCTCTGTGTTTTGCGTTTTGAGCTCTTGCACTGTAGCCTTGAGTCCTTCAATTTCAGCCATATGATGGACATTTATGTTGTCAACTTTGAGTTCTAAATCGCGTAATTGTTTTTGACTTCGCATATGTATTTTGTGTAGGTTGCTTTGGCATTGTGTTACCTCTTCAAATCCCTCTTCATAGGTTGGAAAACATGTTCATCGATGAATTTAAAGGTGTAATCTGCATCAACTTCTTCTTCATCTTCATTCGTGGCCCTTTCCTTGCCTTTTTGCAATGGCTTACTACTTTCTTTTAGCGGCGATAGGAGATTCATCTAGCCATCTACCTCAAGGTCTATTTTTGTTTCCTTTTGGAGTGGATCATCAATAATCTCCTATGCGGACTCTTTTCTTTTCTGGGTTTGGTTTGGGCTGTTCGCCTTCTCTTTTAGCTCTTTAAACGCATCAGTGAGAAGTGCAGTAGGGTCCGACAGCGAGTCCTAAAATTCCTCTTGACTGGAACTCTCTTGGCTAGGTAGTTAGTTGGTAGGGTCAAAATTCACTAAGGCGAGAGAGTTATTCGGTTCTCACCTTGAGGAGGATAGATCATATTGGATTGTGGGAGGGGGTGGCCATTTGGATTGTGGGGGGTTGGTTTTATTAGTCTATGATGAAGACTTGGGCGTTTTGGATTTGGATGGAGATGGGGAAGGTGTACGAATGATTATGGCCTTTGTTGTTGAGGCTTTGGATTTAGCAGGTGAGTTGGTAGGTATGGTGGTGATGGGTATAACGCAATCATGAGGCAAAGGGACCTTAGAGTCCTTGGCCTTTAAGATTTTCTTTTTCCTTGAGCTTGAGGCTTCCTCCTCTCCTTTCCTCTTTCTTTATAGAGGAATTTCTCTATCATCACTTTCGTCTTCTTCTCTTTCTTTTGTTGCCTCCACTTTGCGCCTAGCCTTTGCTCTGGCTTCATCTCGCGTTTTCAACTTTTTGGTTGTGGCTTTATTCTTGTAGAGTGCAAAAATGCGACTGAGGTTTGCTGCATGACATATTCCCTCTTTAATGCATGCTACTTGTTGTGACTGCTCAAGCTCGGGGCATGCTGTCAGACAAAGCCTTTTGATTAGATGCAGGAGGGGTTTGGGTCCCCGTGGATGTTGTAACCAGGCTTTTATGTGTTCGCAGATGATCTCACCCACGTTCACTGGTATTTTCTCTATGATACAATATACTAGCAAAATCCTCTCCAATGAAATTGTGCTATAGTGTCGCGTTGGCATAAGCTTCTTCTTAATAAACATTAGTCAAACGCTAGCAATCATCTTTAGGCTATACGAGAAGAGTTGGTACTTCTCGTTGATAGTCGCATCCCATTTTGCCCCAGGCCAGGCAACCTTTTCCAATGCGTCTTGCTTATTGCGATCTGTTGGGTTTTTAAAAATCGGATACCCACCGCAGTTTAATTCAAATTAAACAGTGCATTGATAGCTTCTGGCCCATAGTTCAGCTGTTTCCCTTTTACAAAGGCATATATAATGTTTTTCAATGTTGAACTCGTTGTTGTAAAATAAGTTAACCACACCAGGTTTTATCACATTCACCCCTCTGAAAAACTCTTGCCAGCCTAACGCCTTGATGGGTGATGCGGTGGAAGGTGCGAGTTGACACTCAAATGGAAAGAGTCCTTTCTCTTCTATGAACTGTTTGCTTATGTCCTCTGAAAGAACATCTTCCCTTTCCTCTTGTAGGCTCACCTCTTCTCCCTGAGCCCTTCCTTTCTTGGCTGGCCTTTTGACGCCTTTATTTTATTTGCTTGAGGCCTATCGCGTTCTAACCCTGTAAGAGGTGCCGTGCACATGCTTGTTGCCTACCCCATGCGGCTATCACGTGCTTGGCGTGCGCATTGGTGCTCTCTGCCCACTGTACGCTGCGCTAACCTCAAGGCAATGTCATGAGAGCAACCTGAGCGCTCCGCTGTGCCATGACATTGACATGTGCGTGCAAACTGATCCAAAATAACCTCTATAAAGAAAATGCACGCCCATCTCGCCCACTCAAACAAAAATATATCTTTCCACAAAGTAGTTGCACAGAGTCTTAATATTCTTGCCCCAAAATTTCAGCATCAGATTCCAACAAATGAATTCTACAGCTCTCTGGAAGTCCATGTTGTTTAGAATCACTTGAATTCTGACCTTCTTCACTTCCTTCAACTTAACCTCAGCCCTCTCTTACTCAAATTAAACCACCAGCCTCAACATTGAAAATAAACTCAAAATGGAAACTTTTGAGAGTAATTTCTCTCGAAAGGAACTAGTGTACTGTGAGAAAAATGAATCTGAAGTAACCTAATTATAGAGTCCATTGCATGAATTTACCATTAACACCTCATCCTTGCTTAACTCCACCTTAAACCTTATTAAGACACCTCCTGTTTACTTTTTCACCTCAAAATGCATGCTAACAAGGCTTTGAAACTTCATTACATCCTTAAACCAATTGCCTTAATCATGCCACATAGTTGTCCAAAATGCATAGCTAGCTTCCAAGGCCATCTCATCTAATTTCTCGCTCAGACTACCTAACCCGACTTCGAAAAGTTATAACTTAAAATCCGTAACTCTTTTGATAAAACTTCCTTCCTATAAAATTTCTCTAAAATGAGTTAACTTTCTTACCGCCAAATTTTAGAGTAAAACGCCAAACTGTGCATTCTATAGCCTTCTGGGAGTACACTTTACTCAGATTCACTCGCTAACTGACCTTCTCGCTTTCTCTTATCCAAAATGCCAATCTTCTCATATCCAAAATGCCCTGCCGCCTTTCTAAATAAACTAGACTCAATTTCTAAGTTTTAAAGACTAATTTGAGTGAGAATGCCCAAGTGAGTTGAGAGAAACTCCGTTATGAAGTTAGCTAAAACGTCAAACCTCTACGATTCTTCTTTCTCGCCAACCTTAAACATTCAAAACGCCTAAAGTACTATTCCTTGATACTTAACCAAAAATTTTCCTTCTTTCAAACCTCTTAAACTCTTTGAAAAATCTACACTACCTAAAGCTCGAGTCTTAGAAGAAAACTCCAAATGTTAATGAAATTTTGGGTTTCACAATTCTTACCCAATTAAGAAATTTCGTCCTCGTAAATTTAAACACCGAGAAATAAATATAAGGATACTTTTATTTACAAAACATAAAGCTTATTACACAATAGTTCTTAATTTCTCATAATTCCCTTTTGTTTCATATTGTTCGGTCCTTCTTCTCCTGAAGTCATATTTGGTTGATTCACTAATGCATAAGCAGTTCCTTGATCCCTCGTACTTATCATAGGACAATTTTTTGCTAAATGCCCTGATTTCTTACATCGAAAACAAATGTTTCCTCCCTTGAGACATTGACCAAGGTAAAATCGATTACATTCTCCATAAAGATGTTTATTGCTGGTACTTGCAACCGACCTCTGATAAGTGTTTCCTGAGTTTCAAAAGTGAAACGAACTTCCTTTCCTTAATCCATTCTTAAAATTGTTTCCTTCTATCATAGCTCATCTTTGAATTAAAACAAGGACTCATTCCATCAAATTTCTTCAACGATAAGCTTTGTTCCACTCGTAATGCAGTTTCAACCAACTGTGAGGAATCCTCCCACTTTGATGTCGCCATCACTGGAGTCTAAATTTCTTGCCTGAGTCATTTCTCAAATTGTTGACATCTATCACTTTATGATGCCACAATTAGTAAAGCATAACGAGAGAGTTTTGTAAATTTTCTTTTGTACTTAGTCACCGACAACGAATTTTGTCTTAACCTTAAGAATTCATCCCTCGTAACAAGCACAATAGAATTCGAGATAATATTTGTCTTCAAATATTCTTTGAAATATTATCCAACTCATGGTATATGTATCTCTTATTTTGGCTTTGATTGAAACCCACCATCCTTCGACTTCGTTTTGCAGCAAGAAAGTTGTTAACTTGACTTTCTTCTCTTTAGAACAGTCCATTACTTTAAAACACTTTTCTAGTAGATTTAACCACGCTTTTGCGTTAGTAGGATCTGTGGATCCTTAGGTGTTACAGTTTTTGAAGGATCAATAAATCCAAGTCATTCCTTCAAAGACAGGCCGAGCTCACTGAAGAACGTGGTTGCCCGGTGGACGGTGTCGAGTTGTTTTGAGAGACACAAGTTAGTAGGATGGCGAGTTCATTTCACCGACTGAAAAGGACGCACATGTAAGTTCACCAAAACTTTTTATTACTTTCTATTTGAATTCTAAAGAGCTCTCCTAACCTCAACTTGTATTGTGCAAAATCAAATATTGGAACTTTAGTTCCAGCCCGTTCCAGCCCGTCCGAGATGGTTCTCAACCACTCTCTAGGAACGAGATATGCAAGACTATTTTGGGTAAACGACCGGGCTACTCAAAAGGTCTTGATTGGGGTCCCAAACTTAAGTCCAGAAAGAGTTATGCTTTTGCTTCTTCCTCCTTTTACGACCACCAGGCACACATGGCGGAGGTTAGCCAATTAAAGAACAACCTTGAAAAAGCTAACCTCATGATTGAATAACAAAAACTAAAGGAGGAGGAGCGGGATCGACTAGTGACAAACCTTGATAGACAAATGGAAGAAACAGTTCGAAGAATGGAAGAAAACTATGCACGACAAATGGAATAGATCAGGAAGATGATCGAGGATATGATTCGAGCACATAAGCGCCCACGAACACTTAGGGTACGTACTTTTCAACATTTAATTTGTTTGATTCCACATCTATGATATTCTAACTGTACTTTTATGTCATTTGTAGGTTTTGCATTTTTATGTGGCGTTTGCGACTACTGGATATCTAGAAGATAAGTGTAGGTTTTTTTTTATTTTAATATAATTGTTTTAAATATTTTGAACACATTATTTGTACGTTTTGTTATATATATATATATCATACCCGATTTATTATAAATTACAATTTCTTAATTTTCATAATTTATTGCAAATTTTGTTTCTTGTCAAATTGAGCGGAACCAAGAATAATATTGAACAATAACAAAAACAAAATAATAAATGTAATAACGAAAAAATTAAAATAAAAAGATTTACCGACGCACTGGTGACAACGGGATCAGAGACTTTCTCCGACATTTTTCCCATGCGTTGGGCAAAACTTTGCTCGACGCAATGTCAGCATTAGGTAATCCGACATACTGTAGTCATGTCAGGTTTAGCTTGTTACCGACGTCATTAATGCGTCAGAGATAAGTTGGTGCCAACGTGGGCCATCTGCACGTTGGCTAATGTTTTGCTGACGGTGTTTTTCCAACATTCTTTTCGCCGTTGTGACTGGCATCAGTAATACGTTAGCTGACGCGTTGTTCACCCCTCGTCGATGCTTTGGTGCGTAGGGCATTCCCCAGTTTCTTGTAGTGAAAGTTTATATTATAATTAAAATTTATTATATAAATTTAATTTTGGATATGATTCAAAATTAATTTATGAGAGAGAAAATATTTGAATGTGTTCAAATATTAATTTAATACGAATTACATTCATATTAAAATTATAGGTTAAAATTTAATATGTATATGACATACATTAAAACTATAGATTATGAGGAAATTTATATTTGAATATGATTCAAATTTGCATTAAATTAAATATAAAATATTTAATTTAGCAATTAATTAATTAATAGTTTAGTTTAATTTGGTTTAATTAAATTAAAAGTATAGGTTATGTGAGAGATATTCATTTAAATATGATTTAATTTATTTATTTTATTAATTGTTTAAAAAAATTAATAGGGAACGTTGTCCCACGTTTCCGTTTTTTCTCTCAACTTTCTCCTTCTTCCGTCTGAAGAGGAGGAAGATATCAGCGTAACGAGGAGTATAGTTTCAAAATAGAAACTGATACTCTGCATACTGAAAAAATTCTCTCAATTTTCTTCTCTGCCTTTTCCCTTTTTCAATTTTGGTTTCTACAAACCAAAATCCCAATTCAGTGAATAGAAAGGTTTCCAAGTGGTGGTGCCTAATTTGGAGATTGACAGATATGAAGTCGTCAATGAACGTAAGTGTTCTTTCCTTTTTTTCTGCAAACCTTATTTTTATTAGCATCCACAAGCCTTGTAGAAATTTGTTTCTTTATTTGCCAATGCACGAGTATTCTTAAAATTCTATTCAATTAATTTGAGTTGAGATCTCTGTAAATATATTATGTTGCGAAGGGCTCTTATCCCTTCCATTTTACCCAAATTTTATATCAAGGGTCTAAATTGGGTTAGATATGAGAAAGCTCAATAACCCAAACCCAATCAAATTATAATTATCACAATGTTTGCTGTGATGACATGACTGAAATTTCTTGCTCAGCAATCACGATTTTAAAAAATTATAAAAGAGAACAGAAGAAGAAGATGAAGGAAGAAATCAGAGCTGTTCGAAATTCAAAAGCAACAAAGGTAAACCTCTAATATTTAAAAAATGACCGATTTCATTAGTTTTTTCTTTTGTTAAACAAATCATCAATACTTTGATATTTTGTTATATTTACGAAAATTAACCTAGATATTTTTTCTTTCTTTCCTATGTTACTTTAACATTTTAATTTTTATTATTTATATGTTACTTTAATTATGTTTATATGTTAATTCAATTTTGAATTTTATATTTTTCAATATTTACTCATATATCATTTTGTTTTTTCATCATGTATATTTCAATATTTTTTTATTTTTGAATTTTAAAATTTTAATATGCAAAGGTTTACATATTATATATTATTTTAATTTTGTTTACTAAGACATTAATTAAATTAAATCACTTTGATATTGTATAAGTAGACTTCTTCATAATATAATATAATTAAGTAAAATCCAATATAATTATGTTTGGATTTGAGTCAAGAATGAGACAAATGATATGAGTGAAAAATAATGTTGCACATAAATTTTTAGCAACATATGGATGATAAAATCAATTATATCGTATTTATTAATCTTGCTTCAAACTTATGTGTATTCAAAATGTAAATGTTTTGTTCTAAAAAAATTAGATGTTTTATAATTATATTTTTTATATTTTAATGCATTATATATACACATACATGATTAAATTACTTTTCAAACTCAAACTATAAAATGATAAAAAAATTTAGATGGACAAAAAAATATAAAAAATGGAAAACAAAAATGATTATCAAACATGTTTTCGTTTCTATTTTTTTTTTCAAGAAGCGAGATACAAAAATAATTATCAATCATATTTTTGTTTCTAATTCTCAAAAGATAAGAAACAAGAAATGAGAAACGAGAAACAAAAAAACAAACCGGAAAGCTAGAAGGTCACCAAAGTGACAATAATCATCCAACATATCCAAACATAAACATGAATATTCAATATTGTTTCAAATCCAAACATGTTCTTATTATTACAGTATTGTGATGGAAAGGGAATTCTTTACTTTCTTTCCACACAGATAAACCTACCAACCAGGCAACCATTTAGCATGAAACTCAAACTTATTTTCAGGAACATTATAGATGTAAATTCCATCATTTCTTGCTGACCAATAGCATACGTTATCTCTGCATCTGTAAGAAAGATATGGTTTAGAGGCTATTTCTGGCCAAAACACTTCTAATGACACGTGATTGTGATCATTGCTCATGTAACACCAATAAAGTGTGTTTTGCCATAGATTTTCTCTAAATTTCCAAGAAAATGATTGCCCTTGTTTTAAAATTTGCTTTCCAAAATCATTGTCTTTGGACTTGCAATGAAGAAGTAAGGTTTGACCTTGCATTTCATTCTTTACTTGCACTGCCCAATGCTCGAATGGAGCTCCATGGCTTGTTTGAATAACAATCAACAATAATGTTATAAGCAAAAGTAGTAAACCCTTGTCATGCTTGAGATTCATGATCATGATCATTTGGTCTGTCAATATAAATGAAAAATAAAGATTAAAAATTATATACGCAAAATAATACATGAAAACTTTTGAGTTTTTTTTTTTTTTTTTAAATTATATACATTCTCTCTTGAACTTAAGTTTTGAAATTTGCTCCAAAGAATGGCATCTATTGTGTACAAACTAAAAAACGTACTTGACATTATTTTTGAATGTGCAATTTACGTAAATTGATGTGTTAGTTGGATATATGCAAAAACTTATTTTGACTGTATCTTTTGATGCTAAATAAATTGTAACAACCTTAATCTTAATTATATTTGTCTAGAGAAATTTAAAGTAAAAGTGTGTTTAGCTTAAAAATAGTTAACATTCACTGTCTCAATTCATTGTCTCACTCCGTCGTGGTTAAAGAAATTCAATCTCTCATCAAATGCACTAAACAAAAATTTAGTTGTATATAAATTATATTTTCTAAATAAATTAATATTAGATAAAATAATGTTGTTTCATCTAAAAAAGAACTGGTATTGCTTTTCTACACATTGAAAATCAAGTCCAACAAAGCAAAAAGATTAAAGGTTTTTAGGGTTTAAGGAGATTTAAACGTGCCATCTTTTAGTTAGAATTCATGCTTAGAAGGATAATTATAATGGATAGCAATTTTTGAAATAATTATTAAATATGCAACCACGTTTTTTAAAAATTGCAAATATAGCAAAAGTCTGTCAGCGATAGACTTCTATCCTGATAGACTCTTATAGTTTTTTAGTGATAGATCAATATTTATTACATGGTCTATCAGTGATAGATAAATATTTGCTACATGGACTAGCAATGATATACTAATATTTGTTATATGATCTATTAGTGATAGACTGTTATCATTCATAGATTTTGACAGATTTTATTATATTTGCAATTTTTTTAAAATGTTGTTATATATTTAGTTATTTAAAATCTAATTGTCATATTTGCTACATCTCTATTTAATATATACTTTGAGAAATTAAATCAATGAAATAATAAAAAAACAATAAAATATACTTACGACCAAGTAGAAAGTCTTTTGATTTTCCTATACTCTTCGGTTGTGTTCAGTTGTACTAATTTATCATTTTGTCACTATTTAAATACTGTACTAATTTTCCTTTGATTTTCCTGTACTAATTTTATTTCCAACTTTCGTCGTAGAATAATACTTTGATTTTTTTCCTTTCATTCTTTGAATTTTGTTACTTAAAAGAATTCTGTTAGCTTTTCCTTTTATTGCCCATGGCCAAATTAATTTCTTGCCAAAATTTGCAATGTACGGTGTCCTTGTTAGTATATATAACATTTTTCTTCCTTTATAGATGATTATGTTACCAATTTTAATTTATTTTCAATATCACAATTAAGTCTGTCTAATTCCACCTGTTAGAGGACTACATGCATTGCATTGTTCGTGTTTCCTTAGTTATTAGGTTAGTTTTCATGAATATAACAAAACACTAAAATATTTACAGTTCGTATAACAAAATAAAAAGTCTATGAAATCGACCATATTTTTTAAATATTCAAGGTTTGTCCTTGCTCACGGCTCTAATTGCTTTCTTCATTCCTTTCCATCTTCTTCACAACGGCGGTCACCTTCTCTTGTTCTTTTGTAATTTTTCTTTTATATTTTTTTTGAAATCATTATCATTATTCTACAATTATTATTATTACTCTTTTTCATTATATTTATGCTATTATTATCTTTGTTTTCAATTAATCATCAATCAGTCATGGACAGAGATGAACTACATGATCGTTTACCATCACTACTAGAAATATGGGTTTTGACGACACTTGAAATCAAGAAAAAATAGGTGAGGTGGGGTAAAATGTGTAGTTAAAAATAAAAAACGGAATTTTTCTTGACACCATTTTCTTGTTGTTAATTAACGACAAATTTTTTGTGTCATTAAAAAAAATTCAAATAAAAAATTACTTAATGTAGAAGTTGTTGAATTCCCTCTCTCTCAAAAATAAAATAAGTCTGATTTGTACGTGTTTCCTCTCCCTCTCTCGCAAAAAACGCTAGATTTCTAGCCATCGCCGTCGAAACAATCCTCTAGCCACTCTCTTCGAAACGCCACAACATTGTCGAAACCAATTTCTAGTTACCTTCGTCAAGTCGTATTCCGCCGTGTATTGCTTATCCTCGTTCCCTGTCACACTCTCTTTCAGATCACCTACTCTAGACCCGAGAGATGGCATGAAGTCAACTGAGATCATTCTCCCTCTGAACAACATTAGTTGACCTTGACTACTCAACCTTTTGCAATGCTAAAAAACTTGAGTAAAATAAAACTTATGTAGCGGAAAAACATGATAAAAATACATTAAGTAAACTTCATTACATAACCTCAAAGGAGTCAAGGCTAAATGCCATTAATTACAGACTACTTTTTCAGATCAAATAGAAACTAAAGAATTGAACTGAACCCTAACTATGTACACCACAAAAGTAAACCTAGATTGCGGATCACGACCTCTACCCGAAGAGTGGGAAAAACATTTGGAAAGGATGAGTTAAAAAACCCAATGAGTGATGATCTTGTAAAACATACATTTAAAATGAATAAACTTTAAACGCAATCTTTTGAAACATAATAAAGATTATTTTAAACCTCTTTCTAATGTGTCAAGACTCTTTTACTTTCTAGAATAAACATCAACTTCAACAGTTTATGTAACGCCCTTGGGAAAAAAAAAAAAAAAAAAAAAAAAAAAGGGTTAATAATAAAATAATATTATTTTATTATTAAAATTAAATAATTATTTTTTTTCCTTTTCTTTTTTCTTTTCTTTTTTCTTTCTTTTCTCTTTTTTCCCTTCTTCTTCCCCGCGTGCAGGCCCCCCCCCCTCCATTTTTTTTCTTTTCTCTTTTCTTCTTCCTCTTCTCCCAGCCGGCCGACCACCCAAATCAGTCCGCCCCGCCACGACGCAACGCCTCCGGTAGCCCACGTCGTCGCGCGCAGCAGCCAACAGCCGACGAGCCGGCTGTTCGCGAAGCCTCCTTCCGTTTCTCCTTCCGTTTCGACGAAGCCGCCCGCACGCAGCCGGCCGCTGCCCAGATCTGCACGCAACCGACCGTCCCAGCTGCAGCCTCGTCGTCGTGCGTCCGCAGCCGCAGCCAAACCCAGCCGAGCCCGACTCCGTCCGGCGAAGCCTCATCGCACGCGCCCCAGCCGCCCAGATCTGCTTTTTTCTTTCCGTTTCCGTCCAACCGAGCCCAGCCGAAACGCCGAACTCCCTCCCCCTGCTCAGATCTACCTCCCGGCGTCTCCACGCGCCGCCACCGCGCCTCCACGCGCCGCCGCCGTGACTCCACGCGCCGCCGCCTTGACTCCACGCGCCGCCGCCGTGACTTCCAGCCACGTCACCCATTTTTCCAGCCGCGGATTTGAAACCGACCGTCGACCGACCCATACGTAAGGTTCCGCGAACTGGCGGCCGCGTGCCGTGGAGTGTCGTTGCAATTGTTTTACAGTAAATCGTCAAAGTGGTGCCTCGGGTAACAAATTTAAGTTATGAATTTTAGTTGTTTCAAAGCAAATTCGAGTTGTTGGTTGGATTAATTATTAACCGTTGTTCGGGTGTTGTTTGATTAAGGTGGTGCTTGGATATCCAAGTTTCGAAGCAAGCTTCATTGGAAGTTTGGTTTCATTCGAGTGGGATCTTGGTGAGGTTAAGGAGCTTACCTAACGCCGAGGTAAGGGACTTTCTACTGGACTCAATAAATGTTAATTGAATGTGTTGGCTGTATGTTTCGTGCTGTTGTACTGCGGAGAAATAATGATTTTGAGGTGTATGTTTGAATGTGGATTTGTGGTTGATAGTATGTTATGACTGGTTGTATATATATATGTGCAAATGTAAGGGTACGGAAATGTCTGGATATCGTAGACGTGATTATATAATGTGTGACTTGAATGAGTAGACTGTTGTGTAAATTGAATGTCTGGTAGACGACTATGAGGAGGTATTGTGAACGGAAAAGAAATCATGGTCGTGCTATTTTAGATTGAAGTGAATGTCATGGTTGGTTTTGCTGTCGACTGATGTATTAACGTGTTGGTGACAGTCCTCGGGTTGAATTGGAACAAAAATGGTTGTTTGAGGTTAAGGGGAAAGTTCACGTGATTAGGACGTTTGATTGAGTTGTAAATTGACTGTTAAGAAGTATAGAATGGACTGAGGGGATAAATTATTAGTTTTCCTAGTGGATAGTTACCCTGCGGGTGTCCTTCGGGATTATCTCCTATATGTGCATCCTTCGGGAGCACTAGACTGATATGTGCATCCTTCGG
>CM046886.1:12271267-12288179 GCA_025688845.1 Cucumis hystrix
CACTAGACTGTGACTGTGCAGGGTACACCATAGGATACTAATAATTTATTTTTCCCCGAACGGGACCAGTAGTGGGTCCCTTACTGAGTATATTAATACTCACCCCTTTTTATGTTTAACTTTTCAGGCAAAGGTAATACAAGGGGCAGACCGACGAGGGACAAGAAGGACTCGTGAATGGCCATAGAAGATTGTCCTTTAAACTGCTTCCGCTGACGATTTTTTTTATATAAACGTTTTGTTGAACTGAATTTACAAATAGTTAAAGTTTTGTAACCAGTACCTTAGAAGTTCATATTTTGAAATAGGGCCCGATTAAATGTTTTCCTTCGATTTCATATGGTTTCAATTAAAAGTTACTATGTTTTTCGTCAACAAACGGTTTTGTGTCAAATTGACGACTTAGACGGTCAGTCCGAAAAGTCTGGGTCGTCACAGTTTAACTCAAATTTTCTTTTCAATTACTATACCACATGAATCACAAGGATGGAATGTAGACACTCTAGTGAACCCTCATCTTGTCATATGATATTTACAAGATGGAATCTAGGCATCAATAGTGCCCTTGCTCATTATAGCTACAATGAGATGGATACTAGACGTTTGTACAAGCCCTCCTCTCTTAAGATGGAACTAAGCATTTGTAGAATAATTTTCATCTCATTAATCTGTCCCAATTATAGGATAATAGATATCTACTGAATACCATTATCAAAGGAACCTTTGTGTGCACATGTAATATCTCCCGAAGGGTTGCTATAAATCTTAGAACATTGTAGGTATAGTCTAAAACATGCTAAAATCATTATTTAACTTAAATACTTTTCATAAACATACTTGCTTTGTAAATCTCATCAACAAAATCATAAAAAATACATGCTTATCATATATTTCAAATCTCATACTTTGGAAACACTTTCTAATTCAGTATATGATAACTTGTAGAAATATAAGTTATTATGACCTTTTAGGTAGAGTAATGGAACCAAACCACATGATAAGTGTGACAAAGCGCGTAACTTATGTTGTAAATACATAATTATTTAGAAATATATTTTACATAAGCTCCATGTCTGCTTTACCCCATTTTTAGTGTCTAAATGCAGGAATATTAACAAAAGAATGAGCTAGCAAATAGCAGAGGAACTCGAGTAAATTCAAGACGAGAAGACCAAATCACCATGCAATAAGAAGTTTACTAGAAGACAAAAGTGGTAGTTGGAGTGATGTTACTTGACGAAAAGGACAACTTTCGGTCCTCACATGGTCAGAATGATAGATTTCTCGTCGAAAGATGTCTATATAAGAAGCTCCATCACCATCGAGAAAAGAAGGCCTGTATGGGTCATAAAGGTCTTCATAGGCCAAAACCTAGAGAGTTGGTGGCAATGACTAGCTTTACCACCATCTACGAAGCACTTTTTCACCTTCCCCAATCAGTCTGTGGAGTAAATGCTTGTGACATGAGTAAAGAAGATCTCATTCCCATATTCCCCTAACTTGTATTATCTTTTCTTTTCTTTCCACTTTCGTCATTTGTATCCTGAAAAGTGAACAAGTGTGGACAATAGGCACCAAGAGGTTGTCGTCCTTAAACGCGAAGCTCTATAAGTAATATAAGTAAATACTTCTAGATATACCTTGCTTAACTAGGCTTAGTCATTTGGATCCTGAAAGAAGATCAAGTGTGGCGTTCAGTGACTTTGAGAAGAGTACGCCTTAATCAAAAACTACTATAGCGAGTTGTATCGCATTGAGGTGGTCGTATAGCTTATTCGCCTGATAGCATGAGACCTTCCTTCACCCCCTTCCTTGACATAAGTTAGTTCGCTCACTCCTTCATCTAGCCATAATTTATTGGGCCACTTGCAAAAATAGCAAAAAAATTTATGATAATAGAGTCCATGTCAATATATTTTCTAAATTGTAAAATTTACAAATTTAAAAACTGATAGCCGTCTGATAGTCGTCTAATATCAATAATTACTTGTCAAATTTTTCATATTCGCAATATGCAAAAAAGAGATGTCATTGACAAATTTTTTCTAAATGTTTTTCTCATCTGATGCAATTTTCCTAATTTGTTCCTTTGTGCATGCGTCTCTAGGTGTAAATATGTAGTTATGATTCTTTTTATATTCTTTTAACTCACTTGTCAAAACCCCCAGTTGACGAGGAGACCCTAGAACTAAGCTTTGATATCAATTCACTTTGTTCAACCCTGGTTCATTTGGGAAAACTTATTGCTTCGCATACACTTGGACAAACAAAAGAAAAACTTACACAATGCAAACTTGGAAATAGGTGGTGGCGACATTGCGAGCATTTTGCATGCATAATGTTCATGTCCATTCACATGATGATGATGAAAAGAATACTGGAAACCATTTTCCATGCAATGATCCGTATTCAATGACACGTCATCACACCAAAAATAAGTCTGTGTGCCTTGATTATAGACAAGTTTTTGAGAATATTGTTCTCAAAGACAACACAACTTATTCCACAGCAAGTCCCATGAATCACAATCGTAATTTTAAAACAATCACATGCACAACCAATACATTTTGGCGTGAGAGTTTCGTGAAGAAAAACCATACAAGCAGTATACTTAAATATTCATACATCAAAGCATGCTTTAAACATTTGATAATCAATCATATTTAGAAATCAACTTTAAACTCATTTTGTCACTCACTGAAGGTAGCTTAGACCCTTAGCCTATAAATTTACCCGATCTCTTCTTGACCTGAAATAAAGTGACATAATTCTATTTAATTCCCTTTTATCATAAAGACATCATAACTTTACTCAAAAATCCCAAAAACACAAAATACCCCAAAATCACTTATTTGGCATGGCTGACACGCAAGGGGTGGGAGGCAAGGCAGGCACGCACGCGCAGGGCCTGGGAAGGCCTTGCCGCGTGCTAACCTTGCAAGGAGGACATTCCGCATGCCCCTTGCGTCTCGTGTGGTCCTTCTTGCGCGTAGGCTTTGTCCGTGTGCTTGCTTGGCCCCGTGCAAGCTTGCGTGTGGCTTGCTTTGCGTGGGATATGCATCCAACAAGCCCATCAGCCCATCACTAACATCTTTCAACCAAAAATGCACGACCATCTCGCCTAGCAACCCTTCATACCCCGCCAACTACCAAAACTGCCCAAAATACCAATTTTCAGCTAGAACCTTAGCTACACTTTAAAGCTTAATATTTTAAAATCTAGAACTCAAATGAAATATTTCTTCTAAAAAATTGCTAGAAAATGTCTTAACTTTCTTATCTCAAAATTTCAGCTAAAATTTTTTAAGGAAGAGATTTGCAGCCCTCTAGAAGTTCACCTTGCACATATTCACCCGAAAAATGACCTTCCTCATTTCCTTCAGTTCAAACTTAACAATCCCTTACTAAAAATCATCCAGAAGCCCTAGTCTAAAAGCTAGACTCAACGTTTGATCTTTTAAGAGTAATTTCAGCCAAAACGTATGAGTAGTTTGAAAGAAATGTTCATCTGAAGTGACCTATTCATATAGAACCCTGCATGAGTCTTTATTGACACCTCCTACTAGCCGAAATCTAATTCAAGCATGCAAGGACACCTGTAAAGGACTTCACCGACTCCACCTCTTCATCATCTTGTCGAACTAAAATGCCAAAGTGTCAAACATCAAGTCAAAACATCTTGCTAGCCTCACTTGTTATGGCCGCAAACTACAACACATGCTCATGTCATACTATTTAACCTCTAAGGAATCCTTCTTGCGAATCCAAAACGACCACTAACCTCTCTATGGGCATGTCTTCTTACCTAGCAATGGCCACCACACTCAAATAACTTCTATGGCCAAGCCTTCAATGCCTAGCCACACATGCTCAAGCTTGGCCACCTACCTATGCCTAAAACGCCAAAATAACCTCTTTAGAGAAGTTATTCTCTTCTTTTGGCTACCCACTAAGTCCAAAACGCTGAAGGTGTGGACTTTGCCAATTTTTTTCCTCCTTTCAACTTTTAAACCATTTCTTTATAAGTTTCCTTCCTTCTACCTACCATGACATACTTATAATGACACTTCTCAAACCCATACTTATAATGACACTTCCAAACCCATACTTATAATGACACTTCTCAAACCTACTTTCTCATATTAAATTCATCTAAAATCATCCTTTCAAAGTCTTTGGAAAATCCAAGTTTCTTAGGGTTTGGGGTTTACATTCTCTCCTCTATCTAGTTCGTTCTCAATTCATTACTATAGTGATGTTTTTTGCTGGTACGTTCCCTTCACTCTCTTTTCTCCCATTTACATTTTTTGCTAAAATTTGAGTTCTTTGATTGCTATTTTGAATCCTTTGGTGAAATACTTTATTATTTTCTACCGTCCACTACTACAATTCCTTTACAAAGTTGTTTGATTATTGGTACCTAAATATTGATGTCGAGTTATGTTAACTTTTTATATGTTTGGGAGTTTGTATTTATTTTCTTCTTCTTGTTTTGATTCTTGTTTTCTTGCTTAATTTGGAGGTCCCTTTGATGTCCTTGAGATTGACTTTGAGGATGTTTTAGTTGTTTAGAGACTTTTGAAATTTTGCACTTGGTATGTTGGAAATTTCATCTTATTGAAGTGCTGAGTTCTTTACTTTTTCCTCTTTTCATAACTTTATGGCCATTGTTATGTCGCAATGATTAGGAAATTTGCATTGGGATTGAACGTTCATCTTCGATTGTGGTTTTCGACTTCCCTTTTCTCTATTACTTTGTGGTGTGAAGTGAATTTTGGCTTTTATAGTCAAAAGGCTATGAGATTGATTACATGGCTTTAAGAGAAAGGGATCTCACATTTGATCTCGAAAATAAAAATATTTGTTTGAAGAGGGGGATTTTGGATCAGTAAATTGTTGTTTAATGCTTGGGTTTAGTTTGTTTGCGTACAAGGCAAAAATATTGAGTTCTCTCTTTTTAGTATTTTTCAATATTTGGGTCTAAGTTTATATTTGCTCTAATACCATGTGCATCGAGACAAGAAACAGGACCTTTGGTGTCACCCAAAGCTCATCTAATTTTTTGGAGTTCAAAAGAATCTCTTGAACCTTCTTGTCCACTCTCCAAAATCAAACTATGAGCTTGTCTTCCATGCAGTTCCACTACTCCTTTCAATTGAAATGATCTTGACTGCTGAACAGCTCTAACCATTTTGAAAATCCAATTTTTTCTTCAACAAAAACAAAAAAATTGTGATGTATTTGAGCAAACAAGAAATGGGGTTTTCCTTTTTCTTCTGATTTAGAAGGTTTTTTGGGTTTTGGCCTTTTGGATTTGTGAAGAGAAGAGAAAAATACTGGGGTTTTTCTTTTTTCTTTTTTCTTCTTTAGTATCTGTTATTTGATAGAATAGATTGTGGGGTGCATGTCTAAGAAACAAATAATGGAGGGTTTAAGTGGAAAAAAGTGGAATGAAATAACGGCTGCTAAATTTTGTTAAGTTTTTTCTTTTAATTTAATGGCTGAGAGATTAAATATTAACATCAAATCTTACTTTTTCCTTTTCCTCGAGATATATAGTTCAAAATAGC
Organism: Cucumis hystrix; assembly: GCA_025688845.1. Lineage (NCBI taxonomy): Eukaryota > Viridiplantae > Streptophyta > Magnoliopsida > Cucurbitales > Cucurbitaceae > Cucumis > Cucumis hystrix. The sequence goes on from CM046886.1 coordinate 12,276,838, forward strand.
ACTTTTATGTTATAAAAATGATCAAAAATACTAAAAGAAAACCACTACCCAGTCTACGTACACTTATAACAAAACAAAACAACAGTCTCGCCAAACAGACAACCCACCACTTGATCAAAGGTTAAAAGATAGCAAAAGAAAAGATAATAGCAATATAACATAAAGAGTAGAAAAGACAGAACCCGAGAAGAAATAGCCTTCTTACAAATCAAAAACTAAGTTCTAATAAATCCAATCACTGTAGGGACGCTGTACCCCACAAGAATAACGAAAGAGGGTAACAACATTTGATTAGGACAAGACCAGAAAGTACCAATAGCAAAATCAGAACTTATTTCAACATGATGACACCAATAGCCACCCACAAGAAACATTATAAGAGATTTAAAAAAATAGTAATAAATAGGTAATGGAAAATTCAGAAACCCTGTTGAAATTTTCATGAAATCTAATAATTAAGAGGATCAGTACACACAAAAATAAAAAATTAAGAGAATTAATGGCTCGGCTTGGATTGGTGACAATTAGAATTAAGAGGCAAAGGAGAAAGGGATTGGGTACTAGAGGTTGTGGAATCTCCAGCAACTTGCGGAAGGTGAAGACACATACCATTTCCAAGAGCCATCTTCACCTTCCTCCATTTGTTTACCGTTGTAATAGAAACAGAGATTGGGAATGTCTAGAAACAGAAATCCATGGAAGAAGGGTTTGACAGAAACCAAAATCTTTCTTTAGTGGGTTGTAAAAGCGAAGAGAAAGAAAAGGAAAAAAAAAAAAAAAAAAAAAGAAAGAAAGAAAAAAGAGAAGACGGTTTTTTCCAGAAGCAATGGCAATGGCAATGGCGAATAGTAATGGATTTGATATATTTTGGAGAAGGAAAATTCGTGAAAATACGGAAGAGAAGGGGAAGGGGAAGGGGAAGGGGAATGGTCAGAGAAAAAGAGCAGGCTTTTTTAGCTTTCTTGCTTTTTTTGGCTTTCTTCTTGCTTTCTTCTTGCTTAAGCTGTAAAAAAAAAATAATCTAATTGATTCCTAATTCATAATATAAGTTAAATTATTAATACTATAAATCTTCTCAATAAGTATGCCTAATTCAATTAAACGAATACGTCTCACTCATACTGTTAGGATATTTTGTCAAATAATTTATAATATTTTCTAAAACAAAAACTCTTTTATGAAGTTATCAAATGTTCCTATTATTTAGGAATCTTGATAAGTTTGTTTTCTTCTTTTATGGAAAAAGATATCTACATAATATATTATGGGAATATATATATGAGTAGATTGTGTTTGTGGTGAGCGGGCGAAGAAAGACAAGTTTACGGAAAAAGGCTACGAACTCGCTTGAGAGGACTGCGCAAGGTGAAGAACTTCATGAATATCTGATGTTGATTTGATCATTGTCGTTGTATGCTTGATAAGAAAGAAATAAAAATAAGGAATATGTTGATGAGAAGACAACTGAATTGAGGGATGAATTCACAAAGTCAGGGGGAGCTTGAACTAGTCTTCGAAGAGATTCTGCACACCTTCAGGAGGAGCCTGAGTTTACTAATAGTTTTGATATAATTATTTAATGTAACCAATGAGATAAGTTACATGTTATGAATCTCAATAATATTTCTTATATGAGCAGAGAAACTCCCCAGATGTAGACAACATTTGCCGAACTGGGTTACCAAAGTGCATTGTGTTATTTACTGTCTATGTGCTTTAGTTAAACGTATAGTCCTAAGCTTGTGACATAGCTAAAAGGTATTTAACTGATTTTTTTTTCAATTGGTATCGGAGCGGGTTCGATATAAATGGAAACATCCAGAGAAGTGATTGTTCCTACAAGACCACCCCTCTTGGATGGTAAAAACTACTCTTATTGGAAAACTTGTATGACGTCATATTTGAAGCCTTTGGATGAGAAGGATTGGAAAGCTGTTAAAATTGGGTGGAACCCACCTATGATTACTGTTGAGGGTAAGTCTGTGCCAAAACCAGAGGAAGACTGGACTGATGCAGAAGAACAGGGTTTCTTGGGAAATTCTCGAGCTCTCAATGCTATATACAATGGAGTCGATCTGAATATGTTCAAGTTAATCAACTCCCGTGTTACTACTAAAGAAGCATGGAAAAATCTTGAAGTAGCCTTTGAAGGAACATCTAAAGTAAAAACATCTCGATTACTGTTGCTAACTTCAAAATTTGAGTCACTGAGAATGATGGAAGAGGAAACCATAACATAATACAATGTACGAGTTCTAGAAATTGCAAATGATGCCTTTAATCTTGGGGAAGGAATATCAGAAGCAAGGCTAGTTAGGAAAGTGTTACGATCTCTTCCAAGAAAATTTGATATGAAGGTTATTGCTATTCAAGAAGCACATGATGTCACTACTCTCTCTCTCGACAAACTGTTTGGTTTGTTGCTCACATTTGAAATCTCTCTAGCAGAAAGAGTAGAGAATAAAGGCAAAGGTGTTTCGTTCAATCCATTCATGAAGATGAATCTCTTGAAAAAGGAAAATCACCCTATGATCAGGTGAATGAATCAATTGCTCTGCTGACAAAGAAATTTCTAATGTGATCAAGAAAATTAACAGTTCAAATAACTATGGAGGATTGAATAATCGATCTCAAAATAATTTTAGAAGAAAAGAGACAGATAGAACAAATGCTTGAGAATCAGATCGGTCGAATAGCAGAGAGAACAGATCTTTCAAGTGCAAGGAATGTGGAGGACATGGACATTATCAAGCTGAATGTCCAACTTACTTGAGAAGGCAGAAGAAAAGTTTTGGTTCTACCTTATCAGATGACGAATCAGATGAAATAATTGAAGAGGAAGAATTTGTAAACGCATTTATCAGTATTGGTTCAAGTGATGAAGAAGAGTTGATCTATAAGTCCGATGGGGAGATGAGTTGTCACTGTAATGATAATTTGACTTATAGTAAAATGATGTTACAATGGAAGGAAGATACAACAGCCTGTGCTATGCAGAAAGAAAAGATTCAAGATCTAATGGATTAGAATCAAAAGCTTCTAAAGACCATTTCTTCTCTAAAACTCAGACTAAAAGAGGTTCAGATAGAACATGAGCAGCTTGAGAAATCTGTAAAAATATTAAATTCGAGTACTGGATGTCTGGATCAAATTTTATCCATAGGAAGAGCTAGCTCATCTAAACAGGGACTAGGCTATAATGGTGATTGAACTTTGAATAAAGAAAATAAGAAAACTGTATTTGTGCCTGCTCAGGATCATGTAACACAAAGAGGGTTGAGCTCTCTAGCGTATGGTAAAGTACCACGTGTGGCATACGTATGGATATGTCATTTTTGCGGAAAGAAAGGACATATTAAACCGTTCTGTTACAAGTTGAAAGAAAAGCGAAGAAGTGACTGGCGAACGATGACAACAGAACATGTTACACCGAAGTACTGTCGTGAAAAAACTACAAAAGTTAAAAAAGTTTGGAAAATAAAGCAACAATCAGAGAAGGGAAATATAGCATTCACGTCCGTTCAAGTATCACGAGAAGATTGGTTTTTTGATAACGGATCTTCAAGACATATGACTGGTAATTGTTCGTATTTTTCGAACATAGTTGAATGCTCTTCAGGATATGTGACTTTCGGTGATGGTGCCAAAGGAAGAATATTAGCAAAAGGAGACATCTCAGGACAACATCTCCCAAGATTGAACATTGTACGATATGTTAAAGGACTCACTACAACCTTATCAGTGTTAGTCAATTGTGTGATCAAGGACATAGTGTGAACTTGTGCAAAGAAAACTGCATAGTGACCGATGAGCACAACGATGAGATTATGCGAGGAATTCGTCGGGCTGATAATTGCTATGATTGGAGCTCAAATCATGTTGAGTTGTGTAATGTTTCAAGAGAGGATCTAACTCAACAGTGGCATAAGAAACTAGGACACATCAGTCTTAGTACATTAGAAAAAGCTCTTAAACATGATGAAATTGTGGGAGTTCATACATTGGATGTAAAAAGTCAATTTTTCTGTGGAGAATGTCAACAAGGAAAGCAAATTCGAACTACTCATAAGAAAGTCAGTGAATGTTATACTAATCTAGTACTTGAGCTGTCGCATATCGATCTCATGGGTCCAATGCAAACTGAAAGCTTAGGGAAGAAGAGATATGTGCTTGTTTGTGTAGATGACTACTCTCGGTTTACTTGGGTAAAATTCTTGAAGAATAAATCTGAAACAACAAAAGTGTGTATAAATTTATGTCAAAATCTGCAACGAGAACAAGGGCTAAACATAATAAGATTACGCAGTGACCATGGGAAGAGTTCGAAAATGAAGAACTTGATGTTTTTTGTGAAAGTGAAGGGATTACACATGAATACTCAGCACCTTTAACTCCTCAACAGAATGGGGTAGTTGAAAGAAAGAATCGTACACTACAAGAGATGGCCAGAGTAATGCTTCATGCCAAGAAGATGCTTTTAAGATTTTGGGTTGAAGCGATGCATACTGCTTGCCATATTCATAATCGAGTGACAATTCGTATAGGAGCCACTGTGACATTGTATGAATTATGGAAAGGGAAGAAACCTAATGTAAAGTACTTTCACATTTTTGGACGTATTTGCTACATTCTCGCAGACAGAGAATATCATAGAAAATTAGATGCCAAGGCTGATAAAGGAATCTTTTTGGGTTACTCACCAAGTAGTAGAGCATTTTGAGTTTACAATAATAGGACTCAGTCAGTAATGGAGTCTATTAATGTTGTTGTGAATGATGATGAGAAGAACGGCCTTAATAGACAAGATGATAAAGAAGCTGTATTAATACAAAACACAACATTACCTACTGAGGAGGTATCAGATGTAGACACTGCTCCACATGGTATACCTGATGGTCTCAACAGATTAAACCATACTGATCACTCTGCATCTACTCCTGAACAAGTTGTGTCACAACCAGGACCTCCTGCACATGTAACTAAGAATCACCCTCCTAGTTGCATTATTGGTGATGTTCAAAGCGGAGTAACGACTAGAAAGAAAGATCGCATTGATTATGCAAAATTGATTTCAAATGTTTGTTATACCTCTTCTATTGAACCAAGCTCAGTTTCTGAAGCTCTACGTGATGAGTTCTGGATTAGTGCTATGCAAGAAGAAATTCTCAAGTTTCAACGTAATAATGTCTGGGCACTAGTACCAAAATCAGAAAATGTTAATGTTATTGGTACAAAGTGGATTTTCGAAAATAAAACAGATGAACATGGACTTGTCACTCGCAACAAAGCACGACTAGTTGCACTGGGGTATACTCAAATTGAAGGAGTAGATTTTAATGAAACCTTTGCTCCAGTTGCCAGACTTGAAGCTATACGCATGTTGCTTAGCATTGCATGTATACAAAAAATTAAATTGTACCAGATGGATGTCAAAAGTGCATTCTTAAATGGTTATCTAAATGAAGAAGTATATGTGGCTCAACCTAAAGGGTTCATTGATTCGGCATGTCCACAGCATGTGTACAAGCTGAATAAAGCCTTATATGGTCTCAAGCAGGCCCCTCGAGCCTAGTATGAAAGGCTTACAGATTATCTTAAAAAACAGGGATATGTTCGAGGAGGTACCAATAGAACTCTGTTTATAAAATGAAAGGGAAAGAACATCATTGTCGCTTAGATATATGTAGATGATAATATTTTTGGAGGTTTTCCTTATGACAATGTAAATCGTTTCATTGCCATTATGAAATCTGAATTTGAGATGAGCATGGTCGGCGAATTATCGTTCTTTCTTAGATTGCAAATCAAGCAAGATCAGAGGGGTATCTTTATCTCACAAGCAAAGTATGCTAAAAATATGGTTAAGAAGTTCAGACTTGAGAATTCTCAACCTAAAAATACTCCAACTGCTACACAAATCAAGCTCTCGAAAAGATGCAAATCAGAAGCAGTAGGTCACAAGTTATACAGGAGTATGATTGGAATTTTGTTGTATCTTACAGCTAGTCGTTCTGATATCACCTATGCTGTTGGAATCTGTGTTAGGTCCGAATCTGATCCACGTAACTCTCATCTTCAAGCTGTCAAACAAATTATCAAGTATATTCATTGGACACATGATTACGGCTTGTATTACTCATTTGACACCAACTCGCTCTTGTAGGATATTGTGATGCTGATTGGGCTGGGTGCTCGGATGATAGAAAGTCTACGTTAGAAGGTTGTTTTTTCTTGGGAAACAATCTGATTTCTTGGTTTAGTAAGAAGCAAAACTATGTCTCCTTATCCACTGCTGAGGCTGAATACATTGCAGCTGGTAGTGCATGTGCTCAACTTATCTGGATGAAACAAATGACTGGAGAGTATGGGTTGTCTCAAGGTACAATGATTCTTTACTATGACAACATGAGTGCCATTGACATATATAAGAATCCTGTACAATAGAGTCGGACCAAACATATCGATATTAGGCGTCATTTTATTCGGGAGCTGGTTGAAGACAGAATTATCTCACTTACACATGTTTGGTCTACTCTTCAGTTGGCTGATATATTCACCAAACCTTTGGATACTACGCCGTTTATTCATTTACGAACTGAATTAGGTGTAAGTCAAAAGCTGGATTGACTGTGTATGAGTGTTTGGTTGGGCTTCGTGTCTATGTTTTTAAGCCCAGTTGAGTTTGGCCCATGTGTATTTATTTCTCAGAATATTCAAGCTTGGGATTAGGCAGGAACATTTTTTTTTAAGAAGTATTACCACTTCAAGAAATTGTTTTTCTCTCAGTTTCTTGATCAAAATGGTGAGCACACGGCGTGGGTTTATCAAGCACCTAAAACGAATCCTTGTGATACTGATGTTTGTTCAAACATGCACGGGGTTCGAATGTGTGGTAAGTGGTTTAAGAGTGTTCCTTCACTGCGTCCATATGCTCGTATTGCAGATAGAGGTAAAATTCCTCAAACTACTAGTTCTGGTAGTTCTACATCTGTTTCGGCTGAGAAGTTCGGTGTCCTTTCTATGACTTGTGATTCATTATCTGGGTCTGATTTCGAAGATGGCATTCCATTAGCCGAATTGTTACGGTCTCGATTTGGTACTACTCCTTCCGTTGCTGTATGTTTTGACAAGGGACCAGGTCTGTCCAAGTTGACAGAGAAGGGTCCAGTATCCTCGGGGCAGGGTCAACATATGTCCACCTCTTCGAACAGTTCATCGGGTTCTGCCGAGCACACACGACCTGTTTCTTCTCCTCCTCCTCCTTAAACGGAACCTACTGCATCCTCTCCATCTGTGGAGAGTGAAGCAGTTCCTCCTCCCCTTGCTGCTGAGCCATCTACACAGTCATCTCCACCAAAGTCCATGATTTCATCTGAGCCTCGGGGTGTTACTATCAAAATAGGTAGGCGTAGGCTTCCGCGCAATATTCCCTCTATTCCCATCGATGGCATATCTTTTCATCATGAAGAGAATGCTCAACGGTGGAAATATGTTGTTCAATGCCGATTGGCTGATGAGGTGAATGTCTCAGATAAACATCAGTCGTGTGTGGCCATTATGGACCTAATTAGTTAGTTTGGGTTGTCTCGCACTATCCTAAACGTTGGAAAATTCTACCCGAAACTCATTCGTGAAGTTATTGCAAACTTGCCATCTGACTTTGATGATCCTAGCAATTCTGACTACCAGACCATTCATGTGCATGGATGACGAGTGGTGATTTCTCCTTCCGTGATCAATACATTTCTTGGGTTGTCAACTTCATTAGATAATGCTTCGCCAAATCCTTCAACTATTGTTTTGGCTTCAGTGTTAACTGGTGGCTCACTTACTGTTTGTCCAATAACTGGCATTCCTGCTGCTTCACTGAGTGTTAAATATGCAATTCTTCACAAGATTGAGCTTGCAAATTGGTTTCCCTCCTCTCATGCCTCCAGTGTTTCTGTTGAACTTGCTACATTTTTGTTTCGTATTCGTACTGGTTCTACTGTTGATGCTGGTTTGTTTATCTACAATTAGATTCTCAAGCATGTTGGTACTTTTGGGGTAAAGATTCCAATTGCTATGCCTCGTTTTTTCTTCAGTCTGATTCTTCATTTACATCCTGATATTTTGAGTTCCTCTGATGCTTCTGGCCCACGCCCTCGCACATTATCTCTGAACTATAGACCGTTTCAAAGTTCTCATGTCCCCGATATTGAGCACATTGTTCCTCCATCTCATTCTGCCAATCCCTTTGCTTTTGATGATATTTCTGCCGCATCTGTTGGTATTGGACTAGCTGCTGGGGATGCTTCCTGTGTCTTAGATTCTTTGTCTGCTGAATCTCGAGTAATGAGTACATCTATTTCTTTGCTGACAGATCGCAAAGTGGAGATTGATGATCTAATTCGCTATTTGAAGACGCGCACTTCTTCATCTCCGTCTTTCTAAATTCCTTTTTTTGCTCAATGGGGGAGAGAAGTAGTGGTAGTGTATTGTTTTTGGGAGGATTGAAGCAATGTTGTGCGTGTATTGTTTTGCGGATAAAGAAGTGCTGTGAGTATGTTTTGCGGTTGTGTTCTATGATTTCTTTGTGGAGGATTTTGTTGTTTTGATGCATGTGGTTGATGGGTAAATGAATAGGGTAACTTATTTGGCTTCTCTTGAATGACTTCTGGCTTGACATTATGTTTGGCTTCTGTTGTGACTAATGAAGGGTTTAGCGTGTGTCTGTCAGCTGTGCTAGCTTGATATGTTTGGCTATGTCAGTTGCCATTTCTGCTGCTGTGACTCTGATTGATCATAAAAAGAATTTGGAAGTATTTGACAAAAAGGGGGAGTTTGTTAGGATATTTTGTCAAATAATTTATAATATTTTCTAAAACAAAAATTATTTTATGAAGTTATCAAATGTTACTATTATCTAGGAATCTTGATAAGTTTGTTTTCTTCTTTTATGGAAAAAGATATCTACATAATCTATTCTGGGAATATATATATGAGTAGATTGTGTTTGTGGTGAGTGGGAGAAGAAAGATAAGTTTTCGGAAAAAGGCTACGAACTCGCTTGAGAGAACTGTGCAAGGTAAAGAACTTCATGAATATCTGATGTTGATCTGATCACTGTAGTTGTATGCTTGATAAGAAATAAATAAAAAAAAGGAATATGTTGATGCAACTGAATTGAGGGATGAATTCACAAAGTCAGGGGGAGCTTGAACTAGTCTTCGAAGAGATTCTGCACACCTTCAGGAGGAGCCTGAGTTTACTAATAGTTATGATATAATTATTTAATGTAACCAATGAGATAAGTTACATGTTATGAATCTCAATAATATTTCTTATCTGAGCAGAGAAACTCCCCAGATGTAGGCAACATTTGCCGAACTGGGTTACCAAAGTGCATTGTGTTATTTACTGTCTATGTGCTTTAGTTAAACGTACAGTCTTAAACTTGTGATATAGCTAGAAGGTATTAAACTGATTCTTTTTTCACATACCATATTAATTTGTATAATCTTCAACTTTCCCCTTTTTATATGTGTAGACTGGGAAGGGTTCAATATTTTATTTTTTGCCTTGCTTGTTTCGGTTTCTGTCTGCTAATAACCTTGGAATTTGTTTGTCAGACTCATAAAAGACTGAACAATAATTTGACTGTCTAGGATGGATTGATAATGAAGATTAGATGCTATGTTTGCAAATGATAAAATGCAACCTATTAGTTCTCGTTTCTTCATCTCATTTTACAATTTAAACTTGGATAATTATTTAAATTCACTACCGAAAATGATGGGGTTTGTATTTGTTATGATTGATGCCCTAAATCTTGTGGTCTTGTAGTTTGTAATTGTATATATTATACAAACATTTTATTTATCTAATAAAATAAAGTGTGTTATTTTATTTGACATTTAGTTGCATTTAACCCACAAAACCCATAAACTAACATCCAAGGTTATCTTATGTAACATAAACATGTATGTGGAGACATACAAGTCTCTCTTATTAACACCTTACTAGTTGAGACTACATTTCACCAAGATGACCATAAGGTGACTTGACCTGAATCCTGAGTGAGTTGTGAACTCTTGCCTATGAAGGCAGTCCTTTGATTTGCATGGGTGAGAGTGGCCTATATCGCTGACTCAATAGACCTACCATTTTGGGGATTCGTTTGATTAGGGAGCTGGGAACACAATTACACAAGAAGGAATTCACTCCTTCTCTATAGATAGAGTAAGTAGAGAAATTGCTCTCTTTAAGGGCTGATTCCAAGGCTTGAACAATGTGGCGCCACACCCTCTCTTGAGCCGAGAGGAGTTTAGTTATAGTGGGACTATAACTATTGTTCATTAGAGGAATTTGGTGGTACTTAAGGAGTTAGATGTAACTACAGGGGCAAAACGGTAATTTTTGGCCTAGCTGTACTTATGAGCAATTTTGTGAAGGGTCATTGCACTGTTGATTGGTTATATCTAATGGACACAAAAATATATCTACAGTAAGAAGAGTGCAACTATTGGTCTTTAGTGGAATGACTGATAGTTAATGAACAGTGATTAATTTAATTAAAGAGTTTAATTAATTAATCTCACATCATTGGAGCTTTAATCTGTAGGTCCATAAGGTCCCCTTGTTAGCTCAATAAAGATAAATGAGAATCAAATTTATTTTGGTTTAATTTGAATCGTTCAAATTGATTAAGGGAATAAATTGTATATGATACAATTAATATAATGTATTTGATACATTATAATATAAAGTTTTTATGAGAGAAGTTAATATTTGGATATGATTCAAATAATAATAATATGAATAAGATTCATAAATAAACTATAGATTAAAAATTAATATGAATTCGATTCATATTAGAACTATAGATCACATGAGAAGATCTAAACCATTGGTTATATTATATATGATATAATATAAAATTAATATTATATAAGATATAATATAAATGAATATTATATAAGATATAATATAATTTGAATTTATATTATATTTATATTAATATTAATTTAAATAAAAGAATGACTCCCAGGGGAGTTTATTCTACGTAATGGGAGAGGGAGGAAGTTATTTTGATAACTTCCCCCTCCATCTCTCTTCATATCTTTTGGTTAAGATATAGAAGAATGGATGCAATCTTCTCTGGATGAGTTTTTTTTTCTGACGATCTATTGTTCCAAGAAGAAAAAATCTCTCTAGCAAATATTTTCCTTTTAAACAAAAGAAAAACACAGAAGCCCCACAAACTCTCTGTTGTTTTTTTTTTTATCTTGAGGATAACAAGAAGACTTAGTGGTGTTTCCTCGTGGTGTTCTTTGGGAGATTCGAGAATTCATAGGAGGTTC